>OX376209.1:8144274-8759245 GCA_947363905.1 Lithophane semibrunnea
CTAGTGCTAATAGCAAGTACCTACACAGGAAAAATCCAATTGCTTCTATTTATTTATTATTAAGATTTGATGAACTGCGTGTTGCAATCATTTTATAATCATTATTGTTTATTAGGTATTAATTTTACAGCCGCGCCATACGTAGCGCAGCCTCACTTTTGCTTTAATTAACAATTTAAACATATTTATGTACCTAGACAACACGATATATATACATATTTATAATGTGCTTGTCAAGCCCTTTCATTTGATACCCAACACGGCATAATTTAAGTGTTTTTTTTTTTAATGTCATGACTTTATGACCGCTAGAGGGCGCCATATTCAAATTAATGTGATTTCACATTATTATGTCTAATAAATCCTGTTACTATTACAGGTTTAAAGAGAATTTTAGCTATGTTGACCAAAGCATGATATTGCAGCCTTGCCAATTCGTAATTTATTATGTAACTCATCATTATCAGTATAAAGTAGTCAACTGCTGGATATAGGTCTCTCAAATCGCACGCCATTTAATTCCATCCTCGGGTACTCTTATCCAGCTGCTGCCAGTTAAAAAATGTTTCCTAGAGATATCCTCTATTACAATACTGAACTAAAACAAAAGTAAATATATTATTTTATGATCACAAGGTTTTTTTTAAACCTCAACCTAATCCTCTAAATTAAATTAAATAAGGAATGGAAGTTTGTACGAAAGTTCGCCATTTTTGCCGATGAGAAATCCCATCAGGCACACGGCTTGTAATAATAGAAGACACTCGTGCTGGACTGGTTTCTACAAACAATAATGAAAACGTTAAAGTAGCAACAGAAGAAAAGTCTCGTTAAACAATAGAACTCGTTTTATTTTACAAACAATGAGAGACGAATTTAAGCGACAATGTATCTATACCCCATCGAACGAGTCGAAAGAATGCTCGATATTTTTTCCAAGTCATTGTAATCAAAAATGGAAGCGACTTCGAACATCGTACGTTCAAAAGGTATAGTTAATCATTAATTTAATTATGGCCGCATGTAATCGAGTCGGTTTTATGGTTGAATTAGGTATGGTAACGAGAGATTAGCTTTGAAAATGTTTGTATGGGCTATTATAATTATGTATTATGCATTTCGAAATTGGTTTTTAGTTTTTTTTTCTATTCAATCAATATATATTATAAAGATACTTTATTAATTGACACACAAGTGATTTCTTCTACGATGATTTTGGACTTTCAATTGATGATTCTGACGTTGGTTCTGGTGTCTCATTTGGCAGCTCTATGGACTCCACAGTAACACCACTGGTCGCAACCCTGGTGTGTCTGTATTATAGTTCATAAAGATGAAGAATTAATACAAAAGTTTCATCAGTAGCGGTCCTGCTGGTAACTTTATCCTTTGATTTCCAAACCGGCGTGCCGGCTTTTTGACGAAAAGCATTATACTTTGATGGATTATACCACTTTATTGAATATACTTTCAATAAAATTGTCGTCAATCGACGAATGACTTGATATTTAAGGATTTTTGTACTGAAGTGAATTCCACTGTTAAAATATTGTTTTAAAGCCAATTTGAGCATTATGGGCATCTCCCATACAGGTTTCATGATTCGGATTGGTACAATAATTATAATTGTGCAAGATATTTTACGATCTGTGTAGTGCAATTTTGTGAAAGATATTCCATTATCGTCTTAACTGTATTTGCAGGAACTTGTGCAATCTGATTAATGTAACTTTTGATGACATGATTTTTGTAATATGGGACCATAAACGATTCCAAGTTTTTGTCATTGTCTGTTACTTTATCGAGCGATTTTGCACAAAGTGCGAATCTGCTAGGCAAAGTATTCATAACCAGCATTGAACCACTATGGCACTTTTTTATAACATGTTTATACAGACTGGAAAGACAAGTATCAATTACTGTTGTATTAAAAAGTTTTAATTGTTCTGTATAATGGAAAGTGTTTTCAAAAGCGCACTTTTTATCGGTATCCTCATAGCTTCGGTAGATTTCCGTAAATTCTTTACTTAAATATTTTTTGAAAAATTCGCAATAAGGCAGATGTAAATCGCCTTCATCAACACCTTTCTTGACGGCGTTTATTAATAAGAGATTTAAGATCAAACTTGGCATAGCTACAGGAAGCAGTTCACACTGTGGAGCGAAGTGATTGTATCTCGACCAGCCAGTTAGAATGATACCTTTGAAATTGTAAGCACTTTTTTCTCCTCCAAACTTGTAGTCTGATATGAACCTCATCCAGCTTAAATGATTCTGAAATCGTTTTGTAATATTAGGGATTATTGCATTTACACCATCTGCGCCTTTAAATGCGGAAGCTATCCAGATATTTTTGAAGTTTTTATGTAGATGATAGAAATATTTATGAGAAAACTTTGGGTAAGCACTGTAAAACCACGCTACTGCTTCAACATCATTGAAAGTAAACGTTTCCGGCTTCTTGACTTCTAGCAGCATGTCGGCCCATATAAGAACTTTTGTCACTGGACTTAATTCTTTAACTATAGAAGCCACTTCGTTGACATGATTGACGAATAAGGCACTGAAAACAAAAATGAAAATATTGTGAATATGTACGGAAATCCAATCGCTCGCACCGGTTCAATTTTTGATACTAGGCTAGGTATCTTAACCATAATTAGGTTTGATCGTAGGAACTTCCTATGCGAGGCTTTAAGTTCTATCTGAGTCCATTTGATTATGCGAAACCCGAAAACTGGTATGACCCAACCGGTAGCCAGACAGACGGGTGGTCTTAATGGCACACTATTAAAAACTCTCTTCAGGTATAAAAAGTCCCTCAAAGATTGCTTCATGGACAAAAAAAAATGTCATGGGAAAACATTTTTTTCACCTCAAAAGCTCGGAAAGGGTCTGTTTATCATTCGAAATCTGAGTGCAAAAGTGCATTTTATCCGCTAGCGTGGAAAGAGTTTTTAGGGTTCCGTGGTCAAGAAGGAACCCATATAGTTTTGCCATGTCCATCTGTCTGTCTGTCCGCGGCTTAGCTTAGAGACTCTTAGTGCTAGAAAGCTGTAATTTGGTATGGGTATACATACATTACGCCGACATATTTATCATTTTTTGTTTTATGATACCTCCCTCTTACACGTAAAGTGGGGATGGTTTTTTTTTCTCGTCAATCCCAGGGTGTGGGGTATGGTTGAAATGGTCGGTTAAAAATGATGCTAGTTTATGAAAATCATTTTTGGACTCAGGGATCCGTTTGCAAAATATTAAGCTTTAAAGTGTTAATTTTTGTTAGAGTCAATTAAGGCAGTAGTATATTATACTAATTATAACGAAATTAAAAGAAAAACTATCACAGCCAAGTAGGCTCCACAAGTTACCGAGTAATAATCGACCAACTTAAATTTGCAGTTGCAAAAACATGTTCCGATACATTCTGTAATGGGAGAACATGTTTTTCAACTACAATGATAAGTTTGTTGGATAAATTCATCCCAACTAAGGAACCCTTCACTGTGCGAGGTCCGACATGCACTTGGCCGGTTTTAAAATTCGAACCTTTCTATTCAATATTTTTATGAACCGCCAGTCCACTGAAAATGGATTAATACCTACATAATTCATGTCAGTGCGCCAACCTTATTTTTAGAATAACCGCACAGGCATGCACGAAGGCTGCATGAAAATAAAAATACTTTTTAAAATTTTCTTCTCTTTATTAAATTCACTTTCTATACCCAAACGATAATATTCCATCATTTTGGTTTGTTTTTTGATTAAATCGTGAGAATCAGAATCAGAAATCATTTATTTGCAAATAATGTAGGTAACAAAACATAGTTTTGGTGGTGTAAAAAAGAAAAACAAAAGGATCCAGTACATTCTACCGTATGGCATGCAACATTACGTAAGTATAATATAATCATAATTATTGCAAATCTATGTGAGAATAATTATTACTAGTAGCGACATGAGGGATGTGAGAAGATGGGTATGACAACACTGTGCGAGCGAGAGGGAAGAATGAAAAAGAGATGGACGACGGAAATAAAACATCCCCACTTTACGTGTAGGGGAGGTACCGTAAAAAAAATATTTTTTACGCTTTTACCACTTTGTCGGCGTAATTTATAATGTATACTCATACCAAATTACAGCTTTCTAGCACTAAGAGCATAAGCCGCGGACAGACGGACAGACGGAGAGACAGACAGACAGACGGACGTAGCAAAACTATAAGGTTTCCTAAAAACTTCACAAATGTTATCAGAAAAGTTTACGGTTTCCTTCCATCGGTAAGTAATTTTATTGTTAATGTTATGCGTAATTAATTTTATTTTTAATTATATTAATTTTATTATATTTTATTTTTTCGGCAGCAAAGTTATTCTGCGTCCCGTACCTTTGAAACTCGCGCCGAAAACAACTTTGCAGCCTTGCATAACAAATAACTATTCTACTGCCACCACCCTTTTCGATAAAATCGCTATGTGAACGTAGCCTGTATTAAATATCTTAGTCAGTAAGTAATTGAGATGGTACTCACTGGTTTGTTAAATTCCTTTTTTTACATATTTTACACTTATTTATTACGTTTATTTCGTCGCAACCAATATGTATGTGCTTCAGCGGTTCGATTGTGGCATGAAGATCAATTACCTGAAATCGAGGTAACAATAATAACAAAACCACAAAACTAGCTAGGAATATATAAGGTCGAATTAAATTAGCTAGTGAAACTCCACAGACGCGATGGGTATCGATGTCTTAATACGACAAAATAAAAATAAAAGACTTGATGTTCCTGTTTTGGGGTCAACGACCGCTCTGGTAGGTAGTGATAAGATGTAGTTACTTGATGAGTTAAGAAAACATTTTTTTTATTGTTTTATCCTGTTATATTTATAACCCATCACGTTTGTGAAGTTAACACAAAATAAAAACAGATTTTTAAACTGATAGGTGAACTATACATAGGTACCTACTATCTAAGGTCGGTGACCCCCAATAATATCATTTTTTTTTTGTATGATTCCCATGACGTCTGTGGAGTAACTATTATTTGACCCCGTATATTGGATTGTTGGTGGGGGATAAACTTATGGGTTAAACTATAGCAGCAAGTTTAAAGGTCGCGAGTCCGTGCTTCTGAGAATTTTATTGAAAACGAAGCAGCTAGTGGTATTCGAATTTGTGTTGTGTGGTAGGTACTACAACTGAAAAGTGAAAAAACAACAACCGACTTTAAAAAAAAACACTACAAAGTGAAAAATAACTTTAATTTCGGAAGTTGGTGGCAAAAAACGAAAATTCAAAACCAAAGACACCGACTTCCAAAATTAAAGTTATTTTTCACTTTGTAGTGTTTTTTTTTGGAAGTCACGTGTTTTTTTTCTATTAATTATAGAACATCAACAACTAACTTGTTTCAACATAGTAGTAATTAATTCTCGGCTCAATGGGTTGCTGGGGCATAAGTCTGCGCGAGAATTTTTCTGCTCTCTGAGGTGAGCGAACTCCTTTAATTTCAAGACAAACTGCATGTGTCCGAAGGTTTGTATCAAAGGTATTATTTCCATGTTTAGAGAACTGGCTTTCTTGATTAACTTTAAGAGCTGAATTGTAACATAATAGGGCTCTATTACTTGTCGTAATGGTCTAGTTGACGCAAGCGCTACAGTGCTGAGCATTAGGTCCTGGGTTCGATTTCCAGCACGCGTAGAATGACAGCCATAGAAACGGATTTACTACGGGTTTTGTCGACGGAAGAATAGACACGACGGATTGTGATTGTATATCTATCAATTTATCTATTCTTCCGTCGACAAAACCCGTTGCCATGCTAAGTGGTCAGAGGCTCTAGACAAAGTGACATTCTATCAGCGATAACGATGATGGAAAAGGCAGAAATGCATAGGACTGACATGAGTTATCGAAAAGCTTATATCAATCCTGTTGAAAGTCGTTGTAGAAATACGAAACGCTTTCGAAGCGATTGTCACTTGTCTAGGCCCCCTGTTTCATGCTAAGCGTGCAGGTTGGGCAAAGTGTTATTGGATTTTTCTGTACGAAATTTCTCAGTAGCGCCTGGTGTCTGGATTTGTGCCCGGTTGATGGCTCTATAGGCTCGCCCCCCTATTGCATGGGACTTAAACATAACTGGCGAAATGTGGGTGTACTAAGGTACACCTCTGCCCAACGCTTCGGGGAGGCAAGGCGTGATGTTATGTAATAGTCTAAACACTGACATACATTATGGAACAACTGTTTTTTTCTATCTCCCTTTGTGAACATTTTTAATATTCATGAGTAGATACAATGGCCATAATACAATTGAAACTTACCCCCTTCCTTTTATAAGAATTTTTGGAGCTGAGGTTTACAATACTCCCTTTATACGGGAACATATCTTCATATTCCAAAACGATTGAAGTCACTCCGTAAATACTGAGTGTGGGCAGGAAAGATGCCATGTAAGATAGTTTCGGAGGTGATCCCTTCAAATCAAAATGCACCGTAACATGCTGTAAGTTAACCGAAGATTTTTTAACTCGACTATTCACAATAGGTAAACGCAAAAAACAGTACAATAAAAATAATAAACTCAAAATTGTATATCTTCTCCACATTTTTTTAGTGAACGCTTTTATTAAATGCATTAGACACATGTACGTCTTTACTTATATTATTAACGGTTCATGTTTTTTTTAAATAATCCACTAACCAGTTGTTTATTACTGGTATAAAGAACTATAAAATTGTAATTAATTTTATTCCGATAATTTTGCACATTATCAATGATTCTCAAGACATCAGTTTTTTGACAGCAACCAAAGATAACTAAAAAGTTTATTTATCATAGACATGAGGTTTAGTCACATCAGGTTTTACGAGCTAGGCAAGTAGGTATTATGTGAGAGGGAGTGGATGGGAGAGAGTGGGCTGTGAGAGGGAGTGGGCCGTAATCAACCACGTGGGGCCAGTGCGGGTTGGTACATGTCTTCGAATTTTTGGTTTTAGGACATGCCGGTTTCCTCACAATGTTTCCGTTTTGAGAGCAGTGGTGAAGAATTAATTGACACAAAGTAAAGCGCTTGTAAGGGTTCGAACATACGACCTACAACTCGGTAAGTTGCGCCCTCTGAGAGATGAGTGGGCGAAAAGACCAAATTTGGATTTTGTGACGATATAGAAGGAGACAAATCTAAAGCGGTTATTTTTTTCGAGTAGGTACCTCGGCTGTCAAACTGAGTTATTCGGCCGATAACGAGTACTATTATAATGGCCGAGTATGCGAAGTACCGAGTAATAAACGAGTACTCGGCGCATCTCTATTTTGCATATGTACGGAATCAGTGTGTGCTATTAATTTAATTTAGTTTTAACAAATGCAAAGAAAGCATGTAAGAGATATAAGTATGTATCAAGAATAAACATCACCAACTCTAAATTAATTCGATTTAAAATAAAATCACTTTCTTCATAACTTAGATAGATAGATAGATAGAATACTCTTTATTATGTACACCATAAAACTTACAGACATAAATTAGAAATTTTACATAGGGTGACACAATGGGCGGTCTTATCGCTAAAAGCGATCTTTTACAGACAACCTTTGGATGGATTAAAGTAAGAAGGAGAGACAATACTGCAGGTCAGTGGTGTACCGTTTACATATACAATAAATACATACACACATAAAGCATTATCTTACCTATATAAATATATATTAGGTCTTTACCTTTGAAATTGCCGTTTTGTATGAAAAAATTTAAACGATTTTTTTTCATGTATTTTTTATTTGTATTAATCGAAGTAATCACCCATGCAATCAATGCATCTTTGCCAACGCAGTGGCAGTTTATTGATGCCCTTCTTAAAGAAATCAGCTGGACGGGAGGCAACAAATTCTTCAAAGGCATTTTGTACTGCCTCTCGGGTATTGAATTTTTTTCCCGCCAAGAAGTTATCCAATTTCTGGAAAAAGTAGTAGTCTGTAGGCGCAAGGTCTGGTGAGTAGGGCGGATGACGGAGAGCTTCCAACCCCAACACTAACGGCAATTTCATAGGTAAAGACCTATTATAATAGGTCTTTACCTATGAAATCGCCGTTCTGCAGTACTGGCCATTTCAAATCAAAATAATTTTTGTTTGGCTAAGAATTCTAATTTCAAATTAATTTTATTTAAAAAACATGGAATTCTTTTTTCAAAAGAAGTCATTTGTTTAATGATTAGTGTTACATTTTCATCGCATTACAATCTTATTCGTCATCATGGATACGTTAAAAATTCGAGTAAATATGGAATATGAGTACCGTCGTGGCTGCAACGCGGCACAAGCGGCACGCAACATCAACGACGTTTACGGAGCTAACACTACAAACCAACGCACCACCTCTTATTGGTTTGCTCGCTTCCGTTCTGGAAATTTCGACCTGAAAAATGAACCTCGCGGTCGTCCGAAGACTTTGGTCGACAATGACGAATTAAAGGCGATTGTGGAAGCTGATGATACACAATCTACGGCTGAATTAGCAGCAGCTTTCGACGTTAGCGTCAAAACAATATTGGTCGATTTGCGTCAAATTGGCAAGGTAAAAAAGCTTGACAAATGGGTCCCCCACGAACTCAATGATCGCCAGCGCGAAGTATGCGTCGAGGCGTGCCTTGCACTGCTCAACAGACACACAAATGAAGGAATTTTGAACCGCATTGTTACCTGCGATGAAAAATGGATTCTGGTTAATAACCGCAAGCGCTCAGCAAGTTGGTTGGATCCTGGTTCAGTACCTAAACAATGCTCTAAACGAAAACTTACCCCTAGAAAAGTGATGGTCACTGTTTGGTGGTCTAGCGCCGGTGTGATTCATCACAGCTTCTTACCAAACGGGGTGAGCATTACTGCAGATGTTTACTGTGAAGAACTGAACACAATGATGGAGAAGCTGGCACATCTCCAACCAGCATTGGTCAATCGCTCGTCTCCGCTGCTCCTGCACGACAACGCGCGACCTCATACTGCACAGCAGACGGTCTCCAAGTTGCAAGAACTGGGGTTGGAAGCTCTCCGTCATCCGCCCTACTCACCAGACCTTGCGCCTACAGACTACTACTTTTTCCAGAATTTGGATAACTTCTTGGCGGGAAAAAAATTCAATACCCGAGAGGCAGTACAAAATGCCTTTGAAGAATTTGTTGCCTGCCGTCCAGCTGATTTCTTTAAGAAGGGCATCAATAAACTGCCACTGCGTTGGCAAAGATGCATTGATTGCATGGGTGATTACTTCGATTAATACAAATAAAAAATACATGAAAAAAGTTCGTTTAAATTTTTTCATACAAAACGGCAATTTCATAGGTAAAGACCTAATATAATATATACATAGTTAGATATATATATATATAACAATAAACATGTTTAAGGAGAGAGGAAGTGTTTTTTCACTAGAATTTTAAAAGTGGACAAAGATTGAGCACGCCTAATCGACACGGGCAAGGCATTCCATAACCATACTGCTTGGACAGTAAAAGATTTGTCATAAAAACTGGTGGAATGCATCGGCATCTCTAGTCTCAAGTTTTCCGATGACCTCAGGTATCTATTATGTGTGTCATGAAGGAACTTGAAACGTTCTTTGAGATAAGAGGGGGTTGTAGGATTGAACAGAATACTGTAAAGCTGAAATAAAATATGGGCATTCCGGCGAAGACGTATGGGAAGCCACTTGAGTTTTGTACGAAAATCAGAAATGATCATATTTGCGCAAGCTAAATATAAATCTTATGCAAAAGTTTTGAAGTCGCTCAAGTTTATCTAGTTGTGCCTCAGTGAGATCGAGATAACTGACATCAGCGTAGTCAAGGATAGGAAGTAAAAGGGATTGTGCAAGCGCAGTTTTTTTGGCAGTAGGAAGAAAGTTCCGCAATCGTCTCAGAGACTTACCGGATGCAAAAATTTTGCGACTTACTTCCTGTAGCTGGGGACCCCAAGAAAGGGTTTTGTCGATCCAAACTCCAAGGTTCTTAACCTTCTCGCTTACTGGAATAGCAGTGCCGTTAAATTGAACCTGAGGAAGCTGCGACCAGTTTATCTTGGGGATCATCTCGAGCTGCCAACAACAATGACTTGAGTCTTTGCTGGATTAATCTGCAACCCATGTGCCTCACTCCAATCGCAAATAGTACCCAAATCCTTATTTATTATACGAATTGCATCGGCTAAATCGGAAAGGGAAGCTTATGTGTATATTTGCAAATCATCTGCATAAAGGTGGTAGGAGGAAAGAAGTTTTTTGGAGATAGAATTTATAAAAATTGCGAAGAGTAAAGGAGATGAAACGCCACCCTGAGGTACACCGGCAGAAGTATAACACCACGAAGAACAAGACTCCTCTATGCATATATGTTGCCGGCGGCCATACAGATAACTACGAAACCAGTCAATCGCCGTTGGAGATATGTTAAGCGAGCGAAGCATGCTAAGCAGGATATCAAAATCTACAGTGTTAAATGCGTTACTAAAATCTAGTAACCAAAAAACCGTCAGATTTCCTCCTTCCATGCCCAACCGTATGTCATCGGTGACGTTAACTAAGGCGGTAGCTGTGCTGTGACCAGGACGAAAACCGGATTGGAAAGGATTCAGCAGACTATTATATACAAAGAAATGCACTAAGCTGATTGTGGACAAGGCGTTCTAGGACTTTGGAAAGGAAAGGCAAGATAGAGATAGGACGGTATTCGGAAAAGGAAGTGGGGTTAGATTTTTTGGGTAAAGGAGTAATTTTGGCCTCTTTCCACATCGATGGAAAAACACCATAGGTTATTGAGTAGTTTAGGATATAGCATAGGATAGGAAGGATTTCGTCGAGGACAGGGAGTATCATTTTCCGACTTACGCAATCACTACCAACTGCGTTTGATGTGATTGAAACTACGCTCTTCTTAACATCACAATCAAAGAATTGACTAAAAATAAACGGAGGATGGTCCGGAGTTGGAAGGTTAGAAAGATAGTTTACTGTAGCTGCCTTCATGGCCACATTGCAGTGGGTCGTAGATGAGAAGTGTTGATTCAGTAGATCAATATCTAAGTTTGTAGGAATCGAATCGAATAACTTAATTTTGTGGAAAATAATATCACTACAAAATCAAGTGAAATCCATGGATATAATTTTATATTATACTTATTCTTTCATAGACACACTAACGCGGGCCCCAAACCTACAATAATATTGTGGAATAATTTTATTGAGCAAAATTTTTACCGCCGAAAAGATCTTCAATATCATCCCCTAAACGATCAATAAAATTGCGCAATTTGTGATATCGCGCAATAAAATTTATTGTCTAGGGTCCGCGTTACACAGAGCAAAAATGACCATATATTGGGTGACCTATGAAATTGGCGTTTTTTTTCTCGCAAATAGAGAACATCGTCACTTCTATGATTTAAAATATTCATCAATTGCTTGGTATTATATCGAATAATAACCATCATAGGCAACTACCAATAGTAAAAAACCTTATTACTTACAGTTTTCTAAACATAAAAATATCTTACAAATGACTCCTCATTTTGTTAGCAGAAATGACCACAATTTTTTTTTTTACATAGCCATAACTTTTTTTTGTCGCTTAATCTAAGTGGCATACGATAACTTAGTTTTTAAACATTAGTGCATAAAAGTTTTAAAACATTAGTGTTCATGGTTGTTATATAAATTAAGAAAATGTTAGTATGAAAAATGCAAATGGGGACCTAATACTATACTACAACAAAGTGATCACAAGAAAAAAAAAAGGATTGAAATATGTTTACAACTACCTTCTTTTCCAGTAATAAATAATTGACCAAATTCTGCCCACCATGGACAGACAGCCGGGTCGAGCAAAGTGTTGAATGAATTTCTCAGTACTACTCAGTAGCAGCCTGGAATCTGGGTCTGTACTCGTTTGGCAATAGGCTCGCCCCCTATTACATGTAATAGTCGACGAGCCTATTGCCATCACCATCGTCCCATGGGATATAATGCCTTGTCCAACCCTTCAGGGTACAAGTCATGATGTTATGTTGTCATTATAAACTGTAATACCTAAAGAACACAATAGCAAGTAATATTCGAAAGAATACATACATAAATTCACGCCTTCTTCCCATGGATGGGAGTAGGCAGAAGCTATAGGACGTGACCTGCTACAATCCTTACATAAAAAACTTAGAGTGCTGACTGTACTTTTAACCTACTAACAATTGGGGGCGACTGGGGCCATCTAATATTCAAAGGGGCGAGTGGGTACACTTAGGTAATATTAGGGGCATGATCCAAGGGGCGAGCGGGGCCTACACCACTCAAACCTCCCTCAAAAGAATAGAATCCTCCTCAAATAGAATCTTCCTCTCATAATTGAAAGAATATTTATTGAAAGAACAGCTTATCAACACGGTTGATATTTGAACCAACCGTTTGGACTTGAACCTTCTGGCTCGATGCCAGGATTTCTCAAAGGAAGATTTGGCAGAGCTCGGTATGACCGTATTACCCTGGCCGTGAACTGAAGCCTTTATTACCAAAGCTTTCACGGTTTTAAGGCCACAAACGTATCCTAACGACTCACATAATGTGGTTGTAACTGAGACGGTTTTAGCAAAGAGGTTGCATTCAGTTCGAATGGGATTTGGAGTGGAATTGGGCTGTGATTTTCAAGAGGATGCAATTCCATTAAAGCTAATGTATGGTAATTATGTAACACGCAAATAAAGCGTATGTGTTACTGTAAATGTTTGAATGACATACATATTATAGATATATTTGTTTTTTTGAACTAAAGTTGACTTTGTTTATGTAAAAAAAACCGGCTTAGTGCGAGTCGGACTCGCACGCGATGGATTTCATACCGTAGACCAAAAAACTACGAACAAAAAAGTTTTCTTGTATATTATAATATAGTAATTAGTATATTAGTATTATTACATAGTACATAGTAGTAATTAGTACATAGTATATTATTAGTACGATTGTTATCATCTTTTTGCAATTTCAATTATAATAGCAATATTTATTTTCAACAAAGTATTTCTTTTGTTGACTTTGGTTGGACAAATATTCTCCTACATTGCAGCGCAAACTACATATTGGCTATTGGCTAGAGTCCAGTTATTTTATGCCACAGGACATTTACGAGTGCAATAATGGAATTGTGGCAACACTGTCAAATTTCCCCCGACACTACGGCAGTAACGTACAATTGTACAATACTGAATTTTTTGGCTGGCCAAATTCAATTTAATTTTTATTTTTCGCGCCTGGGGGTTGACCATGTAAGTATTGCAAAAATAAATATTTTTAAGGTTTTTACTAATAATTTCAGATTCCTGTATCACACTATAAAATTAAGTGAGAAAAGCTCAAAATAGTATCGTATCGTGAATCGCAATAGGGAATATGCATGTATTTTTTTAATATTTTTATTCGATAGTTTACATCGTCAAATAATAGTAAAAAAAAATTCGACGGCAAAAAAGCAATTTAAAGTAGTTAAAAAAATGTTTAAAAATATCCAACCGATCCGGGCTATTTAAACGCCCTCCATTTGGCGCGCTTGGTGTGGTGACGTCACAGTTCGTGAAAACAGACAAGCAACTGTCAAGTCAACGTCAAAAACTCCTTTTTCTATGAGCGTTTGACATTGACTTGAAACTTGTTGATTGACTTGACATTGACATTTTGATTGTTATTCCGGATTGTTACGTCACATCCGCTCTTAGCCTTTTCAAGTATTTGAATTACCCACAGTTTTTTGGGACTTTTTAAAAATTAATTTCTCGCTCAAAAAGAAATTTTATTCAAAAATATTGATGGAGGCATAATTCTGAAGTAACATAGTTTATAGAAAAAAATATTTGACCCATATTTGAATCACATGCATATTCCCTATTTAAATGACTTAATATAAGGAATAATTTATTATATAATAATCACTTATTTTACAGAAAATACAATCTGATTTGCTAGTAGGTACATTTGAGACGTAAGTTTGAGTTTGAGAAGACGTTGCGTTGGAAGGCTCCCCACAAGGTGGACCTGGTGAAGGCGCAGGAATCCGCTGGATGCGAGAAGCACAGAACAGCACCTATACTACGACGTTTTAATGCCATCATTTTTCCAGTGTTAGTGAGAGACGGAGCTATACAAGGCCGCTAGCACCATCCTTTTTACGCAGAGGAATAATGATGGCATTAATATACTACTACGTTGCTTTGGGGAGGCCTATGTCCAGCAGTGGACGTCTTTCGGCTGAAATGATGATGATGAGTACATTTGGCAATTAATACGAATGTCATTTAACTCACCATGGTAGTATTTCTTGAAAAGAAAAAGTTTATGTCCGCATTCAGTGCGGGCTTGTGCAGAACAAACCATTTTTTCTTCTTACTTCTGTTATTTTAACTTTTTCTTATTTTATGTCGAAGTTAGTTTACTGTAAAGGCTAATAGTATCGTCCCAATTACTATTATATATTTAGAGCCCTAAGTGCATACATGTAGCCTGTAGGTAGCCCTAAAGGAATGTGCAGAGGAAGCACTTAGCGACAGTAACTCAAGTTGAGCTGCGATGGTCACTAGCATCCTTGCGACTCCATTTTATATTAAGGCCAAGTTCTAACTCGATCCCCCAGTATTATGCAAAAATTATAAATTGTGAAACACCCAAGTATCCCTTTACCTACTCTATAAATGAGCACCTAAACAGCACGCTAATTGCGTAAAACTTTCCATAAAATCCGAGGGCTTTCTAAGAAATTCCTAATCCATGTAGGTAATGTTACGATTAGCCGGAGGGCTGATTTTTCTTTTTTTCGTGTGGTTAGTGATTAACCTAGTGTTAGAGTTATAAAGCCGCCCATGGGCCTCTGACTTGGCTTCACATGCCGTCGAGAATTAACCGAACCATCCAATCATCCATCGTGAGGAAACCGGCATGTCCTAGAGCCAAAAATTAGAAGACATTATGTGACATCTACCAACTCACACTGGGTCTGCGTGGATTATGGCCCACTCCCTCTCATAGAGAGGTGGTCTGTGTCCCAGTAGTGGGAATGTTATAGGTTGATTATGTCTTCTATCCTAAGAGGACAGATGTATAAATAGGACCAAAAAATCTCTGTAATTTGCAAAATTAAGTTTTCAAAAACCAACCAATACGGTTGGTTTTTGAAAACTTAATTTCAGCACTAATTACTACAAAATACCAAAAGCCATAACATAACAGATATAACTCTTTAGCTAAACTTAAACATATTTAGGCAAACCAAAACAATACTAAACAAATAATTATCTTCTAAGTTTGATATTTAGATGCTATTTATCTTAGGAACAAGGTCTGCGATCAAAGTTTTAATTGGCCGCATTGGTAACTATTTATAAAGATTTATAAACTTATTTAACTACGAATATTGTAGTATTTATTAATCTAAAATCTGGACGGTCATAAACCTATCATGACCAAAAAAGCAACCAGTTTTCAACGCCGACGCAACCAATCGCGTTAGCACATATGCATTTCTATGGCGGTTCTCACATGACGTAACTTGTCGGAAACTAGTTTTCAACGGCGACGCAATCGGACACGCGCGACTGTGCAGGTCGCTCGGAAGTTGCCAACGCAACTATATAGTAATTCATGTTAACGGTGTCTGAATGAATAATGAAATGACTTAAGTTAATACAACTTGAGTTGCGCCATGTGAGATAGTACCAGTTGCATCGCAGTTGGCAACACCCGTTGCCAACCGTTCGATGCAGTTTTCACCAGCAGTTAGAGAATTTATTCTGAATGTTCATGTAGGTAATGTACCTAAATGAACATTCAGAATAAATTCTTCATTAATATTAGTCCTCAATGTTTTATCAAGTCGTTAAACCGTGCGAAGCAGGGGCGTGTCGCTAGAGCGTACTATTATGACGACGCGCCCCTGCTTCAGTTGAGTTACAGGACTTTATAGTCTTGTACCTCTTGACAGTTCGGTATTTCGAATACCTACTTTGTTGTTTTTTTTTTAGTCAGTTCCTTATGCACATAGGATAACCTTCCCCTTAACACGTCATTTACCGGCCAAGATTAGAGCGAACAAGCCGCAAGCTCTAAAATCTAATGCTTGTATCATCCCGCAACACATTAAATTAAGGTTTGGATTAGAACTTCTCCTGATATTTTTACTTCAGTAGGTACTACGTCACACGTCGTTAAAAGATGAACATGTTCTACAAACTCGTATTAGGAAAGTTTTAGTTGGATGCGGCGGTCGAAGTTGGTGTATTGAAGCCTTTTTTGCTGAATTAAGTACATCAGATACTTTCTACTTGGAAGGATTTTCAAAGGAGTACCTACTTACCGTTTCTTGGGGTTCGTGGCTAAATTATAATAGGCGCACGGGTCGATCGAAGGTTAAGCTACTTACCGTGGTCGTTTCGTGGATGGGTGACCATCCATAACATAATCGAGACCCCGCGCTGACTCGCAAAGCACGATAAGCCGTTGGTCCCGGCTGTCATTCATAGATCTATGACAGTCGTTACGCAAAAGTCTGACAACCAGTCTTACCAAGGGGTCTCTTGTGGGAAACACTTGTTGTTGGGGATTTCTTCAGCATTTTTACAGGATTTTGCTAATAAAAGGCTTCAGATAATTTTATAGCGTGTATTCTTTTTTACACAAATGCCCAAAGAGACAGCATTCTAATGATAGTGCTGCAACATAAATAAATGCTTAAAACTAAAAAAACTAATCGACTAACGATTAATCGTTAGTCGATTAGTTTTTTAGTTGCACACTTGTGCACTATAATATCTCCCGCACCTAAGGCTGGTTGGTTGGTTAATTGGAAATAATAATAATTAATAATAATTGGTCCTTCAGACCTAATTTTATTATAACATTAGTCACTAGAGACTATTATTATTATAACATTAGACAAAACTGACACGAATATTTTTTTCACCATTTCAGCTCAATTTGGGTGATTGTTGACGTCTCATTACAAAACGAGTTCTAATTTTAGTCCGTGCCCAAACCTTCAATCCAGTTACAGTATTTATAACTTTATTCCGACAGAACTAAAGCTCTAAATAAAAAAAAATTTAACCCGAGTCTAAGAAGTCATTTTTTTATTAAGAACTTTAACCTCAGTCAGAACGAGGTTCGAAGTGCAAAAACTGATTGAAAGCTTGTACCAAAGGTAGAACTTGCTTCATAATGAGACGGTTAATTAAGGTTCATAAAAACATTCAAAAAATTAAAAAATGAATGGTAAAGAATTAAGTCCCTGCAGGAAGAAAAAACGTAGTTTATCAAAACGTAGGTTGTGCTGACATCTCTTTACGCGCGTTTTTTTTATTATTTATATCAATGACCTCCCAAAATCTACTACAGATCGTATGGTACTATTTGCTGATGACTGCACTGTTGTATACAATAATGAAAACAATATTAATAGTAGTTTAAATTCAATAATTCTATGGTTACAAAATAATAATTTATTAATTAATATCGATAAAACTAAATTAATGCAATTTAAACAGAAAACAAAAAACACTTTATATAATCGTATAGAATTTAACGGTGAAAAAGTTGAATTGACGAGTACAACAAAATTTCTTGTCGTGCACATAAATGACAATTTGAAATGGCAAAGTCATATAGAGTTTGTTTGCAAAAAAGTGTCACAGTCATCATATAGTTTATACATGTTAGCGAAAAAGGTCAATCTTAACACATTGTTTGTAGCTTATCATAGTAATGTTGCTTCTAGACTCAGATATGCAATCATATTCTGGGGAAATACTACCAACTGGGATAAAGTTTTTAAATGTCAAAAAAGGTATGTGCGAGCAATGTGTGATCTCAACAGAACTGACAGCTGCAAGGAATACTTAAAAAAACTTAACATACTTTCCTTGCCATCTTTAAATATCCTTGAAACGGCCTTGTTTATTAGACATCATCCATCACTATTTACATTAGAGCTCAGATCGCGAAATAGAAGTCATTTGTATAATAACCTTACCAGTCAATATAGAACTACCCTCTTTGGGAAAAGTGTCTTTGCTATGGCCACGAAGATCTACAATAAAATTCCTAATGACATAAAAGAAAAGAATGTTGCAATATATTTGTCTTTAAAAATAAATTCTTCCGATTTCTTATGGAAAAGTGTTATTACTCTGTGGATGATTTTTTATCGACTAGAACTTTTTAAATGTGACGTGTCCGCTTGACGATAATTTATTTTTGTGATTGTCTTGTGTCTGTCATGCTTGACTAATAATAGTAATAATAATATTTGTATTTAATCTGAAATGGAATTAGAATTTTAGACTCATATTTTCATTATGTTATTTAATCATTTGTATGCCCAAGTGGCTGATCATGGAATGAACATTATTAGTATTTTAATTATGTAATAAACACCTGCGTGTAACCCATGTATCACAAATAAACGATTTGATTTGATTTGATTTGGAATGTTGCCCTGAAATTACTTTTTAATTGGTATTGCTGTTTTTATTTCACCTATTCTAGTAACTGTAGCAGCCCTAATGTACGCCGGAACGTCGCCGGTTGTGTGATGTCATAGTCTCACAAGTCACGTCACCATAGCTAAGTACTTTGTGGTACTTACTAAGATACTGAGTAACTTCATATATCTACATTGTATTAATGCATAACAGGGGTAGTGTAGGAAAGAGATGAAGCGCTACAGGACGTATAGCTCCGTCTCTTGCCCCCACTGAAGTAAGATTTAAATAATACTGCTGTAAGCGGTGGTGGTAGGCCCCCTGCACAGTGTAAGTATAGGAAAAAGCAGGGGTTTTAATGTAATCGGATAACGGTTTTCCAATCAGGAAATTCTCAGTAGCCCGGAGTATAGATTTGTGGTTAAAGAATCTTTATTTACTCAAAATAAATTTACTAAAAATTTCACTTAGTGAGAAATATTTTAACTATATAATAATGATGACATTCGTGAGCAGAGCTAGTATGGCATGCACCAATGTTAAAAGAAGACAACAACAATCAACTTACACAAACAAAACATTGAAGGTGGCAGCAAAAGTATCAAGCGAAACAAAAATCAGTTTTTGTGGGTAAATTAAAAACGTAAACCAGGGCCGGACTTAAATTTTGTCAATAACAAAAGATTTTAACAGATTTTTAAATGTTTGTAAATTTTTAGAGGTTTTTATTTCTCGTGGTAGTTTGTTGAACATCTGTGCTCCTTCGTATTTAATATTTTTCTTTCCGTAATTTGTACGTGTTCTCGCGAGACAGATATCATTTGCGCTACGGAGAGGCCTTAACCCTGCTTCGGTGTTAGTTTTAAAAATTAGCTCCGAGTGTAGTTTTTTTTCTTTAATTTTTTTATTAAGATGCATGTTTTATAGTAATATATTTGTTTTATATTCATTAATTTAGTTTCGGAGTAAATTTCATTTGTTGGTGTGAGAAAGTCATAATGAAATAAGATTTGTATTAGCTTATTTTGTATTCTTTGGATGCAGTCTAAGTTAGTTTTGGCCTGTTTGATGGCAATAGGCTCGCCCCATAGTACATGGGACTTATGCATAACTGGGGGCCTAAAACGGCCACATTAGCAATTCCACTAAAATGAAATGAAATGAAATGAAATGAAATTGTTTATTCTGTAAATAGGATATTGGAATCACTTTACACGTCATATTAAAAAATTGTAAAAATAAGCTAGATGAGGTCGGCGTTTCCTATCTGACTACTCTGAGAAGAAAGGCCGAAACAAACTCAGAGGTCACCGTCTCCTTTAAAGTCCAGACATAATCTTGGTCAGGCCAATGAGGACCATGTAGATTAGAGTCTGAAATGGTCTTTTGAGGAAAGAACCACACAGATTTGAGTGGACCTGTCCAGTCAGTGCAAGCATTTGTCCAACAGTATTCTTAGTATATTCACAGATCGGTGGGATTCCCGGATGTTGCAGAGGTGGATGCGGCTCCACGCTGAGCTATAATTGTATATTTTTATTTGTGATTGTGTATGTAACCTACTAACACTAGAAATTAAGTAAAATTGTTACTAACCCTATGGACTCTGGTCTGAAATAAAATATTTCTATTCTATTCTATTCTATTTGTCAGTAATAGTGGAGCTCAACTCAGAACTTAAGGAGCTCAACGACTCGACGAAAAATACCAAAGAAAGGACATTTGGGTAGGTCGCATAAAGTTCTCAAATTGCGAGACCTTCGCTAAAACTAACAGAACGAAAAATAAATATCCACACAGTCCTCACATTCACATTAAAACAATAGGTACTTTACAAGTAATCATCATGTCATTTTTTATATAATATTCAATAATGTCAATTTGTATATAAAACTTGTAGGTATATTTTTATGGTTTTCCATAATATTCATTTTTGTCTTCTAAATAATCTGAGATTTTATAGTACCCTTTTTTACAAAGTTTGGTTTTTACCCTTTTTTACAAAAGCAATTCATTTCCTGAATTTTCAGCTGAAGCAATTAATTTGTGGACCATTTTACGAATCTCCATAGAAAACTGTCAAACAGATGAATTATTTCGTAATATGAATCGCATGCAGATCATAATATGACTTATCAGTTTGTGACATTTTAAGATGATTCATAATATTTTACTATTATGATTCTGCCAAACTGACTTCTAAGCCCCCTGGTGAAATGTTGTTGTACTATATAGGTACAGTCACGGACTTTAATTGATGAGCCACCTGGTACTGTTCGCATTTTAGCCGTGTAATGCAAATCGGGTTTATTCGGTTCCCGACACGCAAAGTCTGTCTTGTCTTCGTATTAGAAGAAGAAAATTATATTTCATATCTTTACCGGTTGGCTAACCTGAGAGCAGAACTACAAACTTGACAGCAGTGACTACTCAAAGTCAACCAATTGCAGGTCCAGCAACAGTAACCTAGCAACGATAAACAATTGTTGTTAGGTTACTGCTGCATAGTAACGTTAGCGTACGGAGAAATTCTCTGACATCGATATTTCAACTGTCACCGTCTTCAGTTAAGTTTTCAGAATTATTGAGTTAATGAGCTATGATTCAAAGGAGGTCAGTATCAAATACATCCAAACTTAATGCAACATTGTATTTATTTTTATCATTAAGAACTTATTAGTCAACCTCTATGGATAAGACTATTTCCGATTAAAAGTAATGTATTTGTCATCTTGATATTTCAACTGTTACTGTCTTCAGTTATGTTTTCATAATTATCGAGTTAATGAGCTATGATTCAAAGGAGGTCGGTATCAAATAGATTGGATAAACTTAATGCAACATTGTATTTATTTTTATCATTGAGAACTTATTAGTCAACCTCTATGGATAAGACTATTTCCGATTAAAAGTAATTTATTTGTCAACTTGATATTTCAACTGTCACTGTCTTCAGTTATGTTTTCATAATTATCGAGTTAATGAGCTATGATTCAAAGGAAGTCGGTATCGAATAGATTGGATAAACTTAATGCAACATTGTATTTATTTTTATCATTGAGAACTTATTAGTCAACCTCTATGGATATTTCCGATTAAAAGTAATTTATTTGTCATCTTGTTTACGAGCGTGCGATTTGAGTTCGTGTTTAATCGTGTAATCTCGTGAATGTATGAAACTACAAAACTGAAAAGTTTGAAGGTGGCTCATGAATTAAAGTCCGTGACTGTACCTACACCTCTGCCTAAGCTTTAAAAAACATATGAGAAAAAATGACGTACAGTAAAAACAATGTCATCATCATCTGCCTAGCCTTTTCCCAACTATGTTGGGATCAGCTTCCAGTCTAACCGGATGCAGCTGAATACCAGTATTTTACATGGAGCGACTGCCTATCGGACCTCCACAACCCAGTAACTGGGTAATACGATACCCCTTGGTAAGATTGGTTGTCAGACTTTCGGGCTTCTGACGACCCGTAACGACTGTCAAAGATCCACAAATGACAGCCGGGACCAACGGCTTAACGTGCTTTCCGAGGCACGGAGGAGTCTCGATATGTAAAGATGGTCACCCATAAACCAACCCCGGTAAGCGTAGCTTAACCTGACGAATCTATCCGTGCGGCTGTTATTACTTAGCCACGAGCTCCTCAGTAAAAACAATGTATTCTCACTAAAAATTGTTTCGAATGTCAGTTTTCATGCGTTTCAAAACCTTCGACTTTACCTGTAAGATATTTTAAGAAATACCTTACGTCCTTTCTAATACATAAGTGCTATTATTCTGTACTTATTTTCCCTTTCTAAAACCTAGACCTATGGATAAAAAAATTGAGAAGCCTTTTGAAAGGGCCTACTGAGTTAGGTTGATAAGTTATTTCAACATAAACATAAAGAAAAAGAAAAATGGCCTTTTTAAAAGAAATTATTCCTCCTCCGCTATAAGAGATTGACATGTAAAAATGTTCTTTTTGGCTTAGAATTTCTGACGTCTCAATATCTTTTCAAATTCAAATATTTTTTGGCTTCTTATCTAGCTACACTTTTTCCACAAAGATTTATAGAAATATACCCGGTGAACAGCACCACGTGAGGAAGTTTCTATTTTTTCGTTCCTATAGGTTTTTCCTAATTTTCTTTTTTTACTAAAGCATATACTCCTAATCGACTCATTGTCAAGATTTTGCGAGATTGATTTTTTTATTAATGTTTAAAGGCATAAAATGTATTTAGGCGTAAGTTCAAATTGATCCTTCTATGTAATTAGTAAAAGCAACTTCGAAAAGAAGAAACTACAGATGCCCTAGACAAAGTGACATTCTATCAGCGATAACGACGATGGGATACGCAGAAATTTATAGGACTGACATAAGCTATCGAAAATCTTATGTCAATGTTGTAGAAATACGAAACGCTTTCGTAGCGATTGTCACTAGTCGAGCCCCTCAGGGCTATGTCGCCAAGACTCGAAGAAAAGACGGGTGCAGTTGTTTTTATATTAAGCAACCTTGCTGCACTTCAGTCTTTGGGACGCAGAAGCAATAACCCTCCTTTATTGGCTTCGCTTCGATATAAAACTCCGAGTAAAATTACTGTCACATTCAGCCCAACGGACAGACTGACAGACGGACATGACAAATTTATAACACTACGGCTACACTTCGCGTTATTCTTCGTGCGCTCTCTCTCGGACATCCCTCGATTACTCGCTGAGCAATAGAGAGCGCACGAAGAAAAGTTCGCGATAACGCGAAGTGTAGCCGTAGCATAAGAGTTCCATTTTTGTCATTTGGCTACGGAACCCTCAAAAGCACCAGAGTGATCAATCAAATACGTTGATTTTGGAGAACATATCGAATACTATAGTGAATCTAACAATATAGGGCAATTTCTGGCAAGCACATGAGTAATAGCGATTTAGCTTAGAGCCACTCAGTACCACTATTGTTTCAACGCAGGTGCAAATGCAAACTCAGGTCAATATCGAGGCGTCAATTCGAATTAGGATCGACGTTCATCGTATTGTTCGCCTTAATCGGTCAGTGTGTACCTACTTTATGAGATCAATTTGTCGGCAATTTGATCTGATAATTAAGATATTAGCCTTATTACCACAAAACCGTGTTTATCAGTTTTTTAGCCTAAACACCTTTTAAACATGATATTTCTCTACGGATTTTGACATAAAACTAACACTAAACACGCGTTGAACAAGTGTCTAAGTTTTTTGGTGATATGGCCCTAAATGTTTTAACGTACGATGTAGGTACTGTGTAGTGAATTTAATTTGCTTGATCAAATCCAAATACAGTAGGTATAAATTAAATAAACTACATAGAAACAGTGTGTGATTATTAAAGTAGGCACAGTGTCTTCTTGACCACAATAATTTTCATGATGTTTGTAACGGACATAATATAGAAAAGGCTGCATTCGTTTTTGCTAGGATTTTCAAAAGCGGAATGTGAGCTACGGATGTTCCTTTTAAATGGTCATGAAAGTTAAGTCAAATAATTTATTTCATTTTATTTTTCGCCTTTAATTATTTCCCAAACTTCAGTAATTTGCGGTCAAACAGATATTAATTTGTATGTAAATAACTATGATGTAAATTTTTCAAGTTTCATGGTAGATGAAATAAATTATTTGACTTGGCTTGAGGGCGTGGCCTTTTAATGCCACGCACTTTTGAAAGTCAACATTTATTTTTTATTTATTTATTAATAGAATTTACTACCATTGCAAAATAATTACATTGAATAATTTGATATTACCGCAGGAATTATTCCTCTCCTTTAGTCATAATTAACACTTTAAAAATCGTTTAGCATTTTAAAACAAACCAATAATAAAGAAGAAATGAAAAACGCTGCCTGGCATGAAACAATGCAACAGCGAATAAAAAAAGATGTCGTTGCCAAGCGCTTTTCATAATTCAATATCCGACAGCTAACCATTTGAAAAAGGAATCGGACCAAGTTTTTGTTTTTGTATTCAAAAATGCGAAAATAATTGGCAAATACTTCTTTCGTTCTCTATAAAATGTTGCCAAGTCCGATGAGAATGTCCTACTAAAGTTCCACTCATACACACTAATTGTTTTAATCTGATATTGTTGTACACCATCTATTTGAGGTCGACTATCTTTCAGCGAATCGCGGTCTCCACTCAAAGACTCCTCTTTTCCAAATAGTCATCAGTAGTGGTATGTAATAATCTCACCGTGAAAACTTAGGTGAAGTGAGCTTAAAGTGAGCTGTCACTCCACCTGACGCTAGGGTTTGACAGCTAACTTCACCTAAGTTCGCCTTCGACCACTTCAGCTTTGCTAACTCTGTAAGCTATGTCGGTACATTCCGATGCTTTAAGTTTATAGAAACTCCGAGCATAGCTCGCCGTCCGACAAGGACCAGGACCGGGTCGATGGCGCATCGTGTTCCACGTGCGCCTCAAAGAGATGTCAGCACAATTGGCGGGGTCCGCTAGGACCGATGCCTGTCAGGGTTGCGGGAAAGTCCGAAAGGGATACCGGGACCTTGGCAACAGGCAACTGAAGGAACACGGGTGGGTTTTAGTCAGTAAAAGTCTGACACGCCCTTCCGCTCAGCCCAGAGCGGGAGCAGTCATTGGATGATTTCCCAACCTCAAAAAAAAAAGGCCTTCGACCATTTCAGCTTTGCTAACTCTGCAAGCTATGTCGGTAAAGTCCGATGCTTTAAGTTTATAGAAACTTCGAGCAAAGCTCGTTTTATAGCATGCAGCGTGTAAAGATTCGTGTAAACTGCTAATGATGACAGAATGAATTTAGAATGCGGCACTCACTGTCAGTACTAATGAAATAGAAAATAGTGTTATGCCAACGAACAACAGAATTTATTAGGTTCAGTTGTTGTTTACCAGTTACGTTGAAAGTATTTTTTGATGTAACACAGTGAGGAGGCAGTGTGATGACTTATGTAATTTTACCATCAAATATTTTCATAAGCAGTCAGTCATTTAAATTAATATGTTATTATGTCCACAGGCATTAGAAAAATTATACCTACTTACTAAAACATCTATGCTTATGCTGAGTTGAGGCCCTTTAGGCATTATAATCATTGTTTTCTATTTTTATAGTTTTAAGGTGTATTTTTCTGCTGTAATGCCAATAAACGCATTTTTCTTTCTTTCTTTAAAATAAAAATAAACTACTAACATTCAAACACTTTTGTTCACAATTTCGTTTATCATCAAGCCGCTGCCACAAGGTCATAATATCCCATTCAAGCTATGGATTGAGGAAAATTCTAACGCGATATAAGTATTCTTAATTACCCACGATCAAGGTCACTTCGCCAGGTCATCAATTTGAGTGCTTTCCCGAACAATGGATGGGTGTCGACCTCCGATACGTCAAATAATATCTAATGACCCGAAACAGACACGGATTTGGTTGAAAAGCGAAATTTTGTGGAACAATTCCAATTTGGCAAACGTTATGCTATTGTGTTGAAGGCGGCTGGTGTATTATTATACAGTATGGATGCTCATTATTAAGTAAAGCGATTTATAATATTATATTTGCAGGAAATGAACGCGGCGACGGATGAATTCTCCATACAAACGTAATACCTAAATTATTTGCAATTTGAGCATATTTCCGCCATAATGTGTTGTTATTCGGATTAAGACAGTATTTATCTAGGTTCCTAGATCCTTTTTTTCCAAAACTAAAAAGAAGTTGTAGTGAATTGAATTCCGCACATTTTTACAGCGTAAATAACATGTTTTCATTTTTTTTTTCTGTATTATAAACAACAATACTTGTCATATGTTTCAATAGTTATTAGTGCTATCACTAGCACTAAAAAGGCTCAAGGCCAGTCGTACAAATCACGGTAAATAATTTTGAGTCAAAGTCAAAAAAAATATTTTAATAAGGCACATATGAGGCACTTTTAAACGTCAAAAGTATATTAACATAAAAATAAAACTGATTCTAGTCGCCCCACTCCACCGTTACTCTTTTAAAATGTTTTACAATATTTTGTATAGGTACAATCGACCTTGAACCCACTTTTGATAAAATCCACCTCGCTATTCACAAGGCGAATGAATTTGGCATACCTACAAGTTATAGGACTATGAACCAACAAAAGAGCTGGCGGCAAATCTCTATAGAAAGATACCCCTATAGCCAACCCTCTGTGGCTTAAAACAATCTGCAAATGGACGATAACAATATGGTAAAACAAACAACAAAAGACAACGAACTCCGAGTGCCTGTATATAATTGATTAAATGTTTTTGAAATTAATATTTTCATATTGGTAATTCTTAGTAGCCAAAACTGCAAATACTGTGCACAAATGCAGACCCCGGGCTGTCTGCATTTGTGCACAGTTTATAGATATTATCTCGTATCGAGGAGCTCGTGGCTATAATAACAGCCACACGGGTCGATCCATCAGGTTAAGCTACGCTTGCCAGGGTTGGTACGTGGATGGGTGACCATCTTTACATATCGAAACTCCTCCGTGCTTCTGAAAACATGATAAGCCGTTGGTCCCGGCTGTTTTTCGTGGATCTTTGACAATCGACAGGTCGTTCGACTGGAAGCCGACCCCAACATAATTAGGAAAAGGCTAGGCAGATTGATATACAGATAATTATTATCTCGCCCCCTATTATATGGGGCTTGAAAATGGGACGTGCCATTTTGGTGCGAGTCGTTATGATATTATGACATAAATACGATTAATTTTGCAAAGTTTGTCAGATGCGGGAGGCGTACAAATAATCTTGGTGACGTATGATGTTGAAGCTAAATGATTTTCGATGCCCTATGATTCTTTCCCCTCCTTTTTATATGTGTACTTTATACATATGTAACATAATCAGCTTAATAATATTCTCACTGCTGGGACACAGGCCTCCTATCTGTGACAGAGAGTGGCCCGTAAAACTACCACGCGGGCCCAGTGCGGGTTGGTAGATGTCACATATCTTCGAATTTTTGGTTCTTTTCTCACAATTTTTTCCTTCCCCGTTATGGGAGCAGTTGGCATGAAATAATTTACACAAAGTAATGCGACTGTCAGGGTTCGAACCTTCGACCTACAACTCGTAAGTCGCGGCCGATACTACCTACATTATTATTATTATTTTAAGTCCGTTAGCGTATAAATTTTATAAATATTAACTTGTTTAAAAATAAAGATGATTAATGAAATGCAAAAAAAAAACAGTGATCTAGATTTTAAGTTTCAGAACAAAAGAGGATGAACTTGAATTAATGCATATTGATGTTATATTTTTCCTTCTTGTCCTCTAATTTCAAGGAACTCTCAAGTTTTCAATTAGGTAGATTAAAAATCTTCATAAAAATGGAATAATTATGCAAAGGGTAGTAAAACTTAATGCAAACTAAGAATGAAAATTCTTTACTTTGTTATTAAAAGCACGTACCGGCACTAAACCGCTCCATTAGAGTACCGGTAGAAAAAACTATCAAAGCCTTTGAATAAGGAAGCGAGATGTAACCAAAACCGTTGCTGACACAATAAGCACAAACTTGGCTTAACAGTCCAAACGAAGCATGTTTACTAACATAAAAATTCCTCTAGAGTATTAGGCTATTTGGCGAAGATCGCACGATCAAACGCAATGTGCTCGCACGATTACTTGCGCTCGATGACACGATGCGTTCTCGTCGTGCGATGAGTTCAAACATACAGATTTCATCATAGTGTCCTATTTGAACCTCGCAAGTAATCGTGCGAGCACATGAAATGCTTAATAACGATCGTACGATGCGTTTGATCGTGCGATCTTCGCCAAATAGGACAACGCCTTAGCTTTTTAATTGCTAAAAAGTAGTAATAGTAATAATTAACACTTAGGTCAGTTAACTTTGGCGTAGCTTTTCAAGATTTTCAGTAAATCTACCCTATTTTCAATATCACCTAGGACTCCCAAGGGAATTGGGGATTCTTAATAACCAATATATATTAATATAAATAATTAATATCAAATAATTAATCATTGTGTCTTATTAATCAAGGCTTCATAGGTTAAATTAGTTTTCCCTAAAAATATGCGCACTTTGTCATGCTACACTATAAACATCACATTACGTCACACATTTCATCACGATATTCCCCGAAGGGTAAGGCAGGGGCGTACCTATCCAGGGTTGTGGGTTAGTCCCAGGGTTGCGGGTTAGTCCCAGGGTTGCGGGTTAGTCCGAAAGGGATACCGGGACCTTGGCAACAGACAACTGAAGGAACACGGGTGGGTTTCAGTAAAAGTCTGACACGCCCTTCCGCTCCACCCAGAGTGGAAGACGTCATTGGATGACCATCCTCAAAAAAAAAAAAAAAGTGGTGTACCTATAGTTCACCCACATTTCGCCCGTTAACACACAACACACGTTTGTGTGATGTGTAAAACTGTAAAATGTACGTGTAAATACACGTAGCTACATTTTACAGTACTTACTAATTCCATGGCTCACACTATTATACTTAGGTACCTAGGTGCGTTTTGATCGACACTGTTGTCTGCCAAACGAAAAGCAGTATTCTGATAAAAATGGTCCTTAGACTTCAATACAAAGATTCAATCGCTTCAATATTGCGACGTCTCCCTGTTTCATTTGTCCATGTCTCTCGCCACAGCCTCGTTAACAGGGCGAGCGGGACATTAATCAGGCACTCGTTTGTGCTCAGTCTAGGGTTTTACACATTATTCATAGACATTTCGGTCTCATCTGTTACTTGGACGGATCTATGTCATGCTGACTCGGTTGTTATGACTAGACTTTTAGTTCCAGATGGATTTTAACGAGTTCTATGATCGAATCATAAGTTATAATTTTTTCAGAATATTGTTTTGAAAATCCTTAGCCTACTTGACGGTTTTTTTTGCACTATTCAGTTTTTTGAGAGAAAATAAATTAGAATTTGTTGATATCTTGTTGATTTTAGAAGCTCTAGCGTCCCAGTCGAAACGATGGATCTATTTATATTTTGATTTGAAAAAAGATCTATGAAGTTTCTTGTCCGTTCTTCTCCATAGGAACATATACTTTGGAATGGGCAACGAACTTGCCTCTTTTCTACTGACCAACTCCTTGATTATTCAAAAGTGCCTATATGTGTTTTAATTAATAATATAATGAGTTTGAATTTCATTCGGATTTTCACATGAAGAAAGGTATACCATTGAAGTGTGCAATTCGCGAGTAGAAATAAATTATGATTCCATTGTACACATCTGTTTTTGACAGCCATTATTCGGTACGATGGGCATACACCGATATTCGGGTCCGATATTTGTTGATATTCGATATCGATATCCGATAGTTGATGGACATAGGAGATATTCGATTTTGAACTGAAAATTGCGAGTTCAGAACTGTTAGGAAAGAGTACCTATTTGAAATATTTGAATACATGGAATCAGATATTGCTTTTTGTTGTTATAAAGTTGGGCTATAGAATTTATTGATGCTGGCTGAGTGCATATGTTTTTTGGGTAACACCGCTTACAGCAGTATTATTTTTATTAATTTAGTGTAGGAAATAGATGAAGCTTTAAAGGACGTATAGCTCCATCTCTTTCCTCCACGAAGTAAGATTAAAATAATACTGCTGTAAACGGTGGTGGTAGGCCCTCAGGTATAATGAGCTGTGTGTGGTGGCATATTAGGAATAGCCTCAACTTACGAGAGGTGGTCGTGGGTATGGTGGTCCTACCCAGGCAAGTACACAATTTACTTACTTATATTTATTTTTTATACATTACGGCCTTATTAACTCTACAGTACCTAACGTATCTGCTTATAGATAAAGGTTTAAATATATTTTGCAAAACGCATTATGCTTGTTTTTCCCCAAATTTTATTTTCGCCGACGAACATTAGATAGACCATTACTACAATATGTTACTTGATTCAGGCATGACTTTGTGGAAATCCATTATAAAATACAATAGACGTAGATATATTTACTAACCTATTCCACTTAATTGTAAGAAATAGACAGGTTTTTCACCTCTCTACGAGGCATCCTCAGGATGACGATTGACCAGTCGCGAACCCGAACACGACGTGTTGCCACGCTGAGTGCTGGTCAATTGTCATTCTGAGGGATATATGAATAGTTAAGCGGAATAGGTTAAATACTTAATATATCTACGTCTATTTTACTACAATTAGTGTCACTCACTCTACAGAAACCATGCCTTTAGTGAAAAAAATCAAGTAATAAAAACTAAAACCCAACTACGACTTAAAAGGTATAAACAAGACACTACAGACAGACAAATTAAAAATCCGGAGTCACACGTGTTAGGGCATAAATCGAACAGATTACATGTGACTCCGGATTTTTTTAATTTGTCTGTCTGTGGTGTCTTGTTTATACCTTTTAAGTCGTAGTTGGGTTTTAGTTTTTATTACTTGTTTTTTTTTTAAAATTCGTTGGGGGTTATAATATATATATTTTTGAAATGTGCTCATTAAGCCCTTTCATTTGATACCCAACTTGGTGCGATTAAACCATATTTTTTTTTAAGTTCCTCACTTTTTGTCCTCTTGAGGGCGCCATTTTTAATTTAATGTGACTTCACATAGCCTATAACCAGCGGACAATCACGACGCTTCTAACGATACCTCATTTGTCAAATTGTGATAAGTGGTTTGGAAGATAGGAGGGAACAGATGAACATACATACATGCATACATACATACATACATAAATACATACATACATACATACCGGTCAAAATCATAACCCTCCTTTTTTCTTCGCCGTAGTCGGGTAAAAATCAGCTGTTTTTGCATAATATCTGTTCTATCTGTCGACAATAGCTACAATATTCTTGGCTCAGTGTTCCAGCCAGAATGTTAGTGCATAATCTGAGAATACTAATGTTGATGACATTTGGGACGGAAGATGATATCATTTGTGTATGCATGTAGATAGGATTTACGGTTTATAATTGACGAGCTCTTGCCCGCGACTTCGTCTGCGATCCAGGATGAAAAGTAGCCTATGTCCTTTTCCACGTCCCAGGCTAGCTATCTGTCAAATTTCGTCCAAATCCGTACAGCCGTTTTAGCGTGAAAGTTTAACAAACAAACGAAGTTACTTTCGCATTTATAATATTAGTTAAAAAGTCATAAACAACATGCGAAGCAGGGGCGGGTTGCTAGTAAACAATCATTTCTTCTACAAGGTCATGATAGTCCACAGCTCCCTTATTCACCGTTCCTGTGAACCCGTCAGTCACGCTGAACGCCTCAGTGCGCAGTGCCATGCATATGTACAACTTTGATGTGATGCCAGCGCCACTGGCCGGCGGTTTATTTTCCAAGAATGCTAATATAAGGGCCTGGCGATGACAGTTCGTTGAATTGTAGTAGAGAGCGGTGAAGAATTCATTTGTTTATTTATTTTGTTTCTGGGTTCCATGTGGGGTATTTACGAAGAGTTAATGGAACTATGAGGTAATCCGACAGAGAACCAAAGTTGTCGACATAGCTCACAGAATAAGCAAGCTGAAGTGGCAATGGGCCGGCCATATTAGCCGTAGAACCGATGACCATTGGGGTAGACATGTTCTTGAGTCGAAGACCGCGAATTGGAAAACGTAAGGTAGAACGCCCTCAGGCTAGGTGGAGCGACGATCTTCGCAGGGTGGCTGGTAGCAGCTGGATGAGAGCTGCCGGGAATCCAGCTGAATGGCGTGCAATTGGAGAGGCCTATGTCCAGCAGTGGACTGCTTTAGGCTGATGTTGATGATAAATGGAACTATCACAAATTAATTACTGTCCAAAGCATTTCTGTGGATCCAAACAGCAATACACACACACACACACACACAGAATAGGTACACATACACGCACACAGGCAGTACACATGACAGACACATGAGATGACAGGAAGACAGGGTGACAGGATGGATGGATGCTGCCTGTCGACAAATGAAAGGGCAACAATGCATCAATGTTTCTAGGCCAGACCCAGTAATTAAATTGTGTTGCAACTTGAGAGAGGCCGATATCCAGCAGCGGACTGCGATAGACAGAGTTGAGCAAGCTATTGTATACAACATAATTTTTTGTTTCTGCTAAACCCGAAATCGCGAAAAAAAATCAGCTGCCATATACATTTGAACACAAATGTATGGGAACAGCTGATTTTTTTTTGCGATTTCAAGTTTGGTCCCATAGAAAAAGTTGTTCAAAATGATGAGTACAATGACCCCATTTCGGGTTTAGCATAAAAAAAAATGTATAGGCAAAATAAATAAATTTTCTGCTACACTGCCAAAATTCGTTTTGATTGTGTGTGTAATTTAACTTTTTGAGCTTATGGCTTAGGAGAGTGACGTAAAAGGATTGTTGACTACTGAAAACACTCATCATATTGATTAAAGTAGTTGTAAGTTATCTGCCTGTATACCAAATAGTACAGTAGTTGTTCGACTGTACAGTAGGCCGCCAGGTGTAACACTTTGACGTTGAGCTGGCGTAGCGTAGTTCGCTTATATAGAAAATACCCAACATTTGCATCATTGCGATGCACCTTTAATTTTATAAACATTATGTTTTACAATTCAGTATCGACCTTGAAATTTCAAACTGTCTAAAACTCTCAAGGTCTCCACGAGACACCCAAGACCTGTAACTGTGGAGTCCACAAATTAATATTAAAATTATATTTCCTTTCTAAAATTATTTTTGGGAGTAATTTACTTGTCTTATTTTAAGAAAATGTAAGAATATTTTATTTAGTTAATAAACGATTTATTATTATTGGTTTCGTACCCACTGACGCCCAGCCTATCGTACCTACCCAATCTTGTCAAATTACCCAAACCAACACTAATTTTCTCTCAAAGTACTGTCACAGAGCAGAGCAAGATTTATACCAGGAAAAAAGAAAAAAAAACAACTTGGTATCAAATACACGAACCATCTATTATTAGAGCGGTTATAATGACGGCGTTTTCTTCAAAACCTGAGACCCTCGTAACGAGAGCGCTGCTGGAAAAACAGCGGAAAAAACTTGTATTTGATTTTGTATTATCGTGTAGAAATGTCTGTAATTATTGTAGAGATTGCTTTAATGGCGGCTGGGTATGTGTGTAAGCTAAACTTATTTATTTACTTGTCTTCACGTATGAAAAGGTAACAGTGTGGTTAGTAAGAATTTAAAGAGTGCTCTATGAAAATGATGACAAAAATCTTCCTTGCTAGGTATGTAATTCTTTTATAACTTCAGAACAAATAGGTACAAATAAAAAATAAATATAAAATGTTTCTGTTCGTCATATTTCAGTCGTTCACACTTCGATGTTTGCGGAAGCTCTTATTAAAACTAACAAACTAGGAGATATTTTCACCATATTGTGACCGCAGGGACTGGTGACGGTTTCAAACAAAGATATATTATCTCAGTCAAAGCTGTAAACGTCGAAAAAAATAGCGTTCAACTGTTGGCCGCTAACTGCATGTATAGTAGAAAACCACAATGACAGCACTAGTAGTCAAAATACGTAGTTACATCACATACGATGACAAAAAAACGACGGTAAAAAAAAAGTAGTATATAATATTTTTTATGCCTCAAAAATGTTCCAGTTATTTCTATGTACGTCAAGTGATTTGTCTCTGTCCACTGTGACGGGTACTTCGGTTAACATTACTTATGACTACCGTACATGATCAGCTCGAACTTCAGTTTTGCCTCCATCCATTACTTTAAAAGTGGTGCAGCGACTTACTTTTCATTTTAAAAAGTTATAAATATTTATCGTTCAATGTAACAATTTATGTAACTGGCAACGCAACAGTTTTTCCGAGATTCTCGATTCAAAAATAAAACAATCCGTTTAAAAAATTCGCTGTTTAAATTCCGTGTTCATACTGCCAATCAGGTGTTGCAGCGATCACTGACCGGCTGTTGGCAGAACAAAAGGAAATAATTTCAACACCACCAAGCGATTTTATTGAAACGCTCTTTGGAGTTCCACTTCATCCTATGCTTCTTTTATTTGTTTTCACAAATCGGGCAATACAATATCACTGATAATAAAAAGTAAACAGAAATAATGGAAGAAAAACTGTTGTAAAAATCCTTTTAGCTGCTGAAACAGTAAAGCCTTTTCTTTCAGTTTCACCTCGCCTCTTAGAAATCAGTTTGGCCTGTGAATGTAACAGACTCAAGACCTTTTTTTTTTTTTGGGGTTTATTTCATCCATTGACTTCTCCCGCTCTGGGCGGAGCGGAAGGGCGTGTCAGACTTTTACTGACTAAAACCCACCCGTGTTCCTTAAGTTGCCTGTTGCCAAGGTCCCGGTATCCCTTTCAGACTTTCCCGCAGACAGACTTAAGAGACACGGTCAGAGCGAGTACTTGAAGCAAAACGTAAAATAGGGGGCTGACAATGAAGTATTAATGCCATTATTATTCCACTGCGAAAAAAAGATAGTGTTAGCGGTCTTGTATAGCTCCGTCTCTCACTAACACTGGATAAATGGTGGCATTAACACGTCGCAGTATAGGTGCAGGACACTCGTGGCAGGCGAGACTGGCGCAGTTCACCCGTTTAAATGTGCCTCTCCATGTGTGGCCGCCTTAAGTCCATATCGTAGAACGGTTGTCCAGTAAACAGGACTATTCCACACGATATATGATGCTTTCGTGACAGATATTACATCTCTCATATATTTTGGAGCGGAGATGTGGTCATCAAATGAATATTTGAATAGAAATATGAGGAATGATCGTTTGTTTTCGGTTTTTTTTGGCTATCAGAAATCATTATAGATATTAATATCTTCTAAAAAATGGTTTTATAAAAATATATCACGGTTGTTTACTCCGGATGGGTAGACAGAGATCTCTACATAGTAGATACACCAAAAAAAGGTTAAGTTAAAAGTGCTAATTTAATGGGGAAGAAATCCATTATGAATTTCCTCATGAACAAAACAATAATACTGCCTGACCCGGACAACAAATTCAGGACTTCACGCTCGGCAGTCGCACAACTTAAACCAATGAGACACGGTAAGTACAACAAAAAAAGAAACTCTAATCTAGGTCTGATTTTGATATTGGTAGAAGTGCTTAGTTCAATAAAGGCTAAAGTTGAAATAAATAAATACAATAGACGTAGATATATTTAGTAACCTATTCCGCTTAACTATTCTTCAAGAGTCATAAAAAACTCTGTAAGAAACCGACAAGTGTTTCACCTCTCAACGAGGCATCCTCAAGATGACAATTGACCGGGTCTCCCTTGTTTCATCGAAAATAAATTGCGAAATTATCACTTCCCAAACAATTTTCCGCATAATTTCATTTGCCAAAATATTACTTTAAAAAAAATCTCTTCACAAATAATTGTAACGCAAACCTAATGTTTGGCAATTGAATGTTTAAACAATAACTTGTTTAACAAATAGTACTTTTACCAATTTTTATGTAGTCAAATATTTCAGTTGGCGCAAAATAAAATTTGCCAAATGTTTAGTGTCGTCAGTTTCGGGTAGCCTGTTTTTTTTTCTATATAATCTAGTCGTTTCTGGCGTAGTAGGTCACAGTTTTAACCTAACCTAACCTAACAAATCATTTGACCAAACGTTTATTATCTAAAGATTGTTTGCTGTAATAAATCATTTGATTAAAGACCAAATGCCTAAATGACATTATCCTTGATAATATTCTGCCAAGTAAAAATTTGACCAAATGAAAATATGCGTACTAAAATCATTCCAAACATTGCATTGGTATAAAAAAAGGTTACTAAAATTTGTTTGGGTAGTGAAATTTGGGCAAAATCTTTTCGGCAAAACGGCAGGATCCCATCAAACACTCTTTTATTGTACTACATGTTTCCCATTATATTTATCTTTTAGTTAAAGCTACACTATCCAATAACGTAGTTAAAAGCCATGGAGTGATTAGTAGTGTTGTAGCTAAAACGAGGCGGTGTAATTGGTTATCCTTCTCGATTTATATTCATAAGCCCGGCCACCTCTATCAACGTGTAGATTGGATACAGCAAACACCGCTACTCAGGTCTCCATTCAACGTAGTTGGTTTAAATTTTAGTGTTAGGATTTTATCTTGTTAATTTCCTGAATTCTGAAACGACCATAACAATTTTTAATATTGCTCTATTCCCTTTTGGAGGTTGTAGGTGATGGGCTAATAATAATTATCATGCTTTTCACACTACCTGCTCGATAATGTCAAACTCCCTAGATGTCTTTAAAACCTAACCTAAAATAGGCCTGACAAAATTTCACTATAATCCGCTGGTCAATAAAGTGATTTGAATTTCGAACCTGAACTAAAAATTCTTAAGAAAACTTGTAAAAAAAAGTATTCGAAAATCGAATGGCTTTTAAAATACCTCGCAGAAGCTGTGAAAAGTAGAGTATTCAGAAGATCTGAAACTAGACCCCTGTTAGTAATAGCCACTGCGTTGTCTCCTTAGTAAATAATCTAATATTATTTTTGTGGGCTGGTGAAAATATAGGTAAGTTCTTATTCCGTCTGTGACAGCGACTGTAGTAACCAAGAGAGGTACAGCGAAATGCAACAGTATAGCACTCTGAAGACTGGTCGAGATGGCGTTCTCAAAATATACGCCACATCAAATTTTATGACTCAAATATAATTTCATATTTATAGCACGGTCCGAATATAGCGCACGAAGCAGGTGTGGTTTCTATGAATTTGTTTTTATTTTATTATAAGTTAGGTAAGTACCTACTTAGATTTTTTATCATCAGTAGCAGGGCCAATTCTCGTACTTAAAAAACGTTCACATTCAAGTCGCAATCTGTCAAACTTGTCAAAAATGTTGTTAAATTTACGCTGCGTTCAAGAGCCGTCAATGTCAAAGTTCCATAGCAATAATGACAGTGACAGCTGTCACTGTCAAAGTTCCATAGCAATAATGACAGTGACAGTTCTTGAATGCGGTTTAGATGTGCTGATCGCGTTCAGTTTCATTGGTGAAATCCGCTCTAATGGAGAGAAGTATTGAAGAAAAAGACATGTTGCGACGACCTCAACTGGAGATGTGATGATGATTATTATAGTTATTTATGCAACTGTTATATAATAAAGGGTATTAAAACACGAATGTGGGTTTATAGTATCTACTAGTACAATAGTATCACATGAGTGTTTTAATACCTAAGTATACTTTATTATGGAACAGCAGATTTTTTTTAAACAGTCATAGTAGTAGTATTAGTCGCAGAGCCATATTAAAAGATAATCGGTTCGATCGTGTAAAGCACCTCTTAATGTTTCTAAAGTTAATGTACTAATGCTTGAAAAAAAAAATACGGTGAAATATATATTTCACCGTATTTTTTTTTTCCACCTTTTTTGAAGACCGCAAACTGTCTTCCTATTGAAACAAATTTCTAATGTCTCTTCATTCAAACTTGATCAGTGCTCGATGCAGTGGTGTAAATAACATTCGGATGTAGCGCTCAAGTCGTAGTCAAATATTTGCACAGACCCACACTATTTGCTTCACCCACCAGTCTTGTGTTGCGAGCCCACTCGTCAGCTTGTAATTATACTAAGACAAATAAGTGAAAATGAGTTGTAGTGTAATGCCGATGGTGCACCGGTAGGTACTTTAAGCCAATAGCAGGCTCTTCCTTCAATGAAGGTTCATTTTTGTTTCATTCCATGATCACACGACACTGACAAAAATACTTAGGAATGCAATGGGTAACGGGGAGATTATGTGAATTATGTCCTCTCGACTGGTAATTTTAGCAGGAATGGAGGATGATTTGTAGAACAGAGGCCCTAGACAAACTGACATTCTATCAGCGATAACGACGATGGAAAAGGCAAAAACGTATAGGACTGACATAAGCTATCGAAAAGCTTATGTCAATCTTGATAAAAGTCGTTGTAGAAATACGAAACGCTTTCGAAGCGATTGTCACTTGTCTAGGCCCTATGAGGCTCTAGACAAAGTGACATTCTATCAGCGATAACGATGATGGAAAATTCAAAAATGTATGAGACTGACATAAGCTATCGAAAAGCTTATGTCAATCCCTTTGAAAGTCGTTGTAGAAATACGAAACGCTTTCGAAGCGATTGTCACTTGTCTAGGGCCTCTGTATTAGATTATAATCTCTTCCGGTATTTTTTCAAAGTGTGAGGATATGTATATTTAAGTAGACAACAATGTCTATTGTTGTCTAATATGCTCCTTTCATTTCATTTATTGATCATTTGGTTCGCGAGTGTAAGATGCCGTCAAAATTCAACGTCACTGGATCGGATCACTAATGATCGCTAATTAGTGTTTCACTTTTGATTCATTTTGTATTCAGGTGTTTCACTTCGAGTGAAAAACAAAAATGAACAAAGAGCTAATAATTTGATATCCGGGTTACTTTTCAATCAACAATTTATTTCTATTAATTCTTCAATGCAACAACAGTTGTGATAATTATTAAGAAATTCTTGGAAAAGGCTCTGACGAATGAGGCCACGCAACAGATTTTTCGAGGTTCTCGATTCAAACATAAAAAAATCAGTTAAAAAAAAATAAAAAGATGACCGATGTTTAAATTCCTTTGTCCATACCATCAGCTCGCCGTAGGTGAGTATATGTTCCTTGACCGTCAGTCAGCATGCAGTGACCACCAAGCGATGATATTGAAACGATCATTGGAATTCAACTCACTTTAAAATCAATCAATAAAGTAATTCGTCAACTCGTCATATATGCCTACGGCCCATTTAGGGCGTTCTTTTGATGTTCTGCAAGTCGTCTTAGATTGGCCTTAGGCATGTAGGACGAGTTAACGAATTACCCAATCAAGAGTATGATGATAAAATGGTAAAATATAAATCTTTTTAAAATATAATTATGTGCAGTAACTAAGAATAAAAAAAGCATTTTTTTACTACATAATTGTCACTCGCGAAATGTGGGTGTACATCTCTGTCTAACGTTCCGGGGAATACAGACGTGATGTTATATTTATGTTAATTTGGATAAATATAATATTGATCAGCTTCTAACTTCGATCATCTTTTCACGAAAAACAAAACACATGACTTCCCAAGACATTGTGGGCAGGTAGGCCTCTTAAATAGCCCTCAAACCCCATTCAAATGTTTTATCAACCCTTTCCATGGCGGGTCTTATCATGGGGTCAAATCCTGACCAAATGAAAGACCCAATACCCTGTAATCGGCTCAGAGAAACCGCAGACTCCGCAAACGTGCAATTTGAAAACAGTAAATGTTAATTTACTTGACAGACAAATGGTTTTAAGCAAAAACGGTTGTGGTTGGACAATTCGGAGAATCAAAATCAAACTTTAACCCAAAGCATTTGGGCACTTTTGAATTGCCAAGAGGCCGCCACAAAAATGCCCATTCCAAAGCGTAGTAGGTTCCTATGGAGAAAAACGGGCAAGAAACTCCTCGGACACTCTTTTCTTCGTGTTTTCTAGTGCTTCTGTAAACTTATTTTTGTTCATAAGTATGTTTTAACTGAAACCGACGAGTTTTATTTATTTTGTTGTCCTCAACTCTCAAGAAAGGTCCCATGAAAATCTAGATATTATACTTCCTAGTATTTAAGGCATTCATTTGTGGCGGTATCTACATCGCCACATGCGAACTACGCATCGAAGACCTGACGTCACATAAATCCTGCATCGCGCAATTAGAGTTTACCGTGCAGTAAACATATATACAAAAACCCAATATCAATCATCGGGCAGTTGCCCGCCAGACACAACAACCGTCTGGTCGGAGGATCCTCCCTTTTCTATGGGGAATGAGTGAACTTTACACCCTGTTCCTCATACCCCTAAATTGGTGACCCCGAATATGAACGTCAACGCAGCCTTCGTGCAACTACTCCAGCGTGACGTCATCATCATCACTCCCGCAAGCTTTCAGTGAGGCGAGTCACACAGTCAAGCCAACAACCGAGGCGTCAACGGGTATCCTGACCACCAGCATGCAGCGAACGCGCATTCCTGGTCATCACCCTCAGCCTCATCACCCCGACCCACTGGGGAATCACCTCAATCACCTCAACCTCATTACCATGAGCCACTGGGGAACCACCCACCGCAATCACATCAATCACCACAATCGCCGCAAACAGTTCCGACCCACCGCGAACAATGCGGCACCCGGTTCCGACTCACTGGAACCACAACTGGCACTGGCAAGCATCGCAAGATACAAGACTCAGCCCACTATCGACCTCCGGTCTCCGGAGGGGAGTGATGTGGCGGTATCTACATCGCCACATGCGAACTACGCATCGAAGACCTGACGTCACATAAATCCTGCATCGCGCAATTAGAGTTTACCGTGCAGTAAACATATATACAAAAACCCAATATCAATCATCGGGCAGTTGCCCGCCAGACACAACAACCGTCTGGTCGGAGGATCCTCCCTTTTCTATGGGGAATGAGTGAACTTTACACCCTGTTCCTCATACCCCTAAACATTCATTGCTTTTCCAGTAAAAGAGTACCACAATGGAAACCTACATGGCTGGTAAAAAGAAAACTTCTATTTTCAAATAAAGAGTAGGTAGTTTATGTAGACATTGGTTATACATATTTATTTACTAGCTGCGTCCCGCGGTTTCACCCGCGTAAGTCTCGTACCCGTGAGAATATCGGGATAAAAAGTATCCTATGTGTTAATCCAGGTTATTAGTATAAACTATCTGTTTGCTAAATTTCATCCAAATCTATTCAGTATTTTTTACGTGAAAGAGTAAGAAACATCCATACTTCCAAACTTTCGCATTTATAATAATATTAGTTAGATTTTACCAACCAACCAACAGTAAACAATAATAACTTTACGCAAAACAAATATTTCAGGAGAAACGTTCAGAATTAATTGAAAACGTGTCAGATTTAAATGCCGTAAACATCGTTTCAGATTTCACTATTTCAGTCCATTTTTCAAGTCGAAAGAGCTTATTTAGTCACAAGTCTAACGCTTGCAAATTATGAACTCGACATGCATGCAAATATTATGTTCGTGTATTCATGAATACTATGCATTCAACACTTGCTTATTTGCTTTCATTTAAAACATCGTGGGGTAAAATTAATAAGTGCTAGCTTAAAACCACGGAGTAGGTCAAAAATGGAGTGCTGAGATGGATAAAAGTGGGTTAGTTATGGAGGACAGTCAACCAGTATTTGTTATTTGACAAACATATGGATGATCGTTTTCTATTTGTGGTTAGACCGAATAATAGTAAACTATTGTCTTTCGATTTGGACGAGCAACCAGCATGTCCTAGAACCAAAAATTCGATGATATGTGACATCTACCAAACCGCGCTGAGCCCTCATGGAGAATTACAACTCACTTCTTCTCGAAGAGATGTGGCTTGTGTCCCAACAGTGGGAACATTATATACCAATTATGCTTAGTCTAGTCCAAATAAGCTTCGCTTATTTGCTCTCTCCATTTACTTAATACTCTTTGTTACAATTTAAACTTGAGACGCTTGTACGGAATGTTACTGCTCGAGTTGAAGTCAGATTAAATTAGCGTGTGTTTCACTACTTAAGTAAACGTTTTGTTAATGAAGGGGAAGTTGTTTGTTTGTCGACTTTCGTGTTGATTTTGACACGTTCTTTTCGTAAATCGAATTTTCTTGCATCTATTCAAAAGCGCCTGGCCACGGGACGGGCGGCGCGTTTATTTCTCCTGAATTATGTACTTATCTTACATAAGTGCATGATTGTCGTCCAAAACAACACCTTTTCTGAAAAGATGACCCAATGGAAAGACTATGATGTGAAATGTTAATATTTGATGGTGTCCGTTTCATATTTATCGTCATGAACTTACCTACCCTAATGCATTTGATGTCAACAGATTTCTCCGTAATTGCGTCATAACATACATAATATTATTCTAGCATCATCATCGAGCTACGTCACCACACTGTCATTCATCTTCATTTATTCCGTGTCATCTCTAAACTTTTATCGCTCAATAATTTTCAGTAGATCTCCCTCACTTTTCACCTCACAAGCTCTTTTACGCCAATGATTAATATCCATACTTCTGATATTTTATCAGATTCCCGTCGAGAAAGTACGTGACAGATTTCTCGTATAATGTCGTGCAACTCTAGATGAATTTATGGTAGACGTCTTAGTAAAGTGTGTTTTTTTTTACTTGCACCTTTTGTAAACAATTATGGCTGACGGAGATTGCGATTTAGAGAAAATGTGTGCGTTTCTATGGTTTCTTTGAAGCTGTTTTCATTGTTAATTATATCACCGTTTACAAAGATCAATATTTTCGTATGTAACTTAAAAGTGTGATTGATGCGAAAAGTCGTGATTTTCATTACGTATTTGTTTACAAAATAATACATAACAAAAATACACTGTACGATAGTTGAAACAGAATACTTGTTAGGGCTGACAGCCGATCTATTGTTGAATACAGTTATTAATTCATTTAATTGGCAACGAGTCTAGAATTTTGTCTTTGATACTTGACTCTGTAATGGCCGATTAGATACGTATGTAGAGATATTGGCTGTCATTGAATATCGATAAGGGTCATTGAACTAATTGTGAATAGTTTTAGATCGATTAGTGTTGGCTTACTGACTAAACATTTTGAGAAATTGAATATTTATGTACTATAGTATTTACTAGCTTATTTACTATATTAGATTTTGTATTTTACTCTAAGCCAAACAGGAGTTAACATTTGTGTGTGTGTGTGCGTGTATTTCTAATAATAAAACAAAAATATCTAGCAGTCTTTCGTTTTCCAGTTTATTTGCCACGTAGATATTGGAACTAGAAAATAAAAGCGAAAACAAAATAATTATTCCCAGGAGCCTTTAAAATTCTATTAATTTTTATTGTAAACGCTGCACGTATAGAGAATAAATTCAGAAAATGTCGTCGGTTGATTCATGGACTACAATTCAATAATGTTGCTATTTCTTATTTTTAAAGAAATATCTGAAATGAAAATAGAAAATAATGAATTGATCGTGTTTAGAGAGAAAATATCTAGAAAAGAAAATCTTTTCAAAATGAAAAATCATTTTTTGATATTTTTTGTAAGTGATTGCATTAAGCAAAAGTGAGAGAAAACAATATTATGTTATTGCGTTTCTTTGTTAGAGGAGCTCGTGGCTAAGTAATAACAGCCGCTCGGGTCGATCCATCAGGTTAAGCTACGCTTGCCGGGGTTGGTCCGTGGATGGGTGACCATTTTCACATATCGATCATTCGTGCCTCGGAAATCACGCTAAGCCGTTGGTCCTGGCTGTCATTTGTGGATCTTTGACAGTCGTTACGAGTCGTCAGAAGCACGAAACTCTGACAACCAGTCTAACCAAGGGGTATCGTATTAACCAGTTACTGGGTTGTGGAGGTCACATAGGCAGTCGCTCCATGTAAAATACTGGTATTCAGCTGCATCCGGTTAGACTGGAAGCCGACCCCAACATAGTTTGGGAAAAGGCTAGGCAGATTTATTGCTTTTCTTTGTTAAATAACTTTGCAAGAACTATATTAATTATACTTATTTTCACCGTTTTAAGTCTACCTCATCATAACATGAAAAACTATTTTTAAACAATTTTTATCAATACACAAAGTACACACAAATCTATCTAATATTATCTATATTTTTACACAAAGTATTATTGCACTACTGCTTCTCATATTACTCATTAACAAGAAAGAAAGAAAGAAAGAATAACGTTTATTTGGACACAGTTCGTGAAACACAAAATACAAATAACAAAATAAAAAAAAATAAACAATTTGAAAACAATAGTGTGCGCCTCACGGCTGCGCCAAAAAGGTTCATTTCAGCATTAATGCCAGACAGGTACTGTCTGACGCTATTAACAAATATTAAATAATCTGGCATTAATCAATTCAAGATAATTACATTCAGTAATGAAATTTTATCCTATTAATTTTGAACATATTAATTTAAAATAACTGCAAAATAAACAAATGATACAAATAAATCGTTGCTAATTGTTTATCACTAGGGGCACAGAATACTACAGAAGGTCGGCTCCATACAACGAGCGTCATATGGTCTTGATATATATTCAGCCTTCGCCTTCTTGTTTAGAACAGTAACTCCTTGGAAACAAGGTGATAGATGAGAAAAAAGGGAAGTGGAGAAAGAAGGTTGTGTCATTAGTTGAAAATTATTAAACTATGTATTAAACTAATGGATATAAACCAGTAATTAATTTAACAAATTGGCGACGAAATTGCCGAACGATATAAAAAGACAAAAAAGAGTTCGTGCTTCATTACGAGGCGTTCTTACACGGACAGAAAACATACTAATTTCGAAAACCGAACTTTCAACGGAAGAAGTTGAAACTCGTTTAGAAAATCTACGAGAAAACTTCCAAAAATTTCAAGAACTACAAGCGGAAATCGAACTCGAGACTGACCAGGGGGAATTGGAGGAGGAAACTCAATACAGGTACGAATTTGAAGAACTATACACCTCCCTCAAATGCAAATTACTAACAATGAGAAAGAATAATGAAATAACTACGCAACCTGCAACAACAATAGATTACGCAAGCTGCGTCAACCTGGCACAACAAGAATATTATCCGAAACTGAATTTTCAACCCTTACAAGATACAGAATCTTTTGAAAACTTCATCAAGAGATTGACATTGTTCTTTATAATGAACAGAGTAATGGATCCAAAGGCAAGGGTTCACACGCTACTGGCAACTTTAAGCCCAGAGTTACATCAAAAGATTTACTATTTATGCTCACCAGAAGACCCATTGAACAAAGAATTCGATGAATTATCGGATATACTTGGTGAATACATTGACCCAAAACCTAGCGTTTGGCATCTACAGCACAAATTCATTTCAAGGATGCAACAACCGACGGAACCAGTCGCGACATACGCTGCAGAACTAAAGAGGCTTTGCTCAAACTGTGAGTTCAAATGTCAACATTGCAAGAAGTCTACCTCAGACAACTTCTTATCGTTGCAACTCATACGAGGACTACAAGATGGCGAAATACGATCAAGAATGAGTGTGGTGCCATTAAATCAGTATGCCGAAAATGTCAGAAAGAAGGACACTTAGCTCGAGTTTGCTTACAACGCAACATTAATACGAACCAAGTCGATGACACCTCTAGTAACATCTCTGTAGAAAGCATTGGTGAAATCAACATGGTTAAACGTGAAATTCAAGAGCGGTACCTAGTTTCATTATCCATCGAAAATAAAAAAGTACAAATGGAATTCGACACTGGCGCTGCATTATCGTCTATGTCACTAAATCAGTACCAAAAATTAAAAATAGAGAAGAAAATATTCAAAACTGACATGAAACTGAGAACATACACGGGTGAAGTTATCAAACCTACAGGAGTAGCATTCGTTAATTGCAACTACAAAAACCAGTTTTTTTATGGAAAACTGTACATCATTAACCAACAAGTAGATCCAATATTTGGCCGAAGCTGGATGAAAGAGGTAAAAATTGAACTAGCCGACATGCACATGTTACAATCCATGGAACCTACAAGATTGGACGACTTGCTTGAACAATATACGGACAGTGTATTTAAAAATGACTTGGGGGAAATACCTAATATGAAAGCACACTTATATCTAAAAGAGAATTCTCAACCCATTTTTATTAAACCGAGACGCATTCCATACGCCCTGAAATCAAAAGTAGATGAAGAAATTGAATGTTTATGCACACAAGGTATAATCACTAAGATAGATCATTCAGATTGGGGAACTCCTATTGTTCCAATTGTGAAACCAAATGGGAATATACGACTTTGCGCAGATTACAAAGTTACTTTGAATAAAGTTATAAAAGATGAAAAATACCCAATTCCTATCATAGAATATATTTTCGCAGAGATGAACGGAGGCCAGCTATTCTGTACATTAGACATCTGTCAAGCTTACTTAAATATGGTTATGGATGATGAGAGTGCACTTCTACAAACGATAAGTACACACAAGGGAACGTACAAGGTAAACAGGCTAATGTTTGGAGTTAAGGTTGCCCCAAGTTTATGGCAAAAATTCATGGATAAATTGTTACAAGGAATAGAAGGCGTGAAATGTTTCTTCGACTATATTATTTTACAAGGATCTTCAGAAAAAGAACTACTTAAACGACTAAGACAGGTTTTACAAAAACTAAAAGAAAGTAATCTACGAGTGAATAAAGAGAAATGTCACTTTTTCAAACACAAAATAAACTATCTCGGCCATACAATTGACAAAGATGGACTTCACAAGAATAAAGAAAAAGTAAAGGCAATCACGAAGACTTCCAGTCCTAAGAATGTGAATGAACTGCGAACGTTCTTGGGTATGGCAAATTACTACAACAAATTCATACCTAAACTGGCTTCTATTACGAGCCCATTAAATGAATTGTTGAAAAAAAGGACTGAATTCATATGGTCATCGAAATGTGAAGAAAGTTTCAAAAAAGTGAAGGAAGAGATTCTTAGCGAAAGAGTGCTAACACACTTTGACGCATCCAAAACGTTGATATTGGCAACAGACGCCTCACCTACAGGACTCGGGGCCGTCTTATCACATAGGCTTCCAGACGGATCAGAACGTCCGATTGCTTTTGCATCAAGATCTTTAACAAACAGTGAAAAGAAGTACAGCCAAATCGACAAGGAAGCTACATCGATTTATTGGGGCCTAAGAAAATTCTTTCATTATTGTTATGGCCGGAAATTTACCCTTGTGACAGACCACAAACCACTCACATCAATTTTTCATCCCAATCAGACCTTGCCGGCCCTTAGTACAATGCGGTTATTCCATTATGCTCATTTTCTATCCGGATTCGATTATGAAATCGAATATAGAAGGTCTTTGAACCATTCCAATGCAGATTACCTTTCAAGATTCCCTGTTGAAAACCCTAAAGAAAGTTCCATCGACCAACATTGCGCTTTTCAAATACAGCAGATCAACATATTAGAAGTCCGTCCTAACATAATAGCTCAAGAAACAAAAAAGGATCTTGAACTACAGCAATTGTTACAACACTTACGAACTGGTAGATCGCTACGAGAACTTGGTTATAAGGACAATGAATTAACCCTTCAAGACGAGTGTATATTGAAAGGAACCCGAATTATGATTCCGCAGACCTTACGCCCACGCGTTCTAGATGAACTACATGCTGGGCATATGGGCACTCTTAAGATGAAATTATTAGCCCGTAGTTTTGTTTTTTGGAAAAATATTGATAGAGAGATTGAGGATAAGGTAAAATCATGTAGGGCGTGTCGCCTATAACAGAACGAACCACCAAAGGCACCCTTACATCATTGGGAAGAACCAACAGACCAATGGCAAAGAATACATATTGATTTCGCCGGCCCTATTTCAGGACAGTATTTATTTATTCTAGTGGATTCATTCACTAAGTGGGTAGAGGTCATACCGATTAAGACCACTACAAGTTTTTGGTGCATACAGAAGCTGAAGGAGATATTCTGTACCTTTGGAATACCTAATATTTTGGTGTCGGATAATGGGCGACAGTTTACTGCGCAGGAATTTGAGAGTTTTCTTAAAGAAATTGGAGTTACACACAGGACATCCGCCCCTTACCACCCCGCGACGAATGGATAGGCAGAACGCTTTTTTCAAACTATAAAGAGAGCCTTACGCGCAATGGAGGGCGAGAGTGACTGTTTAAATGAGAAACTTCTAATTATCAAAAATAGACTGCGGCGCACCCCCGGCCGAAACGGGCTTACGCCTTATCAATTAATGTTTGGGCGAGATGTGAGGACCCATTTACATGTAATGTTCTCAGATAACCCACATAAGTCTAATTCAGGGAAGGATAAATTCCTAACTAAAGTACTAAGAAAATTTGCTACGGGGGACAGAGTGCAAGCCCGAAATTACTCAGGTCATAAGAAATGGAAATTTGGAATAATTTTACAACGGATCGGTCTCCTCCACTATGAAGTACAAACGGATGACGGTGTAGTATGGAGGAGACACATTGACCAGATCCTGCCGGCTTCGCGAGTACCGGATCCTAGAATGGTGGCGGAGGACTGATATATATTCAGCCTTCGCCTTCTTGTTTAGAACAGTAACTCCTTGGAAACAAGGTGATAGATGAGAAAAAAGGGAAACATCATCGTTGTGTTATTAGTTGAAAATTATTAAACTATGTATTAAACTAATGGATATAAACCAGTAATTAATTTAACAGGTTTGTTCTAAAAGTATCTGATAAAAATGTAATTAAATGGATCACAAAATGGCCTGTGGATGTCAATTTGTAGTGCCACCTTTCTTTTGAGTGATTTGAATGTGTTAGACCTTAGGTAAAGGTGTTTTTCATGTGACAATGAAGGTTACTTTTATTAACTCAATTTTTTTAGATGATTTTTCAATAACTGTTTAATAATGCTTTTCAAACAGTAAATGTTGGAAACAGCTGCGAGATTTTAAAGTTGACACCTTCTAAATACAGATAAATTACTTTTTATTAAAGCCATTTATTTCCGAACTTTGGGTACAACATTAGCTTGTTAAGACAAGTATTTGGGTAATCATAGTATGTCCCGCAGCTCGGTGTGTCTTTTGACATAGGCCTCCTCCAACTGTCTCCACTGCGCTCTGTCCTGAGCAACTCTTGTCCAGTAAGGTCCCAGGGTTAGGAGGATGTCGTCTTCCCATCTTGTTTTTGGGCGTCCCCGGTTTCTAGTCCCGTCTCTTGGATACCACAGGGTCACTTGTTTGCTCCATTTGTTGGCTTGACATCGCAGCAAGTGTCCTGTCCAGCCCCATTTCAAATGGTCTATGCGAACCACTATATCCTTTACCTTGGTTTTTCCTCTTATATCTGAGTTTCTGAGTTTGTCCCTTAGTTTTATTCCAAGCATGCTTCTTTCCATCGCCCTTTGGCATTTTGCTAGTTTCTCTCTATGGTTGTCGGCGAGCGACCAGGTTTCGCAGCCATATGTTAAGCAGGGAAGAATGCAAGTGTCGAAAGTTTTCCTCTTGATATGCATGTTTAAGTCTTTGCTCTTCATTATTTCTTTCAAAGACCAATATTTTTTCCATCCACAGGCTATTCTTTTGTTGACTTCCTTAGTCATTGAGTCATTGGGGGAGATGATTTGTCCTAGGTAAGTGTAGTCATTCACATATTCTAACCTGCTTCCATAGACTTCGATTATGACCTCTGGGGAGTTAGACATCAGCTTTGTTTTGCTCGCGTTCATTTCTAGCCCTACTTCTCTGCTTTTGTTGATTAGCGTTTTTACCATGAGCTCTAATTTTTTGGGCTTTTCTTCTAGCAGAATAATATCGTCTGCAAATCTCAGATGGTTTAAGCGGCTACCGTTGATGCTAAGACCGTACTCGTCCCAGTCTATTTGTCTAAAAATACGTTCAAGCACGGCATTAAACAGTTTGGGAGATAATGGGTCTCCTTGTCTGACACCTCTATTGATAGGGAAAGGGTCTCCTTTCGTTTCCAGTTTTATGCAGCTTATACTCTTGCTATAGATTGTTTTTATTAGTTGGATATAGGTATTTTCCACTCCTTGTTCTCTTAAGCTAGACCAGATATATGTATGTTTCAGACTGTCGAAAGCTTTGGAATAGTCAATAAAAGCAATGTACAATGGCTTCTGGTACTCATTGTATTTTTCCATGACTTGCTTGATTGTGTGGATATGATCAATGGTACTATAGTTTTTTCTGAATCCTGCTTGTTCTATCGGTTGATTTTCGTCTAGGGTTTGTGATATTCTCTCCAAAATAACCTTTGCGAAAACCTTATAGACGTTTGATATAAGGCTTATTGGTCTATAATTGCCAATTTCGTCCTTATCTCCTTTCTTATGTATGAGAATAATATGTGATTCTCCCCACTGGTTTGGAATAGTGACATTTAGGTTGAGTTGGTTGTTGCAAATCAGTTGCCTTTGGTTGTTTGTGTCGGTTCCGGGTTTCGCTGTAAGTTGTTAGTTTTTTGATAGTGAAGCGGATCTACCACGTTCAACATAATTTAGTATGCCAGGTTTGTAGGCTTCTTTTGTTGTTTTGGTCACCTTCACCTCGTTTGCTGGACTAATCTGGGAGTTGCTTTTCTTCTGTGTGGATTGAGTTGGTGAACCATTCTCTTCTCTTTTCCTCTTATCACGATTTTTGGCTTGGTTTGATGGTGTTTTTATTATTATTTTATCGTATTTCAGAAATGCTATGTTCCCCTTCTTTTTTTCAACTTCAACTTATAGCTGTAGCTGCTTACGCTTTTCCAGTATTTCTTTAGGGAAATCTTCCTTAACGTATATGCCTGCAGGGAGGCTTGCCTTGCTCTTCATAATTAAGTGTTTTTTCCACGTAGTTGTGAAGGAGACTACTATCCGGCGATTTTTGCTATTGGGGGTCCACCTCCCAATTCTATATACGTTGTTTAATTCGTGGCTGTCTATATGTATTCCCATTTCCAAAATGATGTCTTTTATATAGTCAACCAGCTCGAATTCTGTTTTTCCCGAATCCTCTAATCCAAAAATAACGAGGTTGTTTTTACGCTTATCTTTCTCTGCAAGGCATAGTTTCTGTTCGAGTTCAGTTATTTTGTTTTTTAACACATTATTTTCTTCCACAATATGTTTCATTTTCTCGTCTAAAGCTTCTAATACGTTTTCGGTTACGGACTTTGTTATAGTTAAAGTTTGTTGGTTCAGCTTTTCCTCGAGTTTAGATAGTAATAACTCCATACTTTGATCCATCATGTTGTTGCTACGTCTCAGTCTGTCAAAGTCACTTGACGTTTGACGTTGGTTAAGACTTGTCAAGTGTCAAGTCCGGCAGAATGAAATGCACTTTTTAGGTTATGTTCACGATTTACGTTTGTTTTTTTCTCACAAAACTTATCGCTTTCACTGTGTTTTAGCTCCCACTATGTTCTTTCGCTGGTTTATAGTCGGATTCTTGTTATAGATATCCCTGAAAGCCACTTTTTGCACAGAAAATTATTTTATTTTCGCGGACGACTTTATCGTGTATGTTGACAGTTTGACAGCGAACCACAGTAAAAAAGGTGTTTTTCATGTGACAATGAAGGTTACTTTTATTAACTCAATTTTTTTAGATGATTTTTCAATAACTGTTTAATAATGCTTTTCAAACAGTAAATGTTGGAAACAGCTGCGAGATTTTAAAGTTGACACCTTCTAAATACAGATAAATTACTTACAGATTTATTAATTATTCCCTTTACTTAGTGGTTTTGTAAGAACTTTACCTGAACAGGGTTTGTTTATACTTTCGTCAGATATTTTTGGAGCTGACCACACGTATGGTGATCTCGATCGCAGCCGAATGCCAGTCGCAAGTGCGCTTGCACTCCCTGTACGTAAAGCGTGTTTATGTGTGCGTGCTGCGTGCGTTTTCGCTCGCTGTATGTACCTAACCTTCTGTATCTACTATTTTGCGTCTTCATTATCACTAATCTGATTAAAACTAATTATTTTGCGCTGCGAAAACGTTTATGGATTAATAATATTAATTTCGTGTTATTAGTGTTTGCATAGTTTTATTTTAATAGTTTTTGTGATAAACACAGACTTAATTATTATATTGATCCACCTCATCTAAAAATATTTGGATAAAAATAGGCAACTTTGTCTACTAATTTGCCTTGTAAACAGTAATAGCAACATTCAGAAACCAATTTCTCTTCAAACTAAAAAAAAGGAAACTCATCTCTTCTCAAAATTTTAGCACATTTTCACTATTTCCACTTTAACCCTGAATTTTTCAGACAAACATCTGCCCACATAAAAAAGCTTTTTACCCAAGACTCATAACTATTACCCTTAACCGACTGTGAAACTAGGAATAATGTTCAAAAACAAAGAACAAACGACGCTCAATGATGTGCTAGTCTTATTAATAATTCTTGGGTCTGACAAACGGTTTCACTAAGTGTCGGAGTTTTCGCCGCCATCTTGAATTCTTGATGTACACACTATGCGTAAAACTAATGGTGGAAACCCTATTTTAGAGATTTGCGGAGAACTACGATTTTGGACTCTGTCTTGGAGAGGAGAAAGGCGAGTTTTGGATGTCAGTGCTGCTGTTAAGGCTAAGTCATAATTTTATGGAACGTTTGATAACTTTGTCTGTCTTTTCTTTGTTGTGAAGTGGCGTAACTTCACTACAAGACATGTTTTTCGGATTTTGCAAACTTTTAACATATTTTATTTAATAAATATCGGTGCGTAATATTGTGTACAAAACTGTGGTGTCTGATACTCCCACGCAGGCATCGTCTCTAACGGGATCTGAAAAGCACTTATTTGCTACTTCTAACAACATGTTTTTTTAAGCATAAAAATATGTATGTCTATAAATATTTGGTATTTTGAAGTTCAAAATATACTTAGTTCCTCACAAGATTGAAAGCCTAATTATGTACTATACAGTTCAAAAGTGGATTGTTAATCTAGGAAAGCAATGGAATGTCGTGTCGACTTGACTTCGACCTTCTTCTATAAGTTGTTTCAATATTATATACACGCACACACACTCATTTTGTCTGCAACTGATAAAAGTTTATTATTTCAACCAACATAGTATTGGCTCACTAGTTAATGAGCCTTGATAGGTGCTACTATGGCGAGGCAGGATCGAATCTCACCTGCGGGTAACTTTTTTTATTTTTATAATTACTATTTATTGTTTTGTTAGCTTTTTATAATACCTAGCAGTATTTTCATAATTAAATAGTAAGTATTTGTTTTTTTTTTTATTACTATACTCTATTCGAAATAAGATTAGACGTTTAAATAAACCTTTTTTACAGTCCGTTCAACCGATTTTGACTTCTATTGCGTTGGTCGCATGACAAATGGCAGCTACAGTAGACAGTTGGTATTGTGTAACCTTTTTTGCATTTAATGCCATCCTTATGCCTACGGTATAGAAGTCAAAATCGGTTGAACGGACTGTATAAAGGTTTGTATCAATGTCTAATCTTATTTCAAATGGGGTATAGATGTATTTCGATATCATTAGTGTTTTATCTTGTTCGACTTGGTCACATAAATAATTAAAGTTTTGTAGGTAGACAGAAAACAAAGTAAATTATTTCGATTTCTGTGCGGTAGACAGATGCAGTTCGTTACGAGATCACCTATGCTTAAAACGTTGTTGGTTCGTGATTATTGTGGGTGACGACTGTTATATATATCTATTAGCGGTGTTGCAGTTATTCTTTTCACAATGCAGTCAAATATTAATATTGAAGTGAGGGCAAATATTATTGCTCTGCGTAAAAGTGGATGCATTAACAAATATCCAATAAAACCGGACTGAGTGTAACTGTTATCATTTTAAATATTTCATATTTTACTGAACATAAATCTAAAACAAAGACATTGTTAATCCTTTTACTCAGAAGATATCTAATTAAATAAAGTTTTAAATTCAATATGAGGTCAAAGAAAAGAAAAATATAAATAATTTTGAAGATTATTTATTTCGATTAGTGAATGATAAATAATTATTATGTGTAATAAATATAATGTTTATTTATGTTTTTTTTTTCTTTTGATTACCTATAAAATGTAAACAGTTTTAGTATTTTGCTTAGAGATGTCTAACAGTAGCATTATTTGTTCTAGAGAAATACTGTGAGTCTGTGGGTCAAACTCAAGATTTATGAGGAAGGCCGGCTAATTCACAAGGACCAGTGACGTCACACGGTAATTTGAAAGATTATTTATTTCGATTAGTGAATGATAAATAATTATTATGTGTAATAAATATAATGTTATTTATGTATTTTTTTCTTAATTATGAATAGTAAACCAAACAGTTTTTGTATTTTTTTCAGGCATGTCTAACAGTAGGTATTCTATTATTTGGTTTAGAGAAATGCTGTGAGTCTGTGGGTCAAGATATATGAGGAAGATAAAGCCGATGCTAATTCACGAGGTGCAGTGACGTCATATGGTGATTGAATATGAAACAAATGGTTTCATACCAACGAGACATTTTGCTGAATTATTCAACACGTCATTATTAACCGTTCACCGTGCACTCAACACTGAACTGGCTTACATCATCGAAGTCCAACCAGACTTCACCAGACTACCAGACTTCAATTGGGACAATTCAAACGTCTGCTTGACTGTATCGAGAATAATGGGAGTTATAATAAAAATTAACCGTAATAAAAAATGTGTACATTATTTTAATAAGTAATATTATTATTTAGGGATTAAAATTTGAGGTGTAGTTTCAATCTTCTTTTCGTATAGAAAATGAATACTTAAGCTATAAACTCAATACCTATTTACTAAAAGCAAATAAAATGTAAAATACATAATGCAAACAAACTGCCCATACTTAACCTTAAAATTACTTATTTAGTAAGTAAGTAGTTGTTTTACATTTTGATATATTCTAATATTCTTATTTACTGCTTAATTACATCGATTTAAAACCTTTTTATGTCAAAATAATACATATTGCATTGATAAAAATATTACTTGAAATCTGACAAAATGGCTTCCAAGTTTCTTTACATCTATTTAAATTTCACATCTTACAACAATACTTATTTGTAGCGGTTTGTTAACTTTATGTAAAATAAATACCTTCTTGGAAGGAATAAATATTTTTTATATTTCTTATCAATCATCACGCAGTTTTTTTATTCTAAACCCTTTATTGCAATAACAACATTAATAAAAAAGGCAACAATTCTGAATATTATTATAATTGCAAATAAAAATATTTGCAAATATTCGCGCTGCGCTATAAGAGATTATAACCTAAGCCATTTGCTTCACAGTCCATCGCAAGACGCTGACTGCTATCAGAACATATTAGAATTACCCGAATTAAGTAATGGGATAAACTGGCCAAGGTCACGCGCATGATGCGTGTGTGTGACCGATGTAGCAAAAGTGTGGGAAGTATATTTTTATTTCGTTCGTTTAGCATGAGCACGACACGCGCGAATAAGTGACGATACAGCAGTGTGTGTACCGTGTTGCTTACACGTACAGATGTACAGACTGTATCGTGTGTTCAATCGACTACGAGTCTTAACGTGCTAATGCAGTTTTGAACCGGACCGTACAAGAAATTTCACTTCTATCGGAAGCAGCTTTTAATGTTCCTGTCAATGCCTTTATGTAAACACGTTGTGATACTTGTTTTCAACAAGTCCTGTAAAAGATTTGTCAAAAACATGTCGTGCATAAAACATGTCTGTATTAACGTTGTTTCAGACATGTCTTGTTTTCGTGTTTTTTTTAAGTTTTGTTTACAGCAGAGTCTTAACAACTTGATTAAGGTGTAAATGATAAACGAAAACAGTAAACACAATATGTAGAATACCTACATGTTTTATACCTTGGTATAAACACGGGGGTATACTTCGTAAAAAGGTCATCTTCAACATAAATAACGCTATTCAGTTAAACTTAGGTACTACTATTTTGTCTTAAAAACTAGCAACCACACAGTTTTTTTCTGAGGCGAAATGAAGTGCAAATGGCAAGAAAAGTTACTTTTTAATCAAGCACAATTTCAATATACCTGGAAAAGGTAAAATTTATTTAGAGAAGACAAAACATTTATTGTTTTAAACATCTGTTTGTATTTAGTTTTCTGCCTTAATCTAAAAACAAAATACTGTGAAATGAAAAAAATTGAATATAGATACGTCCAGTGTATCTTGAGATTGAAAGGTGGCGCTGCCCGCTAAGAAATAATGTAACAATGTGTTTAGTCCACTAAATATTTATATTACTGCCTTGTTGTTTGAACTCAGGCCCTTGAGCACTGAGCATGTGTTCTTGAGTTTAATTCCCTGTTCGGGCCAAGTGATAATGGGTTTTTCTATCTGGAATTTCTCAGTAGCACTTCGGAGACTGTTGATGGTAATAGGCTCGCCCCCTATTAAAAGGGGCTTACACATAACTGGCCAAATGTGTAACCACACCTCTGCCCAACCCTTCGAGGGACACAAGGCGTGATTATGTTGTTATTTTTATATTAGTTCCCAATTTTGCCCCGGGCCAAAATACACTGGTCGTTTGTTAGCTCGAAGTATCGTTAATCATAAGTCGTTTACCTAGAATGACTCTGGACTTCTGATTCATTTGAAATGAAAAGTTGATGAGTCATTTTGAATAACGAAAATAAATCATATTTTTAAGCGAGTTTCGAAACTCGCTTAATGATTTATTTCGTTTCGTCACTTTCGTATTAGGGTTTGGACACACACAGTATTAACTGTCACTATTTTTGCTTGAGTCATGTGTAGATTTTACTTGATTTCTACATAAAAAGTTCCTATATAAAGTTTCTCAGTCTTCTAGCAATCATTTGAAAATTATATTTTTTATACTTAAAGTTAGGTAATGACAATAACTAAATAGTCCGTTATTTATTTCTTGCTTATTTATACATGGCAAAATGTGGGTGTACCTACTGTAGGTATAGTCAACTCTGCCTAGGTCTTCGGAGATTACAGGCGTGCTATTTCTTGCTTTCTTGCGGAAAAATGAATATGGTTCAATAGTTAGGCAACCAATTTGGTTTCGACGATATATTTATAACGCTACGTTAAATATCTACAGCATACACTAGTAAGGGACTAGGTCTGTCGTTTCACTGTGTGAGCCAATCCTAGCAAAAGTGGCGGCTGCCAGACAATATGACCCGCCAGGTTGCTTGGAGGATTCTCAAATTTTGTTTTCATGCCTCGTTTCTCAAGATCTAAAAGAAAATGAATTTTTGTAAACGAATACACCGGATATTTATATTCATAGTAAGTATGTGTAACTATATCATGAATAGGTACTAGATTCAAAGTCAAAGCTTGAAAATTTTCTGTTTCATGTGATTTTTAAAACTACTTGTGGAAACTTGTAATTGGCCATATTTTGTTTAAACTTATACTTACTGTATCTGTTTAGCTGTAAGTTTTCCTAAAAAGATAATAAATAAAATGAGATAAAAAGCTAAGGGTCTTTAACTAAGTTCTCTCGTTTTGACTAAGAATCACTTATCCCGTGGCCATCCATGTTCAGAGCATGCCACGAGTCCGATGGGCGCAATTTACTATATTATGTTCTTCTTATAAACAATATTAATTTTATTTATTTATTAGCTGCCGCCAGCGGCTTCGCCCGCGTTTAATCTTTATAAATTATAGCGTATGTTACTCAGGGTGAATGTAGCTTTCTAATGGTGAAAGAATTTTTCAAATCGGTTCAGTAGTTTCGGAGCCTATGCAATGCAAACAAACAAACAATCAAATCTTTCCTCTTTATAATATTAGTATATAATAAAAGTATAGAATTATAGATAGTATAGATGAAAAATAATAAAATAAAACGACTTATGAGTTCATTTAAATTATTACAAGTGTGCCTCAGTCCTTATGCTTTGAAGACATTGACTGTAAGCTCCAAAGCTTCGAAATTACAGTGGAATAATAAATTGTATTAAGTTATGATAACGTTTTATTCGTTGTCTGAATAAATGGAGTATGTAAATTGACCTGAAAAGGTGTCAAATTGTCAATATTCTGTTGATGTGTACACAATGATTGTTACTTCTGATATTCTTTAAATAACATAACATCACACTTGTTTTCCCCAAATGATTGGCAGAGGTGTACCTAATACATTAATAAAACCACTCATTTTTGAACAAAATCAAAATATATTATTTCACATAAACCTACATGGGCACTTATGAAACGTCAGAAGCTAGGTGCACGGTTCCAATTGGTCGTTTCCTATGGAGAAGAGCCGGCAAGAAACTCCATGGTTACTCTTTTAAAAATAATTGGCTTTTACAATACTTTCAAATTACAGTTTTGGTAGGCATGGGAGGACAATGTAGGCCTTTCAACGTACACCGTTAAGGCCCTACCCTACCTCAAATTTGCTCTCGCTCGCACCATACTATTCGCAGCCTGAGTGAGAGCGAGACGTAGTGGGGTGCTGGCAGCTCTCAAGCCTCGAATAGTTTAGGTAATTGCTTTTTACGGTGAAAACAATGGTAATTTAAAAAAATAAAAAAACATAAGACCTGATTTATAGTTCAGTATACAAAGGTCCTGTTTGGTTAAAAAATACTTCAAATAAGATCTTGAAGTATTTTTTAACCAAACAGGACCTAGCATCAATCCTCAACTTTAACATATATTTATTTTAAAATTAATGCTGCCGTACCTATTTTCGGCATAATGAAGGATCATGCTAAGCAATTTGAGGTAGGGTAGGGCCTTAAATGGAATGTTTTAGAGAAAATATCGAACTGTTTGCTACTTTTGTCAAAAAGACTAACCAAAAAGCCTTGCATACATGCAAATTCCCTAAAAACTAGTTAACAAAAATCTAACCTTATTTACCTGGAATAATTTGAAAACAGGTTCATTATTAATCTTAACCTAAATAAAGCTACGCTATAACGGTTGGGTGCATACTACGTCACTTCCTACTTACCACTTCCAGTTGCCTCACATCCGGTGCAACACAAAGGGAGTTATACAACCCCTTTTATTAACCGACGTCAAAAAACCTAACCTAACAAACATAAAAAAACATACAGTCGAATTGAGACGTACGCGATTCCTCCGCCAATTATGAATTGATATTTTTTTATATTTATTTGTAAACTGGCCGCATCTTGCCGTTATAATTTATAAGTATTAATAATCATTTTTTTTTTACTGAGCAGACAGCCGCACGGTGGATCGAAAATCGGCTGTAGAAGACATAGGATCTCGATTTCTTAAATGTAATTTTTTTGCTGGAAATGACTTCTGCTGATCATTACTGTTCTATAAAATGTCATATGAAGTAATTGTGTGCAGAAATGGAAGAGTTATAATTTTTATAAGAAAAAAATGTATGGAGCTGACATGAAAAATGAGGATATCTCTGGAATCACAAAGTTGGCCATTATATCCTTGCACACTGTTATAGTACTATTTATTTGTGAATTTTTGACATATTTTTATTTTTTATTTTATCGCGGCATCAATTCAAAATTAAAAAAAAAAAAAAGTATATGATACATTTTAATGCTTAAATATGGCTATACCAAGTGTAATTTACAATATTTTTTATGCTTAGACCAAAACAGTCTAAGAAATCACAAAGTCGTATTACCTACTTATTTCAAATGACATGGTAATTATGAATTACATAATATGTAATCTTGTAGTGGCGATAGTAAGGAACCCAACAATTATAGGCCTGTGTCAATTCTGCCAGTTCTCAGCAAAGTGTTTGAAAAGTTGATGCTTAATCAAATGTTACGTCACTTTAATAAAAATTCCATCTTTCATGAACAACAGTACGGTTTCACCAAAGGGCGTTGTACCACTGACGCCGGTGTCTCCCTAATAAAGAACATTTTTAACACCTGGGAAGAAGCACAAGATGCCATTGGAATCTTTTGCGACCTCTCGAAGGCGTTCGATTGCGTCGACCATGAGACACTTCTGCTGAAACTAGTTACGGTTTCACCAAAGGGCGTTGTACCACTGACGCCGGTGTCTCCCTAATAAAGAACATTTTTAACACCTGGGAAGAAGCACAAGATGCCATTGGAATCTTTTGCGACCTCTCGAAGGCGTTCGATTGCGTCGACCATGAAACACTTCTCTTCTGCCTATGGGATTAGGAATACAGCTCTTGATTTACTAAGATCATATCTGAAAGATAGAAAAGTTAAAGTTCAAGTAAACGGCGTAAACTCATTGGGGTCTGAAATGGCAATGGGCGTTCCTCAAGGTTCGATATTGGGTCCATTCCTCTTTTTAGTTTACATTAATGATTTACCCCAATTACTACTAAACCAACCGAAGATGGTGTTATTTGCAGATGACACATCATTGATTTTTAAAATAAACCGACGGTCGCAAAATCTTGACGACGTGAATAGCGCTATTCTTCAGGTCCAAGATTGGTTTACGGTAAATAATTTGGTACTAAATAAAAAAAAAACCAAATGCATTCGATTTAAATTACCTAATGTTAGAAGTAGCGAATGTGACATCATATTGAATGGAGAAAAACTGGAATTTATTAATCAAACAGTTTTCCTGGGAATCACGCTAGACGAGAAATTACAATGGGGACCCCATATAACATCTCTTGCGGGGCGGCTAAGCTCGGCCGCTTATGCTGTTAGAAAGATAAGACAGTTAACAGATGTAGAAACCGCTCGTTTGGTCTATTTCAGTTACTTCCACAGCATTATGTCATATGGCATTTTACTGTGGGGTCGGGCGGCTGACATTGAATCCATCTTTGTTTTGCAAAAGAGAGCTGTCAGAGCCATTTATAATCTATGTCGCCGCGAATCTCTCAGGGAACTATTTAAAAGGATTAATATTATGACGGTACCTTGCCAATTCATTTATGAGAATATTATGTATGTAAGAAAAAATCTAAATCTTTTTAATAAAATAAGTGATCGACATAATTTTAACACTAGAAATAAAGATAAAATAGATCAACCATTTTTCAGACTAGCTAAAGTACAAAAATCTTTTATGGGGTACTGCGTTAAATGCTATAATAAAATACCTAGTGATATATTGCAATTAAATGAAAGAAAATTTAAAACTCATATTAAAAGTACACTTTGTAAACAAGCATATTACAAATTAGAGGATTATATCCAAGATAAGAATGCTTGGAAACATGCTGGTCTTGCTCCATAGGACAAATTCGAGGCTGGACAAAATCAAACTGGTTGCTAATCTAGTTGTAAAATTTATTACGTTTATATCATCGATTTTTTTACATTTTATGATAATTAATCTCACACACTGTCCTATTAGTATTACTTGCAAGTTTGTAGAAATATTGTGTTATCGTACGTATACTTTAATGTTTGTAAATATGTGAGCACCATGTACCTATCACATACTTAATTTATTTATTTTTCATTGCTCCATTTTTAATTTTTAATTCTTTTTACCTATTGTAATTGTATTCTCGGTGCATCGTCTTCACATGTAATTATATAATTGATGTACCTATACCAAATATTGTAAAACATTTTTTTTTAAAAGAGTAACGGTGGAGTTTCTTGCCCATTCTTCTCCATACGAAAACTACCTTTTGGAAGGGGCAACTAGAATCAGTTCTATTTCTATGTATTTGACGTTCAAAAGTGCCTTTAATGTGCCTAGTTGAAATAAATTATTTGACTTTGACTTTGACTTGTCTAATGCCTCAAGTCCACATTAGCTAATGATTAATAAAACTTAATACCTATATACCTGTTAAAAGGATACGTACCATAATGAGGGTAATTAGATAAACGTGATCATTAGTCAATAACAATAAATGGTAAAGTATTGTATGATTAAAAATAAAAGCAAATTATTAAAAAGTCTTACCAAGGGCTAGCATAGCTCTTGAGCTTTTGAGCTTTAGTGATCAATGCTCGTGCCATATCAGTATGAGAAGACGAAGACCTTTGCCCTGCAGCGCGTCAATAATACATAAGTTTATAACATACTAGCTGATGCCCGCGGCTTTGCCCGCGTGGATGTCGGTTATTATATACTAAAACCTTCCTCGAGAACTACTCTATCCATTGGTGAAAACAGCATGAAAATCGGTGCAATAGTTTTTGAGTTTATCGCGAACAGACATACACGGCGGAGGACTTTGTTTTATTATATGTAAGGATACTATATTACAAGAACGAAGATAGCTCTATCGTCAACCTAGCCCCATTCACCAAACAATAGGTATCACTACAATCCATAGAGCTCACTCACATGACACCGGTCAGGTGAATGTAGTGCGACGAGTCGGCACGTGTGGAAGCGGCGTCCGACACGTTCACGAATGTAACGACGTGTGGTCTGGATTGCTTCGGCGATATGGAGCTAGCAAATTATGGAGAAAGTAAGTTTAACTGGTCGTTTTAGAATGCAAATCCCATATTAAATATAAACAAAAAACCCGACTGCAAAAACCTATAACCGAAAAGAGGAAAACAAGCATTGAACTTTAGTTTTTGTAAGTTCATTTACAAACAAAAGTTACAACATATTTCAGGTTATTGGTTTGTCCCCGCCTGCAATGCTTTACAAAAAACAAAGTTAAAAAATATAGCCTATGTCACTCCCACAATTAAGTCAAACCTAACTACACCTCGTATGTTAAAATCCATCAAGTCGTTCAGGCTACAGAGCGTGCCAAAGCAATAGACATACATACTGGGGCAGTCGGGTAAAAAAAAATTATAAATATATTTTTTTTAATGTTTGAAAATCTATTGCTTGAACTAAGTAATTTTTTAAATTAGGATTTGAACCTACTACTTTTTTTGTCTCGTTAGATAAATCCTCATGGATCCTAACAATTAGCTATGAGCCATTCACTTTGATTTAGCCGTTACCTCCCGCACCATCTTAACTTATTAATACTTCTCCCATTGCTATCACAAACTGTTTTAAATTATTTTCATAATTACAAAATGGAGACAGAAAAAAAAAGAAACAACTTTAGTAGTAGTTGTAACGCGCCGGTGATGACCAGAGGCCTTAGTTCGAGTTACTTTTAACTATCTTCACCTTACGCATCGACCATCGTTCGGCGCTCTGATTGAAGTGAAGATAGTTAAAAGAAACTCGCACTAAGGCCTCTGCTCGAAGTAAACGACTAGTACCTATTATAAGTATAATTATTTTGTATTCTTGGAAATAAAATAATAAATTATAAAAATAATATGCTATTAAAATGATAATTTAATTTTAATTGTGTAATTAAAATTAAATAACGATTACGAATAGTCCATTGTTTTTTCTGCATCGTCATTATGAATTAAATAAAACATCATATTTCCTGCTTAGTAACGTAATAGATTAAAAGATAAAATGGTTTTCGTTTACAACAAATAAATTAAGTAGCTGTAAAAACTAATTACTATAAAATAAAATAAATGTATGAGTTATCAGTTCTTACATCCTCTTAAATTATTTATTCTCACTTTTTTTTGTGTCTATGGTCAAACTGAATCGTAGGTGATTTGATTGGATGTTGTTATTTCGAGCTCATTATATAAAGTAGTCTATGATTTCGAGTTTGATTCGAATCAAACATGACTAGAACTGAACACGAAAATATTAGAAATACTTAAATTTGCTGCATGAATCTTCACAAAACTTATACCAACACTCTCATAATTCTCCTGCCCTTATCCCAAATTATTTGGAATTGGCGAAACATGTCTTCTTCTTCCATACTTCTCTATTAGTCGTCATCTCGGTAGTCACCCCCTTTCCAGCAATAATATCATCTTTCACACAGTTCATCCATCGTTTCTTTGGTCTTCTCCTCTTCCCCTTCTCATAAAGCCAAACAAAAGCCTTGATAGTCTTAGGTCGCTTGTACACGTGTCTGCTGCAGATAGGACCAATTCATCATGTACACGACAAGAATTTTGTCGGATCTAGGCACGAAAACCTCCCGCCCCCCCTTCCACACCGCAGCAACTTCTAACGCAGACAAGATTTTTATCTTGGTCAGAGCCGAAGCAGTGTACACGAGTTCGTGTGTAGAATCGACACGAATTCTTGCATAGGAGCCTATGCAAGAATTCGTGTCGGCGACTTTTCTTAGCGTGTACAAGTGGCCTTATAGCTTAAATTTTACACACTCTATTTCCATAACATTCGTAGCTCCTGATGTGTATAACCCTAGTACCAACTGGTGTGAACTGGGTCGGGGGTAATACACAATACTATCGTCGATCTATAGCCGTTAGATCATATCTATGTGTTAAACGCCTGCCTATTGAAATTCTAAAAGCGTTTCTCTGTAATGAATAGCTGGCAAGGAAGTAGTGGAACATGCAAACCGTATGGGGCAGGTATACAACATTATTTTTTTATTCCAATGTTGGTCCCATAGAAAAAGTTGTTCAAAATGATGAGTACAATGACTCCTTTTCGGGGTTAGCATAAACAAAAAATAATGTTGTATAGGTAAGTGGGGTACCCATCAATAAAGTTGGTAAAAAGAAATTATCACATCAATACAGGATGTACGATGAAGGGTAGACAAGTACACTCATATTTTACCTATTACAATGGTAATAAAAGGCAAACTTATTTGTCTTCTATTGGACACATAAAAATCCAAACTCTGGGCTGCTATAGCTTCGGAGAATCTCCTAATGTAAAAACCCAATGCCTATTACATGGCCAGATTTCGGGATCGAATCATTGGTACGAACCCAGGATCCCTTGCTTAGCAGTAAAGCTGACAACCAATCAAACTAGGCACACAGTCTACATAAAATGTTATTGCGAAGAAATTCATTAGAAATCGTATTCGATTAAATTGATTCGTCTGACTTCGTCTGCCATTCAATAACATTAGTTCTTACTTTGTAGTTAGGAAATTCTATTCAGAAATAAACATTTCAATACAAAACATTTCAACATTTCATGTCGTGTCGTCAAAAATATGATATTTGTGTACGTGTATGATAAAATGAGATAAACAGATGCGCTCAGCGCTGAACGTCTTTTATAAAAATAAAAAACGCATCTTAAAAACATTTTTTCGTGTGGTTAGTGACTAACCTGGTGTACGAGTTTTAAAGCCGCACAAGGGCCTATGACTTGGCTTCACATGCCGTCGAGAAATATCTCTCTGGCATGCCGGTTTCCTCACGATGACTTCCTCCACCGTAAACATTATTGTATTGTTTTTTATCAAAATATAGAAAAACAAAACAATCATGTACCAATTCATAGCGAATGCATGAAAAAGCCAAAAAAAATCTTTTTATAAAAATCCGTACCTAATTCAAGATGGCGGCTGTCCGCACGTTTATCTTGCCGCGCCGCTTGGCACATTGTAAAGTTTGGAGTTCTGTGCCTCGGGCCAAGCCGAGTTTCTTCATCACCCTAATTACCTGTCTTAAGCATTGTGGTTCACCGACCAGCTTTTGCACAAACTAGTAATCTCTTACCTTAGAAAATATGATAATACTGCGGAGATAATATTTAAATGAAGCTTTACAAACGGGAATTTGCCTTTGAATAAAAAAATGGGAGAAAATTTTGCATTGTAAATCAACTTTTTGTCTTTTCCTTGTTATTTCTAAATATGTACCTATAAGGTTGAATGAAATGATGATGGTGAATGAAGAATGTATTTAGAGTTAGCATAACAAAGCATAATCAGCCTATAATGTTCCCACTGCTGGGACACAGGCCGCTTCTCTGAGAGACAGTATGTACTGTTATTTTCTACTTCGAGGCTACATTTTCCCACGCATCTGTTTTACTTCAAACTTCATCCAACCTAGCATATTCGCGACACGTTCCGTAAAACGAATTCAAAACAATGCATCCAGCAATTCGTTGTTTCAAAGTCAACAAATATTTCAAAGAGCAAACTCGATTTGGGATGCATCTAAAATTGTCTACCAAAAACTAGTGGGTACGGTAGAAACATCGGATTTTTATGCATTCAAATATACAGGAAGATGCAATCTGCTGAGCGTATCTCTTACAATGTGAAGCCTTGAAACTAGGGGTGTCTAACGTTTAATTTATGATGTGGCTTTTTAATGAATATTTAGATTAGATTAAAAATAATAAGGTATCAAGCAATTATACCTTTCTGAGATCTCCATGAGTCATGAATGACCGCCAGTCAATAAGCAGGCAAATTGTAACATTAGGTTTAATCGCAGGGTCAGGCTATGAATTGAAGCTTAATTGAAGTTTTATTATTAACAATAAAATTTTATTGTGTCTTGTTCAGTGCCCTTCAACCGATTAAGAAAACATTTCAAAAGTCCGAAAGAAATTGACATTAGAGCTTCAACTGCTATTCGTGTTTGTACGATGTTTGTTATAGTACACAAAGTTTAATAAAAAACAAAGGCAGTCATGAAAAAAAACTTAAAACTATAACATAACGCTATGTTTCGCCGAAGGGTTGGACAGAGGTGTACTTAGTACACCCACATTTCGCCAGTTATGTTTAAGTGCCATGTAATAGGGGGCGAGCCTATTGCCATCAACCGGGCAGAAATCCAGACCCCAGGGTGCTAGTGAGGAATTCCAGATAAAAAAACTCATTAACACTTTGCATGTTCAGCAGTAGCCCTGACACTATAATTAATTATAATAATAATATTCACTTTCAATGCTGGCCAAGATCAACACGCCATACTTATAGCTACAGTTATACTGTTAACATTAGCATGACGATGACGCGAACCCCTAAGATTTTCCCCTACAAAAAATCTCTCAAAGCGCCTAAAGAAGTTTCCACTTTAATAAATAAATGAATAGTGCGTGTAGCAACCCTAACCCTAACGTACTAGTTCGAAATGGACGGATGCATCTAATGTTTTGCTCTACGTTGGAACGCTGATGGATATTTCCTGTTATTATGATAATTTGATTGGACTGATGTTATAGGTATTTTATGAAGATTTAAAGAAAATTCGCCGGTAGCACACCTCCGCCGCGAAACCATAGCAGCGAAACTGCAGTAGTTCAATTGTACTGACTCAAGTCATGTTCCGTTACTCGAATCGGATTCGCGTAGCGGAACATGACGAGAGTCAGTACAATTGAACTAATACGGTCTCGCTGCTATGATTTCGCGGCGGAGGTGTGCTGCCGGCGTTATACGTAAGTATTAAAAAAAAATCTCATTATTATTACGAAAATTCGAAACAGGACACAGACCACAGGCAGAATCAAATTGACACGAAAATATAATAACAATAAAAGCAAAAGTAAAATCTACTAATCAAATTAAAAATGAATTCACAGTAAAAACTTAAAACGTTAATTTAATAAACGTAGCTCGTAACAAAATAATCGTCACTTTAAAATTATTTTCATTACTTGCGAATTGAGACCGTAATTAATGAGATATTATGTTAGTTGTTATTTTAAAATCGCTAGTGTCCTCCATCAGGGTTTCCCCTGTCTTCGACCTGACCAGGCATAGGGAGCAGTGGTGGCCCAGTAGGAACGGCCGCGACTTACGAGTTGTAAGTCGTAGGTTCGAACCCACACAGGCCCTTTATTTTGTGTAAATTATTTTCATCATCACTGTTCTCAAAACGGTGAGGGAAAACATCGTAAGGAAACCAGCAAGTCCTAGAACTACAAACTCGAAGACATGTGAAATCAACCAACTCGCACCTGCCCCGCGTGCTTTATTAGTTAAATCTACCGACTTGAATTTCCCTTAAACTTCATTTAAAACCATTCCTGGGGGCCTACCACCACCGCTTACAGCAATATTATTTTAATCTTTCTTCGTGGGGGAAGAGATGGAGCTATACGTCCTGTAGAGCTTCATCTCTTTCCTACACTGAAAAAATCAATCTGCCTAGCCTTTTCCCAACTATATTGGGGTCGGCCATCAGTCTAACTGGTGCAGCTGAACACCAGTGTTTTACATGGAGCGATTGCCTATCTGACCTCCACAACCCAGTAACTGGGTAATACGATACCCCTTGGTAAGACTGGTTGTCAGATTTTCGGGCTTCTGACGACCCGTAACGACTGTCAAAGATCCACGAATGACAGCCGGGACCAACAGCTTAACGTGCTTTCCGAGGCACGGAGGAGTCTCAATATGTAAAGATGGTCACCCAACCACGGACCAACCCCGGCAAGCGTAGCTTAACCTGACGGATCGACCCGTGCAGCTTGTATTACTTAGCCACGAGTTCCTCCCTCCTCTCGTTCCTACACTGAAGTAATATTAAAATAATACTGCTGTAAGCAGTGGTGGTAGGCCCCCTGATAACTTGAAATTAGTAACTACACTCAAGTCTTTCACATTTTCGTCAGTTTTCAAATTCTTTCCTTTATCAATTCAGGACACATAATAATACCTTTTGAAGCTACGGGACTTTGCAGACTACAAAAATATAAAATGCATTCAATTACTTGATGTCGCGTCGACATCAACCTTTGGCTGTTGCATGAAAACTGTCTGTCTGTGTCACATTTTAATTCGGTCTGTCATGTAAAGAAGACGGCTGAATGTCATTTTGCGGTATTGACATTATTTTATATTGCTGAGTCGGTAAAGCAGATTCTGTAGTGTAAGGAGCAGACAAAAATAACCCTTAAGGTGACGAACATATATTACTAAGGGCTGATTTCATCAAAGTCAGATATCTTTTATCCGTAGAATAAGATTGTCGTCTGACAGTTTTTGTATGGAAAAACTGTCAAAAATTCAAAATTTATTCGCAGGATAAGACTTACCTGCGATTAAATTTGAATTTGATGACTTATAAAAGTTTGGTGAAATTCGCCCTAAGGATTTTATAGACTATTCCTATAAGTAAGGTATGTTAAAGCGAATCGTTAATTTCCTCAGAGATGTAGCGAGGAACAGTTTCTCAAAAAGATACATTAGTTTCACGTGAAAGCTTGCATTTTTCTTACAAATTGCTTGAACTCAGTTCTTGGCGCGCTCAAGTTAAATTATCTCTGGAATTATCATCTGATTTCCTTTCTACTCTTTGTTGGACGTGAAAGATTTCTTTCACGGGTGACTATTAATTTAAAAATTAGGTACGTAGGTACTGGAACGTTTCTATAACTAACTTAAGGCCTTGCAACTATTGCAGTAAGTTTTCATGAGCGTCTAAAAGGATGATAGACAATGTACCTGTAACATTGCCAACGCTTGAGAGGTTGGGCGGAGGGGTAGGTACCTATAGTTCACCCACATTTCGCCAGTTATGTTTGAGTCTAATAGGGGGCGAGGCTATTAATCAACAGGGCACAAATCTAGAATTCGGGTTGCTACTGAGAAACTGCAGATGGAAAAACCCAATAACACTTTGTCCGACCCGGGAATCGACCCAATACCTCATGCTCAGCAGCAGCGGTTTCGACCACTAGACCAAAAGAGGCAGTCATGCATAAAATAAACTTAAAATGGGGTACTAAGTTGGTACTGGGGTGATGGTAGATAAAGTAGCTATTTAATTTATTTGAAGATTTTGTGAAGATTCTCCAAGTTGAAGATTTAGGTACTGAAGTATCTACTTTATCCACCTGCTGTGCAGTCAGCTTCACAAATACGGAGTAAAAGGGTTGCCTTTTACTGATCAAGATACAATTGGTATATCAATTGTATCTTGCTTAGGATAAAATTGATATACAATTGGTATATCAATTGTATCTTGGTCTGGCCATTCTGGCTAGGCGCACGATATCGCCGCGTGATTAATGTATGACATAGGGTATAATTTGCACGTGATTTAACATTCATAAACTTGTTTAAAACTGTTGCTTACACGCCTTTGGAAAATTGGAAGGCACGTGATTGTCCTTACCCATGGGAGACGGAAGATTTATAGTATAATCTTATAGGGCAGTGAACTCCCAACAAACATTTACGACGTTGAGTAGACGTTTTGGTGGCAACTTAATGTTATTTAGTATAATCGTATAAATGTCATAAGGACGTTTACTCGACGGCATTAGGGCCCATTTTATTCAACTTAAGTTGCTAAGAGTTTCGTGTAACAGTCATATAAATACCTACTTAGTCGCATAGTAGTCATATACACGTCGGCGATTTGACTAAATATCATGTAATGATAGCTGTCGCGGCGTGTATTCGACTTCGGGTCGAGTTATGGTACACAATATGACTTTTATATAATGTAATCGTTGTGTTATTGTCATTTAAAGATGATGCTCATATTGAACGAAATTATATTGTAACAGATATCACGTTAATTTAATATGGTGGTGTTTTTGACAGCTGAGTTAATATTGCATTTTTTCTTTGTTATTTGAGGTGATAAAACCATTTCATCAGTTGTAAACCATTGTGCAATCAAGTTTACTGATTAATGTGAGGTAGGTTTGGAACAAAATTTTTATGCGCTTTTAAAACTCTTAACGTTTTCACATATTTTATTAATAATTTTATTAAGTGACTGCGTTATATGACAACTACATAACTTCCCGACCTATAAACTGCGTGCTCATTGTAAATGTTTACGCCATTACAGTTGATTTAGGGATCAGTAATAAAATTACAAACGCTTAGCTAACTTAGTTCAAAGAATTTATATTAAAAAAATAGAATATTTGTTTGCGTGACTTATAACTTAGTTAACTCCTCTCAGGTTCCTTGCTGGAACGCGTAATTCTTTTAGGGCCCGCTGCTCGCCCTACATCGCGCCCCGGAGGCCCGCCGCGTGTCAGCGGCTCCGGGTAAAACCTCAATATCTTGAGTTATACTTATCGCAGCTCGATAACGTAAAGTAGTTTGGATTTTTGAATAAACAGACCACATACTTATCTACTATACCGTGAACGGATGAATACAATAGGATTTACAATAATACAATATTATCGTAAAGTGCGTGGTAGTTTATTTGTTCTTATGTTTTGACGATAAAATACTATTTCTATTGTTATAAAATTTTGCAGGCAGTATTATGAATAGATAACGAATCTAAAAAACATAAATATAAAAAACAAAATTATTACGTAACTAGAGGTCATCTTGACCTTGATTTCAAGGACTGTGTTTTGACGACAAAATGTTGTTATTATGTCGTTATAGTTTTGAAAATCACTTACAAATTGATTCAATTACACTAATTAATATTTTATAGTAGCTTCCCACGCTGTAAACATCATAAAACAAACACTATTCACATAATCACCACCACACTCAGTACTTTCACGGCATTTTTTTGATACGCTAATTTTGCACACTCAACTTATGTATTTTGGTAATATTATTATCACACACGATGTATAAACTATTATTAATTTGATTTAATATCACTTCACGATGATTACGGCAGTAAAAGCACGAAATAATTATTAAAATATGCACGGAGACCGTCCGCGCACACCCGCGCAGGCGCTCTGACAGATGACACTGTCAAACGTAAATTTTTATTTTTTAAATATTTTGTTTTTAGTGGTGTTCCATGCACAGATTAAGCATTTAGTAGATTAATTTGACGTGAATATCATCCAACTCTTAGAGTGCTACTGCCCATAGACACTATTAACCCGTATTTCAGTAGAAATAGAGATCTAAGTTGCGTGGCATCGACTGATGCATTTTATGCATCAGTGGGGCTTGAAGGATATTTCCGATTGATGCATCGCGTGCATCATTAGGACTCAAGCGGTTAGTCTAAACAATATTTTTGTTTTAGGTAAACCCGACAATGATCTCTAATTATGCGGATGTTGATAAGTTTTTATCAAAGATGGACCTCATTGAAATGATACGCGCACATTTGAAATGGAAAACTTGAAATGTTAATCTCGTTCCTGGGGTAATTAAAAAAATGAAACAATTTTTTCTTTCAACTACATAGTAATGTCATGGGGTCCCAACTCGAACAAATTATAATAGTCTTGAAAAAAAATCATAGATGGCAGCATAATGTAACAATTATGAAATTAACAATTACTAAAAAGCGTTATACGGCAAATTTTGGCTATAGTAATATTAGTAAAAATCAAAATATCTTTGTTTAATGCTGATTTATGTATTTAAACTCATAAATCTCGTATTTTCAACAAAAAACTTAAATTAAGCCTTTTACTTCAATTCGAATCCTTAGAATGATAAAGTAGCTATCTGTTGCAATAGATGGCGTTTTACTAAAGTGATGACAGGTCACTTTAAACTTGAAACGTTCAGTCGTTTCATTAAGGAAAATCAAACAACATTTTTTTTTATCTAGTGCTTTACGTAGAAATATAAGAATTGAACGCCTAGGAAGAAAAAAACGTAAAAAAAGGAACAAAAAATCCTGGAGTCTTGCCTTGTACCTAGGCAAGACTCCTAGATGGCGTTTTAAAACTACGGTCTCTGGCAATTAGTGAGTCGATGATGCTACCATCTGTTAAAAAAATGGGGAAGAAAAATAGCCAGCTCAATTGCCAGACTTAGGGTGGTGTCATTTCTTTATATGGGATTGGGTATCTGTACGTAGTATTATAATATCTGTGGTAATGTTATCATTAATCACTACAAAACCGATCTCAAAGGACGTATTTTTTGTTTAGAACTAAAACAGTGCCTGACTTGACCTGACTTGACCTGACTTGACATGACTTGACATGACTTGACCTGACTTGACCCGACTTGACCTGACTTGACCTGACTTGACCAGACTTGACTTGTCTTGACCTGACTTGACCTGACTTGAGTTGAGTAAATTGGTAGTTGAAAGAAAAGTAGATTACGCAACTCACTTGGCGCTCGATGCAGTAATCTACTATTACTGCCTTTTTATATTACCTCCTTCATATAGATTTATTTTGCTTTAATGCAACTTGTGGAATATTAAAATCAATAGCCCACTTTTTTAATAGTCTCTGAAGTCATCATTGTTGGTTGAAGTGTCTTCTTTATTAACATTATCTTCATTTTCGGATGACTTCAACTTCGAAAAATCAACAAGAGTCCTGAACTTTGGAAAATGAACTGCGGGGCACACTTGTAGTATTTTGGTTAAATTGATTAGTTAAATTTGCATTTAAATGTTATACGGAACCTTTCTTATTTTCCTCACTCTCAGCTTGAGCTCTATTACTTTGTATTAAAGTACGCGAAAATTGTATACAAGGTTATTATAAACCTTTAATATGAGTATTAATTAAGTAGCGGTCGTATTATCATGTTTGTGATACTTTAGGATGTATACAAGTCGCACTCGTAATACTTATTCGACTTATATATAATGGTAACAAATACTACGTGTAAACAATTATCATCCGTTTAGCAGATGTTTAAAAGGTAATTATATGACAAAATGTACAGTTTTATTACGTTTATACTACGAAAACGTTTAGAGGACGAAAAGTTGTATAAGTAAGTTTTATAAATGTCGAAATAACGTCATATGACATTATTATACGACAAAAAATGTTTATGACTATTCGGACATATAATACACCAGTACATGACGAAGAGTTAAAATAATGACTATAAAATAACTTTAAAAATACTTAAGGTCATATAAAAGTTTGATTATATGACAAAAATGTTTGTTGGGCTAAGAAATACGATCAGATCAGATGCCATCAGAACTATTTGTGACTCTTATGAAAGTTTCAGAAGTCAGAACAAATGGTTAATTCGCTTGATATCCAGAACTTGGAACAGTCTCCGAGATATATTACCTGGGTGCTTGCATTTTTCAAACAAATTGCTTGAAGTTGGTGCAAGCGCATTAGATGGGTCACATTTCAAAGTTGTTGATTATGATTACATTTTGATGTTTTTTTTGTAGAAAGATAACAGTAAAAAATATATACAGGGTGTAAAGGTAAACAGTCTTGTCATTCAAACCATGGGTACTTGATTTAAATATAAAAATAAATGACCGAGTAACAACAAAAAAATCGTTATTTTCATTAAAAGATTTTAAAAAGTTTCTATGCGACACCGTGCTAGCTAGCGAAACTGTCTGAGAGAGGGGTCGCGCTGACGGCCGGTCAGGTCACCTTCCACGCCCCCCACCCGTGTTGAGACGCATGTTCGTTGCCCTAGCGCATAGGTGAAAGGGAGAACTGCTAGAGTGGCACAAAGTAATAAAAAATAAAAAAGTCGTAATTTTCCATTGATTTAACGTTCTATAAATGACACCAAACCACTGGTTTCAAGGATAACGATATTTACACCCTGTATACCAGTATTGGAAATTAGCTTCAAACGGTGTTGAATTACAAAATTAAAACGTAATTTCTTAACGGAGGCAAGTAGACAGTGAACTGAACATTTTGAAAGAGTGGCTTTAAACAACAGCGCTAATCATCGTCTTATATTCAAAGTACCTAAGCATGATTCACATCCACCCCATCATCATAATCTGCCTAGCCTTTCCCAACTATGTCTGAGTAGGCTTCCAGTATTTAACATGGAGCGACCCATGGTAATTAATTAAAGTACAAGTATCTAACACTTACTTGAACTTAGCCATAAAGCCTGTCTGATACGGCGAACCATGATATGTTTTGTCAGAGAAGAAGTACATTTATTTATGTAGCCATCTAAAACTGAAATCACTTCAACACCTTCCTCTTCCCACATTAAAACTTACCACAACAAACTCGAGCATCAAATACAAGACATTTAAAAAGCTTCAAAAATATTCAGCGGAGTGCCCGTTGAGTCGTAAAGGAGATAGATAAAACGTATAATTTACGAGGCTTTTAGTGCTAATGGCAAAAGGCTTTATTGCGAACCCATCATAAAGTTAAACAGAAGGTGCTACTCAAGTGGCATATCTCGGGAGACGTAAACTGGGGACTGGTTATCGTTTATGGGCTCGGACGAACCGTGGCAACGTTATCGCTGGGTGGTATAAGATCATGGGTTGATAGGAACAGTTACTTTGATGAGTTGACTTTAATTATTTAAATTATTTACTTCCTGAGAAAAAAAAGGAAATAAAAAAAAAGAAAAAGAGAAAGGCTTTTTTTTGTAAGAGTAAATCACCCTAAGTCTTCCCTATTCATATAATGTACCTGAAACGTCAGACTATGATAATAATCATTAATAAGATGGTGAGCACGAGGTTTCCTATTACATGTAATACTGTCATAATCACCAAACTTGGCAGGTGTAACAACCTGCCAAGTTTGGTGATTATGAGTGTATTGTTCATTGTTATTGCACTTTTTTTATTTCGGAGACAGGTGGGCACTACTTAAACTTCATAGTCATAGATGCTACTTTATTAGTATACCAGCAAGATGCCCGCGTGGATGTCGGTTATTATTATACTGGAACATTCCTCGAGAACCACTCTATCCATTTGTGAAAACAGCATGAAAATCGGTGCAGTAGTTTTTGAGTTTATGGCAAACAGGACGACAGACAGCTGCGGTGGAGGACTTTTTTGTAATAAAGATAATATGTAAGGATTATTAAAGTAGCAAAACGCAAAACCTTAGTTTATATGTATAAACTAAGGTTTTGCGTTTTGCTACTTTTTAATTACTATTTATTTAACAAATCTTAAAATTATTTACTATTTATTTAACAAATCTCAGATAATAATCTACAAGCACTTGAGTGAGACATCTGAGATACAGGTTTATTCCTAGTTCAGGTAGAATCCAATTATTATATACCTACCTCTAGTTTTAGGCCCTATTTTGTAAATGTTTATGTAAATCAATTATTATTATGTAAAGAATTTCAATACTTACTCTTGGTACTATCGTATTTTACGACATTCACAGACTGATTGGTACTCTTTCTCTAGCTATTTTTATCTAAGGCCATTTTTTAACTTCTTGCAGACCTGTTTTTATCTGTTTAAACTACATAATCCAGTGCAGCTATTTGCACAATACCAACTTAAAATCAGTCCAGTCACGCCATAAAGAAAATATCTCCTATATTTTTCAACACACCTAACTATATACCACGTTCACTATCCCCAGTTCACATTTGGCGGCTGTAACTCATCTAACATCGTTCCGTCCTGCTGGGAATTCTCGGCACGTCACTGGGCCGTCAGATCAATCACCCGTTTTGATACCCAGTACATTTCCTGGCTAGAGTGTGGCTTTTGGTTACACTGCATTTGATACCTACTCTACTCTTAGGTAGGAATACAAACTGATTTCCGGATAAGCCTGGCCGGACTTTTTCCAGACTTTTCGAATTCATGGATTTTTTTTATTAAGAAAGATGTTATAATGATAAGTCGAACTTGATTGATGGTAAGTCATACTATTCATTAAAGGAGTTTTTGGATGATAAATCGATTTCATAATAAAATTATTTTCTCTCATAAATACCCTACATAATGAAATATATATAACATGGAATATAGAAAATCAAATATAAATATGAATACATAAATAACAACATAATGTTATAATAATGAAAATACTTCTACTTAATAATTTCATAATAATTACCTAAATTATTCTTATTCAATACATAAAATTAAAATAACTAATACACTATACCTATTTACACTAACCTAATAATATATTACTTACATTTAGAATAATATTACATTTCTGCTTAGCCCTCTTCCTCTCTCCTAATTTTGCTGTGCCCGACAGGGTCCATATTGATCTTTTACTTATTATACCATCTATGTAACATATGGAATGCAATAAAAAATTGAGTACTGAGTATGAATACTGAAAAAAGAAAGATTACAAAGTAATTTACTTTGTAATCTTTCTTTTTTCGTTCAGAAATATTTGCAAGTTTTGAAACCGGCTTCTTTAGCGATTGCTGGCAGACCGGACTGCCCCATCCAAAGGCACTGGGTAAAAATAGCAATAGGTTTGTTTACGAACAACACTAACATAGCATATAAGCACAATATGTTACTAACCACTAACAACTTATGCACTAAGTTAGGTCTGAAATAAAGATATTTTATTTATTTTTCAGTAATTTCAAATTTCGAAATGGTGCCCCTACTCTTAGGTGAATTAGGGTAAGAAGTGAATTAGGTGGGTATAGCTTTGGGTAGCCTTTGAGATTCGAATTTCCAATCCTATTCCTGAGAATACAATAATTCTTTAGTTTATAAGATGTCTAAATCCAAATTGCTCAAGTAAAGGTCACCGTGTGGGAGTATTCAAATCCATGATCAAACTTACGTTGAATTTCGGCTATCCAAACATGAACTTGGTGGCTGCTACCTACACACAGCCACAAAGGTTACCATTGCATTTTTTGTTTAATAATTTAGAAACAACAACACCTGGTGGGGATTAGTCGGTGGGGATTTCTGGAATAAATCGAAATAATCACGCAATCAAATTGGCAACCATGCCTACGTATACACAATTGTCTCTAGTTCTAACAAAAGTAATAAAGTTACAATACCAGCAACGTAACATTCCGAAGCTCAGAGGGCCTAGACAAGTGACAATCGCTTCGGAAGCGTTTCGTATTTCTACAACGAATTTCAACAGGATTGACATAAGCTTTTCGATAGCTTATGTCAGTCCTATACATTTTTGCCTTTTTGATCATCGTTATCGCTGATAGAATGTCACTTTCTCTAGGGCCTCAGGTTAACTCAATTCGGAAGCGAAGTAAAGCAACAAAATTCCCTGTTAAATGCCGCGCTCAGGGGCTGTAAACATTTTATGGAACTAAAAAAAAAATGCGTTCATGTTCATGTACGTATGCGGAAGTCTTTCGCAAATTACGCAAAACAAATATTACGGGTTTACCCCTGCAGAGTGCAGGTATTCGCTGGACACTTTTGGTAAGTAAATTAACACTTTTATCTCACTTTGTCGTTTAAAAGGCAACGGCAGACAAGGGTTGTTTTTGCAAGATCTCGTACGTAGGTGAATAAGGTAAACTTTTTTTTGCCGGATGTAGAAAAACCCTTTTTGGCATTATAATAAAGATGATTGAGTGATTTGTGAGTGGGTAGAGAATTGTTTCCAGAATGGTTTTATATCTCGACCATAACCAATATTTTTCGAAATTCGAAATTATTACATAATAACAGCATAGGAATTAGGCTGTATGTTTTTAGAAAAATACAGCACTACACTTCAAAAAATTACAGACGCGTTCGATCAAAAATAAAATATAAAAAAATGCTCTGTATTTTTATTCCCTTTCAGTGAGCTAAAAAGCAAACAACATAGATTCATCTTCATTAGTCTATCAGTGCTGCATTCATAGCTGTTTCTTTGAATTTTACAAAGCTCATGTTGCGAAATAGAATTACACTAGTTATCTGTGATGGCCATTTGCAAAAGTCTTTGATAAATAATATGCATACTGATGCAAATCTTTTATATTTTTTGGTTTTGAGAGAGAATTTGAATTTTACGTGTAAATTTTTTTGTGCCCCTTTGTTGTGTTTAGTTATATTAATGGTCCAACTCTTCTGACTTGTTGTATTTTATATCTTTACACTTTGTATTAATAACTATGGTACACACGGCTACACATCAAGCTATACATTTCCAGTTTACGCTGATCTCGTATTGTATAGGATTTTCGTACAATGCAAGGTCAGCTTACACTGGAAATGTATAGCTTGATGTGTAGCCGTGTGTACACGATTAAATTCCAGCAGTGGTTGCTTTTTCTGTTGAATTGTATTAGGTATAATATTTTTAGTTTGTTGTTTCTAATAAAAAGATATCGGACAAGACAAATAGCGTTTTAGCGTTTTTTTAGGAGTTTACTTTTCTTCATTTTACAAGTGAAGACTGAAAACTTCCACGATTAATTTCGTTAATCATTCTGTCAAGAAACAAAAAACCGCGACAATCTAAGAAGTCCGTTTTGACAGCTATAAAAATAATTTGTGTAGCGATGAAAAAAAAAAAATGGGTTTCTTAAAACTGCCCTGTGGTTCAAGTACACGCAGCGTTGCTTACAACACGTTGCGTGTTGTAAGCAACGTAACAACGCATTCAGATGCATACTGGGTCTGCCTTGGCGGTGTAGTGCGTCCGGCATGTTTGCCGAATGCAGGGTGGATGACTTTTACGCAGTCATGAGAAAGTCGCAGGCCTCCTTTGAACCGTATACATAAATCTGACAATGGAATATTGAAGGCCATATACGAGGTAAATTATTTCTTCGTATATGGCAATTAATATTCCAGCTAAAATAATATCAACTATTGCTATGTTTTATAATACTTTTTTTTTTGTTGAATTTGTAATTTGGAATTTGTAACTTGTAATCTGTTGTGAATTTTATATGGGTGTATTCCTGAATTAAAAAATGATTTGATTTGATTTGATTTTGAAAACTGATTCTCAAGGCATAATGTATGTATGAGAACGAAACGTAAAAACGGACTTCTTAGATTGTCGCGAGTGTACCTTACACCAATCCCGTCGTATTTTTTAGTGTTAAATATTTTTGCTACCTTATATATTTTCTGATGTATGTACAATAAAGTATTTATAAATAAATAAAACCTTAGGGGCAATTTCCATATTATTTTTAAGAACGTTCTCATTCAAATCTGTTAAATAACCAACATTTTTGAAAAAAGAAATTACATTACTTGTAGCTGAGATGAGACTGCGGCTTGAATTAGATTTTTTTTGAGTACCTACGCCTTCTGAAGAAGCACCTAAATTCCTAGAAATCTAAAACCATCCATTGTGGTGTCTATTAATATTTGGAGCATTCAGGTCAACTAGACTGGAGCTCAGAAGCGTGTAGCTTAATTTAGTGCAGCGTCGCTGTTGCATTTTAATCACAGACTTTGACTTCCCTTTATGTACGAACGACAGATTCTGTGAAATATTTTGTAAGTGGTAGGTGGAACTTGACACTACGACAGTGTCAAGTTCCATCACCTACCACTCTCCGTCTGGGGGTTTATTAAGCTGATTAAGGGCCAATTTCACCACATTTTTATACAGAGTATAAGTCTTATCCTGGGAATAAATTTGGAATTTTTGACAGTTTTTCCATACAAAAACTGTCAGACGACAATTTTATTCCACGGATAAAAGATATTTGACTTTGTTGAAATCAGCCCTTAAAGGTATTATTTTATGTTAGGTATTAGTCCCTTTTTACTTTTTTGGAACGGAGTTCTTTAACGCGGCTAGCGGTAGGAGTTGACTGGTAGAAAATGTAACGGAACGAAAAAGCTTTATTCCAGTTTCAAGGTCTTATGTTTCAAATAATAAATGTATTTCCTTTCTTTTTTTTTCTAGTATTACAAGTTTTTGTTTTTGATTATTATTTTAGTTATTGTTAAACGTTGTTTCAAACGGTTGGTTAACGTAACATACGTACGTCAAATTTAACGTTCGTTAAATACAAAGCGTTGCGTCAAAGTTATTCCATTATTTCGTGAACAACGCTTGTTTTTGATTTGACGATAGTTAGCGCCATTTTTGACGTTTACCCGTGCGTAAAGTGGACGTGAAATAACCCGCCTTAAGTCAATTGGTCAATTGGATATGTTATAGCCATTTCATTCTAATTACTGACAAAGAATTACAGTTGTGATTTGAATAAACGTACAGACAATTTATTTAAGTTGGTAGTCAAATTGCTTCTCCTGAATTTCCCTGACTTTACACAGTAAGCAATAATAAAAACAACGTGTAAAATAGGTAAATTAGATTACCTTTGTGAACGATTTTCTTTGAGGAACGATACAGCTATTCTAATAATAAAAGGGTTCCTCGTTCAACAACGGCACCCAACACCACAATTTACCCAATAATTCTAGATTACACTGCACCACTGGGTTCTCATGCAAAACTTTCGTACTAGCCGTTTAGATGTACTCCGCACTAGAGAGCCAAGTTTTCACTCAAGGGAATGCTCTAAGAGACTGGTTTATAGAATGCCTGAAGTGTGTTCTTTTTACTGGTCATATTTTGTAAACAAATAATGACGGACTGACATTTAAATTTTGAGATAATTTAAGTATTGAACATACATGCATAATCTGCCCAGAACAGACCAGAGAGGCCCTAGACAAAGTGACATTCTATCAGCGATAACGATGATTGAAAAAGCAAAAATGTATGAGACGGACATATGCTATCGAAAAGCTTATGTCAATCCTGTTGGAAGTCGTTGTAGAAATACGAAACGCTTTCGAAGTGATTGTCACTAGTCTAGGGCCTCAGAACACCTACTTATTATGTATATAAGAATCGTTCCTTACATACCCCTTTTGTTTAGTTTACATTCAAACACGCACGCTAGCTGATAATTATTTAAATGACAATTTAAATTAGTTTTTTTATTTTATTTATACCGTACTGTGTTCGTGACAAAGATTAAAATAATCATACCTAACCCCACTGTGTTTGAAGCGAAATCTCGTGATTTTCATTCCCTGTTTGTTAACAAAATAAGACATGCAAAGAAGAATACACTGTAGTTCTTCGTTTTCATCGTAGTGTATCGTAAGAGTAATAAATTACGAGAAGTTTACAATATAGACGAGTACGAATTGAGGTAGGTTTATGCTTTGTGTTGCAAGTGTGCTCTGTATGTAGAAGATTTACTACCTGATGCGCAATTGTTCTAATTTTATCATCTATTTCGTGGAGGTCAAGATCATGGAATAGATGGAAGACCTATTTTCCTTGAGTAACATAATTACAAACACACACCTCAATGTTCACACCTATTATTATAATCGCCATCTTTGAGCGATTTTTTTAAAGGATTGTAGCAATTTCGTGTGTATTTTTACCCTACTGTTGCGGAGACCGAAAGAAGGGTATTAACTACCGACGTAAAAGGAAAAATCTTTATAAAATGTTCCTAATACGAAAAGTTGAAAAAAAAAATCTGCTGTTCCCTATATTTTGACGAGTTATGCGAAAATAATTATTATGTAGGGAACAGCAGATTTTTTTTTCGCGATTTCATTATTGTCCCATCATAAAAGTTGTTCACAATTATTAGTACAATGACCCCTTCAAATATTTCATTAATGAATAGAGATACACCTTATATTATATAAAATGTATGAAAATTGGAATCGCCAATCAATTACCCTTTTAAGGTGTTTTTCGAACTTTGCGAAAGCTGTCATCTTAATGATAATAGTGTAGATCCTTATGTTCGTGCTAAGGATACAGATGTCAGATAACAATACCATAAATGGACGATTTGGTAACACAAACAAAGGACACTAAAGACGTTACTGTTCATGTCATATTCACAGTAGGTAAAACAATATAGAGACTGCTTTTATTACAATACTAAAGCACAAACACTAACCTGAAATGTTTCTGAAACCACTTTGAAATTTCAACCCTTTAGCTTTTAAGACAGGGTTCAAAATACATTGGTGAATTCGTTTTAAGTCTTGGATATTATACTGTCAACGACGATGCAGGTAGTTTCGGCAGTGATAATAACATCAGGTTGGCTTGGAGGGTAGACAGACATAAGGGTTTTGGTGTTTGGAACAGATATTGCCTTTTCAGATGGAGTTGTAAGCTGAGCGATTGTCGTTTTGCACGAAATATAGTATAATATGAGATTTATTTTCCACATTATATATATTTTTTTACTATCTTCTATGTTTTTATTGGGTGTTGCAATAAGTAAAGTGGGGATATTTTTCTTTCTAGAATTAGTGTGAAAATGAAGGGAAGTGTCCATCCCAATTACTATCATAACTAATATTATAAATGCGAAAGTGAGTTCGTTTCTTAGTTACGCTTTCACGCTAAAACGGAAAACCGGATTTGGATGTTTGGCACATGGATAGACTATAACTTGGAAAAGGACATAGAATACTTTTATCCCGATATTTCCACGGGATCGTGACTTTTGAGGGTGAAACCGCGGGGCGTCACTCGTTTCAGTATAATTTACTAGTTTTAAACTATACTTAATTCTACCTGCTATCGATTATTTTGCTGAAAAACTCACTGGCTACATATTACATGCCATATTACATGCTTCATATTACATGCCATATTACATGCTTCATATTACATGCTTCATATTACATGCTACATTATGAAATTATCATCAACACAGTTTACTTGCAGGGATCCCAAATTGCACAATCATACCAGATTACTCTTGTAATAATTGCATAATGTGTAGTTTAAAAGTTAATTAATCAATACTTTAAGCTTACCCACAGATTGCCGTAATGAAATTAGAGTCACTAAACTAAAAAAATAGTTTTCAATTTTGGCAATAGAGCTTAAAACTAGTACAAAGGACTTTGGAAATAGTTTTATTTCAATTCTCGCTACACTTCTCGCAACTCTCTCTCGGCAACAAATTGCTTGTCTACAAGGCCATCATAAAACCAATTTGGAACTATGGCGTGGAACTCTGGGGATCTGCTAGCAATTCCAACCTAGAGATACTTCAGCGATTCCAAAACACTGCTCTCAGAATGATCTGCGGCGCACACTGGTTTGTAAGAAATTCCGAAATACACGAATATCTAGGAATACTTCAGCGATTTCAGAGACCCTAAGAGAAGAAGTAAACAACTACAGCAAAAAGTACAAGGAAAGACTGAACAACCATAGTAACACACTATGCTATTCACTGGAATAGCAACCAAACAAGTCTCACCCAAGACCAAATCTAATTATGGCTAAATAGCTGATTGTAGATGGAAAAAAGAAGAAGAAAAAAAAAAATTCAAGAATTTCAAGACTTGTAAAGACGTTCTTGAAAATAAAATGGACAAGGATGAAAAAGTGCTTTTATGTCAGTGTAAAAATCATAGCTGCGAACTTCATTACCGCGATGTTCGTTACTGCGAAAGTTTACCATTGCGACGTACGCTGTCGCGAAAGTTCTTTACTGCGATGATTGCAGTTTCGATAGCGCGCTATTGCGATGTCCGTCATGTAAGATTGCTGATACTAAAATTTTTTTTTGTTCCAATTGCAAATCTACTAAGATATAGGTACATGAATATTGTTTATGTTCCAATTTAATAAAGAACTTTTTCGACAACGTACGTCGCAATGGTAAACTTAGGCAGTAACGTACATCGCAGTAAAGAACTTTCGCAACAACGAACGTCGCGATGGTGAACTTTCGCAGTAGCGTACATCGCGGTAATGAACTTCGCAACTATGATTTACATTCCTTTTATGTATCTGAAAGGCAGACATGAAACAAAATCAAAATGGATATTATTTAAGTTCAATTGGTAGTAGGTACCTATAGTCCCTTTTTTTTCTATTTAAAGAATCAATTTTGTCCCAAGTGTCAACCCCCAATTTATTTATTTATTTATTAATCACCAACTTGCACTAACAGTAGTAAAACACCAAACACACAAGTTATAGGCTAATAACAATAAGAGACAATCATATAATTAAAACTAAACAAAACTAAAAAGGATGGTGGGCAAGGATATATGGGAGCTGGTCCCACGACGCCCACGGATAAAACCACTGTAGTTTTGAAGACATTACTTCTCCCTTTACTCAGGCCAAGGCACATCAAAATCTGTCCCAGGGTTATTCAGTTCTGACAATGTTAGGTCAGGTTAGGTTAGGTTTGGTCAGGTTAGGTTAGGTTAGGTTTTTAGCGGAAAGGTGTATCACCTACAGGGGACGCGACGGCGGAGGCCGGCGCGACATGTCGTGCGGTGTTCCACAGGGTTCGGTCGTTGGCCCACCCCTGTGGAACATCGGGTACGACTGGGTGCTGAGAGGCGAGCTCAAGCCGGGTGTGGCCCTGGTGTGTAACGCGGACGACACGCAGGTCACGGCCCGGGGAAGCTCGTACATCCATGCCAGATAACAGCTGTCTAGTACTAACAGTGTTTGAGCTAAGCCGCGGACAGAGAAAAATACTTTAGATGCACGTAGTTCATTCCTCCGGGACAGATTTTAATGGTGTCATAGTAAAAAATGTTCAGTGTTATCTGCCCTTTTATATAATTTACACGTGGTGGCTGGCCGTGCTGGGACCACTCTCGCCCACTCAGATAGCACTTAAAAGCTTAATATTTCGTAAACGGATTACTCAACCTAAAAATGGGTTTTACAAACTCACAATATTTTCAAACGGCCTTTCCAACGACACCCCACATCATGGGATAGAGAAGAAAAAAAAAACAACATTCCCACTTTAGTTGTAGGGGAGGTACCCTAAAAAAAGATGATTTTCTCGATTTTATATTACCGCTTTGTCGGAGTGATTAATATGTCTATCCATGCCAGATAACAGCTATCTAGTACTAACGGTGTTTGAGCTAAGCCGCGGACTGAGAAAAATACTTAAGATGCACGTAGCTCGGTTCCTCCGGGACAGATTTTGATGGTGTCATAGTAAAAAATGTTCAGTTTAATCTGCTCTTGTAAGTAATGCACACGTACTGGCTGGCCGTGCTGAATAAGTTAGGTTAGGTTAGGTGTGATATTAATGATATGAAAAATACTTCAGATGCAAGTAGCTCGGTTCCTCCGGGACAGATTTTAATGGTGTCATAGTATAAAATGTTCAGTGTTATCTGCCCTTTTATGTAATTCACACGTGGTGGCTGGCCGTGCTGGGACCACTCTCGCCTACTCAGATAGCTCTTAAAAGCTGAATATTTCGTAAACGGATCCCTGAATCCGAAAATGGTTTTCACAGACTCACAATATTTTCAAATGGCCTTTCCAACGACACCCCACACCATGGGATAGAGAAGAAAAAAAAACACCATCCCCACTTTACTTGTAGGGGAGGTACCCTAAAAAAAGATATTTTTTTGGATTTTATATTACCGCTTTGTCGGCGTGATTAATATGTCTATCCATGCCAGATAACAGCTGTCTAGTACTAACAGTGTTTGAGCTAACCCGCGGACAGAGAAAAATACTTTAGATGCACGTAGCTCGGTTCCTCCGGGACAGATTTTGATGGTGTCATAGTAAAAAATGTTCAGTTTAATCTGCTCTTTTAAGTAATTCACACGTAGTGGCTGGCCGTGCTGGGACCACTCTCGCCCACTCAGATAGCACTTAAAAGCTTAATATTTCATAAACGGATCCCTGAATCCGAAAATGGTTTTCACAGACTCACAATATTTTCAAACGGCCTTTCCAACGACACCCCACACCATGGGATAGAGAAGAAAAAAAAACACCATCCCCACTTTACTTGTAGGGGAGGTACCCTAAAAAAAGATAATTTTTTGGATTTTATATTACCGCTTTGTCGGCGTGATTAATATGTCTATCCATGCCAGATAACAGCTGTCTAGTACTAACAGTGTTTTGAGCTAACCCGCGGACAGAGAAAAATACTTTAGATGCACGTAGCTCGGTTCCTCCGGGACAGATTTTGATGGTGTCATAGTAAAAAATGTTCAGTTTAATCTGCTCTTTTAAGTAATTCACACGTAGTGGCTGGCCGTGCTGGGACCACTCTCGCCCACTCAGATAGCACTTAAAAGCTTAATATTTCATAAACGGATCCCTGAATCCGAAAATGGTTTTCACAGACTCACAATATTTTCAAACGGCCTTTCTAACGACACCCCACACCATGGGATAGAGAAGAAAAAAAAACACCATCCCCACTTTATTTGTAGGGGAGGTACCCTAAAAAAAGATTATTTTCGTGATTTTATATTACTGCTTTGTCAGCGTGATTAATATGTCTATCCATGCCAGATAACAGCTGTCTAGTACTAACAGTGTTTGAGCTAACCCGCAGACAGAGAAAAATACTTTAGATGCACGTAGCTCGGTTCCTCCGGGACAGATTTTGATGGTGTCATAGTAAAAAATGTTCAGTTTAATCTGCTCTTTTAAGTAATTCACACGTAGTGGCTGGCCGTGCTGGGACCACTTTCGCCCACCATCCTTTGGGGAAGGGGTTTGTGGCTATGTAATAACAGCCGCACGGGTCGGTTGATCAGGTTAAGCTACGCTTGCCACGATTGGTCATTTTTCACATAGGCAGGTAATCATTTTGCATCGCCCTTCTTTTGATTTTTAAGCACCTTCTTATTCCTTTACGATTACCTATTATTTCCTCTACCCTCTCCTCCCACACAATATAGAATAACACTACTGTATCCCGAAATCCATTGAATACTTTGTACAATACTTCTACCACATAATATTATATATCACTCAAGCGGTACTCATGCTATAAAGAATCTAAATGGATTCTCCCCCATTTATTTATCGAATTTTATGTAATTATTCACGTAAACACATACATTAACATTCATTATTTTATTCTCATACCTATTATTTGTTTTATTTCATTAAGGGCGAATTTCACCAAACTTTTTACTGCGTATAAGTCTTATTCTGCGAATAAATTTTGAATTTTTGACAGTTTTTCCATATAAAAACTGTCAGATGTCAATTTTATTCCACGGATAAAATATATCTGACTTTGATTAAATCAGTCATAAGTAAATTGATTTTGATTTTATGTACTACTAGCTGCGCCCGCCGGCTTACCGGAATATCGGGATAAAAAGTATGTGTTAATCCAGGTTATAAACTATCTGTTTGCCAACATCCAAATCCATTCAGCCGTTTTTGCGTGATTGAGTAACAAACATCCAAACACACAAACTTTCACATTTATAATATTAGTAGGATTTTACTTTCTCTCTACTCTTACACACGTCTACATCTCTTTATCTACTTTCCTATCGCAGGTATGCAGCCGGCGTAGCATGGCGCTTTCTATCTCTACGAAGAATAAACATAGCTTTTTCTATACAAAGTGACAGTTCGTTTCTTCATTTTTGACTTCCACCGTAGAAATCTTTCTACAATCTGTCATTTTGTCTTTCATTTCTAACGATATCTGTCTACGTCTTTTTGTAGGTAGACTATTTCGGAAGAAAGTTTTCTATCCTTACTATCAAAATCACACTGACAACCGATAAATCCTATGACAAAATAAAGAATTCTGAGTCGAATTATGTAAAAGAGTGAATTTCGCAAAAAGTGCAGTTGACTCTCTCTACTTTGCTGCCGTCTCGTACTGTCTACTGTCTACAGGAAACGTCCATTTTGTCTACTCTTCCGTAGACGAAACGGTGCTCATGCTACGCCTGCTGGAAGAGATTTCTTTAGAAATAAGCATCACCTTTGTTCGTATTTTTCTGTTCTTTACTTTTTGTCTGTTTACTTAATAACGTGTGTTTACGTACATAAATGGTTAAATAAATAAATTAAATTCAGAGTATTTGCTTTGTCCACAGTAAAATATTCTAAAGTAAATTATGTAAGAGATTTAAAAATTGTGGTACTATTAAACACACAATTTATAACTATTTAGTTGGTCAGACAAAACCATACCTACTTATTTATTTTATTAGACAAAAATATAGAATATAAAGAGTGAAATTGAATCATGGGCATCCTAGTAGGGGATCATTGTCCAAGCCAGAAATCGCCGAAAAAAAACGAGTTATGCGATATTATGAGTACAATGACCCATTAAGAGGATGCCCATGAATTCAATTTCACCCTGTATTTATTTTTGATTATGGAATTCACATAATATAAAGGGTACACCTATACCCCTAAATCCATTGAATACCTACACAATACCACTACCACATAACAATATCACTCAAGCGGTACACATGCTACAAAGAATCCAAGATGGGTTCGCCCCTATTTACATAATTACCGTATTTTCCTTAAATAGCTCGGGGTGCAAAGAAATTCGATTTGCATAAACAGTAGATTTATAAGTTATTTTTAATTCATTAGGCTATTATTATTATTACCCGAGTACGGTAGACCCAAAAGGAACGGTTATTAAAATATTGTGTTTGTAGGAATCATGGGGAGAGAAGAATGTTTGGGTTAAAAATTCTTTGTTGCTTGAGAACTGTCGTGTTAAGTTTTTTAGTCATACATGTTTTTTTTTCTTAATTTCAAAATATTTAGGTACATATACTCACGCATTTTCCCATGGGGATAGGCAGAAACTACAGAACGCCACCTGCTACGATCCTTACACACCTACTCCTTTTGCGTCGTCTATGGTCATACATCAGCCGACCTATTCTATAAAAATCTTACCGTGAAAACTTAGGTGAAGCGAACTGTCATTTATGGCCTGTGTAACTATCAACCTATTTTTTTATTTTTTGGTTGGGAAATTATCAAATAACTTCTACTGCTCTGGGCGGAGCGGGAGGGTGTAACAGACTCTTACTGACTAAAACCCACCCGCGTTCCTTCACTTGCTAGAGGCCACGGTATCCCTTTCGGACTTTCCCTCGATCCCGGCAGGCATCGGCCCTAGCAAACCCCTTCAGTAGTGCTTTCATCTTTTTGTGGCATAATTCCCGTAATTTTGAAGAACGTTTGCATTCGCATCTGTCAAAAATACAATCAATTTACCAATATTTTTTTTTACAATCAATTTTCCAATAGTTTGACAGATTGCGACTTGGACGTTTGATAAGTACGAGATTTGGCCATCTGATACTAGGTACTGTCAAGTACTGACAGCTCACATCTAGCTCGCTTCACCTAAATTTTCACGATTAGACTTTTACAAAATAGAGCGACATATAGGCACGCCCGTAGCGACTACTATTTTCTTTAAAATGGCATGGTATACAGTAAAATTAAATACTTGAATTTTTCATAGTAAGTGGAAACCTGTTGCGTTACATTTGGACGAAATCCAGAGCTCTACAAAGCTTTCGATGCTTTTTGAACAAAATGATTAATCCTTATTTTCACATCCCGCTCTGGGCAGAGCGGGAGAGCGTGTCAGACTCTTGCTGACTAAAACCCACCCGTATTCCTTCAGTTGCCTGTTGCCAAGGTCCCGGTAACCCTTTCGGACTTTCTCGCAACCCTGGCAGGCTCTGCATCATCCTAAAGGTTGAAATTGCGTATAGTATGTCCACCTCTGTACATAATGTATGCTTAAAGAATTAAGTAAGTAAATAAATGTAGATAGATACATTTTTTACACGTACAAAATAGCGGTGGTGGCGCATCAGAACGTCACCGTCATAGATAACGGTGACAAATGGGGTCCTGTAATGATTTACATTACGTGAAATGACGCAAACGTTCCAGTGCTGAAACTTGTGAAATGGGAGCTTTTAGTTTTTTTTGGCCTTTTTGTGGATACATTGTGGGTGCCTATTAACCAGAGGGTGATTTATTTTTTGGGTTTATCAAAATTAAAAATAATGCTCACAAGTTATTGCGTTCAAAGTCAAAGTCAAATAATTTATTTAAAATAGGCACATAAATGGCACTTTTGAACGTCAAAAACAAAGAAATAGAACTGATTCAACATTTAGACTGTAACATGACATTAATTTCGATATAAATCAGTTTACAATGTTATCTTCCAACACTAATGCTTTTTTATAATATCAACCAAAATATTCAATTTAATCCATCAATCCTCAGGCAGACATTAATATATCCATGTTTTATTCAACATATATCTCATTTGAGTAACACACGCAAATAATTGCTAAAACATGCTATTAACATATCTTCAGAAACTCAAATAGCTATGACAAATGTTCCCCAGCGCGACATGTGTGCAAAAAACTTGGCAAAATACGTACATTGCACATCAACACTTATACATCACAGTCTAAATTTTACGTAATAATTCACGTAAACACATAAATTACATTCAGATTTTTTTCTTTGTTCACACTCAAAATATTGCTACGTAAATTAAGTGGGAGGTTTCAAAATTGTGCTCGTGTTAACCACACAATTAATTGTAATGAAAATTGTAATTTATATCTGGTTGGTGAGACAAAACAATTATTTTCTTAGGCAACAGTAAAGAAGGAAAATACAAATCATTTTGGCTGAAACATAATGTCCACAAAATATCGATTTCACAATAAACCCAATCCGGGCGGAGATTTAAATTAATAAAGTAAGTTTTTTGAGGCAGCCTGGTAAAACATTTAGTTTTGGTTGGATATGATTTTAACGAATACGGAGAGCAAAAATAAATATGTATATCGAGAAAAAAGGCCCAATGTGATTGGTGAATTTTAAAATAATGCATGGATGGACTTACAAAATAAGCTGCATACGTTAACAATTTTTAGCAAAGTTAGCTCAGGGGGCCTACCACTACCACTTACTGCAGTATTATTTTAATCTTACTCAGTGGGGGAAGGAGATAAAGCTATACGTCCTATAGAGCTTCATCTCTTTCCTACACTGAAGTAATATTAAAATACTACTGCTGTAAGAGCTGGCCCAGAAAGCTGGGAAAGTCTTGGAATTGAAGAAGTTTGTAAATCTTTGTAGGTTAGTAAGATCTGGATGAGACTCGCACGTACCAGGGAAGGATGACACTGAAGAGTCCAGGCCTAATACACAGCAGAAGGTGAACATGGCTGTAAAAAACATATCACTTAACATCACGCCTGTAATCCCCGAAGGGTAAGACCTTGTGAACCTATAGTGTACTATATGCATACCTCTACTGTAGTATTCACCCCTATTTCGCCAGTTATGTTTAATCCCATTGAAATTGTGAATGTGATAGGAGAGAGCCTATTGCCATCAACCGGACAGAAATCCAGACACGGGGCTACTCAAAAAATCCTTAAAAACACAATAACACTTTGTCCGACCGGGAAATCGAACCCAGGACCTATGTTCAGCAGTAGCGCTTGTGACCACTAGACCTACGAGGCTGAAAAAGAGCACTAAAATCCGTTCACCAAGTAAATTTACCCTTCGATATATCTTACGAAATCTACCACATACATTCACCAAACCCTTGTTACCATCGCTTGGTGTAATAAAATTTAACTTTCTGTTCTGCCATCAATCTTGTCCCAAATGATTAGTAGGGCTGAGAGACGAATCGCCGCGGTCAGTGAGCCTCGTAGATAAATGCGTCGTAGACCACTAACGTCTCGCGGTATATTTGTCTGTGATTTAGGGCTGATTTTACCAAAGTTAGATATTTTTTATCCGTGGAATAAAAATGGCGTCTGACAGTTTTTGTATGGAAAAACTGTCAAAAATTCTAAATTTATTCGCAGGATAAGACTTATAAAAGTTTGGTGAAATTCGCCCTTAATGTGGTTATTTTTTAATCGGAGTATTGTTACGGGTTATTTTCTGGATGGTTTGGCATGATTTTCTATGGACAATAACCTTATTCATTGAAAGCATTGAAATCATGATTAATGAATCTTTCCGTGATAAACAATATGAGAGCACGGTTTTAAGTCATATTTCTGAAACGTTCTCAATCAATTCAATAACCCAAAAATGTTCAACTAGTATTCCAAAATAATAAAAACATGAACAGAATCTTTAAAATCATGGGTATTGGAACAAACAGTTTGTGTTTTTTGAATACTTGTTTTATTTAAACAAAAACGCAAACAGCCATTAGCTTACTTTCAGTTTTCACAATGTTTAATTTAATCCATTTGCTGAATTTGTTTCTTTTTAACCGGAGGGCTGGCTCGTTCTTTGGCCAAAGAATTAGCATTGCCAATATTGCCATTAAACGAGGCAATGCTTCCAGTCTTCTGGGCACGTTTCTGGGTGACAGCGATGCGGACGAGTACTTCGACGCCAAAGTGTCCTTTTGTTTTTGTATTTATGTATAGTTAGTCAATGTAACTAAAACACAACTAGCTATTTACACTAGGTACCTAGTGTAAATAGCTAGTTGTGTTTTATTACAATCTAAACAGTTTTTAATGTATAAATAAAATAAATACTTTACTTTCTACGTCGTTACTATAATAAAATATTAAAATGATTTAGAAAATAAAGATTTCCAATCTTTATTTTCTAAATCATTTTTTGAAAACCAACATATCTCTTTTAATTGAAGGAAAGGATGGATCTTTAGCTTATTTATACAGGATTTTAACGAAGTTTCCAACGTTGGCTGCAAGCAAGACGAAGTTAGCTCAGTTTTTAATTGAGGATTTTATTTCTTAAAAAAGAAAGCGAGGTTAGACGACACAAAAGGGTTCATACAACAATGCTTTGTTTTGAATAAAATTTTAATCTTTTTGCCGTGAAGGTGTCTTTGAAGCTGAATGCTTAGAGCTCTAGTTACTACTTCTCTTTTCAAGGCGTACACATGCTAACGCGCGTTTTAATTAAACGCGCGTTCAATGCTGCGCCAGCGCCTGACTGTTGTAACTTGTAACCGCGCGTCAAAACGGCTTTAACTTATCATGCTATCGTTCGTTCAGTTGAGCGCACGCTTTTGACGCAGATGGACGTATTTTAGGGATGTAGAACTGGAACTGAACTGGGAACGCACGCGTTCAACGCCAAATAAGCGCGTACCATGTGTAGCGCATACAAACAATTACCGCGCTAAGCGTTTATCATCTGAACGTACCCTTAGGAACATTATAGTAGTAGGTATTCAATTTGAGATTAAAATTGCGTTTTGTGTATTTTGTTTTTCTTATTGACTTCATGTCTTTGTGAAAATCAATAAATATAGCATGTCCTCCGTGTGTATTTTTTTTAATGGTTTTCATAATCAAAGAAAAATAGAGCCGTCGCGTGTCGCGGGATGCCTGGCAGATGTGACATCGAAACTACTTTGTATAAAAAATATGAAAGAAATATGGCATCATCAAAAACAAAACATTCAGATTAAAAAAAACTTATATTAATTTCGTTTGGATGTTGGCTGTTGGCCGCATCTCTACGCCAGGAGCTAAAAAAACACGGTCGGACCCGCGGGTTATTCCATAAATCCCCATTGGCAATCCCCATCAATGGGGATTCTAGGACAAGAAGTTCACAAATCCACATCGGTTTAAAAATAAAATACATACAACATACTTAAAAAGAATCACAAAGATGCCGCATTAAATGTTTCATATAAAAAATAATGACTTGCAAAAATACAGACTATTGACCGTATTCTTCTGAGTTGACCGAATGTATTATAAACCGTGGCGACTTTTTAACCAGATGGTGATTTATTGCCCTGTGTATCAAAACGTCCTAAAAGCAAATGGTCCTATTATCAAAACGACCCATATTCAAAACGACACTTTAGCAAAATTACCTATAGGTATGCAAATCGTCTTATGAGCAAATGGTCCTATTAGCAGAACGTCCTACTTGTAAAGTACAGAATATAATTAATTTATTATAATTTATTAACATCACATATTTGTTATGTTCCATGTCAACGCAAGCCAATGATTTAATGACCACATCAACCCACTAACTACTCTATCACAATAAATTCATACATTTTAGTCTATAAATTACATAGATATAAAATATAAACTATAATATTCATACCGTGTTACAATATTTCAGTCCAACAAGTCGACGGCCGAAGCCCTAAACACTTGCATAACTGTAAATTGTAAACATTTTGCGACGCTTCGTGCGTTATAACCTTCATAGCAAGTTATAAGCAGCAGCGGGGCGATTTCATAAGCGGAACGGGTTTTTGTTAATTATGATTATGAATGACTATAACAATGTATGAAGTGTGTTAAAGATGATATGGCTAGAAAGGGGTGAATACTGAGATGACGAGTAATAGAGAAATATGGAAAAAGAAGACACGGTGTGCCGACACCATATGATTTGGGATAAGGGTAAGAGAATGACGATTGTACAGGCTGACTTTGAATTTATTGAGAATCTTTCAGGGGTGAAAGTGCTCATGAATAATAATAACTATTACCACGGGACCAACTCTTAACCAGACGTATCTATTCCATACTATTTTCATAAACTTTTTGTATGAAGATGCATAATTATTTTTGTTTCATGTGTTCAAAGTGATTGATTGCCAAATAATTCAAAAGACAGTCTGTATACTTACGATATATTTTTACAAAATATTTTTTTAAACCATTTTTGCAAAATTTATATCATAATAAAAAAAAGACATAATTATGTGTTTAACTAGGTTATACAGCGCAAGAAACTATTTAACGCAAACTAAATAAGAAATTACGCATTTAAGACTCTTTTTTGGTCTTTTTATTTTTAAGGTAAATAGTATATAAGTAAACAAGGTATATAAAAATATGATTAGGTAATAAATTAGATTATTAAATTTTGTCATTATTTCAAGACTTCTATTGTTAAATATTGTTAAGAATTTTATTGTCCTTATAACTACCATAAAGTGTGAACTCATGCCGCCTGTGATACAGGTTTATCCTAGTACAGGCATTTAACATTATAATACTTTTGTAAATTATTTCTAAGATTTTATGTTAATATTTTACCAATTTTATACTGAATAAATATATTCTATTCTATTTAATCTACCATTTAGATAGATTGAGGCAAGAATAACGATACACATACAGGATGATAGGGATAAATGAACTGACCATCGACCACAAAATTATTTCAAGCTGAAGTATCGACAGTCGTGTGTTATAATCTTCACACTAAGCTATAAGCGATAGCGGGGCGAGTTTATAAGCAGTCCAGACACAACGTGGACATTTGACTTATTTTCTGGATTGATATTATAGGTACAACCCGTGCGCATTAACATGGCACCTGGCTCGGAACTCAATACTCCCCCCGCTACCCGCGCGGCACCCCCGTGCGGAGAAGCGAGGGGAGGTAGAACCGTCATTGAGCCAGGTGCGCAAGGGTTTGTACAAGATTTTGTGTGTAGGTATCGTTAACAGAGTACAGAGGGGTCCGTAATCTTTGCTCTTCTAGGAAAACCATAGTTTTAGATTTCCACACGTAAGAACGACGGTCACAACTCGCTACCGCTTATAAATCACACCATACAACAGTACCACGGGCATAATTCAGCTAACACGATTAACTCTGTCGGGAGCAGATGCAAACGAGGCTTCAATGTTTGAACTTAATTACGCGATTGCCATGTCAGTCAGCACAACAATACACGCGGTGTGACGATGCTAGTAATTTTAGGTGATTAGCTCTAGTTCGCGAATGAATGGTTAATTAAGATGATAAAGCAATCTAAAATGGAAATTTTCATTTTTAATTTTTGCATTTAATTTTCATGCTTCTGTTGCAGGTGCTTTAAAATACTGAAATTTTTGTCGCACCCTGGAAAATAAGGCCACCGCTGCCCTATGATTTATTTTTAAGCAGTTCATGGTCTATACATACAGAAGAAGAGAAGATATGCAAGTATCTGAGCTCGCCAACAGCCAGTCCTTCAGTAAGCTGAAGCAAATCACAGTTACATGGATAGCCAATATAGACTTGCACTTCTTCTTCTGTATTATATACTGTTATGTTGTTTTAATTTGACGTGGATAAAAATTTTCTTTATCAGTATCCACATCTTTTAATTCAAAATCAGGAACTTTACGATACGAGTGGTAGGTAAAGGGTGCTTGAATTGGTGCCTGCTTAAACTTTTTATGTTTGCCAAGCACTTATGTATGTTTATTTGAATACCTATTTGGTAATTTCTTGTTAGAAAACGTTTGAAAATAACAAGTTTACCTAGTAGGTATAAAAAATATAATGTTGTCAATAATGTACCGCTTATGTCTAGTGCAAGGTTTTTTCGTGCCTTCAAACCAAATTGATAGCATTACGCGGCACTTTCGATGCAAAATATTATTATTTTTCGTACCGTAAATTGCATTTTATCGGCATTGTCTTGAAAGCTAATAATAAATGACAAGTTATGTACGCGACAGCGCCCATTGACTCTAGAAATTGCTACGAAAACTTCATGGAAATTGTTCTAAAAACAATTCAATTCAATTTTTATTTTCTTTTCAATTGTTGTTGTGTTGTGAAGTTGTTATATTGTTTGTTGTTGTTGTTCTGTTATTGTTGTTGTGTTGTTGTTGTTGTGTTACTCACGTCACACCGTCGCGTCGCGCCTGTCTGCAGGAGCCTTAACCAACTTTCGATTATTGTAATAAGTACCACAACTTTGCAAAAAACATTTAGCAGGACTGTCTCATACATAACTGTAACCGTTATCATAAAATTGCCCCTTTGGTCTCGTGTAAGCGCGACTGCTGAGCGTGGGGTCCTGGGTCCGATTCCCGGGTCGGGGAAAATTGTTGTTGGGTTTTCCCATAAGGAATTTTTTTATAGCAGCCCGGAGTTTGGAAGTCGGTGGTGTGATACCCTCGTGGCTTGGACAGCACGTAAAGCTGTTAGTCCTGCGCCTGATTTCTCTCCGTTCGTGTCAGATTGCTGTCCCATCGGACTATGACAGTGCACCCGTGTTTGCGCACTCACTTGTGCACTATCTCCTGCGTACCTGGCTAATCTCCTTTGAGACTTTCCACCGCTTGACCGAAATCGGTCGGGAGGATTATTTATTTATTTTATCTCTAGCTGCGTCCGCGATTTTACTACGGATAACATACATACATAATCAGCCTGTAATGTTCCCACTGCTGGGACACAGGCTTCCTCTCTGTGAGAGGGAGCGGGCCGTAATCCATCACGCTGGCCCAGTGCGGGTTGGTAGATGTCATATGTCTCCGAATGTTTGTTTCTAGGACATGCCGGTTTCCTCAAGATGTTTTCTCTACTACTTCCTTCACTACGGATAAGGTGGATAAAAAGTATCCTATGTCCAAAATCCAGGTCATATTCTACTCATGTGCCAAATTTCATCCAAATCTGTTCTGGTGTCTTAGCTTGAAAGCGTTACAAACAATTAAACAAACAAACTCGCTTTCGCATTTATAATATGAGTTAGGAAAAACCGAACACAACTTGTAATCGAAAACCAAGCCGAATTTATTCGGCAATAGTCGCGTACAATCGAAAACTGCGGAAGTACATTTTGATGTACAAACAATTGTATCTCCTGACAGCTGGCAATCTCGCAATTTATTTCATTTTATCCAATACTGTATATTACAATTTTATATAAATCTTGTTTCATAGCTTTTTGAATAGAATTTAAATGAAATATTCGAATTTTATATTGAATTCGAACAATCTCGCTTTAAAAATGTTTTGATGGAAGAGGGAAATGGCGGCTGGACCACTAAAGTGTGGAGTTTGTGTGTGTGTGTGAAGTGTGGAGTTTTAATTAAACATTGCTAGTGGTTTCCAGTAGTGTGTCGTGTAATGTCAACTATTATGCACATGGTTGTTGGATTCCATTTATTTTATTTGGGTGGATTTTAATAATAGGTACCTATATAATATTCCATTTGAAATAAGATTAGACATTTAAACAAACTTTTTTACGGTACGTTCAACCGATTTTGACTTCTATACCGTAGGCATAAGGATGGCATTAAAAGCAAAAAAGGTTACACAATACCAACTGTCTACTGCAGCTGCCATTTGTCATGCGACCAACGCAATAGAAGTCAAAATCGGTTGACCGGACTGTAAAAAAGGTTTATTTAAACGTCTAATCTTATTTCAAATGGAGTATAGACTTATTACTTATATTATTATTACATCACTCAATGACCTCACCTCACCTCATCTCACCTATTTATATTTTGTATTAAAGTCTTATCTCAAAAGACATCTACATCTTTATTATAATTAGTTTGATAAGTAATGTTATATAATTAACAAAAAATGCTTCCTCTCTCCAAACTCACTTATTTTGCTGTGCCCGACAGGGCCCATATGATCTAATTATAAGTTTACCACCTAAGAATACCTACATGTGGAATGCAATAAAGTATTGAGTATTGAAATTCTTATGTGAACTGGTGGTACAGGTGACTGGTATACAAAAGCTGGAAAGTCAAACCTTGTGACAGTTTGCAAGAAGTATAGCTCAGCTGTCCACTAAAGCTTTAACTGAGTCCATTCCTAATGGTGGAATCCGACGATCGGCAATATTGCAAACGGACACGCACGGCAGACGACCACAGACCGCCACGCACCGCACACCGAGGAACTTCCCATGTCTGCGCTGCCCCGCACGTACACCTTCCCATGGTCCATTGTCCGGGCTCGTCGGTGTCCGTCCGCAAAATCACGGATCGTAGGATTTTGGTATAAGGCAGCTGCGCGGTGCGGGAGGGATGACAGTTGTCACAAGTTGACGAATCACTGAGCTCTCGCATCACGACACCACACCCATCCCGCACCGCGCAGCTACCTCAGGAACGGACTCAATTAAGCGGTCGGCCTTTAGCTAAGATCTTAATAGCTCAACGAGGCTTATTGCCAAAAAATAAGCAGACAATCTACGAAAATATCTCAAGTACAATACCTACCCATACAAAGTTAATACAATTGAAACCATAAACATCAACACACTTACTCGGTACAATCATGACGATTACGATTACGCGTCCCAAAGCGTGTACGTCATAAAACGTTTGTACAAATACATTCACGTACAGAAGTGCTCGCGCCTTGAGTGCTTTATTTCTTTGTAAGAAAACTGCAATAAAGTAGAATCGTGGAACGTTTTGATGTTATATAACGATGATACAACGTCGTTTTCTGCAGTATGTTGTTTGTTAAATGTGTTTGGGGAATGTGTCTTTATATCATTTCATTATAGCTTTAATTTTTGAAAGAAAGTTTATTACCTTTTTATTTTTGACAACATAAATGTCTGCAGTATTTTGTTTGTGAACTGAATTTTCTTTAAGACTAGCACACGGAGGGTTCAGTACTGTATTAAGATCGAACAAAAAATACAAAAAAAATACTTTTCTTGTAAAAGTTAATAATTAAACACAATCCGTGAAATGCCTTTGCCTTTAATTATTCAACACAATCTGTGAAAATTTCAACTGTCTACTTAATACGGTTCGAGAGCCCGCTGACAGACAGACAGACGGACGGATGACAGACGGACAGCGGAAGCTTAGTAATAGGGCTCCGTTTGGCACCCGTTGAGTACGGAACCCTAACAAACCAAACCACTTCCGTACTCACCTTTACATTAGGTACATCTATACAGATGTTTTCCTATAATAAAACTGGAATACAATAAGAATTTGACGCGATACTGGAATCGTTGGATCGAGTGAGACCTCTTTATCGGCTCATAAAAGATTAGCACGTACCTACCTACTTGTGGCGCCCTTCAGATTTTAGTAAATAATAAAAGCTTTAGGGAACTTGGGACTTGGGGAGATCGGGCATCACACGATTATGGGATCAACATGTAGGAATAAAGAGGTAGAAATAGGATTTTGTATATAAATAGGATTGTGTATAGGGTGGTTTGAAGGTTAAGGTACGCTTGCCGCGGTCGGTTCGTAGATGGGTGATCATTTATTACTGATGAGACCACTGCATGCCTCGGAAAGCACGTCAAGTCATTGCTCCCAGCTGGCATTCGTAGATCTTTGACAGTCGTTACGGGTAGTCAGAAGCCCGAAAGAATGACAACCAATCTTACCAGAGGTATCGTGTTACCCCGAAACTGGGTTGTGGAGGACAGATAGGTAGACGCTCCATGTAAAATACTAGTATTCAGTGGCATGTGGTTAGACTAGAAGGAAACCGAACGTAGTTGGAAAAAGGCTGGGCAGATTGATTGGTTTCAAGAGGTTCTATGTGAAAACTAGCACTGCAATGGTGGTTAATTATAACAGTAGGTAGTGGTTGGGAACGAAATATTGCAGCATTATGCTGTAAAAGAGAAAATTTTTGGCCTTGTACGGATTTTCGGTATACCGTGCCATCTGCTATGCATCAACAACGTAAATTGTACACAAATCGATTTTTTCAATTGCTTTAAACATTTAATCGAGGTTTTTTAGGGTCAGATATAAATAAAAAATCTACGGAACTTTAGACAGCAGATTATATGCATCTACTATTGAATTCCATTTAAATCCTACACACGCAATTCATTACATCTACGAACGCGATGATTCAGCAGACGATAATATTAGAGAATCAATGGCTGCAACGGAAATGAAATGACACATGCAAATATTACGTTTGCCAAATGCCGCTCAACTGTCGGACTAAAAACTTCTTGTACACCTAGTTGGCTTACCACAGGATGGGCTAAAGGTGTGGCGCAGGAGTGCCTGACACTCTTAATTACTGCCGAAGACGGCTACATTGTGATTTAATTTGGGTATGATGTTAACTACACAATCGAAAGAAGAGAGCTCATGCACGCGTAGCATGTTAATCATAGAAACGAGTTTTCTACGGGTTTTGTCGACGGAAGAATAGACAAAATTACAGATTGTGATTTTTTTTCTGTCATTTTGTCTATTCTTCCGTCGACAAAACCCGTTTCTATTGTGGTCATGCTCAGCGTGCTGCAAGTTGGTAGACAGACTGTTGAGGGTCCATTTAATTGGTTGATTTATTACAAATTTATTATTTTTAAGATCTTTATATTATAATGACATTATTAAATAATTAGACTCAGAATTACATTATAGTTTATTTTATTAATATTTGCAAACGTTTGATTTGTTTTTAATTCTATTTTTAACATCTCTTGCATGTTAACAATTGTTGTTGTAGGTATGTTTTGTACTCATGTTTGAGCAACTAAATGATTGTCGTATCTTATCTTATTTGAGTTTGAGCCTAGCATAATATGGAGTTTCAATAAATAACTAGGTCAGCTTACACTGGAATTGTATCCACTTATGTGCGGCCTACTGTACTAACCATCGTATCTAGTGGATGCTTTTTTGATGCATCTGCAAAGATTTTAAACGATAGGGAGTCCGACATATTTATTTAATACTTTGAGCACACAAATGTACAGAGGCGGACTTAACATAGGCATTTTCTGCAGACAAATAGTGGTAGGTGCAATTTATAACAAAAAATTGTGGAATAGTGGAATAAATACATATTTATTTAAATATAAGAATGTAATGTTCTATTCCTAGTGATCGAAAAAGGGTGGTTTTGACATCTGTGATCATTGTAACAGAGCCTACAAATATAAGAATATAAATATGCCTATTAAAAACTATGAATATAATAAATATAAGCACTAATAAATACACATAAATACATGAATACACTAAAACAAATAAGACTAACAATGACATGATAATTATTATCCTGCTTTCTTTTCCTGAAGAAGACTTATGTAAGAACGAAAGTTTTTAACACAAAAAAAAAGATATTGGAGTACTCCCATTTCCAACAACTGCATTAAAATCGCAACAAAAATCCTAGCAAGAAAACGAAATGTAAACTGGAATACAGTGAAATTGAATGAGGCGTTAACTTGAAGAATTTACAAGGAAATGAAAGCCATTCCCTCGATCTAGAGCATCTAGCTGCTTCCACTCCACCCCGAAATGACTCGTTTAAAAAAAGTTTAAAATTTTGCAATTTCGCCTGCCTTTTCGCTGACAGTTATTAGTTTCAAGTTTATTATGAGGTATTTAAGAGTGTATTTCGCGAAAAGAATTGAAAACAATATTGCTATTAAGGCGTTTGTAAACATATGAACAATTATAGAGTGAAAAGATTTTATATAGAGGTCAATCGATTTGGTTTGCAGTAGTACTAAGATCGGGGTCCGCTAGGACCGATACCTGCCAGGGTTGCGGGAAAGTCCGAAAGGATACCGCGGACCTTGGCAACAGGCAACTGAAGGAACACGGGTGGGTTTTAGTCAGTAAAAGTCTGACACGCCCTCCCGCTCCGCCCAGAGCGGGACAAGTCATTTGGTCATGATCACGATCAAATAAAAAAAAAAGGTAGTACTACGATACTTCTTTGTTCATAATGGTTATTCCGTGCATAATTATGGTGTTTAAAAATCCTTTTTAGGACATCCTCATTCCTCAAGCAAGGTTTAGCGAATGAATAGATATGATAGAGCTGATGGAACTCAGTAGCGTCCAAATTAGAAAGGCCTATGTTCAGCAGTGGACTGCTATAGGCTCATGAATACCTACTAATTTTATAATTATAATTATAATTATTATAAATTAATAAAATTAATAACAAAATATATATATATATATATAATTCTATAAATAAATATTTGATGCAGCCTCGAATCATATTAAGATCAACATACATCCTGATAAAGACCTGCAAATTCCAAAATTTTAAAAATCCTAAGATAATTTTAATTTCGCGGGCTGAGACGGGTTGTAGGTCAAAATGAGCATGCCATATGAAATCACAATTCTCATCAATATGTCAATCATCAACGTTAATCACAGCAGAAGCAAGCTCGTTGTTGCTAATAAACTATCTGTGTAGTTTAATATTCAATCACATCCCGACATTACAGAGGATTTCGAGAAACTGACAAGATAATTACATATTAACTGTATTGAATAGCTTGTTGTGTGCGATCAGATTATCTGAGTGCATGTTGGCCCGTCGGGATAGATAGTGTGCAATTATAATTGATGAACAACGCTATTGTTAACTTTAGATTACTTGGCAAAACTTCACAGGAGTGTTGGGTATTGATATACAGCATGTAATAAAAACCCTGTCGAACCAAAAGTGGGCGCCTAGTACCCCAATAACATTACAAAAAAGTTATTTTTGTGAATATAAGAAAGTTATTACTATTTAAAATTCACGTTTTTAGTACCTACCTACCAAAATTACATTATAAATTAGCGAATTTTCTACAGAGGTCATAAGTTATGACTTTATGAGTTGTAGGTACCCGCTAAAATAAAAAAAAGCCTTTTATTTCAACCCATTTTTTAACAACCCATTGAAAATAAAATCAGCGGTTTAGTTTTTCTTTTTTCCAAAATCAAACCACATAAAGGCTCTTACATACTGGGGCGATTCATCGCGCGACGCGACGCCGCCGCATTATTCGCCGTGAAGTGTTCTCAGAAATTGTTTTGTTAAAAATCGCATCGCGCGTTGAATCGCGTCAGTATGTAAGAGCCTTTAATAGTCTCTCAGTTACTTAACAACAACCTCACGGATTGACTGGGTTTTTTTTACACGCTGTAACACATGAAAAGAGAAAAAAGATTTTCAATATTATCCTTGAATATTTTGATATGGCAACACAACAATTATTGTTGTTTTGTGTCTGTTTTTAGGTATTCGTAAAAAATAGTTTATATTATGTATAACGTGGGAAAAAGTATAGCAAAAGTTTGTAAAGTTAATTTTAAAACCTACCATTATTTAATGAGTATGAATGTAGGCTATAAAAGTAGGGGAAGACCAAAGAAACTGTGTGAAAAATGATGACTGGAAAGGGACCGAGATGACGACTAATAGAGAAAGAATTATGGAAGAAAAAGACATGATGCGCAGACCCCAAATAAATTGGTATAAAGGCAGAAATATGATGAATGATCATGATTCTCGCACGACTTCCATGAAGTTTCACTACTTAATTCAAAATTACTTTGTAAAATGCCACCGGCACATACAAAAACAAATTGTAACTACAATGAAGTTTCTTTTTGTGGTTTTCAGGGAACTTTTACCACCATTCTTGTTTCTACTAAGAAGCAGTATTTCTTAGTTCCGGTGGTGGTGGTAAGTTGCCGTGAAACTTACAGCCGCATGAGACTTTGAAAGTTCGCTTTGCGTATTAATAGTTTCATTTCACATTCACCTTGGTAGTTGAAATTGTACCTACATAATATGCTGCGTTCAACACCTACAATTAAGTGTATAGTAATAAAGTCGAATTATAAGCCTAATCGAATCATAATGTAACTGGGTTAAAAAAATACAAAGAAAGAAGAAAAGGAAGAAGAGTTTTCTGCATCCAGCGCTCGACGTGGCAACACGTCGTGTTCGGGTTCGCGACTGGTCAATCGTCATTCTGAGGATGCCTCGTTGAGAGGTGAAACACCTGTCGATTTCTTACAGGGTTTTTTATGACTCTTGAGGAATAGTTAAATATATCAACGTCTATTGTATTCAATACAAAGATCCGTCAACACGAAAGAAGAAGTATACGTTCCCACTGATGGGACACAGACCTCCCCTGCTGTGAGATCCCAGTGGGCTAATCCACGAACACAATATGACATACTATGTAACATTTACATTTCACATAATATAATTATAATGCAGTCCACTTAAGGTGGATCCCCAGTTATAGCCCGCGAAATTCAAATTTTCTTAGGTTTTTTGCAATTTGTAGGGCATTGTCAGGTTGTATCAAGATCAAAAAGCAAAAAACGTAAGATAATTTGAATATCGCGGGCTACCTTTGCGGATCCAACTTAAAAAAGATCCTCTCCGCAGACGTTTATGACTACAAGACCACACATACGTATATTTCAAAAAATGTTTTCTCGTCCAAGCATAAGACTTACAAAATCTAATCACAATATACTCAACTTTGTCAACTCAGGAACTTAGGTAGTTTAGTTCGGCTCACTGCTTCCGCAGCAACTTTCGCTTTAAATCCCTAGGAATTAAAAGAAGTTAGGTCTCCAAAGGTATTTTTCAGCAAAACGACGCGGAATTTTAAGCGCTTTTTACGCTAATGACCCTTTAAGCATTGTTCGGCTATTAGTACTGTTATGAGCGGAAATTCTGGTACTTTAAAACTGTATGACGCCCACGTTCGAGCTTAATTTTCAGCAGGTTTTCTAGACTTGGTATATTTTAAATAGATTTTGGTTTATGTTGTAATTTTAATCTTGGGTATTTAGGGGTATGTGGAACAGGGTGTAAAGTTCACTCATCCACCATAGAAAAGGGAGGATCCTCCGACCAGACTGGTGTTGTGTCTGGCGGGCTACTGCCCAACGATTGATGTTGGAATCTTGTATATATTATGTCCATCGCGCGGTAAACTCTAATTGCGCGATGCAGGATTTATGGTGACGTCAGGATTTTTATGTGACGTCAGGTCTTTGATGCGTAATCCACATGTGGCGATGTAGATGCCGCCACAGGTAAATACATTATGAAATTAATGGTAGACCCTCGCAAAATGTCTTACGATAAATTAAGTTGTGTTCATCGGTTATTCCTAACGGTTCATTTACTTTGCCTTTTACCATTTCAGCTTGATTTATGTCACCATATGTAATTTTTCTACATTTACATTATATAACATCACGCCTGTATTCCCCGAAAGGTTGGGCAGAGGTGTACCTATAATACCTACACCCATATTTTAAAGCCCCATGTAATATGGGGCGAGCCTATTGCCATCAACCGGGCACTAATACAGACTCCGGGCTGCTACTGAGAAATTCCTAATGAAAAAAGTGAATAACACTTTGTCCGGCCTGGAAATCGAACCCTGCTATCTAATTGCGTAATACATAAACGATTAAGACTAATCTGTTTCATTTTGACAGTTCAACAACATTCATTGCGATATTTACGTTATTGAGCAGTTTTTTTTTTCTAAGTTATGAAGCAATGGATTAGCAATTTGTTTGATAACGATTCAGATTGTGATTGATCATGTATTACGCAATTAGGGTACTGCACTAGTAGACCAACGAGACCGGTGTGTCTAAAATTGTCTCACGAGTTAAGACGACAGGTTACAGATTGATTTCGTGACTCCATTCTAAAACATTCATTGTATTGCTTTTAGTCATGCAAAGAATGTCATTTTTCTGAAATGGAATAGTGAATAAAGGCTTAATACACTTGCCCATTCAAATAGGCTATTTCCTTTGGGAATATTTTTATCCGTGGGTGCACCGAGGAATACGTTCAGGAAATAAGCATGCAGTCTTCAGTTAAAGGGACTGGTACACTTTTTTTATGGTACCTACTAATTTCTAAATAGTCTTTTTTTTGTTTTTAATGAGTTGTGATGATGTTATTTTATATGTTGGTGGAAGAGGGAAATGGTCCACCTGATGGAAAGTGACTGTACGGTACACTGACTATTACAGAAAATTGCTTATATTCAGGGTGTTAGGGTAAATACCGTTATCTTTGAAACCAGTGGTTTGGTTTCATTTATAGAACGTAAAATCAATGGAAAATTACATTTTTTTTTTAAATGAAATCTACATTTGGTCATAAGAGTATTTCACCCGCGCTAGGGCAACGAACTTACGTCTCAACACGGGCGGGGGGTGCGGAACGTGACCTGACCGGCCGCGAGCGCGCCCGCTATTGTGTATTTATTCATGCGTTGTGTAGGTAAGTAGGAGGCGTGGTGTCCTCGGGCGCATATCCATGAATTTACGGACGGTGTCGGATAGAAACTTTTTAAAATCTTTTAATGAAAATAATGTTTTTTTTTGTTGTGTGACAACGGTATTAACCCTTACACCCTGTATAACTACGTATACATCGTCTGCCTAGCCTTTTTCCAAATCCTTTCCTTTTTTTTTTGTTTTGTTCGACTTCCAGTCTAACTGGATGCAGCTGCTAAAAACCAGTATTTTACACGAAGCAATTGCCTATTGGACCGCCACCTCCATTAAATTACTACTACCATAATAATATTTTTGTTTGTAAAAAAACATGCTTTTTATGTTAAAAAACCAACGTAACATCCCACCGTACCCACCACCCCTTTTTTTTTTTTTTTTTTTTTTTTTTTTGAGGGTGGGAAATCATCCAATGACTTCTCCCGCTCTGGGTGGAGCGGAAGGGCGTGTCAGACTTTTACTGACTAAAACCCACCCGTGTTCCTTCAGTTGCCTGTTGCCAAGGTCCCGGTATCCCTTTCGGACTAACCCGCAACCCTGGCAGGCATCGGTCCTAGCGGACCCCGCCAATTGTGCTGACATCTCTTTGAGGCGCGCGTGGAACACGACGCGCCATCGACCCGGGCCTGGTCCTGATCTGACGGCGAGCTACCGTACCCACCACCCCTACCACTTAAGACCATACTACCTACCTAAGCCTAGCCTAGCTACTTAAGTACCGAGTCACTTCAAGTAGGTAAGTACTTTTAAAGTAAACTTATTTCCATTTCGGGCCCCGCTCAAAACTGTTGTTTCAAAACAACAATGATTTCTTATGTCACTGCCTGTATATTCACTTAGTGGTCGCTACTAATGTTTTAATGTAATACCTCCTTGTCATAAACAACTTCCTAAGTCTGCCTAAGAACGAATTTCCACCAATGTTACTAAACGCGGTCAGCACATCTAAAAGAAAAATAATTGTTTATTCTGCACAAACAAAACGCACATTACAAAAAAAAAATCTATACACATACAAAGTAGCCTCGTATTCAAGAAATAAAAGTACACCTAAACCGCGTTTAACAGCTGTCAGTGTCGTAACTAAGTGGTTTAAAAATGGAAGCTATAGTTCTACATCGCTCTTCTTTTATTTCCAAAACAGAAATCGAAACTTCAACGTCAGAGCTATTAGAAGCAATTCATTGAATTCTATCCGGCCAGTGTAAAAGGGTCTTCATATTTCACGTCCCAGATTCTGCGCTCTCTTTGATTCCTCCGTGGAAATGGAAGCGATTTCGTCCCATTCAGCCGACATGTGTGGGCTATTCAGCAGCGTGCGATCTAAAGTACCCCTCGGAGTAATGTTATAATATTTTAGAATTGCGTTTGTGTTGTGGTTTGGTGATGAAAGTAGGGAATGCTTCAGATTGTGTTTTCGGGATAAATCCACAGTGAAAAATAAGCGATGGTAATCTTTGTGACATAAAATATTTTTTTATTGCAATTATTTTGAATTAAAGAAACGTACCTAGTTAATAAAAATGTATTTCACACTAGATGGCGGTTTTAGTCAAACGGTAAAGTAAAATGACAAAAATACAACGTTTAAATCAATGAGGTAATAAGGACTAAAATGTTTAACGTCTCGTAATCTCTATGCAATCGGATTTCAGCCAAATGCTAATACAAAGAAATAAATTCGATAAAATTAAATTTCACAATAGTTATGATGACTTGAACGTATTAATTTCAATCATCCCATCATACATCATCTCCAGAATAATCATATATCATTCACTGAGGACATTCAAATAAAACTAAGCAGTCGTTTCGCAGTAAATCTTTCAACAGTTGAATTGCTATGAGCAATAGTAGTCAATAATAGTTAATGTCAGAACGAGTAGTAGGTACTATTGACAAAGTCATAGATATGTTTGAAATTGTAGCGCAAACTAAACTTTATTTGTAGAAATTAAAGTTGATTTTCTAAAAACACAATTAATTATTTGTTTGCAGGTTTGGAAACTAAATTGTAAACACAGTATACTATTAATTTACTCTGCTGCGGTGCTGTCAACCGAGCATTCACGATTGATACAAGACATGTTTGTTTGACATCCCTGAACAGACGTTTTCCTGCATTAAGTACTGAATATTATCACGAAAAAAATAACAAAGCGTAGTGTAGCTCCGTCATATTTTTTCTCACTCTATTATAGAATGTTTATAATCCTTTAAGTATTTATTTATACTAGTATTTAGATAAAAAATAACTATTCTACTTATCAACCGAATAAATATTTGTGTCTAAGTATTGAGTTACGATAAATACTTTAATTTCAAACTTGACTGTATTATTTGCGTCTGTAAAAGATACTAATCTATTAATACGGTACACGTGGGCCCTATGTGATACCTACACAATAAATGAAAGAAATAAATAATGTTATCTAGTTGCTACAAAAGAAATAAAAGTGACATTGACTTAAGAGACTTTTATCAGTGACCTAAAAAAACTGGCTTTAGGGCTTCGGCAATAAAGGTTCCGTACCCACCTAAACTATTATTATTTTATTTATATGCCATGACAGAGGCCATAGACACCGAGAAAAGAGGTATCGTGAAAATTTCAATTACCTTACATAGGTATTACTATTTAAAAAATATACGAAAAAATAAAAATATAGATTTAGGCTTAAAACTTTGTATTGTAATAAGGCCGTAAAAAATCTTCCGTTTCTGTGATATCCAAAATCGTAGTTAACTTATTTAAACCTAGCTTTTAGTTAGTTTTCAACTCCAGTTTCCCAAAAAACACAAAAAGATATTGCGGAAGAAAATGATCTAAAACCAAACATCGCTAGCCGCTTCACTTGTCGGTAAATATAAGAGGTATTCGACGTTCATTGGAAAACGGTATGATTTACATAATACCTATATTATACCTACTTACGTGGAAGGTCTACCGTACCGGAGGTGTTCATAGCCAAGATTTATGGGAAAGCTTATGTCCAGGAGCGGACGGCTGCGGCTGATAATACCACGATAGCAATGATGAATATCTTTCTCGTTGGTGGGTAAATAAACAGGGAATGCGAAGTGAGATAAATACATAATAATATGAAAATACTCGCGGAAAGTTATGCGAGATGATTCCGAGATGCATCTATTTCTTTTATTCCATATACAACTTAAATATATACATTATAATTGGCTAAGTATAAACAGCCACATGGGTCGATCCCTCAGGTTAAGCTTCGCTTGCCGGGATTGGTCCGTGGATGGGTGACCATCTTACTCCTTGGTCCCGGCTGTCATTCGTGGATCCTTGATAGTCGTTACGGGTCGTCTTATGCCCGAAAGTCTGACAACCTTATAACCCAGTTAATGGGTTGTGGAAGCAGATAGATAGTGCATCCTACCTAGGTAGTTACTGGGCTGATTCTACTGGTAGAAATCTAAAAGTGAGCAATTTATTGTATTTTGAGGAGCTGTTCTGGTCATTACGCCGAAGATCCTCATCAGACTGATCTTCACCATTTTTTTATGACACGAACTTAAAGTTACTAACTTTCAAATAAAAAAAGAACCATCGAAATCGGATCTCATAAGGCGGAGATATCTAGTAGCCCCCGTTTTGCCCCTTTTTGGAGGAAGTCCAATCAAAAATCCCAACAAAAAATTCTATAAAGTCGTAAAACCTGTCGTAAACCAGTCATATACCAAGTTTCGTCCAGATCAGTTGTTAAATACGACCTGTAGAGGAGTACCAACAAACTGACACGAAAGCAAATTTTGCCAGACTTGAAGCAGAGACGTGTCCCTCGCTTCGCTTGCCAGTGTTTTCACTGTTATATTAGTCGTCCCCACATGTCCCGTAACTACACATAGGACTCTTCAAACTATTAAGCCTGTAACAGATTGATTGGCGAAGTGGTCAAGCAATTAGCTTCTCCACAACGTATTGCGGTTTTGCGTTCGGATCAAGTGATGAATGATGATGATGTGTGAAGCCTATAGTTTGTGTAGGTGAGATTTGTATTTATAAACATATACACGTTAAAGGAGAAATTCTAGTAGGATAACATTATTTACTTGTCGATCTATACAAAATGCCAATGATTGCGATCATTGCATTCACAAAAACCAGTAAAAAATCATCGAAGATTTCCACCAAAACTGTATTTTCATTTAATTGTTGTCGAATGATTAGGTACTAATTACAAGCATCAGGTCACATCCAAAATACTATTAAATGAACAATATAATTGTACAATATTTAAAGTCGTGGGGTTTACGAGGACGAAAAATCGATTCTAGCTAGGTATCATATCTGAGAAAATTATCTATTTTCATCCGAGCTGAGCTCGGTCGCCCCGGTAAGTACTAATGGAATACTACGTAACTATATTCGCAACTCCGTGTGTGTATGACCCGTGTATTAACGTAAATGAAGCAAAAAGAGTATGTAAGGATGCATGTCTAATGTATGTATGTAAAACTATACTCAATTTTGTTTTTCATGTCTTATGCACCTGATTGTAGTCTTCAGAATCAATATTTTACACTTCACTATTAAGAACATAATATACAGTCTAACAAAACATACATAAAAATACTCTAAAATAACCATGAAAACTGAAAACATGACAAATATATAGGAGAAACTCAAGATAGTTTATTTCGTCGGATTTGTAGAATTGTCATAGTTTATTTCCTATATTTTATCATTCCGTGCATTTGGCCACACGCCACAGAGGTAAATACATCGCCACGCCGTTGATCCTTATTTATAGGACGTTAAGGTTTATAATGGGCGGTGTAATGGGTTACATTGTAGGAAGTCAACACAAATAAGATTTATTGCCAAGTAACGTTTGGGTGTGGGTTTGCCTACGTTGATATGGATAATAGTTGTCTTGAATTAAGTGTTCTATGTTTTATTACTTCTTGAGTACAAATGACTATGTTTTCACCTACATTTACTCGTAGATAAGCACTTATACCTCATTTCCTGAACAAAATTGAAACAAAATTTTCAATACAATTTTCTGCCAATTTCTTATGTATTTTATTTTGTAATAATACGTGTTGCAGTATACTTTTAATTAAGTATGGAATGAAAGCAATCTTCTCTCTTCTGGGTAACGGTCCCCACATAAGAAATCAGCCTTTTGTATGGGGAATTTTAAAGAAGTTGCATTTTTCATACTAACATTTTCTTAATTTATATAACAACCATGAACACTAATGTTTTAAAACTTTTATGCACTAATGTTTAAAAACTAGGATAACGAATGCCACTTAGATTAAGCGACAAAAATGAGTTTTGGCTAAGTTAAAAAAAATATTGTGGTAATATAGGCTAACAAAATGAGGAGTCATTTTTAGGGTATTTTTTATGATTAGAAAACTGTAAGTAATAAGGTTTTTTTACTAGTGGTAGTTGTCTATGATAGTCATTATTCAATTCAAACCAAGCAATTGATGAATATTTTGAATCATAGAAGTGACGAGGTTCTCTATTTGTGAAAAAAAAAGGCCAATTTCATCTTTCAGAAGAATAAACTGCTTAGGAATGTACTCAATCGTAATTTAGACTAAAATAAAAATACAAAAAGCGGCCAAGTGCGAGTCGAACTCGCACACAAAGAGTACCGTACCACCGTACAATTTATAATTTAACACTAGTTACATCTTTTTTGGGAAACCCCTGAAATGATTAACTTTGTTTAATTTTTATTTGTTGCTATAGCGGCAATAGAAATACACAATTTGTGAAAATTTTAGTTCATGAGATACAGCCCGCTGACAGACGGACGGACGGACGGACAGCGGAGGCTTAGAAATAGGGTTCCGTTTGGTACCCTTCTGGTACGGAACCCTAAAAACGATGCTGATAATGCTTCTCATTTAGCAATGTACGCTGTAATTCCTATGCGTTGGTATAATTTTAGTCTCAAAATGAAACTGATTAGTGACTAATAGTGTACCATAGCGTCCAACTTTGTCTGATGCTGCATTAATTAGCACTGTGTGTAGTTGGCTAGTATTTGTGGCGACGATCGATTTGTTGCATACAAATAAGCATAATCAATCTAAAATGCTCCCACTGCTGGGACACAGGCCTCCATTTTGAACAACTTTCATTATGTGAACAACCCTGAAGTCGCAAAAATCAGTTGTTCCCTACATTTTGACGAGCTATGCGAACATAAATGTAGAAACAGCTTTTTTCACGATTTCAGGTTTTGTCCCTTAATGTAAAGTTGTTCATAATGATGAGTACAATGACCCCTTAAGATGATGCCCATTAATTAAATTTTACCGTGTATACAGGGTGTTAGGGTAAACACCGTTATCCTTGCAACCAGTGGTTTGGTTTCATTTATAGATCGTAAAATCAATGGAAAATTACAACTTTTTTTTTAATTTTTTTAGATCTAAATTTTACCACAAGAGACGCAAGTTTGTTGCCCTATGCGCTAGGGCAACGAACTTGCGTCTCAACACGGGCGGGCGGTACGGGATGTGACCTGACCGGCAGCGAGCGCGGTTCCTCCCTTAGTCAGTCAGCTGTTTCGCTAGCAAGCACGGTGTCAGATAGAAACTTTTAAAAATCTTTAAATGAATATAACGTTTTTTTTTTGTTGTGTTCGGTCATTTATTTTTATATTTAAGTCAACTACCCATGGTTTGAATGACAAGAGTGTTTACCCTTACATCCTGTATACTTACATTATAAAGATCAGCACAAGGAGTAGGTAACTTTTTTTTTTTTTGATGCTGGTTAATCATCAAATGACTTCTCCCGCTCTGGGTGGAGCGGGAGGGCGTGTCAGACTTTTACTGACTAAAACCCACCCTTCAGTTGCCTGTTGCTAAGGCTCCCGGTATCCCTATCGGACTTTCCCGCAACCTATGTAGGATCGTTTTAAGTGGCGTTCTGTTTTTTTCTACCTACCCCCATCATGGGAAAGCATGAGTTTATGTATGTGTATGTTTTAGCTTCGAGCTTCGTAGGAACAGTTAACACCAATAATAGTCATCGAGATAAAATAAAACAATACTTATCGGTCCTTAAGTCAGCATGACAAATCACTAAAATAATACTAGATAATGCCAAGTTGTATGCTCATTATAACAATAATATTATTTCTGTACACATTTTAAATAACTATCGCAAACGGTCCAAAATTTGAAGCCAAATTGCTTTGTTTATTATTTTAAACGTTTAGACAATAAATTGTGTTGTTTTTAATATAACTGGCTAAGTGTGGATATACTATAAGGATACTTCGATTACCCTTCGGGGAATACAGGCGTGATGTTATTGTGTGTCGTTTTATTTTATTGCAGTACTTATTAATTTTCTTCGTTAATTTTATGTAAATTAAATTCATTGCAGGTATTTCCATGTTGATAAATAACTTTCGTAATTACATTCATAACATTCAAATCAAGTTCTAAACACTATAAAATTTTAACTTTAGTTTAAAATGCATTAATTTTCCTTTTTACTTTGATTATGCGTCTTTTTTTTCGTTTTGTTAAAGGTAGGTACTCCTACCATCATATTATTATTGTTTATCTACAGGGTGTTAGTGTAAACACCGTTATCCTTGAAACCAGTGGTTTGGTTTCATTTATAGAACGTAAAATCAATGGAAAAATACAACTTTATTTTTTTAAAGAAAATCTACATTTATCCACAAGAATATTTCACCCTACACGCAAGGGCAACGACCGGCCGCGGCCGGCGGTTGGCGGGGGCGGGCGAGGCGCGCGGGACGTTACATGACCGGCCGTCAGCTGTTTCGCAGCTCTTTCGAACGCGTATCCATAAGAATCGGGACAGGGACGGATATTTACTTTTTTAAATCTTTTAATGAAAATAAGGTTTTTTTTTTTTGTTACTGGATCATCTATTTTTATATTTAAGTCAACTACCCATGGTTTGAGTGACAACGGTGTTTACCCTTGCGTACTGTATACATATTATAAACTTCACTCACTTTTCTTCTCTGTCTGTGTGACCGCGCTGTTCTCCTTAACTCCATAACGGATTTTGATGCGGTTTTCACCATCACTTAGAGAATTTATTCCAAAAGGTTTATGTGAACATTATGTAATAATTTAATATTAAACTTACATATAATAAGGAAATTACGATGTTTTGTCAAGCCTTAAAAACCGTGCGAAACACGGACAAGTCTCCAGTATAACATAAACATGTAAATGATAGAAATAATTATTATAATGATCCAGGAAACAATTCAATCAGCATTAACTCGTTGCATTCAAAATGTTGTTGACAAAGTGACGTAATTTCATACTGGTTTGTATAAAATTTATATAAATTATACGTAGACTTTATATTATGATCGTTCAATTGTTTTATGCAAACTATTCTGAACACTTCGCTCATTTGTAACAAAAATATAAAGAGTTTGTCATGCCATTTTCACACTACATACGTTATTTATTAAAGCCAAAAGATGAGTTAAAATTAGCGTTAAAATATTGAAGTTTCGATCCTCATTACTTTCAAACCAATTTTTTTTTCAATTCATCTTTCGTACAGGCGTAGATAATGACAAGACAAATTGATATAATTAGTTTTTAAAATACACCGTCGAAAAGACACGAGTAAACTACATTCTACGTTTGTGTGGAAGAATGACTGACTAGCGTAACCATAACGGAAACCCTCAAAATATAGGTACAGTTCCAATATATAAAAAAACAAGTTACCAACAACTTAATAAAATCGAAGTTTCTCGAACTACTTCAAAGAACACGTGTTCCCAAGCCAATAATAAAAGAACAAAATAATTGACTCCACTATTTGCACACAAGGTTTGTTCAATTCCAGGTATTTGAACAAACCTTGTGTTCAAATCTCTTAGAAAAAGATTGCAATATTTTCAAAGGTTGCCTTTTCTCTGCTCATAACCCTTCTTTATATTTATTCAGGACCTCTGGGTTCCCGAACATTTGATAGATTTCCGTTACATTCCTTACGCAACAATATTATTTTGACAGCTGAGGCTAAACACTAAATATAACTGAAGTTCCTTCATGTAATCATCGTTATTAAGTTTATCCACCTACCACTTAGTTTTCGGGGTTCGTTTGTGAAGCATTGTCGATAATGTTTCACAAACGAACCCCGAAAAGGCCAAGACAATTTCAAAAGAAAAGTTTAATGAATTACAGTTAATTACCACCGTTTACATACTAATATGTAGTTACAACAAACCCGCTGTAGGTGCGACAAACAAATACAGGGCTGTGGAAATATGTAAAGTTATGAAACTCCTCATTACGGAGCTTATAGGGGTTCAAGGGTTCAGGTGAAAATTCTCAGGTGAAGAAGCAATACAGTTTGAGATGGGTATGTTACTTAAAATGTTTAAAGTAGGGCTAGGCTAGCTTTTTTTTTAGGGTCGTATATCATTAAATGTCTTCTCCCGCTCTGGGTGAAGCGGGAGGGTGTGTCAGACTTTTACTGACTAAAACCCACCCATGTTCCTTCAGTTGCCTGTTGCCAAGGTCCCGGTAGCCCTTTCGGACCATCCCGCAATCCTGGCAGGGGGGCTCGTTAAGGCTCTTACACACTGGGGCGATTCGCCGCGCGACGCGAATCTGCGAAATAATATCCGTAGAAAAATTTCTATGAAAACGCGCGCGACCCAACACACAGGAGCGAAATTCGCTCCGCGAAACAGATCTGCGCGATTCGCAGCGCCACACCAACTTTAGGAACATTTTGTATGGATTCGCCGCGAATTCGCCGCGAATTTCGCGGCGAATTCTGTGGCGGGCGCGACGCGAAACACGGAGGTATATAAGGCAGTGCATTCCGAGCTGAGCTCAGTAGTAGACGATCTTCGTCTGAGGACGAAGGCAGGTCTGTGCGTGTTTGCTGAGCGCGGGGTGCTAGGTTCCATTCCCCGGTCGGTCGACATTGCCCAACCTGACAAGGGACCTAAGACAACAACAACCAATCTTGCCAAGGGGTACCGTGTGCCCAGTACTTACAGTTACTGGGTTGTGGAGGTCAGACAGGCAGTGGCTCCATGTAAAATACTGGTATCCAGCTGCATCCGGTTAGACTGGAAGCCAATCGAACATAGTTGGAAAAAGGCTAGGCAGCGTCTTTTCAGTAAGTAATATTAATATTAGACTGATAAAAAAAAAATTGTACGATTGAACATACGAATCTACCGTTTTGTGAAATTGTGACTTCGTGACTAGCAAACGAGTACGATTTTTTGAATCGGTTGTTTCCTTTGTAACATGTAAAACTGTTATTGCTGTTTACATCTACTTTATTCATTTTATCTTTAACTCTATTAAATAGCTACACTTTAAAAAAAAGCTGTATACTTTACACTTTTATTAGAATTATCTTATAAGTACGATAGTTCTAAGTAATAAAAACTTTTTTGGAAGTCTTTCGTTTTTTTTTTAAAATTTTGCAAATCCTTGTATAAATGACGGAGTTATAGCCGGACATTCATAAAAAAATATATACCGGATGAAATTTTTTGACGTCTCGAGCATAATAAGGTGTGTTGTGTAAGTGGAACAGAAGCCATACCCAAGAATATTTGCTTAGTACCATTGAGATTGTACAGATTCGGAATTTCCTTCAAAAATCATGAAAACTATCCATCATAGGAGATAAACTAAACGGCGCGGCGGCGGGCGTAGGCTGCGATCGCGCATGAATGAAAGTTGTACGTGTGTGCGAGCGATACGCACGCACATTTCTTTTGCGTAGAAAACTAGTAAGCGGCCGCCCCTCGGGCCCCTCGCATGGTACAGTCGTATTTAAAACGTTTCCAAAATCAAATTAAAAATCAACCTAATAACATTTATACTCCACTTACTAATAAACTAAAACAAACCTGATCTACAAATAAAATGAACACAATACCCAAAAATTCTCAAACATACAATACAAATAACCAATTGACTAAATAAGCCTCACACCAAAAGAATAACAATTAAAAAGATAAAATAATAAGAAAACCTATGCTTACAAATATAATACGAAAACAGTAAGAAAGACTCGGAACGAACTTTTAAAACAATCTAAGTAATCTTTTTTAAATAATTCGAAACAATAAATACTTGAATAAGCAAGAATACTCGACTGTACTTCATTCAAAATGAAAAGGACGTGCATTCATGCGGGAGCGAGAACATTGACAGAAGGTCGTTCGGTCGACCCGTTGCTAAGTAACGTCAGCGCGCCTACGCACACACCCGTACATAGAAACTTGATAATTAAGTGCGTGAGAGTTCACTTGCCGGGGTTCACGTACGAGAGCCGAGCAGCTGAGCGGTACTCGCGCGCGGGCGACACGACCGACCGACGCGCACGCGCATTGCGCGCATTTTACAAAAAATGAACTTAGGTCTGTACCTACCTTTTTAGCGATATCGCAGTAGGTAATTATTGTTCAAAATGTTTCGTTAGCACGTCTTTGCATATTGTTTGGTAAACTTCGAGGCGTGTCTCTATCACTTTTCAAAACATTAAAAGCGTCTATTATTCGCTGTTTTAAATCACTAACGCTTTGAGCTTCTTCGGTATACACTAAACGTAAGACTAAACGTTTTAGTTCGGCCCACAAATAAAAGTCAAGTCGGCCGCCAGTTCACAGGTCCACCGCGACCTATCCACTTATCACCGAATTGACCATCGAGATACGCGCGCACAGATCGTTTGTAGTGAGCTGGAAATCTGTCATGCTGGAAGTACATGTCTTGCAGATAGGGATCAGGAACGTCTTGCAACATGGTGTCAATGACGGAACGGTTCTGCAGCCAGTGACAAAACTCCATGCGGGGTCCGGGGTTTTCCGGGGAATTTGAGGAGAAGGGATAAGTACCGTTCTTTCGCAGCGACTGAAGATGTTCTTCTTCTGCGTACATTCGCCTCGCACTGGCTGTTTTCACCAAACAAGATACTCTACGTTAGAATATTCGTACATGTTTAGATACGATAACTATGGCCGGGTGGACGATGTATACGCGGAAACAAACAGCGCGACGTCACGCCGCCGTGACTAATCGCAGGTGACTGAAGCGCGGGACGCGGGCGGGCGGGGGGATGAGCGAGCGAGCAGCTCCGGCGCAGCGGCGGCTCGTGGGCCTGATGATATCAAAGGAGCCGACGGCAAGTGCGGCGAGTACCTATCGGCCGCAAAGGAACGTATCTACGAATTCATTAATAAATTCCGTGCATTTAGTAGGGTGCGTATGATTTGAATCTCCCTCCTATCTTCCAAACCACTTATCACGTCGTGATTGTCCGCTGGTTATACGCTATGTGAAGTCACATTAAATTAAAAATGGCGCCCTCTAGAGGACATAAAGTGAGGAACTTAAAAAAAAAAATGGTTTAATCGTACCATGTTGGGTATCAAATGAAAGGGCTTAATGAGCACATTTCAAAAATATATGACAGAGGCCCTAGACAAAGTGACATTCTTTCAGCGATATTGATGATGGAAAAAGCAAAAATTTATAATTATTATAACCCCAAAAGAATTTTAAAAAAATCAAGTAATAAAAACTAAAACCCAACTACGACTTAAAAGGTATAAACAAGATACCACAGACAGACAAATTAAAAATCCGGAGTCACACGTGTTAGGGCATAAATCGAACAGATTACGTGTGACTCCGGATTTTTAATTTGTCTGTGTGCCTTGTTTATATCTTTTAAGTCGTAGTTGGGTTTTAGTTTTTGTTACTTGATTTTTTTTATAATATATATATTTTTGAAATGTGCTCATTAAGCCCTTTCATTTGATACCCAACATGGTACGAGTAAACCATTTTTTTTTTAAGTTCCTCACTTTATGTCCTCTAGAGGGCGCCATTTTTAATTTAATGTGACTTCACATAGCCTATAACCAGCGGACAATCACGACGCTTCTAACGATACCTCATTTGTCAAATTGTGATAAGTGGTTTGGAAGATAGGAGGGAACAGATGAACATACATACATACATACATACCGGTCAAAATCATAACCCTCCTTTTTCTTCGCCGTAGTCGGGTAAAAACTAAAACCCAAATAACGTAATCTGTTCGATTTATGCCCTAACACTCCGTATTTGTTTAATCGTACCATGTAGGGTATCCCTTACCTACATGGTACGATTAAACATTTTTTTTTTTACTGACTTTATGTCCCCTACCGGGCGCCAATTAATGTGACGTCATAGCCTATAACCAGCGGACGACCAAAACGCTTCCAACGATACCTCATTTGTCAAATTGTGATGAGTGGTTTAGAAGATAGGAGGGAACAGATGAACATACATACATACCAGTCAAAATCATAAACCTCCTTTTTTCTTCGCCGTAATCGGGTAAAAACAAGTAGGTACTTAGGTAAGCAAAGGAGTGGTGACCCAGTGTTATCAGCCCGTGACTTATAAGTTGTAGATCGTGGGTTCGAACCCAGCCAGGCGCTTTACTTTGTGTAAATCATCACCACTGCTCTCAAAACTGTGAAGGAAAACATCGTGATCATGAGGCAACCGGCATGTCCTAGAACCTAAAATTCGAAGACATAATAAGTACCTACCTAGTAGTACCTAGGTTAGTTCCAATCATAGAAATATATTTCTTATGTCTATGATTCCAATACAATATATATACCTACTCTTATGTATGTAAATTAGGATAATTTCCAAAAGGCCATAAAAACGTGTTGCATTGCAGCCGAAAGCACACTTATTTTCCGAAATCACATAGGTAAATTGAAAACTAAATAAAAATTTCTTCATTTTAAAATAAATAAGTACCTACTGCGAAAAGCACGACCGAATTTGCCAGTTTCCTCATCGTGTGTTCAAGCGTAGGTACCTACCTACTTAGGTTAGGTTGGGTTATGTCGACCGACCGGGGAATCGAACCTAGCACCCCACGCTCAGTAAACACGCACAGACCTGCCTTCGTCCTCCGACGAAGATCGTCTACTACTCAGCTCAGCTCGGAATGCATCGCCTTTTATACTTTCATAATATTCAAGGCGAATTCGCGCGCGATTCGCCGCGCTACACCAACTGAATTCGCGGCCATTCCATTTTGTGTTGTAACGCCATACAGTATGTTTCATTTTGTGTTGTACCGCGCCGAAGCCGCGAATTCGCGGCGTATTCGCGGCGACGCCATACAAAATGTTCCATTTTGTGTTGTAACGCCATACAATAGGTTTCATTTTGTGTCGTAGCGCGGCGAATCGCCGCGAATTTCGCGGCGAATTCTGTGGCGGGCGCGACGCGAAACACGGAGGTATATAAGGCAGTGCATTCCGAGCTGAGCTCAGTAGTAGACGATCTTCGTCTGAGGACGAAGGCAGGTCTGTGCGTGTTTGCTGAGCGCGGGGTTCTAGGTTCGATTCCCCGGTCGGTCGACATAACCCAACCTAACCTAAGTAGGTAGGTACCTACGCTTGAACACACGATGATTCCCCGGTCGGTCGACATTGCCCAACCAGTCTTGCCATGGGGTACCGTGTGCCGAGTAGGTACTTATAGTTACTGGGTCGTGGAGGTCAGACAGGCGACTCGCTCCATGTAAAATACTGGTATCCAGCTGTATCCGGTTAGACTGGAAGCCAATCGAACATACTTGGAAAAAGACTAGGCAGCGTTTTTTGCGGTAATATTAAGTAATTTTGCAACCCATGCTGACCCGTGCACAGTGCTTATGTGTGCGTTGTTGATCTTTATCCTTACGCGTCCTGTTCGATTCAATATGCACAGCCCTATGCACTGCCGCCATGGCTACGTGTTATTTTAATACCTATCTATCGAAAAATGGGTTTTGCGAATCAAGCCAGTCTAAGCCTAAGCTGACTTCACATTATATTAGGCTTGCCGTACAACAAGAGGTCGGCATAAAGGTACCTACTGGAAATGTGTAGCTTGTTTGTGAAAATAAACTGTTTCGGCCTGCACCGCCTGGCAACACACACAGTCGTGCGGCGGGCCGACGCGCGGTACTTCGCGCCACCTGCGCGAGCCAATGGCAGAGAAAGCCCCGAGCTGCGGGAGATGCGCGGGATTTCGTGCCACTCCACGCGATCCAATCACAGCGCGCCTATATCACGCCACCCTGCGCGAGCCAACGGCAGGGAAGCTTCGAGCGGCGCTAGAGGGCGCGCGCGCCAGCGACGCGAGCGGCGGAGGCCTGGTGGTGGTGGGGCTCGGGCACACGGGCCTTTGCGCCCCATCAGCAATGGTCGACGATAACGATAATAATATTGTAACGGGTCCAGAGACTTAAGGGGGATGCGCTAGGTTGGCCCGCGAAATTCAAATTTTCTTACGTTTTTTGCAATTTGGAGTTCAGTATCAGGTTGTATGTTGATCTAAATATTATTAGCGCTCGTAACAAATATGGATTTACAGAATTATGAACATTAAAATCAGCAATACAACTCTCTAAGCTCATGAAAGTGTATTGAATGACTATTTTATGAAATCATAAATTATAATACATAATAACGAGCAATAATCGACCAACTTACATTTGCAATGTAAGTTTGTTCTTGTGTTAAATTCATCCCAACTACGGAACCCATTGTGAGTGGTCCAACACGCGGATCGGATAGACTGGAAGCTGACCTCAAATTAGTTGGGAAAACGCTAGACAGCTGACAGACTATTCAAAGTGAATTAAATCAAAAGCAAAATAGTAAGTCATTGCAATCTGACTCTTATCTCATTATCTTAAGTTATAAATTAGGATGTTTGACGAACTTTACTAAAAAACAATAATTTCTACATTTCAAACTAAAAAGTCCTCGCAAATATCAATCATTCGAATTTATACCTTATTGCAACTGTATAAGAATAACATGCACTGACCTCGGAGGTTATCAATATTCTGATGTTTTTGTTTTTATGTATGACTAGCTGTGCCCCACGCTTTCTTCTCAGAGTAGTCAGATAGGAAACGCCGACCTCATCTAGGTTATTTTTACAACTTTTTAATATGACGTGTAAAAGTGATTCCAATATCCTATTTACAGAATAAACAATTTCATTTCATAGGTCTCGATCCCGTGGGAATATAGGGATAAAACGTGTCCTATGTCCAGGTCATGGTCTACCCGTGTGCCCATCGTCTCCTCTCTAGAGTGGGGAAAGTCGCGGCGGCGGTGGCGCGGGGCGCCGGCTTCGAACGGTTCGCGTATTATGTTTTTATTAAACTCGTGATAACTTCAAAATTAAATGTCCGATTCGAATGAATTAAAAAGCATTTTACTGCTACATAAATACCCTTGATGTTAAAACTATTTATTTGAATAAGAATTAATATTATTTTAATAAAACTCCTTCGCAAATAATGCATTAATTTCGAACAAATTTGATTACCATTAAAAAGGTTATAGTGAGTCAATCTTAAACGATAGACATAATATGCCGTCGCGGACTTTTTTTTAGAACTTTTAAAGAGGAACAATTCCATCATACATGATATTTATATTTACGTAACATAAACCGTTTACGCAGGGCACGCAACGGTCAACGGAAGCTCTCAAAAAGGAATATTTTTTCCCGTTTTTGCAACATATTTCATTTATGCTCCGCTCCTATTGGTCGTAGCGTGATGTTATATAGCCTATAGCCTTCCTCGATAAATGGACTATCGAACACAAAAAGAATTTTTCAATTCCAACCAGTAGTTCCTGAGATTAGCGCGTTCAAACAAACAAACAAACTCTTCAGCTTTATAATATTATAGTATAGATATAGTATAGATTATAATATTAGTATAGATAGTATAGATAATGTATGTCCGGGCATAACTCCCGTCTACGCGCGGTCGGACCAATCTGTTAGGGGAGGCGCCGCTGACGCGTGCGCTGCGCACGCTCAACCTCATAGCGAATGAGACGGACTTATTCAGTTCACAAGGAATACATTGTTTATAATTTGTTATAGATGTTAAGTTAAGCGCATCTATCGCATTGGGGTATCCTGTAACGGTAGATGTAAGTAATAAATAAATAAATAAAATACACGGATTTGCAAAATTCTGTTTTTGTTTGAAATGGTAAAATACCTATACTTCCGAGAGTGTCCCATTGTCATCAGGTCAAGATCTGATGATGAGATCCTGGAGAAATTGAGGGAACTCTTCAAATATTATAGGCACACCTATAGCGATTTCGATATTTTTTATAAGTACTTAGTACATCTTTCGGAAAGCATGATTTGATGGAGTGGAACTGATGATGAACACCACAGATGGCAACCGGAAATACTCAACAATAAGTAAGAAGTATGTATTTCATGGGTTGCGATTCGATTATACTTTTATTAATATGATTGCCAAGCAATTCATGCTCGTCACAGTGTACATAATTTAAAGGGTGAATTGGAGGTGATGGTGAAGTACCTACCAGGAGAACTGGAGAAATCCTCAACCATTAAGGTCCCTGTATCGGGAAAAGCAATAGGTATTTTGTAAAAGGTAATGAGCAATTGACATTAGGCTATTGTAACTTGGATAAATTACAAATTGACCCACTAAAAAGCGTAAAAATGTTTTTTAACAAACTTTATCACTTTACTCACTAATACCTACTTAAGGCCCGCGTTGAAATTGTCTGCGTTCGCTGTAGCAGCAGAGCGAGCTTAAGGGGGATGCGCTAGGGTGGCCCGCGAAATTAAAATTTTCTTACGTTTTTTGCAATTTGCAGGTCAGTATCAGGTTGTATGTTGATCTAAATATTATTAGCGCTCGTAACAAATATGAAATTACAGAATTATAAACATTAGAATCAGCAATACAACTCTCTAAGTTCATGAAAGTGCCAAATGTCATGATTTCATGAAATAGTCATTCAATACACTACACACTAATACACAATCAACATACAACCTGATACTGACCTGCAAATTGAAAAAAACGTAAGAAAATTTTAATTTCGCGGGCTTCCCTGGCGCATCAACCTTAAGAGCGCTAGGGCTCCGCTAGCAGACGAGTGCGTGATATTAGCTGTGCGAGAGTCAATTCAAGTAGGTACGACGTTTGAACGCGAACGGCTGTTGTGTTACAAGGTTACATAATACATCAAGTCCCAGGGACTAGTTCTACTTGCGACCACGACCAACGAGACAGTTTGTAGGTAAGTACTTACTTAGTTACTATAATTATTTTTGATTGGATCACTTCATTACACATTTAAAGTTATCACTGAGTATTTGTAAACATTACGCTTTTAATCCCCAAAGGGTTAGACAGTGGTGTAGGTACCTATATGTATCTAGTACACCCGCATTTCACCAGAGGTACCTTACCTATTCTATTATACATAGGTACTTAGTGAGCATAATAAATTATTAACTCACGGAGTTTTGGAAATACATAAGTAGGTAAATTAAAAACAAGTAGGTACTTTGGTAAGCAAAGGAGTGGTGACCCAGTGTTATCGGCCCGTGAATTACGAGTTGTAGGTCGTGGCTTCGAACCCAGGCAGGCGCTTTACTTTGTGTAAATCATCACCACTGCTCTCAAAACGGTGAAGGAAAACCATCGTGATCGTGAGGCAACCGGCATGTCCTAGAACCACCAGAACTTCGAAGACATAATAGGTACCTACCTAGGTTAGTTCTAATCATAGAAATATATTTCTTATGTCTATGATTCCAATACAACATATATACCTACTCTTATGTATGTAAATTAGGATGATACTCTTGTGTCTGCAAATTACCTCTTTACTCATAAAAAGGCCATAAAGGAACGTGCATTGCAGCCGGAAGTACACTTTTTTCCGAAATCACAATTGGAAACTAAATAAAAATGTCTTCATTTTAAAATAAATAAGTACCTACTGCGTAAAAGCACCACCGAATTTGCCAGTTTCCTCATCGTGTGTTCAAGCGTAGGTACCTACCAACTTAGGTTAGGTTGGGTTATGTCGACCGACCGGGGAATCGAACCTAGCACCCCACACTCAGCAAACACGCACAGACCTGCCTTCGTCCTCCGACGAAGATCGTCTACTACTCAGCTCAGCTCGGAATGCATCGCCTTTTATACTTTCATAATATTCAAGGCGAATTCGCGCGCGATTCGCCGCGCTACACCAACTGAATTCGCGGCCATTCCATTTTGTGTTGTAACGCCATACAGTATGTTTCATTTTGTGTTGTACCGCGCCGAAGCCGCGAATTCGCGGCGTATTCGCGGCGACGCCATACAAAATGTTCCATTTTGTGTTGTAACGCCATACAATAGGTTTCATTTTGTGTCGTAGCGCGGCGAATCGCCGCGAATTTCGCGGCGAATTCTGTGGCGGGCGCGACGCGAAACACGGAGGTATATAAGGCAGTGCATTCCGAGCTGAGCTCAGTAGTAGACGATCTTCGTCTGAGGACGAAGGCAGGTCTGTGCGTGTTTGCTGAGCGCGGGGTTCTAGGTTCGATTCCCCGGTCGGTCGACATAACCCAACCTAACCTAAGTAGGTAGGTACCTGCGCTTGAACACACGATGATTCCCCGGTCGGTCGACATTGCCCAACCAGTCTTGCCATGGGGTACCGTTTGCCGAGTACTTATAGTTACTGGGTCGTGGAGGTCAGACAGGCAGTCGCTCCATGTAAAATACTGGTATCCAGCTGTATCCGGTTAGACTGGAAGCCAATCGAACATACTTGGAAAAAGACTAGGCAGCGTTTTTTGCGGTAATATATTATTAAGTAATTTTGCAACCCATGCTGACCCGTGCACAGTGCTTATGTGTGCGTTGTTGATCTTTATCCTTACGCGTCATGTTCGATTCAATATGCACAGCCCTATGCACTGCCGCCATGGCTACGTGTTATTTTAATATCTATCTAAAAATAGGTTTTGCGAATCAAGCCAGTCTAAGCCTAAGCTGACTTCACATTATATTAGGCTTGCCGTACAACAAGAGGTCGGCATAAAGGTACCTACTGGAAATGTGTAGCTTGTTTGTGAAAATAAACTGTTTCGGCCTGCGCCGCCTGGCAACACAGTCGTGCGGCGGGCCGACGCGCGGTACTTCGCGCCACCTGCGCGAGCCAATGGCAGGGAAAGCCCCGAGCTGCAGGAGATGCGCGGGATTTCGTGCCACTCCACGCGATCCAATCACAGCGCGCCTATATCACGCCACCCTGCGCGATCCAACGGCAGGGAAGCTTCGAGCGGCGCTAGAGGGCACGCGCGCCTGCGACGCGAGCGGCGGAGGCCTGGTGGCGGTGGGGCTCGGGCACACGGGCACTTGCCTTTGCGCCCCATCAGCAATGGTCGACGATAACGATAATATTGTAACGGGTCCAGAGACTTAAGGGGGGTGCGCTAGGTTGGCCCGCGAAATTCAAATTTTCTTACGTTTTTTGCAATTTGGAGTTCAGTATCAGGTTGTATGTTGATCTAAATATTATTAGCGCTCGTAACAAATATGGATTTATAGAATTATAAACATTAAAATCAGCAATACAACTCTCTAAGCTCATGAAAGTGTATTGAATGACTATTTCATGAAATCATATTATAATACATAATAACGAGCAATAATCGACCAACTTACATTTGCAATGTAAGTTTGTTCTTGTGTTAAATTCATCCCAACTACGGAACCCATTGTGAGTGGTCCAACACGCGCGGGCTTTAGACTACCCGTAACGTAGCGACTGCCAAAGATCTACGTAAGACAGCCGGGACCAACACTGCTGCATAACGTGCTTCGGCACGGAGGGGTCTCGTTATGTAAAGGCCTATTCAGATCAGCGATATCGCTGTCGCGCTCGGTAGCGATAGGTACTGGTCCAAAGTGCCTAACCCTGAAGGTGAACCAGTATCGTGACAGCGATATCGCATAAAATAACTAAATGCTTGGAAGTACTGATTCCAGATTTAAATCATTGTAAATGTAATCTATAGAAGTAGGTAGGTACCTACCAGTTGGATTTCAATTCCTTGGCAATTTCCTTCCATAGTTTGTCCTTGTGCCTGTTGTCCTTATAGTAAGGACTCCTCACGTCGTACAATACAGACTTCGCCCGAACTAAGGATATTAAAAGTTCTATATTCATGATCCGAACTGTTGATGAACAATTAAAATTCGATTGTGTCTCGTTAGTGACCGTTGGAGGTTTGTTTCACGAATTACTCTTCTTGTCAACTGTAACGGTTCGCGCACAGAACTTAATTTCAGCTCGGAGGTCGTCGGTCGAACTCGGGCGATCAACAGACGAACGACTCAGAGATTGTTTATAGATTTATTAGATTTCTCGTCAAATTAAATCACAATAATATTTTATTTATTTTTTTAAATATGTTCCAATTTTTAATTCAGCAGGGATCATGAAATGAAAATAAAAAGTTGTAATATTTTATGAAAAATCGCTCTTTCCTTTCAATAGGTACGCCATCTTTTCTGCACAACTTGTGTTGAGCTAAATCGGAATTGATTGAAGTCATCAAGACATCAACTGATTAATGAGTCGAATATAATATTTTGTGGGAAATAACACAGATGAGTACCTACATATAAAAGGTATTTATTTAAGGTTGATGAGCTAGGTTGGCCCGCGAAATTCAAATTTCCATACGTTTTTTGCAATTTGATGGTCAGTATCAGGTTGTATGTTGTTCCAAATAATATTAGCGCTCGTAACAAATATGGATTTACAGAATTATAATTATCTAATTGAATCGATCGATTTGTTTATTGTTTTCAGTGCAACTGCAAAGCTCTACAATCATGATCTTAAATGTAGTAGTAGTTCCATTACAATTCGCTAGATGGCGTTAATGTAAACAATCCCTCAAATAATTCAAAGACGTGTTAATTTATAAAATTCACCCTCTCCATATGTGGCTTCCAATTCCCTGAACTGGAAGCCACATATGGAGAGGGTTAGATCTAAACTGACTTCGCTCACGGGAGCCCTACGGAGTGTTGTCCGATGTCTTCCACGACAAGTCCGCTACAATATATCTATATAACACTCTTATAAAACCTCACGTGGACTATCTAATAGAAGTATGGGGCACAGCGGCCAAAACCAATATTGAAACACATAGTGCTACAAATAGCACAAAATAAGTTAATAAAGACACTCTTCCAATATGATTATAGTACACCAACACAAAAAATATACAATGAAACGAAGTTAATGAACATATCACAAACTTACATATATAATACTTGCATCTTAATAAGAAAAATACTTAATAAAAACATTCACACACAAATACATTTTACAAGGAAACATCAAATACATAAAATTGGGCTTAGAAGTGCAAATGACATACAACTATACACACCACGCACCAGCTATGGCAGAAGGAATGTGATGTACGAAGGTGCTGCATTGTATAATGAACTACCAAATAATATAAAAAACTCAAAATCCATGGCAATATTTAAGAAACACTTAACACTAAATTTGATTAATAAAAAATAAAGAGAGGGCACCTTTGTACATTACATACCACATCTAGATGCGCGCGTTCCGTGTATGTTTACATTTTAGCCGAGTTAAAATTATTGGCAATTATTACCCTACTTTTAGAATGTTTTGTGTGTACAAATTGTTTTCTTTCTTTTGAAAAACTGTACGTTAAATCATGTTTTTTTTTTAGAATAAGTTAATTATTTAAAGAAAAGAAAGAAAGAAAGAAAGAAAGAAAATACATTTATTTAGCACAGATTTCTCATGTAAGTGATATTTTTATTATGGGAAATAAAGATATCTCTAATCCTAATCCAAAATTCAATATTTTCAAGAATACTTTATTTAACGAACAATAATTACTGCTTAAAAACTTAATCAAAATCAATTTATTTGAGGCGTACGCGGATCCGTGTATCCGCCCTCTCCGGGCGGCCTGCTGCCATATTTTTGACGTTTTGCATAGAAAAACTTTGTTTATCTTGCTTTATGTTGTACAGAATATGAAACAAAACAAGAAAGATAATTTTAAAGTAGGGACTTTAAAATTTTTTCGGAAAATGGAAAGACCCCCCTTTCCCTGACTTTATATTAAAATTAACAATTAATTACAAGGTAAAACTGTACTTATCCATTTTTAATTATTAGCTTATTTCATAACAATTCCATAAACTTTATAAATGTATAGCTACAGCTTCAATACGAATCTTATAAGATAGGTACGCCTGTTTTGATCCGCCGCCGCGCCGCCGCCGCGCCGCCGCCGCGCCGCCGCCGCCCGTATCGGGCCGATTCACACACAGATGACTAATCTTCTCGGGATGGCGCAACATATGAGTGGATGCTTCGTAGAAAATTATGAGTGTACTGATACATTTTTCATTCCTAGTTTATCCTCATAACTCCTATTATTCGGATGTACAGTTTATTCGGATTCTTAATAAAGATTGGTTCTAATAGAACTATAATATCTTTATCTTTAATACACACATCGTTTTTAGGGTTCCGTACCCAAAGGGTAAAACGGGACCCTATTACTAAGGCTCCGCTGTCAGTCTGTCTGTCCGTCTGTCACCAGGCTGTATCTCATGAACCGTGATAGTTAGACAGTTGAAATTATCACAGATGATGTATTTCTGTTGCCGCTATAACAACAAATACTACAAAACAGAATAAAATAAATATTTAAGGGGGCTCCCACACAACAGACATGATTTTTTTGCCGTTTTAGATAATTGTACGGAACCCTTCGTGCGCGAGTCCGACTCGCAACTGGCCGGTTTTTTATGGTTGATTTTCATTCAATCAGCTACTCAAATGGTGTTAGGCAGGACACCTGGTCAGGCGCAGTGAGGACAGGTGGAGTCAGACAGTGACTGAGTGGCGTCCAAGGACTAGAGAACGAAGTGTCGGTCGTCCGGCGGCGAGATGGCTGTATACGTATTATTAGGTACCATCGCGGGTAGAACCTAGGTGAGGCTGGCACAGGAACATGGGGATTGGCACATGAAAAGAGAGGCCTATGCTCAGCAATGGTTGAAGTCAAGCTATGGATTATGATGATGATATTAATTGCTCTATATTGAAAGAATGTTTTTGAAAATATGCTTTTATACAAATGCTAGAGATAACGCTAATTGCATGTTTAGCTCTCAAAACGGTACTAGTATAGGATTGAGCATGATGATTTGACTATAGAAAAATTCACGGAGATACGGAATTAGATAAGTAAATTAAAAGTAACTAGTCATTTAAACAAAATATCAACTATGGGTCTGTAAATTAATAATTATGATTTCAAAATGATATTAAGTACCTACCTGTTCTTAAAAGGCCATAACGATTTTCGATCGGCTTCCGGTCTAACCAGATACCAGTATTTTACATGGAGCGACTGCCTGTCTGACCTCCACAACCCAGTAACTGAAGATACTGGGCACACGGTACCCCTTGGCAAGACTGGTTGGGCAATGTCGATCGATCGGGGAATCGAACCTAGAACCCCGCGCTCAACAAACACGCACAGACCTGCCTTCGTCCTCAGACGAAGATCGTCTACTACTGAGCTCAGCTCGGAATGCACCGCCTTTTATACCTCCGTGTTTCGCGTCGCGCCCGCCACAGAATTCGCCGCGAAATTCGCGGCAATTCGCCGCGCTACAACACAAAATGAAACCTATTGTATAGCGTTACAACACAATATGGAACATTTTGTATGGCGTCGCCGCGAATACGCCGCGAATTCGCCCCCGCGAATTCGCGCGAGTGTGAAAGGTGTTGCGACGCGATAATATCGCAGTTCGCCCCGCGAAATGTCGCGCGACGAATCGCCCCAGTGTGTAAGAGCCTTTATGCTAACCTTATCATTGTGCCAAGATATTGTTATGCCAAAGTATAATTATGTTGATAAAAGTTATGAGAAAATGTTATGCCAAACAATATTATGGCTTAAAATTTTATGACAAGAGGGGGATTTCCGGGGGCTAGGTAGCTATGAAATAATTACTGGAACTCAGATTTGAAACCTTACTCTAGAGTAGAAGGTAAGAAAGAAAGAAGTCAATTGATAGAAAGCAAAGAAAGAACAATTGTTTATTCTCCACAAATCAAACGCACAATAAAAAGTAAACATAAAATACACACAGTACAACAAAGAAGCCAAAAGCTTAGTATTCGACAAATAAGAAATAATAAAAACAAAGAATAAGAGAAGTTATAAAGTTCAAAGTTCGATGCTGGATAAATAGGCTTTTACACAGTTGCACCAAAATACACACTTTTCCGCTTTACACAATCAGCCTGCCCTCACCACATTTTTGAAGCCTTTTGAACCACCCTTTGCCACATTTTTGAAGCCTTTTGGTGGTTCGAAAGGCGTGGTTCCAAGTACCACGCTCTTCTCGGATCTAACAACATCGTTGATCTTCCAGCAGACATATAATTTGAGTTAGATTCATAATGATAATAAAGATTTACAGTTTTGTGTTTATTTTCCCTGTGATAAATACAAGATATACAAGATGTTGATTGAACAGAAAGTGGGTACATAGTCATACATTTAGAATTAATTAGTTTTGTTTGTTTGTTTGTTTGATATTTCACTAAAATCTTCTTTGTTCAGCACCCATCTGTGTAAACAATAAATAACGATATCCAATACAACACACATGTCATTTCCACTGCACCACTAACGCACGAATAACAAATAAATTCATACACAAACAACAGTAAAGTTTAAAATGGCATTGTTTTGACGGATAACGATACAGATAAGCGTTGTACGAAATTGAAAACAAAACCGTCCGCAAAGTAGATGAAGAAATGGAGCGCTAATGTCTGATTGAAAGGTGAGAGTCATATGGCCATTGTCCAATGTTCCGTGCGCCTAAGCCTTTCTGTTCTTACAATTTCATGCAATTATAGATAATCAATCCTCACTCACTTTATCGAGTTAATTAGAAATCGTAGCCCTCCGGGACGTGTCCCTGCGAAATCGGGCCCTCAGAGACGAAACCATCTAATCTATGTGCAGAGGCGGCAAAGGGCAAATAAAGCTAAAGTTTTGTTATAAATTGCTTACCTTACATGCAGTGGGAATGTCCTTTACTATCGGTAACTCGATAAACCTTCACTTAACTTCTAAAGTAAAAACTTTGACTTTATCTTTTTAACACTTTTGAATTCTTCTTCCTCTTAGTAGTTCTCCTTTGGTAGGGTGGTCCCTACCAAAGGAGAACTACTAAGAGTTAAGGAGCTAATTAAGAGCTTAATATTATCCGTCTCCATTAAATATTTTTTTTAAATGTTGCAAAAAAAAAATCATTATGGAGTGCAGGGCTTTCGTGGTAATTCCTTCAAAACTATATTATGTCGTCAATTTTTCCAAAACGTATAACAAGACTCGTGCTAATAAGCGAAAACTTTCTCTAACTGTGAGTTTACTATAGTAAATACAGCGTAAGCTAAACTTTAAATCATTAATACATGAAAGTGTAGTGTGGCTTTAGTGTTCTCAGCGTGGCTTTAGAAATAATTAGAAGAGTATTAACGCTTTGAGAGTTTAGCTGTTAAAACTTCTCTTACTTATTGTACCATGGTGTGGGAGATAAGTTTGACTACGACTACTAAGTCGAGAATATTTCTAGGTATAGCAGATCCGCACCTCCTGTCAAACATGTTTGCTGCTAGATCACCAGTCCTTCAGGAGCCACTGGTGCCGATTCTCTTGTACACCGAACTAAACTAACTAAACTATCACTAAAATTCCTTACTTTTTACTATGAGAATCTTAGAGCTATTCTGCCAAAAAAATCTCTAAATATTATTTTGACACAACTAAAATCCAATTTGACAATCGCGACTCCACTTGGTACCTACTTGTTTGCCTACCACGTGATTTTTTTGAGCCGGAGAGCCTTATTTTTATATAGAATTTTTCACTTTTGGGAAGAAAACAAAAAAAAATTACCGACATGTTGAGTATTACGGGATTGCGTGTTGCAAAGGGGGTCAAAATTTTCATTATTTTGCGATAGGACACACAATTTTCGAGATATATGCAAAAGAAAATAAAAAAAAAGATACAGTACCGTTTTGCAACTGAATTCGAATTCGGTGTTGGTTTGAATTTTAGTTCATGACATCTAATTTTATTCCACACATTTTTAATCGTGATTAAAATTGTCAGAGTTAGTTAGAAGATTTTAGATATAGAACAAAAATTTAGGTTAAAACGTCAAATTGAATAGTATTTTCACTAAATTAAAACTCAGTGCCATCTAAGTGCTGTCAAACTAAATTATAGTTTTCAGAATGGGAAATCGTCGTTTGACAGGAATAAACGATTTAGTGATTTTTAGTTTAGTTTAGAGAATTTGTGACAAGAGAATCGGCACTACTATCTAACATGTTTGACGGCTGGTTCACGTGGCTTGAATTTCAATTTTTACTGCAAAACAAGGATTAATAATATCGTCTGTGGGAAGTTTTACTCTATGGCCTGATGGAAATAAAATAAATCAGTCAAAACCAAAAATCACTTAGAAAATTAAAAAAGAAGTTGAAAGTGACGTGGAGCGCGCGTCAATGTCACGCCGCGGCGCTTGACAGATGAAATGACTCGTTGTTTACGTTACAGACCGGAAATAATCTTGAATTCTGAGCACTGTACTGGGTCGAATAAAATTATCTGGCGAAACTTCAAAGACGTGATGGGTATCGATATCTAAACACGATAAAATGAAAAAAAAACTATTTCGAGTGCCTACAGCTGATCAAAGGGGGTCACGGCCGCGGCGGGTGGCACTGTTGCTTGAAATCGGAAAATCAGTTATTTTTTGTTTTATCGTGTTTAGATATTGATACCCATCACGTCTATGAAGTTTAACCAACTAATTTGATTTAACCATTTAAAAGAACAGTTTTTCCGTACAACATGACGTATTTTGTAATGAATTATAGTATGAAAATAAAGGAAAATAATAAAAATATACTTTCCGTTTTATACTTTCTTTTTCTGATGCATTGTCTATTGTCAATGTCCATACTAAGTCTTTTTTGTTGTTATTGAGATATCTGTTATCTATTAAGATCTCAGATCCACTCTTCTGATAAATATTGATGTTGAAAAATAAAGTCAAACTGTCTACACAAACAACATTTTAACTATTTGTCATAACCCAACGATTTTATATTAATGCTACAGATCAAAAGACAACAATGGATCACTAACCGGTAACTGAGATCATATTCCCGATCCCGGTGTTTTATAATTGAATATGAATAAAACATCAAGGTCCAAGCTACTGGTAGTCAGGTACACTTTTTTTTTTAAGGTTGGGTAATTTTCAAATTACTCCCGCTCTGGGCGGAGCGGGTGAAGCGGGAAGCGGTTGTCAGACTTTTACTGACTAAAACCCACCCGTGTTCCTTCAGTTGCCTGTTGCCAAGGGTCCCGGTATCCTTTACGGACTTTCCCGAAAGTCAGGGCTCTTGAGAGAGAAACCTCCTAACTTCTTCTTTCTGGATCCCCTTGATCCTGCTGCCTAACCTGAGCCTCCTCAGGTGTTGGTCGAGACTCTTGGCTATTATGCCATTGGCTGACACGAATATCGGCACAAGGACTGTTTCGTCCACCAAACCAAAGTCAACTGTTCTTCCGCGCTGTCGGATTTACAACCCTCACCTCTGCGCCGAGGATTTTAAATAGAACAGTGCAAAAGAACCGTTGACTTTGATGAAGAAACTGGTCGTAAATCTGCGTATCTTTTTCAGCTTTCACGAGGTTTTCGTCATGCGGGACCGCTCTTAATGATAATCATCATTGTGCGACGCTCTAATCGATCTATCACCACTATGTCTGGCTTATTGGCAACAATAGTTCTGTCAGTGATGATAGATCGATACCAATACATATTGCCATTTTGGAGAACTGTGTCGGAAACATATCTATTAATAGTACGGTACTTCGGATTCCACAAGATTGTATTTCATAGCAAGTTGCTGGTGGATAATCCTGGCTACAAGGTTGTGCCTATGCAAGTAGTCGTTAGCCAGACGAGAACAGCCAGAAATAATGTGTCGGATTGATTCCCCCGGACGGTGGCATGCCCGACATGTTCCTATATTTATTACCATGCGTGTTCTTTACGATACCATTAACTTCCTTGCGCCCCTTACAACAGCTGTTTATAAGGACATATACGTATAGGGATACAGGTGGTACGAGTACCGGGTTACACACGCATCGCTCAAACTATTAGTTTCCAATTACTTCGTAACACGACACCTTCGTAACGTGACGCTACGTTTGAGACTAAACTGAAACAACCCGAGGGAAGGATCGAGTGACAACTTATCAAATCGACGCGTACTACTTTGATATTTGATGATTTGATGCTCAAGTTTAGAAGGTCAGACTGGTAAATGATGGAGATTCTGTGTTAATATAACACGCCTGTTTTTGCCGAAGGGTTAGGCAGAGGTGACCGTTAGTATACCCACATTTCGCCAATTATATTAAAGTCTCATGTAATAAGGGGCAAGCCTATTGCCATCAATCGGGCACAAATTCCGGCGGGTCTGAATTCTTCAGAATTAATTTAATAAAAGTTAATAATAGCTTTAAAGGAGTGCCTCACGATTGCCCGTTTGCCCGAATGGTCGTTCGCGCGAGTGGTCGTTTGGCCGACGAACAGTTGGTCGTAAGAAGTTAAGAACGATTGGGCGAAGTACGTTTGACCGAATGGGCGATTGAACAATGAACATTTGACCGAAAAATAGGCTTGCTTTACATGAGAGCTCGGGAGTTTTTGGGTTAAAATGGACACAAGACTTGACCTATTTTTTTGGATTGGATATAAGTATTACTGCTAGGCAAAGTTTATAAAGGAAATAAATGCAGCATACAGTTGCTATCTGCAAATATATCTGTGTCTGGATTCAGGCTATCAAATTCATCATTCCCTTTTCTTTGTACTAATATTATTATTCTATCAAGCTGAACCAAGCTGTTGAACCAAACAAAAATATTTTCCAGTAACCGTTAATTTTTTGTATGAAACCTGAGTGTTGTTATCCATGTCCAGTGTTGTTTTTTTATACTACAGCTTTGCTTACACTTTCTGAGATTATCTACACCTATGACGTGAGCGTGTCTAAACATAGACATGCAAAAAAAACTAATTATTATTGTCCGTCATTTTATTTTGTATTCATGCAGCGTCACGATGACTGTGCAATTAATATGTTGTAAGAACGACGATCCCAAGTACTTACCTATTCAATAATGACTAACTGATATTGTAACTCTAGTAGAACCGGTAGCCTGGCTGGAGAGCCTCCGAAATGGAAGACTGGAGTATTTCGAGACGCATCCTGGAAAGGCTTTGTGGCGTTTCACCACAGTATCGCGGCGAGGTAGATTCATGGAGTTTTTATATGGATAGATTTTTTATGTTCCCTGTATATAATCATTTCGTTTTGTGAAGTTTTTTCTGGTTTGACAGCATTGCAAATAAAATAAATGAGTTTTATTTGCAATGTTGATGTTCAATTTCGAAATCCAATAAACCTATCTACCGATGACAAATTGGTAAGATTTTTCTTTCAAAAAAACTAAATGAATCAGTCAACACTTAAAATACAGGGTGTTAGGGTAAACACCGTCATCCTTGAAACCAGTGGTTTGGTGTCATTATATAACGTAAAATCAATGGAAAATTACGACTTTTTTAAAATTACATTTTATCACAAAAGTATTTTACCCTTTTACCCTATGCGCTAGGGCAGCGAACTTGCATCTCAACATGGGTGGGGGGCGCGGGACGTGACCTGACCGGCCGCGAGCGCGACCCCTCCCTCAGTCAGTCAGCTGTTTCGCTAGCGAGCACGGTGTCGGATAGAAACTTTTTAAAATCTTTTAATGAAAATAAAGTTTTGTTTTGTTGTTACTCGGTCATTTATTTTTATATTTAAGTCAACTACCCATGGTTTGAGTGTGTGATATCTATACAGATCAATAAACTAGTAGGTAAGACAATTGTTAATTAATCATAATAAGACTTCATTAAAGGCGTCTGCATACGTATGCCATAATTAGATGCGTTTGAAGAAGGTGTTGTTTTAATTGAAGAATATCATAAAATTGTCTAGACAAGACAGTGGTCAATTAGAAAAAAATGTGAAGTAAATTATAATGACAATTGTTTGAAACATGTTATCATTTCCGACTACTGTGAAATGAGTTGAAGAATATGATCTTTGTTCAAGGTGGCTTGGTCAGACTGGATGCGGACGGCGCGGGTCAAGGTGTTCTAGCGCAGCCTAGGAGAAGCCTTTGTCCAGCATTGGACTGCGATAGTCTGAGATGATTGATCTAGCGTCTTATACCCATACGGCCCACTAAAATAATGAAAGAATATATATAATGACATTCTCATAATAACATTATCTTCAAATTAATTGAACTAATTTATTGCTCGGATTGAAAAAGCAAGGTTGTCGTTTGCCAACGCCATGGATTTGCAAATGGCCGCCATGCCATCGCAATTCCCATGGTGCATAGACCATAGATTCAAATATAATTACTTAAAATATTATAGTAGATTTAGGAATACACACCGTAGTATTTTATTTTTATTTTCAGTAATTATTATACCCCTCAGTTTATGTATCTTTTATTTTTATTATGTTACGCATAAATACAGACATAGGTATACACTTTTAAATATATTTTTATTTTATTTTTTATATGTACTTACTTTCATAATATTCAGACACACTCATTTTCGTAAGAAATTCTGCTGACCAGATATAGTATTTTCACATGGGGGGACGTCATTACGTCATTCGCGAGGTTTTTGCTGAAAATCAGCGCTGTTGACAATAGGTTCGTCTGAAGTCACGGCTTTTAGCTGAGCAATGACCTATTCTTGCACAAATACGACGCACAGCATAGTTGTTCTTGTTATTGTTGTTTCAGAAATTGATGATTTTCCACTGTAATCGGCATTTCGTTTAATTTGTGATTGTTTTGTTTGTTTTCATTTGTTAATGTCGCAACACATTACGCAACTAATTTGTTTTTGGCCTCTCATCCACAGATAACTGTCTAATATTCTTGTTGTTAAATACGAGGCTTTTGGCTTATTTGTAGTTTTAGTAAATGTCATTTTTTATTTTGTATTGTGCGTTTAGTTTGTGCAGAATAAACAATTTTTCTTTCTTTCTTTCTTTTCTTTCTTTATTCAGTGATCTTTTACAGTGTGTTTTTTAGTTCAAACTCATTTTAGTTATAAGACCTTATTTTAAGAATCAAATTGCGTTATTATTGTCAAAAGCCAAGGATAGAAACTGACAGTTCTCGTTATGACGCTGTTCAACATTTAGATATTATAGTATACTAGCTGCGCCCCGCGGTTTCACCCGCGTAAGTCTCGAGCCCGTGGGAATATCGGGATAAAAAGTATCCTATGTGTTAATCCAGGTTATAAGCTATCTGTTTGCCAAATTTCATCCAAATCCATTCAGCCGTTTTTGCCTGATTGAGTAACAAACATCCAAACACACAAACACACAAACTTTCACATTTATAATATTAGTAGGACTAACTGCGTCCCGCGGTTTCACCCGCATAAGTCCCGATCCCGTGGGAATATCATGATAAAAAGTATATATATGTTAATCCAGGTTATAAACTATCTGTGTGCCAAATTTCATCCAAATACGTTTAGTAGTTTTTGCGTGAAAGAGGAACAAACATCCATCCATACATCCACCAAACCATCCTCACAAACTTTCGCGTTTATAATATAAGTAAGAAGTAGGATTCTCTGATGCATAATATGAAATCTAGAATTCAAGATATTTTCATCATCTTCAAATAATGAATTCTGTAACAGCTAATTTAATCCGTGTGAGAATCGAACGTCATATAAATATTTTCACAAAATAGATTCAAATCGATCTTTATTTATATGCATTTCTATTCCAAATAAACTGTAAATAGAAATTCGTGTGCAGTTTATTACTTGTTGAAAGAATTCTGTGTAGAAAATGAGGGAATAGATAGTTAAATTATTATAAACAAAAGATAAGAAAGGCATAAAAGTGTTAAAATAGTAACCTGCAGCAAAATATGAATATAAACTATTTTTTCATGAAAATGTTTTCAGACATAAACACGATTCTGACAAAGAATAAATACTTTCGATGAGGAAGATGATTATCCAAGAACAGCCGTCAATTACAGTAATTACAGAGCAAGGTTGACAAATACAAGTTTGGGACTCAGAAATAAGATCTTTGGCGGCTTTCACATGCCGCCGCTCACCGCCGCAGAGCGCGGGCGACGAAGCGGATTTTGAGGCAGTGAGCCGCGCGGACTGGCGGTGAGCGGTCACCGCCTGTCCGCGCGGATGGGCTTCTAGCGGTGTGCCGCGCGGATTGGCGGCGAATGTGCCTGTCCGCGCGGATGGGTTGCGATTAGCCGTGCAGTTAGATCACGGACGTTGAAAAGAAGGGAGTAATAGGCGCTGTAATGCGGTGCCTCATATGCCAAGCGCCAAATGCCTCATGTGCCAAGCGCCATTACAAAAGCCAATGCTACGTCAGATCCGCTTTGCCGCCTGCTGCTGACGTCGTGTGAGAATCGCCTTTTGAGCTATATACTAACATCCATTTTTATACACTAGCGGGGTTAAATTAAACACTAGCAAAACGTCGCAGACGCGATGATTTATCCAAATTCGATAAAACAAAAAAAACACTATAGTCCTGGGCAAATATCATCTCATTTACATTTGAATGGCAAATAAATAGTAACACCTACATAATAGTAATACCTACATAATAGTAATACCTACATAATTTCATCACTTTAAATATTGTGTGTTTATTTGTTCAGTTGCTATGTGAGGAAGTTTGTCTTCCTCACATAGTAACTGAACTAATAATTTGGGTTCGCAGACAATAAGTCTTCATTCTATGGCAGATGTTCACACATCATTATTAAATTGATTAAGTAATAGTAGATACTTAATAAAATTATTATCGCTTTTATATTAGGACGCGGCTTTATCGTATTAAGTTTTTATAATGTTCCCACATTTACCTATACGATTTAAATTAATTGCTTTTATAAACGCAACTGTAATTAATCCGAGTATTAATAATATAGCACACTTACACAGATTTCAGTGCAATTATGTAGTGTAGAATTATGTAGTGTAGAATTATGTAGTGTAGAATTATGTAGTGTAGAATTATGTAGTGTAGAATTATGTAGTGTAGAATTATGTAGTGTAGAATTATGTAGTGTAGAATTATGTAGTGTAGAATTATGTAGTGTAGAATTATGTAGTGTAGAATTATGTAGTGTAGAATTATGTAGTGTAGAATTATGTAGTGTAGAATTATGTAGTGTAGAATTATGTAGTGTAGAATTATGTAGTGTAGAATTATGTAGTGTAGAATTATGTAGTGTAGAATTATGTAGTGTAGAATTTGGGAAAAATGTACCTAATTTTTACATCCCTTCCTATTCATATCTGGGTATGCTGTTATATTTTCTATTATTGTGTAATAAAAAGACATACCTGATCACAATGTTTTTAAAAATAATTTCTACCGAATTTTTGTATGCTTTTATTAGTCCTGGCTGTGATGGCCCGGTGGTGGTAGAATTTGTGGGTTCAAACCCAGGCAAATACCCAACAATGTGATATTTTCTGTAGTACGTACGTACTTTCTGAATTTATCTTGGATATTACTAAGGCGATTAACACACGGCACCGCGCACCGCTGGGGTAGGCGGTCATGTCGCATTGGCCTTAAAAAACCTTAATATTGGTGAAGGAAAAACATCGTGAGGAAAATATAAGTCTGAAATTGCTCGAGCATTCTCTGTATGAGAAGTCTGCCTTTGCCTTGCAGTGGAACAGTAATAGGCAGTTATTATGATTATTCGTCTTACCTTAAAAAATGTTGCAAATATAAAATGATCGGTTTATAAAGAAAACACTATTTTCTTGCTAATACTTTTAATCCGCACAACTTAACTATTTCACAATCAAACGACGACTGACTCTGCACTACATTATACCATTTTAAACGACTTTTGCCCCACCCAGAAATAACGATATTATCATAACCGTTATTTCTAAGTGTTGCCAAAGTAAAATAATACATTCAGTTGCCATAATGGAAATACATTTTAAAGTGTCTTACAATATTAGTCATTTGTAGTTTGACAGTGTTGCCACAGTGGATATTATAATTCGATAATAATACATTTCTTATATTAATTCAATGAAATCACGACACTCGGCCATCCGACGGCGTGCTAACTCCGTAGTACGCACTATACAATCACGACACTGAGGCAATACATCAAATAGCAAAATTATTCATATTTCTATTCATTTATTTGTGTTCCACAAGGTACCTAAAAACTAAGAGCCGTTGTAGCAGGGCACATCAGGGCACAGCAATATAGCTAGATATTATAGTTAAAAATGTAAGTCGTAGAAATCTAAAAATTCTAATAAAATAAAATTGTACATTTAAACTGAATTGCATTACATTACCACAAAAAGTCAGTAACAATAACATAGATAATTTATTATGTTTTAAAAATTATATTCTAATGCGAGATCATATTTAAAGATTACAATAAGTAACAAATAAGTAACTACAAAAAAAAAATACATAAACAAGATTACATTATACATTCGTGATAGGCAATTCTTGCCTAGTAGGTACCTGTTTAAAAGAGAAACGAGTTGCACTTCACTTCACTTGTCCTATGACCGAATTCCGGCCACGGGGCGGTCAACCTCAACGGAGACCCGACAAGCACACAGGATGCATAGTGCAAACAGATGCACTTTCTGCTCTTCCTCGGTCCGACGGGACAGTAACCTGACATGACCGGCTAAGGTCAAGGCGCAGGACCAACGGCACCACATGTCCCTCCCGCCCCGAGGTACGGGGCGTCACAACTCCAATCTCTAGGCTGCCATTGAGTAATTCCTAGTGGGAAAACAAACAACACCCTGCCCGACCCGGGAATCGAACCCAGGACCCCACGCTCAGCAGCTGCGCTCGCGACCATGAAATCACTAAGCCTATATTTTACCCCTTTATTACCCTATCGTTTTGCTATTACTTTATATGAACCGATAAAAGGGAATAATTTCTTACTTTTGCCATAATTGTCGAAAAATTAACCCAGCTTCTTTAAAATGCCATACTCGACTTCAAATGTATTTAGTTGCCTAATGAATTAATAGTTCAGCGACAACCTTTTAGAGTATAATAAATGCTTTTCAAGCTTAAAAACAAGCTACTGTAAATATGACTCGGCAACGTGAACGTGATAATTCTTTAGCAACTAAATTTGTGATATGTCTACGCATTGCCTAATCATTGCCATAGCTTCTAATAAGTTTATCAACTGCATCATATTGTTGTCATCAAATAATGTTAAGTAAATGAAAGCTCTAATTTCATGTAGTCTCCTATCTATCTATAATGCTACCATAAGTAATTTATGACTTGACCATTATATCTACCTCTAATTGGGTTCCCTATCCATTTGCATAAGATATTAAGACAATGTATCATGGCATACTTTTGTTTACATAACCGAACTATATTTACGCATTACAACAGCTTACGAATAATTATTTTAGGCATAATTTATCGCGTCTAACTAGTTTGTTTCCGGATAATACGCCTAGTAACATTATGCGTATTAAAATTATGTCACATAATAACACAACAAAATTATGATAAAAAGGAAGATAATTTATTAATTAGATTGTTGAAAAAAATGGCTATTTCGATTTTATTAGCAGACGGATGTTGAATCTCTAAAATATTTATTGTAGACCACTTACAACATTAGTTGATGAGTTATCAATTTAGAAGAAAATTTATTTAACGGAAGCTATGAGTCATATTAATTTATCACTTATTAATAATCACAATGAATCAAAAATCACAATTTACAATTTATTAATAATCACAATGAATAAGTAAGGGCAAGGGAAACCTTTTCAGAGTCAAAGGCATCTTATCTTTGACGATATTTTTAGAGATTTGAAGAAATAGGGGGTGATAAAACTACCCGGCGTTACTGATAGATAACCTATCGTACTTTAACCATTTCGATGCGATGGTCACAAGATGACAGATGACAGATGGACACAAGGTCATAAGAATTGTCTGGTTGAACCTTTATGCTTTGCAATTTGCTTGATGACACGCAACAGCGTTTAACACATTTAAACTGTTTCGCGTAAAAACTGTTCCACGATATTATTCTAGTCTGTGCTCCAAAACCAGTTAATAATTTTTTTCAAAAATTTGAATTGTTCTAGCAATGAGATATTTATTTTGTACTATCAAACTATGGATAAAATATAATTGTTACAACTAATACAAATGGTTCCAAGTAGTCTAAGTGTATGGCATGGAAATAGGATGCAATAGCCCATTACGCGTTCTTGCCGCATATCTTTGTTTTAAATATGCACAATTTATTTAAGAATCATTGTTGCAAAGTATTTTTTTTGTAATGTCTATTTTCCCGCTTAGATTCGACCTCAAATTTAAGGATTATTTTTTTAGTAAAAGAATCCAAAGCAGCTGATATTTGTATGCAGCTTAGTATTCGATGTTTGGTCGTACAGAGCAATCAAGGGTTTGTCATCCAACTCTATATTCATTGCACTGTCGGTTTGTGCAACCAATCTCACTCAAACTCTGAGCAAAACATTTCCTATTATTTGCAAAAAGTTTAATTTCGAAAGTAAACTGATCAATGTCTTGGCCTATTTTAATGCCAGCTTTATTGAGATAGTTCTCGAGCATTGAGAAAATCTTCACTAATTGACACGGTTTTAGTTTCTGTAACGGAACTTACCCACTTTAAAACATCTGTTTTAAAGGTACTGCCGTTAAAAGAAGTAACAAATACAACCGTTTTACCACTAACTATTTTATAACGGCCTTGATGTCAGTGATATTCTTGATTTGGATTCTTTGATGCTCTTAAAATCAAGATAATATCGCCTAAGTAATGCTCATTGGTATAGACTCACCAAACCAGACCCGAACTATGGTCGTATCTTCCTCAACATATACCTAGACGTAAGTTCCAATTGATATATATATCGGTCACTTCATTTCAAGGATATACATAAAGCAATTTCTCAGATTCCTTCATAACGAAAGTTTGATTAAATTCTGTAGTTATGTTGTTGAAAAGTTCAACACTGAATATCGGCTATTAATCTTTCTCTAATAAAAATATTGTACAAACTAGTTCAGAAAATGACGCAGAGCTCAAATAAGATTAAAATTAAATACACTAATCTATTTTCAAATAAATCAATGTACGGGAAGCGGCCATTGGTCTTCCTTTAAGTCCATACTTTACTTTTGCCTTCGAGTATTCCATATCCAATCTACTGCCTAACAGCCATCGATTTCACACCTACTGTGCAATTCTTGTTACACACCTAGGTACATGTTTCACATACATTGTTGACTACAGCAGCACACCTACATGGCCTACTAACAGCACGCATGCATGGCTACATAAGATCACATAAGTGCCTACGTTAAACTTTGAACTACAGCTCATCTACATGGCTGCATAAAATCACATAAGTGTAAGTTAAATTCTAAACTACAGCTCGCCTACATGGCTGCAAAAGATCACATCTAGTGTCTAAGTTAAATTCTAAACTACAACTCATTTACATGGCTGCATAGGACCACATAAGTGTCCAAGTTAAATTCTAAACTACAGCTCACCTACATGGCTGCAAAGGATCACATAAGTGTATGTTAAATTCTGAACTACAGCTCACCTACATGGCTGCATAAGATCACATAAATATTTAAGTTAAAATCTGAACTACAGCTCACCTACATGGCTGAAAAAGCATAAATATTTAAGTTAAAATCTGAACTACAGCTCACCTACATGGCTGAAAAAGATCACATAAGTGTATGTTAAATTCTGAACTACAGCTCACCTACATGGCTGCATAAGATCACATAAATATTTAAGTTAAAATCTGAACTACAGTTCACCTACATGGCTGAAAAAGATCACATAAGTGATGTTAAATTCTGAACTACAGCTCACCTACTTGGCTGCATAAGATCACGTAAGTATTTCAGTTAAATTCTGAACTACAGCTCACCTACATGGCTGCATAAGATCACGTAAGTATTTAAGTTAAATTATGAACTACAGCTCACCTACATGGCTGCATAAGATCACATAAGTGTCTAAGTTAAATTATAAACTACAGCTCACCTACATGGCTGCAAAACATCACACAAGTGTCCAAGTTAAATTCTGAACTACAGCTCACCTACATGGCTGCAAAGGATCACATAAGTGATGTTAAATTCTGAACTACAGCTCACCTACTTGGCTGCATAAGATCACGTAAGTATTTAAGTTAAATTCTGAACTACAGCTCACCTACATGGCTGCATAAGATCACATGAGTGTAAGTTAAATTATAAACTACAGCTCACCTACATGGCTGCAAAGCATCACACAAGTGTCTAAGTTAAATTCTGAACTACAGCTCAACTACATGGCTGTATAAAATAACATAAGTGTCTAAGTTAAATTCTGAACTTCAGCTTGCCTTCATGGCTGCAATAAACTACACGCATACATCTCCATAAAGCTCACCTACATGGCTGAACTAGAGTGCAAGCCGCATGGAACTAAACTATACGCATACATCTCCATAAAGCTCACCTACGTGGCTGAACTAGAGTGTAAGCCGCATAGAACTCGAAACTATACTCGTACATGTTTATCTTGAATAGCTCGCCTATATGGCTGAAATAAACTATACGCATACGTCTCCATAAAGCTCACTTAATTACGCGGCTGAACTAGAGTGCATGCCGCATAGTACTCTAAACTATACTCGTATCTTTAAACTGAATAGCTCGCCTACATGGCTGAAATAAATTATATGCATACACCTCCATAAAGCTCACCTACGTGGCTAAACTAGAGTGTAAGTCTATCTACACTATACTCGTACATCTCTGAACAGCTCACCCACATGGCTGAACCCGAGTGCACGCCGCATAGGGGTCTACACTATACTGTGCATGCCGCATAGTACTCTAAACTATACTCGTATCTTTAAACTGAATAGCTCGCCTACATGGCTGAAATAAATTATATGCATACACCTCCATAAAGCTCACCTACGTGGCTGAACTAGAGTGTAAGTCTATCTACACTATACTCGTACATCTCTGAACAGCTCACCTACATGGCTGAACCCGAGTGCACGCCGCACAGGTCTTCTATACTCGTACATCTCTGAACAGCTCACTTAGATGGCTGAACCCGAGTGCACGCCGCATAGGCGTACATCTCTGAACAGCTCACCCACATGGCTGAACCCGAGTGCACGCCGCATAGGGGTCTACACTATACTCGTACATCTCTGAACAGCTCACCTACATGGCTGAACCCGAGTGCACGCCGCACAGGTCTTCTATACTCGTACATCTCTGAACAGCTCACTTAGATGGCTGAACCCGAGTGCACGCCGCATAGGCGTACATCTCTGAACAGCTCACCCACATGGCTGAACCCGAGTGTACGCCGCATAGGGGTCTACACTATACTCGTACATCTCTGAACAGCTCACCTACATGGCTGAACCCGAGTGCACGCCGCACAGGTCTTCTATACTCGTACATCTCTGAACAGCTCACTTAGATGGCTGAACCCGAGCGCACGCCGCATAGGCGTACATCTCTGAACAGCTCACCTACATGGCTTAACCCGAGTGCACGCCGCATAGGGGTCTACACTATACTCGTACATCTCTGAACAGCTCACTTAGATGGCTGAACCCGAGTGCACGCCGCATAGGGGTCTACGCTATACTCGTACATCTCTGAACAGCTCACCTACATGGCTGAACCCGAGTGCACGCCGCACAGGTCTTCTATACTCGTACATCTCTGAACAGCTCACTTAGATGGCTGAACCCGAGAGCACGCCGCATAGGCGTACATCTCTGAACAGCTCACCCACATGGCTGAACCCGAGTGCACGCCGCATAGGGGGTTATAGTATACATTTCATTATATAGCTCATATAGTCATTAGATATAGCCCCAATCAACAAAATCTAAGCTACTGCTTAAGCTAACCAACAAACAAACCATAATCAAACCACCATACCGCCGTACCATCAACAAACTATAAAAAGCTGATCAGAAAATTCAGTGAACGGAACAGACTTAAAACATAATATTCAGATTATACGAATTGAAATCTCGTGGCTAAATTCCCAACATTCACTCGCACAATTTTTTTTTAATTTACTTATTCTCGAAGTTGTCCAATCCAATGATAGCTCTATCGAGGAGTTGCCTCGACCAAGAGTACCACGTGCACTGGCCCAACTATTCACATATTGTTTATAATTAGTCCACTGCAACGATAACCCTATCGAGGAGTTGCCTCGACCAAAGGTAGCACGTGCATCGGCCCAATCATTTACTCATTATAACTTTAATCAGTCCAACGCTACGATAACCCTATCGAGGAGTTGCCTCGACCAAAGGTAGCACGTGCACCGGCCCAATTACCATTACAATAATAATTTTTTACCATAATGTTTTAAATATTAACCATCTGGGAAATACGCCACAACGATTGCTTATTTAAATACCGAGTTATGAGACTACACAATAACCACCTCGCTCCACACTGAACTTATCTCGGACAAAAACAATGAACAATGTAAATGTAAATAATTTATAAAACTACTTACGATTTTACCAACCTATGGCTCGTGGTTCTTGTCACTTCTGACTTATAAAGAAAACACTATTTTCTTGCTAATACTTTTAATCCGCACAACTTAACTATTTCACAATCAAACTCTACTACATTATACCATTTTAAACACTACATTATACCATTTTAAACGACTTTTGCCCCACCCAGAAATAACGATAATATCATAACCTTTATTTCTAAGTGTTGCCAAAGTAAAATAATACATTCAGTTGCCATAATGGAAATACATTTTAAAGTGTCTTACAATATTAGTCATTTGTAGTTTGACAGTGTTGCCACAGTGGATATTATAATTCGATAATAATACATTTCTTATATTAATTCAATGAAATCACGACAGGTTCAAGTGTCGATGCCTTCAGTCTTGACAACAAAGTCACACCCGGACAGAAACTGACCGGATATGATGCATCACCAATATTTTTAAAACACATTACATATAATTTCAGCAAGTTATTTCTGTGATGTCAAAACATTCTGCGGTTTGCAAAAGAAAATGTGTCATGACATTTCCTGTGTTATATTTTTATGTTGCCTATAATTAGTTGGTATTAGATCATGCAGTTTGATTTTAGTATTCGATAATTTTATTTAATGTTTTGTTTATCTTGGATATTACTGACACCAGTGAAGGAAAACATCGTACGGAAACCAGGGGGCTTAAAACGGTCACTTTAGCAGAATCATAATTTGAAAATATTATGAATCATCGTAAAATGTCACCAGCTGACACTTCATAATATGATCTGCGCGTAATTCATACGAAATAATTCATCTGTTTGACAGTTTTCTATGGAGCTTCGTAAACTGGTCCACAAATTACGAATTGCTTTTATGTCAAATTAGAGGAATTGCTGATGACAGCTGGGATTCAGAAAATGAACTGCTTTTAGAGGAAATGCTAATGTTGCCCGTTTAGGCCCGTTTAGGTCTAGTTAATAATATTAATTCTGAAATCGTCAATCCATCTTGAGCAAGCATGGTGATCAATGCTCATAGCCTTATCTTTATGAGAAAAGGCCTATGCCTGCAGTGGGACAATAAAAGGATGGTTTTATTTATCATACTCGTACATAGCTCTGTCTGTCTGTTACCTCTTTACGCTTTAAGGGCTGAACGGATTTGGATTTCATGTGGCGGCGTCTACATAGCCACATGCGAACTACGCATCAAAAGACAAAAATCCTGACGTCACATATAATCCTGCATCGCGGAATTGTATACAAGATTCCAACATCAATTGTTGATACAATATAAAATAGACATAGCACCAATGATATTATATTAACAAATATGTTATAAGCGCGCAATCGTGAAGACTCGAAAACATTCCAATTGTAACGTTTTTACTTGTAGTGAAATGTAAAATGAATGAAACGTGGGTATGTGTGCCGCTGCTGCGCGGAACACTTTTTTCGGTTGTTTTGTGAGTGTATAACATATCTTTTAATATAATATCATTGCATAGCAATATACGACATATTTTCAGACCATGTAGGGACAATACACCCAAATTATAATATTCTAAAGAATCCATTATACAAAGTTCACCAGACAGATTTATAGACGTTCTAAATTACCTTTATCTACACAAGTCAACCTAGATCGATTCAGATATCAGTGTCTATTGAAATCGTCAGGCCTTTCAGCCTGCCATGCGAATAATGTTATTCGACCATCCTAACTAATATTATAAAGAAAGAAAGAAAAAAGAATAGAAAAATTGTTTATTCTGCACAAACTAAACGCACAATACAAAATAAAAAATGACATTTACTAAAACTACAAATTAGCCAAAAGCCTCGTATTTAACAACAAGAATATTAAAAATTTGTCAAATTTTGTCTATAGCTTGATGAGAGCATAGTGATTAGTGTTTTTACTTTTTAGTAGACAGTTATCTGTGGATGAGAGGCCAAAAACAAATTACTTGCGTAATGTGTTGCGACATTAACAAATGAAAACAATCACAAATTAAACGAAATGCCGATTACAGTGGAAAATTATCAATTTCTGAAACAACAATAACAAGAACAACTATGCTGTGCGTCGTATCTGTGCAAGAATAGGTCATTGCTCAGCTAAAAGCCGTGACTTCAGACGAACCTATTGTCAACAGCGCTGATTTTCAGCAAAAACCTCGCGAATGACGTAATGACGTCCCCCCATGTGAAAATACTATATCTGGTCAGCAGAATTTCTTACGAAAATGAGTGTGTCTGAATATTATGAAAGTAAGTACATATAAAAAATAATAAAAAATAAAATAAAAATATATTTAAAAGTGTATACCTATGTCTGTATTTATGCGTAACATAATAAAAATAAAAGATACATAAACTGAGGGGTATAATAATTACACTGAAAATAAAAATAAAATACTACGGTGTGTATTCCTAAATCTACTATAATATTTTAAGTAATTATATTTGAATCTATGGTCTATGCACATAAATATATAAATTCTAACCCAACAGGCGATATGTTTGCTGATGGATGGACGAAGATTTTATTGGTATGTCAGAAGTACTCTGAGAGGAATTTATGAAAGTGTGGTTAACCTGAGTCTCCTATGAAGATTCGAATAACGTCGTTTGGACGCACGCTATTTCGAAACAAATTGCGGGCGGTACACCAGCTCGAAAACACATTGAATCGAAAAATGCTGTAACGAATGCCGTTATCGCGAACACGCTGAGCCGTAAAACTCTTTGAATGGTAGACTAGTATCGAAATCCACTGTTGCGTTTATTTGTCTAGGAATCGAACTCACGACCCCGATGAGACACAGCAGGCCTCGTCTTTGGATTGGGTTTAGGAAACAAGGGTAGTGAAAAGTATTATTTTGTTTTAGATAAAGATAGACGGATGGACAGCGAAGGCTTAGTCCTTCGCTGTCCATCCGTCTATCTTTATCTAAAACAAAATAATACTTTTCACTACCCTTGTCTATCTAGGGTTCCGTTTCGCACCCTTCAGGTACAGAAGCCTAAAAACTATCACACACACATGCACACACACTCACTCATTCACTTGGCACGGCATGCGGCAGTCACAGTTATGTATTACTGGTATTTAGCTGCATCCAGTTAGACTGGAACCCGACCCCAATATAGTTTGGAAATGACGAGGCAGATTGTTTTTTTACACAGTCATGTAATTTTCCATTTTACACTGCAAAATTTAAAGTAATAATTTTCCAACACGAAGTTGTAAGCGTGTGCAAATGTCGGCAACGCTTTGAGCATGACGATTATTGCTGAGTCACGGACGTGATGGATATTCTATGAAATTACATTTCACAGACGACCACCCCCAGCTATACATAAGTTACTAAAGGTACAATTCCGTAGCCGACCACAGGCGGCAACTGCAGGCGACGTGTCGCCGCGACATGACGGGTTTCTACGTATTTCTATAAAATAAAAATAAAAATATTTCAGGTCCTTGTTCCTTATGAAATACACAAACAATACAATACTTTGTCAATTTAGTGTCACAATGTTGAATTACATAAGTTTTATAGTAGTTATCGCTATGATGATTATAAATATATAAATGTCAGATCAAATCAATTAATGTAGGTATAAGAAAATGCAAAAAAAAAAAATAGGAAATGAATTAAATTAAGATAATGCAGTTATGTCAGAACCAAAAATTTTAATTAAAATAAAATAAAAAAATTACCCATCACTACACAGTTACACAAAGTTAATAAAACCGACGCTAGCTACGGAAAGTATTTCATAGAAATTCATAGAAGCCAGTCATGTAGCGGCATCACATCACGTCGCCTGCAATTGCCGCCTGCGGTTGGCTACGGAATTGTACCTTAAGTATAGATCCGTATTGTAACCTTAAGCAGAGGTGCACCTATAGTACACCCACATTTCGCCAGTTATGTTTAAGTTCCATGTAATAGTAGGCGAGCCTATTGCCATCAACCGGGCACAAATCCAGACTCCAGGCTGCTACTGAGAAATTTCAAATGGAAAAACCCAATAATACTTTGCCCGACCCGGGAATCGAACCCAGCACCTCATCATTAGCGCTTGCGACCTCTAGACCAACAAGGCAGGAAATAAATAATTGTCTCTAATGAATCAGAAACGCTTATCAAACGGAATTATACCTTACAATTTCCAAAGTAGGTATATTTTTCTTTACATGGTCTCTTGTTTAAAATCCAAAGTATCACGATTTGTTTGTTCCTATTTCAGTTTACCATCGTAACTGAGCTGTTTATGCAGTCAACCGAATTAATCGTGCAGTTTTTATGAAGTCCACCGAATGGGGTGCTCTAACGATTTGCATACTAGAAACATTAAAAGCGACTGACTCACCGTTGAATGTTGAATTGCTCTGCTAAATCGCTAATATGAAGTAGCCTGAAGCTAGTGCGAACAGACAAAGCGTCTATCATGCTCAACTTTTAGGCACAACTGACGGACATGACACGAACATGATCGGTCGTTTTCGGTTCTACTCACGAATGCATAGGTTTAACCCCTGTCACTCAATCCTGAAAATCTCATTCCATTGCTGTAATTGGTTGATAACCGGAACCAATTATAATACATAATTATTATCATACAATATTATGGCCCAGAATTGATTTCGTGTGTATTTTAAACTTGCGATCCGTTTATGCTTTGAATGTGTGTAATTTACTGATGTGGCGATTTGTCAAAAGATTGAGATTTCTATGGTATATATAAGTTTGTATGTGACACATAAACCTTCCGTAATAAATATTCTACATTATGGTGAAAACCTTAACAAAATCCATTAGAAGAACTAAGCGATCACACAGGCGACACAAAAAGCAATAATATAAAGGTGCAAGAGTAAACTGCCATACCAAAATATTATATAGTATATGTGTTCCACTAACTTGCGTGTCGCGTCGCTCTAGTTCACTAGAAAAGCGACAGAATAATGTAAATGACCGATCTCGTCAGATTTTCATGATCTACGCAAAGTGTTCCGATCGTAAACCAGTCACAATCACGACTGTTAAGTTAGAGTTCGACGATAAATTTTATTTGGTCCTCTGCGATCGGAATTCAGTATTAATAATAAGTTGATTGAAACCTGAACTAAATATAGGTTGCTTATTATAAGTTTTTAAGGTAATCACATCTAGATGTATGACATGAGGAGCTCGTGGCTAAGTAATAACAGGCGCTCGGGTCGATCCATCAGGTATCATGTATTTATGTCTCATCAATGACGTAACGCGACTAATATTAACAGCTCATGTTAAATGGAAATAGCTTTAAATTATGAGTAAACTAGCTTCCGCCCGCGGCTTCGCCCGCGTGGTATGTCGATAAAAAGTACCCTATGTCCTTTCCCGGGATGCCACCTATCTCATTGCCAAATTTTATCGAAATCCGTTCAGTGCTTTAGGCGTGAAAAAGTAACATACAGACAGACAGAAAGACAGACAGAGTTACTTTCGAATTTATAATATTATAGTATGGATGATCGAGCTGTTGATGTTTGTTATACTATTCTTTATAAGACGTTAGAATTCAGCTCTTTTTTCCGGTTGATAGAGCAATCACAGGTTAAGCTACGCTTGCCGGGGTTGGTCCGTGGATGGGTGACCATTTTCACATATCGAGACTCCTCCATGCCTCGGAAAGCACGTTAAGCCGTTGGTCCCGGCTGTCATTTGTGGATCTTTGACAGTCGTTACGAGCACGAAAGTCTGACAACCAGTTTAACCAAGGGGTATCGTATTATCCAGTTACTGGGTTGTGGAGGTCAGATAGGCAGACGCTCCATGTAAAATACTGGGATTCAGCTGCATCCGGTTAGACTGGAAGCCGACCCCAACATAGTTGGGAAAAGGCTAGGCAGATCGACATCTAGATGTATGACAATGTATTGTGTTATGAATAAAATTAGCAAGGTAGTTATAGGACTCCATTTGAAATAAGATTAGAATTTAATTAAACCATTTTTACAGTTCGTTCCACCGATTTTGACTTCTATTGCGTTGGTGGCATGACAATTGGCAGCCGCAGTAGACAGTTGGTATTGTGTAACCTTTTTTCTTTTAGTGACATCCTTATGAATACGGTATAGAAGTCAAAATCGGATGAACAGACTATAAAAGGGTTTGTTTTTAAATGTGTAATCTTAGATAGTTAATTGATTCAGGCGTGACTTTGCGGAAATCCATTATAAAATACAATAGACGCTGATATATTTAGTAACCTATTCCGCTTGACTATTCTTCAAGAACGTCAACGTCGCGTTTGGTTTGCAATTGGTCAATCGTCATCCTGAAGATGCCTCGTTGAGAGGTGAAACACGTGTCGATTTCTTACAGGGTTTTTATGACTCTTGAAGAATAGTCAAGCGGAATAGGTTACTAAATATATCAGCGTCTATTGTATTTTATGTCTAATCTTATTTCAAATGGAGTATAAGTAAGAGAAAGTCTGAAAGTGACCAAGAATTTTCGAGGAAATCAGTTTATTCATGTCGGAGTAATGAGGGAAGGCATTTTATATGGAACGTTTTGAGTTTGTTTGTGAATAATTACATGTAGGAGAAGGCAACGCTTTCACGGTAAAACGGCTGAACAGATTTGGCACATGAGTCGACCATGACCTAGATTAGGACATAGGATACTTTTCATTCCGATATTCTCAAGGGATCGAGACTTATGCGGGTGAAACCGCGGGGCGCAATTTGTAAAGGATAAGGGCAGGAGAATGATGATGTTAGTTTAAATAATGCTCTGAACTTAAATAACATTTTATGCTTATGTCAGTGTTGTATGTTTAAATATATTAAAAATAACGAATGTTAATGACTGAAAGTTTTCAGCGCATCAATTTATAATATTCAGTGTATCTCACCGACACTTTGACGGCGCCTTTTAAAATAATATTTCTCAATGTTATTTTTTTATATTACTCCAGGGGTGGCCAATTAAGGGTGTCGCATTAAATTCTGAGACCGTTTACTAGGGTTTAAGTTATTTTTAATTAACTGAAAAAATGCCTCGTAGCTGAAATTAATGTAACATTTTTGCTGAAAGGTCAATTGTAATTGTTATTGTTGGGACAAGTCCTTAATAATTATTCTTATTTAAAATTACAAGGAATGAATTAACAGTTTCAAGTAATTACTTTCATGATAAGTATATAGAGCTAGTTTGTCTTGGCTGAAAACTGAAAATTTACCGGCATTTGAATTATTCAATCATTGAGTACAATCATCGTCTTCCATTTTATATAGGTACTTGTACATAATAACATTATAATTATAGATCATATTTTAGTGTTAGCTTGTATTTTGTATTTAAGTTGTTGTGTTAATAAATAAGACTATTAATCCTATCCTAACTAATATTGTAAATGCGAAATTACTTACTAAAGTATTATATTATTTTTAATTATTGTGAATGTGAAGATTATGTGGATCTTTCTTTTCTTTTTTACTATTTATTTTTTCTTAATTTTAATTAATCATAGTCTGGCAGTTTGAGTAATTTATGCGGCCTAACCAAATGTCCTTTCTTTGGTATTGTTCGTCAAATCGTTGAGCTCCTTAAATTCGGAGTTGAGCTGCACGATTACTGACAAATGCGTGCACTGACTGGACAGGTCCACTCAATCTGTATGGTTCTTTCCTCAAAAGACCATTTCAGACACCAATCTACATGGTCTTCTCATAATCTGACCAAGATTATGTCTGGACTTTAAAAGAGACTGTGGCCTCTGAGTTTGTTTCGGCCTTTATTCTCAGAGTAGTCAGATAGGAAACGCCGACCTCATCTCGTTTTAAAAATGTGATTGACGTGTAAAAGTGTTTGTAAAAACCTACTTTATAAAAAAAAAAAAAAAAAAGTAAGTAAGTTTTTTGTTTGTTTGTGTGTTTGCGCTTTCACGCTAAAACGGCTGAACGGATTTGACACATGGGTTAAATGACCTGGAAAAGGACATAGGATAATTTTATTCCGATATTCCCACGGGATACTTATGCGGATGAAACCGCGGGGTTCAGCTAGTGTCTAATAAAAAAAAAATTCATCATCGAGTTAATAGAATTTGCATTTGAAGTAATTACTGCGCAATAACATTGAAATCAAACACAAAACTCAGTTACAATAACTATAAAATTTACAGGAGTTCGAAGTGAATTTTAGTTAGAATTTTCAGTAGGTAGATATAAATAGACTATACCAACGTAATAAGGAATGCATTGATTCAAAATTATACAATACGTTTACGTAAGAGAGCCAAAATTAATTCTGCATTGACTGATATCCGACATAAGGATTGTTCATACTGAAAGAGGTAAGCGAGAATCCCGAATGAGAAATATAAAAAAAAACCGGCCAAGTGCGTGTCGGACCACGCACAATGATGGGTTTCGTAAACATTTACCATGTTATTTTAGGACCATAGATTTCTCATAGGTTTTCTGTAATCTGTGAGGGAAGAACCATACTCAGTTTTTTTTTTCGAAATTTTAGGCGCAGTAGTTTCGGAGATGAGTGGTCGGCATGCTCAGTAGTTTCCGAGATAAGCGGGATGATAGTCAATTTTCATACATTTTCTTTTCTTTTTAAGTAGGTATTTATTTTAATAAAATATTTGAGATTCTCACAACAAGCCCTTTCCTTTGATACGTCACATGGTACAGATTGCATTTTTTTGGGTGTTCTTCAACTACTTTTGGCCGGGCGCTGGAGTACCTGCGCAGTTCGCCACGTTTCTCCGGCCAGGAAATATAAATTACTAGCTGCGCCCCGCGGTTTCACCCGCGTAAGTCACGATCCCATGAGAATATCGGGATAAAAAGTATCCTATTTCCTATTCCAGGTGATACTCTACCCCTGTGCCAAATTTCATCCAAACCCGTTCAGCCGTTATAGCGTGAAAGCGTAAAAAACAAACTCACTATCGCATTTATAATATTAGTTAGGTTAGGTTAGGTTAGGATGACTCCTGTTTTTTTTTTTTTGCCATTTTTCCGCAATATTAAGTAAACCCACTTTTGGTTCTGGACATTTACGAGATGATTATTGATTCTACTTTGGTGAAAAATTCAAATTCCTTAATGGTGGTAAAAATAATTACAATTATCTTATATTGTAACTCCAGTTCGATTTCAAACATAATACAAATCTACTGACTGGGGAGTAAAGAAGCTACATCCGTTGATAGTTATACGATTGTATAAGAGTTACTGTATACACGTACCGCGCTACAAGATTTTAATCGTTTACATTTCGCGTATTTTCGACGTGAGTAAATTAAACAGTACCTATTGATTGTTATTTTCAACGTTTATTTGGTGGAAATATTTATAATCAGATAATGTTTGCAGTTCGTACAAACTGAATAATGTGTAAACTCTGTTTTTTAATCTCGACATTTCAAGTGATTGTTGTTTGTTTTTTCAATTTGGAGTTTGACATTAGTAGGTACCTGAAAAATTAGTCTACGAGATTAATAAAACAGAGTATAAACTAATCCGCTCATCCATACACATTCATATATTTATATAATGTCTTGTAAAAAAAAAACATGATTTAAATCATGTTTTTTTAATAGCACGCACCTATTTGAAACTCTGCTGAAACTGAATTTGTGGCGGGATTGTCTCAAAACCACAAGCCAAAACAAAAGAATCTTTTAAATTCAAAATAATTTATTTTGAGTAATATGAACTCATAATAGAATATGCATACATTTACGAATGAAAATAATATTAAAATAAAGACATCAGATACCATTCAGGCACAATTTAGGTGATCGGCGTATGTCACCGGTGTTGGTATGTATGTGGTTGCTTGTCCTATTGGTATACGACGCGCTACACAGAGATGCGCAGTTAATTTTGCCCACTGGGCACTGACAAAGCACACAAAAAAAAAAAACAATTTGTAACTTCATTACTCGTTCATCACAACTTTCACGAGACATAGTTCAAGCTGTTGTGCAAAAGATAAGCCAGTAATGTCGCTCACGGACACTTTGCATGCAGTCAAAAACAACGGCCAAAAATACAGCTGACTTAGTTCAAAAATGAGTCCCTACTTTCAGTGCTACATAGTTTGTATTAGTACTGCAATACATCCTAATCCGTGAATTTGTTTGTTTGTTTGTTACGCTTTCACGCTAAAACGGCTGAACGGATTTGGATGAAATTAAGCAAAAGGATAGACCATGACCTGGAATAGGACATAGGATACTTTTATCCCGATATTCCCACGGGATCGAGACTTACGCGGGTGAAACCGCGGGGCGCAGTTAGTTGAATATATATATTCAAAACAAAGTAACACAATGTCAGCACAATTCAGCTTTACGAACTAACTGAAACCGTGGTCCTGACAGAGTGCAACTATTTCGTTACTTTATTGTTTCGTCGAGCGTAAACTCCCAAGTGCTTTTTCACTGAAACAATGTTTCAATGTAATTGGTTCAGTAGGTAAGGGCTTGGGGGCTATACAGATTGATGAAGCGAATAAATGACTCGTTAAAGTGTTGCGATACTTGGATTGGGTCTTTGTTATATTATTTTTATTGTTGTTGTTAAGAATTTGGTACTGTGAATCTCAAATGTCCATACTTAGGGAGCAGATTAGCAAGATTCGTATTTAGCTCTTCTTCGTCAAGCTACTAAAATACCTATAGGTATTCGTGGAAACCCCCGCATATATTCTCACATTACAATCTTCTTCTTATAATAATTATAAAAATGAATTATTACTGTTCCTTAGTCTCGCTACAACTCGAAAACGGCTGGCCTGATTTTTTTTCGTGTTCGTTATTCTCAGGACAAAGTTTGTGGTAGGTAGGGTAGGTAGGGTAGGTAGGTAGGGTACTACTTAAAATTGTACTTATCTAGATGGACGACCCGGATGCATTTAGTGACACCTTTATTCAGTTGCAGAACTTGATAGGCTGGGTTAATTCATTTGCAGTACTCTGAGATAATGCAGTAACCGCTTACAAACTCCTCGTTAATCGCTCACAAACGCACCTAGCTCTACCCCACTAAGTATTTGTTGATCTTGGAGCGAGCTACAACTGATTGAAGGAGATTGATGTACACACACACACCCGATCCTTTAATACCCCTAGACACGTGAATGAATCAGTCTGTTACATTTTAAACACTATTTGTAAATGTTTTTGATAAATAAAATTAGATAAAATATACAGATGCTTGCCGCAAGGTAATGTGTGTGTTTTAGACTGAGCTATACTCCATTTGAAATAAGATTAGACATTTAAATAAACCTTTTTTACAGTCCGTTCAACCGATTTTGACTTCTATTGCGTTGGTGGTATGACAAATGCTGCAGTAGACAGTTGGTACTGTGTAAACTTTTTTGCTTTTAATGCCATCCTTATGCCCACGGTATAGAAGTCAAAATCGGTTGAACGGACTGTAAAAAGGTTTGCTTAAATGTCTTAATCTTATTTGAAATGGAGTATAGTTATAATATTGTTATGGCTAGTAGTGTCTGTACGACTTGTACAAGCTATAGTTACCTAATGTTTTAATAATACTTCAACTGCTTCTCTGCATGGAAAACAAAGGCTCCTTCTCATAAAGATAATGAATGAACAGTTCAAGACTTTGCCCTTCACGATGTTCCACATCAGCATAGGTCATTATTGTTCAAAATTAACTTGCAAAAGCTACTGTCTTGTTAAGTTTACAGTTTTCGTAGTAGGGCGGCGCGTACACACGGCTACACATCAAGCTATACATTTACAGTTTAAGCTGACCTCTCATTGTACGGAAATCCTATACAATGCGAGATCAGCGTAAACTGGAAATGTATAGCTTGATGTGTATCCGTGTGTATACATACGGAATTTAGTATAGTTAAATGACTGTACTAAATTTCCGTAGCGTGGCGTTCCCTTAGCGTGACGTTCTTTAAAGCCTCATCACTGAGGTCGCAACCAAAAGTTTATCTTTTGAGTATGACTTGTCAAAGATCGTTACTCCCACACGAAGTAAGCCACCACACATAAAAGTCGCCTCCATGGTTTAAGTTTAACCTGCTTTAGATTTTTAAAGTCTTATTCAAAGCCTTATTTCTCACTGTCAGTTTGTCGGCAATACTTCATTAAAGTGCGCGCAAGATAAGTCTGCGCGCGAATGCTCGCCACTATTCGTGACGTGCTTAATTCTATTAAAATATTAAATATTATTAATTTAACCTTAATATTATTCATTTTATTTTAATATTAAATCATTCTATACATAATTTGACCTTACATTAACCGACATGACGGCGGCATACGATTAGTTCCAATTTCAGCCGCGCGCAGACTTTACCAGCCCCTAACGGCTGTCAATATGAACGGATAACGAGATTATGGATTGGTAATTAGAAAATCCTCCTAGTTTTCAGATAAGCCGAAATGCCCAGATACTAAATATATAATTATATAATATTAAGTTAGCAAGTCAGGATTATTTCCATGTCTAATTATGGGTTAATACTTAACAAAAACAGATGTGCATTGATAATGTTTTGTTGATAAAGATAACACTTAAAACGGTCCGCCTGATAAGGGTAATGCCAATGCGTTTTTTTTGTATCAATATATCCGTTGTACAGCTGTTAAGGCCCGATAAACATTGGCGGCACGCGAACAGAGAACATAAAAAATAGGACGTTGAATAAGTTTATCGCAAACATTGTATTACGACTAGGAATCACTTAATATAGTATTAGAACGCTCATGCACGCGCGTTGGAAGTTGCAATAAGTACGTCGCGCCACCGCGCGTCGTACACGTATGGTCTGTATAAAAGTAACTGATGAAAATGTAAACAAATGGATCAGAAAATGTACCTGCGGCTATCAATTTATAGTGTCACTTACAAATTGAAATAACTACCGATTTGAGATTGAAATACTTACAGGTGAAGCGTTACTATTTTGCTTTAGTAAGTGATTATTTACATATTTATTTAATACTTTATGAACAAAAATTTACAGAGGCGGACTTAATGCCTGTTGACTGACCTCTACCAGTCAACCCTTGGTTGATGCAGAGTTAGGTGCAATAACTAAAGAGAGAGACGACGACGACTACGATTACGTCAGAGTTTAACCTGAACAGATTTTGTTTACACTTTCTTTAGATACTTTTGGAACAGACTATTAGAGTCGTTATTTAGTTATGAAACTACACCAAAATTCCTAGCAATGGCTTCATTCATTTACATAATCATTTGCTGCATTTCACAGAGTCAATAAATTGCCTATCAATCAAGCTCCATTAATTCTAAAAACAGTAAAAGAAAAAGGTGTCATTGTGAGTATAACAACTCCAAATCAAGACAAATCATTCGGAATTAATGTTAAAGTAAAATGAAGACCGAAACACACGACCCCAAGTTACGCGTGCTCATTGGCCGCATTGATCAAAGGTGAATGGGCACGCGTCAATTTGTCACGTCGTTGGTCGCGTGAGGTGTGTGACAAATCTGTTTCCAGCTGAAAGCGGTTTCAAACGTGAACCTCTCGAAATTAAAGCAATTATCCTTGTAAAGATATTATTTGAGAGGACAAGGAGGTGCTGCACCGCTGTTGAAAATGATTCGAGAGCGTACAAAACATTTAAAAGAAATACAATATCTTTATTTCTGTAATTTTTAATTGGTTCAAAAAACCACTTTAACTCATCAAAAATAAGTTATGTTTTAAAACTAGATGAGTTCGGAGTTTCCTTACTGACTCCTCTGAGAAGAAAAATCGAAACAAACTAGGAGATCAAAGTCTGTTTTAAAGTCCAGACATAATCTTGGTCAGGCCTTAAGAAGTAGAGAAAAATTTAAAAAAAAATCTGCAGCAATTTGCAGACGTACAAAACTATAGCAGAATAATTGCCTATCTAAATTCGTTTTCCTATCTTTTGTGACTCTCGAATAATTTATAACAAACTTTTACTCTTACCCTTCCTACACTGCTATCATAAATACACCAAAAATAAATCAATTTCTGTACTTCAGAAAAACAGTAAAAATACATCATAGGAAACAGTAGCAAAAACTTCCTAGAATACACCACTTTTACAGCAAATATTAAATCACGGTAACTACACAAAAAAGTTGTTTTTATGAAAAAGAGTTCCTTCGTTCATGTAAGTTAGAACTTCGGCAAAGATCGGGCCTATCGGTTTTCTTTAAATGCTTTTGAAGCACAATAAGTTTAGATATACACCTACTACTGAAATCATATTCACAAAAAAATCACTTTCAAAACTAATTTACGCTAAAAGACAATTTTCCTACATGAATAGGACTCGTTAGATGAAAATTGTCGCGAGATTTCATAATATAATAGTAGTCATGTGTGTAGAGCCATGTCGTTTTTCAGGACCGAGTATAAATTTTTATGGCACTAGGTAAGCGGCGGCATGTCGGAAGAAACGACCGTTTATCAGTCTGTTCGCGATTCGATTTCGGCATGCGAAAATGGCGAACTTGAACTTGAAATATGAATGAACCGTTTCGTAAATAGACACACACAACACATCACTTGTGCCCTTGGAAACGGTTTTTGCTGTGCCCAAAATATGTATGGTAGGTACATTAATCTGGGCACGACAAAAACCGGGTCGTGTTCGCATAGATTTTAATGCCTGCTTGTGCTTCTTTAGCAAGCTTTGCACTCGACTATTCTGTTGTGGCGGCATCTACATCGCCACATGCAAACTACGCATCAAAGTCCTGACCTCATATAAAGACCCTGACATCGCAATTACATTTTACCGCGCGATGGACATATATACAAAATTCCAATTTCAATCGTTGAGCCCGCCAGACACAACACCGGTCTGGTCGGAAGAGCCTCCCTATCAATAGATGATGAGTGAACTTTACACTCTTTCCTCATACCTGTAAACTGTTATAAACTAATGATCGTCATGACTTTTCTTGTTTGAGATTTATTTCTTTATTTTCCTTGCAAAAAGCATAAAGGCCAGTCATTTAAAACATCTTAAGTTGAAAAAAATTCATTTCTATACTCCGTGGATGGTACCAATATTGCAATAATGTAAATCCAAGTTTGCAGCTTCGAAAAAGCTGTGCTATGTAACTGTGAGTTGCTAGAAAAACCTCGAACATGATGGTGGGCAAAAGACACCCAGCTCCGCCACGGTTCAAACCACTGTGGTTTAGAAGACATTACTTCTCTCTTTACTCAGGCTAAAGCTCATCAAAATCTGTCCCGGGGTTATTCAGTTCTGATAATGTTAGGTTTATGTTAGGTTATGTTAGGTTTGGATAGGTTATGTTAGGTTTGGATAGGTTCGGCCTCGACATCATCGAGGCGGTCCGGCCGGTGCTCGAGCGCTGGCTCGGGAGGAGGCACGGCTCCCTGTCGTTTCGGGTGGCGCAGGTGCTCTCGGGGCACGGTTGCTTCGGGAAGTACCTGTGTCGCATAAACAGGGAGCCGGACGCTCGGTGTCACCACTGCGTCGACTGCCGGGAGGACACGGCGGCCCATACGCTGGCAGAGTGTGCCGCTTGGGAGGAGCCGCGCCGTGCCCTCATCTCAGAAGTAGGCAATGACCTCTCGCTGCCGGCCGTCGTTGAGTCGATGGTCGACAGCGAGGAGTCCTGGGACGCGGTGGTTTCCTACTGCGAGACAGTCGTCTCGCAGAAGGAGGCTGCGGAAAGGGAGAGGGAGATCTCATCCACTCACCCGGCCCGCAGCAGGCGCACCGGGCGTCGGCGGAGGGCGGATAATGCCCTCTTCCAGCCCCCCTAAATGGGTCCAGGGACCCATTTAGGGGCGGCGCGTAGTGTTCCACGCGCGCCCCTCTTAGACGTCACGGGGGGAGTCAAACACCTCACTCCCACCCCTGACCCGAGGAGGCCCGCGATGGCGGGCCGGCACCAGTCAGGGGTTGCGGAAGATTTTTACGTTCCCGCGACCCCCGGCGTAGGTGTGAGTCGGAACACCGGGGTGGTTTTTAGTCAGTAAGAGTCTGACAAAACCCTTCGCCCGCCCCAGGCCGGAGGACATCCATGAGGAATTTCCACCTCGGAAAAAAAAAAAAAAAAAAAAGGTTTGGGTAGGTTATATTAGGTTTGGATAGGTTATGTTAGGTTAATCTCACAACTTTTTCTAACAATTTTTTTTGTTGTACTTAATGTGACTACGTTGGCTAAAGTTGGCCTTCAAAGACAGCGAAGTGGAAAATTCTCTAAAATAGGCAATAGAAAAAAAAAAAATTGCCCATTTTCTCGTTCCTAAGTCAAAAATTCCGAAAAAATCATAACTCGAAAACTATGAAAAATCGGGGAGCATACATGGGGGTGATTTGGATACCCCACGGCACGAGGGACCGATTTTTTTTTTGGACTTCAATGCCGCCCTATATGTATATTTGTTCTTTTGTGGCGCTCTAGACACCAAACGGGAGGGCCGATTTAGAAGATACGTCAATCGATTTGCCTTAATCTTGTGACTATCACGAAAGACATGACAGTAATCCAAATTCAGAAAAACCGACGCCATACAGTGAAAGAAAAAGAAAAACTACGAGGTAAGTACCTATGTCAAGTGATTGAATAGATCTTCGAAAAAAGGGTTCTTCTTCTTCAGGCTTTCTCTGATAATTTTTACTAAAATAATAAAAATACTCGCAATTTGATACAACGAAACTAATGAAGTCACTCGAGCCGCCATGACAGAATGCCCCGTTTTACAATCAAAATTATATTAGGGTATATCACAGATATAGATAGACATAGATAACGCAAGTATCACGATCTGTATGAAAACCAAGCGTGCCATTTTTTGACTACCTACTATGACGTCACAAGCACTATTTAGTGATGGGAAAATAAAATCGATTCAAAGACGGCGCCGCGTGCGGCACCCGTCTTGCCCCACCCCCCGCCTAGCGCCAGCGCTCACCCAGCCAGTAGTACGCTGAAAATTTTCGTATTGAAAGGTTGTGTGCTCGTGCGCGTTCCGTCGAATGCGCTGCTGGGGCTTTGTCAACGCTACTTCCCAATCTGGGGGTCCCGAGCGCTGCTTGTAAGCAGCCGTCAGAGTCATCACACGATCTCCTACGAGGCGTCTTGTGCACTGGCCTACTCGAGTACTCGCGTCATCCTATCCGTCGCGAGGTCCTAGTGTCGGAATGGCGGACGTGGGTATGCCGCCAATCCAACCCTACCTAATATTGTCGGAACTGAATAACCCTGGGACAGATTTTGATGCGCCTTTGCCTGAGTAAAGGGAGATTGTCTTCAAAACTATAGTGGTTTTATCTGTGGCGGACGTGGGTGTGCCGTCAATAAATATCTAACCTAACCTAACATTGTCGGAACTGAATAACCCTGAGTTTAATGTTCTTGCAAAACTAATTTGTTAGTTGCTCATTAATATTTATCTTAATTTATTACAGAATAATTTATGGTAACATTTTTCGTTGAAGTTTAGTTTTTGCCACAAAGCTTGATAACCTTAAAATAAAAGATATTCGTCACCATCACCATCACTATCATCGTCATCATCATCATCCTGTTAACAACCTCTCGAAAAATGGGATAGTACCATCTCACGGCCAATTCAAGCACCGCGCGCACTCATTGGTTGAATCAAATAGCGCGCGCTTCCTCGGCTTCCTGTTACACACTTCCATCGCTTTTCATGAAATCTCTCACACAGATTTAATTATTTAGATCGTGATTTAGATTTTGATGTTAGAGAGGAAAGTTGTTACTCTTTAAAAAATTAACTAAAAGTTAATTTGAGTTTTTGGACGACAAAGTAACTTAAAAAAAATGATCAAACATGAAGCAATTGACACACTTAGCAAACGAGATAATAGTACTAATGAGTCCCTTAACCTTAGGCAAGCACAATATAGTAATATAGATAAAGGTAATGGTGGTAACGGCCCCGAATTACGAAATGTAGGTAGTGGGTCCGAACCCAGACAGGCGCTTCACTTTGTGTAAATAATTTCATCACCACTGCTCTCAAAACGGTGAAGAAAAACTTTTTGAGGAAACTCGCATGTCCTAGAACCAAAAAGACATGTGACATCCACCAAGCCGCCCTGGAGTATTACGGTCCAGTCTCCTTACAGAAAGGACGCATGTGCTCCAGCAGTGGGAACATTGTACGCTGAATATGCTAGATATTTGTAATTTTTTTGTTTGTCACTCGTGGATGTTTCTGGAATGAGTCGGATTTTTCGAGAATGATAAAAGAATAAGGTTTATTTTATTGAATTCTATTTCTATTCAACTAGGTTATCCCAAGTTTTCACATGAAAAACGGTCTATAAGATAAATTATTATCGCTGTGATACCAGTAAAACAATGTCACAGTCAACGGTTTAAAAATGCACTAAAAAACTCGTTTTATCATTAGACCAAATTGTTTTGTCTTCGATATACAAAATTGGTTTGTTTCTACTGCGGACAATGTCTTAATAGTTTATATGTTCGTAGTTCGTATTTTTATCCCCCTGTAGATTCGGAATTTTGTTTAGGTTTCATATTATTTATTGTTCGAAAATTGGCAGTAGTAATTTCTGGTCAACCTTGGAATCAAACAATAAAAACATACAATAAGCTGAGACTACGAAACATTTTATCAAGAGTAGATTAGTATTTGTATTTGTATGTATTTGTAAAATATGTATCGAATGCGTACACACGACCACAGTAAGAAGCTATACATTTCCAGAATACACTGACCTCGCTTTGGACGGGCTTTCCGTATAGTGTTAGGTCAGCTTATACTGGAAATAGATAGCTTGATATGTAGTCGTGTGTTCTAATAGAGGCACAATATAAATCGAAATTAGTTTTTGTAGATAGATAAGATTTCAATCCTAAATCTGTATAGCAACATACAATATCTATCTACTTTTCTAATAAATCGTTGTACTTATCTTGAGTCAACGATAAGAAACGATAAATTACCGTAAATATACGAGTGCCCTTAACTGGAGTTTTCATTTGGTTTATAAAAAAATGTCGCGTAATTTTACTACCTAATATTCCTGTAGGACGAATTTCTTTTTTACTGCTTTAGTATAAATTATTACTATAGAAAGTAAAATTTTATAGGAGGAATTATGACTCGGCAGATAATATTGATTCCAAAACATACGCGTCGATATCTTTCAAGTAATGAAAACAGAGGGCCTAGACAAGTGACAATCGTTTCGAAAGCGTTTCTTATTTCTACAATGATTTTGACATACGTTTTTCGATAGTTTATGTCAGTTCTATACATTTTTGCCTTTCCATCATCGCGGCATTCTAAGCATGGTACTTATAACTTAGTATTCTTTATCTCGTTCCAGCCTTTTCTCTAAGTCTGTTTCGCTTCAATGAGTCAACTCAGACTAGCACAGTCCACTGTTGGACACAAGTCTCTACCAAGTTGCACCGTAACACCTGGTTTTTTGTCGTACATCCAGTCTGTCTTAGCTGCTTTTATAATAAACTATCTTTCACCCGCGGCTTCGCCCGCTTGGAGTTCGGAAATTATCCCATGAGAATGTACTGCCGGGATAAAAAAAGTATCCTATTCCAGGTCATGGTCTACCCATGTACCCATCCAAATCCGTTCAGCCGTTTTAACGTGAAAGATTAACAAACTCGCTTTCGCATTTATAATATTATTTAGGATTACGATAAAATAAAATCGTTATAGTTAGGATAGTCTTCGACTCGATCTAGCAGGAAGGTGCCTTAAGCTACACTTGCAATTCTCTTAAGAGTTCATTTGATTTATCGGGGACCGGTCTTTTGGCAGACATGACAAATTCTCTGCCACTTCAGTTTGCTAAAAGTCACTTCAATACTACTTGTTCATCAAACAAACGTATTTGCTATCTTTTCTTTTAATGACGTCATAGAATTGCAGCAGGTTTATATTTTCATGACTCGTCTATTCAACATTCACAATTAATTTCATGTCCAACATCAATCAAAACCACGGACTCATCGAAAGAATCAAAATAATGTACTATCATAGGCCACAGAGACAGACCTGTATATAAATCATTTAATCAACGTTGCGTGTTCACAGATAAATTCGAATTCATTGGACTGACACTTTCATTTTTCATGTTAATAAATTCCGCGAACAGTTTGGAAAAACTAAATTTGATTATGTTGAGCTAGCTTTGTAGGTGAATAATCAATAAACTGGCATTTTGAAAGTAATTATTTCAATAATATGCGTACCTATATGGAGATACAATATTATTTATTTTACACAAACAACATTTAAAAAACAATTGTAATAGACAGTATTATAGCTAAAACCAATTCATCTTACAGAAAACCATTGAATTGAAACCGTAAAGTCTGACAACCAACTTTAGCAAGGGGTATCATGTTACCCAGTTACTGGATTCTGGAGGTCAGATAGGTAGTGGCTGCATATAAAATACTGGTATACAGCGACATCCGGTTAGAGTAGAAGCCTACCCCAACATAGTTGTGAAAAGGATAGGTAGATGATGAACTAGTAGATGGAATAAGAATGTCATTATGATTATTAGTTTCATACATTATTAGTGTAATGCTTGTTTTGTCTGATATTCCCTCATATTAATTTCATTGGTAGTATGTTCGACAGCTCTGTAATTCGGTCCTATTCTTCAATCAACGATATAGCGTAATTAGTTTTCTGTTTGGAATTTGATTTCAATCGTTTCAATCAGACGTTAATGAAAAGCATTTGACTTGGTAAGCTGATATCAGATGCTTAACTCGAGTGAAGCGTTCATTTTAGATTCATTGCAAGTTCACACGACACCGACAATATTACATGGAATTGTTTATCTGCTCATTTCATTTTTCGATCATTCGGAGTGCTAGTTAAAGATGCCAAATTATGCCGAAGTTCAACTTCGTTGGATTGGCTTACAATTGAATTCATTATTCACTTTGATTAATTTACTATTCAGACGTTTCACTTCGAGAGAAAGATGCTGAAGGAAAGACGTGAATGAATAAGGTGAAGCGTCAGATATTAGCTTTGCGTCTCACATTCCACTATCTTGGGGAGTCCCTCAACTTTACAGTTATAGAAAACATTACATGAAACAGTTCAGGAGTCTATGACTTTGATTTGGTTCATTTTGTTTTGTAACGGACTTTCGAAATTCTGAAAGGTCCGAGAGTAGGTATGGAATGTTTTGAACACGATAAAACTGTAATTTTCAATGATTTTCCTATTTCCATTTTTATGCAATGACTTTTAAAAAAACCCGGAAAAAATTAAAATTACTCTTTTTTTTATCTTTTCACCGACCTCGAAAATACATTGTAATAATCATAAAGTTGAATTTTATTGGTGGCTCTTTTTATGGTGGTTACAAAAAATCAAATAAAGTAATCTTTATATAATTCTTCTGTACGTGTGTTTAGCACCTAACTCCTCCTAAACGGCTGGACCGATTCTTCTGGACCGAGATTTGGATGAAATTCTGTGTGTGTGTTTGAGTGGGTCCTTGGATAGTTTGAAAATAAAATTGAACCCGGTAGGCGGCGCTGTTCGGGTAGGACAACCTCTGCCGGGTCTGCTAGTACTATTATAAAAATATACCTACAGAACCCTCATCGTATGCTCAGAAGTCAAATGTTGCAAATATTAACGCTTTCTGTTATTTATAATGAAAATGACTGATTTAATTTTGATAATAGGAGCAAACTGTGACTTAATATCCCTATTGCATGTTCATTGTTGTCGATTGGTCAACGCATAATTAAGTATTTTCACAAAAACTTTCCTTTGTAATATCACTTCTCTTTATGTCGATTTACAGTTTCAAAATTGTGGAAATAATTCTAAATTCAGGATCTGTAGGTAGTTCATTTGAGTGAACATTGTCGTGAACAATAAATGAACAATGACTCTTGTACGAATGATTATTACCTCCACATATATTGCCGCTTTTCTCTTTGTCATTATGGCATGAAAATCGATGCAGATGCGATGATTTATCACATTAATTAATTAAATTAACATTAACAAAATACATTGAAAATCCGGGTTGCTACTTTCCCGCTAAAAACTATTCGTTCCCTCCGCCTCCAATGACGTTCTAATATTCAAATTCAATCAAGCAAAGGTCTCGATACCATTCTGCCATGCATTTAAAACTATTAATTGGTGAGTTGATGTAAAGCCTTTGTAAAGCTTAGATTACAGTCATAAGTTTTGCCTATTCTACATAAGTTGCTAGCAACTAATTATTCTATCTCTCCACTGCTTCTAGTCATTTATTTTCGTTGGATCCTACTTTTGAATCCCAGTTAAATATTTTTGGCATTGGATCCCAAAAAACATGTATTTCCGTTGGATCCCACATTTCAAAAATACAAGAGAATTACTTTTTATTGTTTTCTTCTTTTTCTATTTTATTGACAAAATAAAAAGAATACTAACGATAACGTAATTATTGTAAATGTAATTGTCATTTTTATTGCTAAAAGTACAAAACACGATTACATTCAGATGAAACTCGAAAATGAAAAACGGTTCACACGGTAAAATGTTTTCCAACAACTTTTTCCATTTTTGTTTTAATTAGACAACGTCCGAGCCGTGCCGGACAGAGGTTACTCGAGCAAAGTGTTTCAGCAGATTTTTGGTGAAAGCTGCCTAGTGAATATTTGAATTTGGAATGATTGTAATAATCTTCTCTAACAATTTATTTAGCGAAAGTAGATTTCGATATTTAAAAAAACATCGAATCATTTGTTATGAACGTTATTTATATAATAATCATAATTCATTCATTCATTTTATCATCTTTGATATTATTATGTAAATAAGGTAAGAAAATTAGAAAACCTTATGTAGGTACCTCCTACCTATTTGTTTTAAAGACTTAGGCCCGTATAGAACCTCACTCAAACCTCTAGCATTATTTAAAACTCGTTTAAAGCGTTTTCATTGGTTGAAACTAATTTTAAGTAATGCTTGAGCCTTCAGTGAGGTTCTTTGGTACGGGCCTTAGTGTGTACACATTCTATTAAATCCTATATGTATCTATCTATATACCTGCTAAGAATTTTCACGCTCAATTAGTAAAGTTTAAGTAATGCTTGAGCCTTCAGTGAGGTTCTTTGGTACGGGCCTTAGTGTGTACACATTCTATTAAATCCTATATGTATCTATCTATATACCTGCTAAGAATTTTCACGCTCAATTAGTAAAGTTCATACCTACACTCCGTAGATGTCAAAGGTAAAATTTTAGTGAAATTAATTCAAGACTAAACTTATTTAACAAATTAAAGCAATTAGGGAGATCATTTAGTGTCATTATAGCAACTTAATTAAATTTCAGAAATTAATATTGTAATGAGAAATTGCCAATATAATTAAGAACATTATTTACAAAAAAAATTACTGAATATCTTAACTTTGTGCAGCAATTAGTAAACCAAAATGAAATATTTGTTATACTAGCAAACACACATTCGACTTTCAAAATCAGAATTAGAATTAATTTCGAAAAATTAATTCTAATTTCGAATGTCACTGATGAAAAATCGATGAGACTATCGCTGAAATTAATTTGATAAAAAGAGCGAAAATATCAGCGAATTCGCGTCGAGAGCTACAGGTGAAGAACGGTCGGACCGCGTAGTCTACATTGGCGTCAGTTGGCCCGCGAACACTGTTTCGAACGGACGTCCCGCGGCCCGTCTCACGAATACACCGACATGTACACGAACACGAAGAATATAAGTGATTGTAAATAAAAAAAACAACGTGAAGTGCTGTGGTCAAGACAGTGTTACAAAAAAAATTGTAGAACTTAGTTTTTTTTTCGTTGTTTTAGTATAGTTATAGTTATCTTATCTTTATAGTGCGTCAGACGAACAAATTCGAAAGAATTGACTTTGACAAGATTTAATAATATTAAATTAAAATAAAATAGTTTTTATTATCATTACTGTAAGTGTGATCAGTTTTAATATTAGTGAGTTATTGAACGAATTTGTGGACAACTTTGTGGACAAAGAAATTATGCGGTTTGCTGAAAAAATGTAAGTACTAAGATTAATCTTTATAAATACTTCTCCGGACTTCTCTTTACATTGGATACAAAAATGAATGAACAAAAACTTGGGACAAAAATATTAATCGAAGCGGAATATAAAAAAAAAAATCAAATATCAAGTAACAACTGCGCATCTTTCTATATTGCTGCTTCAAATTTTAATTCACACTCATTTTCATTTTAAAATTGATCTTACTCCTAAAATAATTGTTTAATTTCGTGAATAATCCCAAATATTTTAATTAAAACCAACACATTAAGAAATGTGGAACTTTCTTCAGCGTCATCGTTACCTACAATCAATTATTTGTTATCATATTCATGCTTCTAAATACAAAATTCATGACTATCTAGTAGAACTGCAAATACTGGAACAGACGACGATTGCTTTCGCACATATTTGTTAACGATTTAAGCAAAGTTTGTCCTTTTTGACGCATTCGATACATATTATCGCAAGAATTTTAAGAACAGTTATCATTGGAGGCGTATCTAGTAAAATTCCATTCTTGTAGTTCAATGGTATGTGAGGTCATTGTAGTTTTTTATGATGTAATGTACTTACCTGAAGACATGTCGTCATAGCTAAATAAAAAAAGCGCTGAGGCAGCGCTAATACAGCGCAAATGATGTTCGAATCGATAATTTTAAGAACAGACATTTTGAGAATGGTGTCCCTCAAGGGTAAGGCTTAGGTGCTGCTTTGTTAAATCCAATCTTCTAATTTCATAATTAAAAATAAATTAAATTTTAGATTTTTCAATCCATTACTTTAGGAAGATGAGTTTGAGAGTATTTTAGGAAACTATATTTATTATGAAGGGTCTATAGACATCAGTTATAATATTATGTGGTAAATTGTTTCCAGTTTTAAGTAAAACTAAGAATGCTGAATTACATGTTGTAGCAGGTGTTTATTCAATATTTTCTCGTTGTCAAGTCCATCAGATTTTTTATCTAATGACGCATTATTCGACTTGCCAATCTTATTCAAATAGAAGAGAAAATCTCGGAGTACGTTGTCAAACAAACTTCAATTTATAATTAGTTAAACATGCTCAAACATATTATTATCTCGAGACTTTTTAGGTCTCATTTTGAGTATGTTTATGATGTTGTTTTGTATTTATCGTTATCAGTATTATTATCTTTAAAGTCTTCGTGTTCTTGATTGTAATATTTTGTTGTTGTTGCTGCAGTGACTAATTCATATTTTTTCGGGTTGCAACAAAATTATTAGGTACTTATATAACATTTTTACTTCTAAAGTTCTTTGCCCGATAATTTAATTAATATCAACTAATTTTCTTTTTAAAAACCTGACGTCCATTATCGTTCGCTAACTTCAAGCGTCACTGTCATTTGCTTTTCAGTAAGTTTATAGAATTATCGAACTTTTAGAGCTTATAAAGTAAGAGTTCATTTTGATGGATTAGGAAAAGCTTTTGGGGAAAAATTTAGTAGCCAGAAAGTCTGACAACTAGTTTTAGTCTTACCAAAGAGGTAACGAATTACCAAAGTATTTTAATAGTGTTCAGGTACGCTCCATGAAAAATACTGGGATTAAGATGAATTCAAAATACTTTGGAAAAACCTAGGCTGATGACGTTCAGGATTAAATACTAGCGTTTCTCTGATAGTATTATCAGAGCCAAAGATACGTAGTTGTATAGCTGCAAAATGATACTCAAACATGAATATCTAATTTTATCTCCTATCGCAGGTATGCTGGAAGAGATTTCTTTAGAAATAATCATCAACTTTGTACGTATATTTCTGTTCCTTTGTTCTTGTCTGTTTATATGTTTGCACATAAACGGTTAAACATTATTTCTAATAATCCTAGAGCACGTCAGAATATAGCGAAATATTCTTGAAATGTTTTGTCGTATCGGTCTATAGGAAGTCCATATGCACAGTCGTGAGCGTGTGACGAAGTAGGTAATTGTATAGACAGATAGAATACTTGGAATAGTAAGTGGTCTGTATTATCTTCTTCTATTCTGTATCTTGTAGTACTTACCTTTCCTCGTTTAAATCTTACAACGCAGTTTCTACGATAGTATTAGCTGATAATGCACTTATCTCTAAATAGTACAAAACAAAGTCGTTTGTGTATTTTGCTTAGCATTATCGGCCTATGATGTCCCCACTGCTGGGGCACAGGCCCACTCCCTGTCCATCCACCACGCGAACTAGTGCGGGTTGATGGATGTCTTCAAATGTTTGATCCTAGGATATGCCTTCACTGTTTTAAGAGCAGTGATGATGTAATTAGATACACAAAGTACTGCCTTCACAACTCAGTTATTTTTATTAGGAACATATTGTAGGTAATTAGCAAAAAGCAAATAATTGTAGTTCCTATTTGAATTTTAATTAAAAGTGTAGACCATTTCAAACTTTGCCTCGGTTACAACTGCAGCAAAAAATTAAACGTAGGTAAATGAAGCGTTTGGTAAAGTTGAGCTGGAACGAAATCGAGCTACGATGGAGGAGAGACATTCTTTTAAAAATATCGTCGTTACCGAACAGAACATTCTATGTATTTTGCTTAATTCAAAGAAAACAATCTAAAATACACATGCTTTATTACGTACACCTGTACGTAATAAAGCATGCACCATTTATTTTACCTATCAGACGTACCTACCTAGGTACGTCTGATAGGTAAAATAAATGGTTTATTATGTATTATACTAATACGTGGATACAATATTATGGAACAAAGGGTGTTGTTAATAAAATGGATCTTTTTCGTGTACCTATACATTTTTGGGGCTACCTGTACATTCTATACATCAATTAATGAATAATGTATAACACATCAAATATATCATAGAAGTATAACATACAAAAGTGTAATGATGCAGCTAATCCCATATTGATTTAGAATAGAGAGCTTTGATCAGTCAGATGCCTATTGAGCTGCGCCAGATATAAGTTTCAATCAAGAGAAAATAAAAGATCTAGGTCAAATGTAACCGATTCCCATCCTATTATAACTTACATTTTTAACACACATATCTATCCATATCCTTATCCGTGAATATCATAATATAGTAAGGGAAATTGATTGAATTGATGTAACACACAGTACACCCACATTTCACCAGTTATGTTTAAGGTGAAATGGTTCCAAAGCAGATGTTTTGACGCGTTTCGACTTCACGCAAAATCAATGTTTCTCTCAAAAAAACAACGTATTTGCGTATTTTTTTTATATGATTACGAAAATAGAAGAGTGTCTTTAGTGAAATATGAAGCCCAAAACACGATTGACTAAACTTTCCTCGATACAAAAAAACCGCAAAGTTTCCTTAAAATCTGCTTTTTTACTGAGAAAAGTCTATTCCATTCGATTGTTATCAAAGCAATTGTAATAAAATTTTGTCTACGTTTTCACTATTAAATACTTTAAGGGATTATGGACTTATTTTTCTATATAAATACAAAAAAAAAATTAAAATTAAATATTTGTAAACATAGTGCAATAAAATTGCGCGCGGGGCTGCTACTGAGAAATTCCAGATAGAAAAACCCTGTAACACTTTGTCCGACCTGGGAATTGATTCCCAGGCCCTCATGTTCAGCAGTAGCGCTTGCGACCACTAGACCAACACACATACGCATAATAAAAACTTTTAAACACATATACGCATCATCTCGGTCTTCAAGATCCGGTAGTAACATCAAACTGAATACCCATTAATCCATTTCGAAGTCCAGTCAACAAAACAATAAAGTTACATTCAGTCATTAGTCAAACAAATGATGACAATAAAACTATGTATAGTTAAGTTGACTTGTTATTGGCCAGTTTTTTTATTTATTATGTTAATAAAACACTTATTAGCACCTTGTTGAGGAGATTTCAATACAATTTATAACGTCTGCTTGATGATAGTTTGGAGGAGCTCGTTGGCTAAGTAGTAACAGCCACACGGGTCGATCCATCAGTTTAAGCTACGCTTGCCGGGGATGGGTAACCATCTTTACATACCGAGACTCCTCCGAGCCTCGGAAAGCACGTTAAGCCGTTGGTCCCGGCTGTCATTCGTGGATCTTTGGCAGTCATTACGGGTTGTCAGAAGCCCGAAAGTCTGACAACCAGTCTTACCAAGGGGTATCGTATTGCCCAGTTACTGGATTGTGGAAGTCAGATAGGCAGTCGCTCCATGTAAAATACTGGTATTCAGCTGCATCCGGTTAGACTGGCAGATGATGATGATAGTTTGAACATAAATCGCACTATGTGTGAGAAGTTTATTTCATGCTCTCTGTCCCTTTAGTAGACGATGTTCTGAGAAAATTCAATGCTATTTGCGTCAGCATCATCTTGTTGGGTACTACATCATTGTTCTATATGAGGGGCAATTTATTTTAAACTGTTCACACATAAATCGTAAAGATGTTGAAGGTTTTCTTAGGAAACATTTTTATTCTAGCACTTCGCTACCATTACTTTCAAAATCTATGTTTAAAAAATTCTCACATAGATATTGTAGATATCCCTAAATGCTAACAATTACTTTGATGACATTCAAGATGGCGTTACTGAATACGAACTTAATCTTCTTTCATCTTTTTCGTGTGTTTAGTGATTAACTTTTTTTTTTTTAAGACTTGGTAATCATCCAATGACTTCTCCCGCTCTGGGTGGAGCGGAAGGGCGTGTCAGACTTTTACTGACTAAAACCCACCCGTGTTCCTTCAGTTGCCTGTTGCCAAGGTCCCGGTATCCCTTTCGGACTAACCCGCAACCCTGGCAGATTAGTGACTAACCTGGTTTTAGAGTTTTAAAGCCGCCCACAGGCCTCTGACTTGGCTTCACATGTCGTCGAGAAATAACAAACTAACTAATAATAATGCAGTGATAATCTCAAAAATCTATACTTGTCGTCGACCGCATCATCGGCGTCGTTCAAATCAAACTGTAATAATATGCTCCTAAAAACCATTAATTCTACTTAAGCAACGTTAAGAGAATTAATTTATTGCCCAAATAAATCAGCAGTGGCTTGATTTATTGCTTCATTAATTGATAGTTTAATAGTTCTAAAAACATTTAGACAGCATTGTTTCAAAACTACAAAACTAAAAAGTGTAAAACCTTAGTTGATTTAGTGCAGAGTGTGAGTGAACTTAAACTGTAAGTGCAAGTGCTGACTAAAGAACACGTGAATGAAGAAAATTATATTATACCTATAATTAGATAAAGTGAATTTCTCAATAGCAGCCCGGGCATAAATACATTTGTGCCCGGTTGATGGCAAAATAGGCTCGCCCCTATTACATAGGACTCAAACATATCTGGCAAAATGTGGGTGTACTTTAATATACCCACATTTTCTTTTTTTTTGATGACCCTATACCTATGTTATTTTTAAATTACTTATTAGCGTATAAGCTAGCAGCAAGTGCAGTGGTGGCCCAGTGGTAACGGCCGCGACTTACGAGTTGTAGGTCGCAGGTTCGAACCCCGACAGGCGCTTTACTTTGTGTAAATAATTTCATCACCACTGCTCTCAAAACAGTGAAGGAAAACATCGTGAGGAAACCGGCATGTCTTAGAACCAAAAATTCGAAGACATGTGACATCTACCAACCCGCACTGGGCCCGCGTGGTGGATTACGGCCCACTCCCTCTCATAGAGAGGAGGCCTGTGTCCCAGCAGTGGGAACATTATAGGCTGATTATGTATAAGCTAGATATTGTAATGTGATCAAAGTATCTATGTTTTTTTTACAGATACTTTGATCACATTAGATAAGTTTTATAAAAAAAAAACTTTCAAATGTCATAATAATGATTGCTTCAGTTTTAATAACATGTAATTTAATCCTAGTCTACTTGATTCCAGTCGTTTTGCGTCATAGTCTATAGGAGGTAATTACCGTCAATTTCTTCTTGATTATCAGTCTGTAGATTTACGAAGTTTTTTTTTAATCAAAGACTAGTTTTTGCGCTATTATCATTACTTTAATATATGACCAAGCGGCTGCTGGAGCGTGTGAAAAGCTGACCACAATGCAGTATGTATTGCGCAAAATGCCGCAACAATCGTAATGTGGTTTTAATGGAAATGTGGTAAAACTTACAACTTCTTCTGCGTCAGTTTCGATTGACCTATACGTATGATAAATAAACTATACATATATACATAACATCACACCGTTTCCCCGAAGGATTAGGCAGAGGTGTACCTATAGTAGGTATACATTTCGGCAATAATGTTTAAGGGGGCGAGCCTATTGCCAAAAACCAGGCCGAAAATCCAGACTGCAGGCTGCTACTGAGAATATCCAAATGAAAAAAACAATTATCACTTTGCTCGACCTGGGAATCGAACCTCGGACCTCATGCGCAGCAGTAGCGCTTGCGATCACTACACCAACGAGGCAGAAACTATAATATTGTTTATAATGTTCCCGATACCGGTGGGCTATTATTTTTTATATTTTTAAATGTTTTTATATTCTAATATTTAAAAATGTAATTTAAAAGTTTAGTGTATTTATGAAATAAAGGAAATATTATAATAATGTTTTATTATAATTTTTAAATAGATTATAAATATATTAGTTTTATTAAATAATTATAATTAGTTTTTATTATAATTTTTAAATAAATTATAAGTATAGCAGTTTTATATTAACTCATCGTTTGTTGTCGATTTAAAAACAATGACATGAGTATCTTTGGTCTACCGATTGTACCTATACCTACCTACAGTTTCCCTTACCCTATGGATATTTTTGGAAATTGTAATTACCTACTTGTTCCATACGTAGGTATTTGTGGCTAATGAATTCATACGTAGTTTCCTACTCATTTTTACTGGTGTAAAACGAGGAAATAAAGGCTATCGTGCCATCTAACCCAAAAATAAATACATTTGATAAATCAATTGCCATACAACGTGGCAATGTTGCCAGGCTTTAGACACTTTTCCTGTTGACAGCGATACGGACGAATTTTTTGATGCCCTATGATTATTTCCCCCACTTTTAAAATAATTAAATATGGTAAATAATATAATTTTAATTGTGTAAATACGTGACTAATTCTAAAAATATATTTTCGCAAAAAAAAAAAAAAAGATAAGGTTTGAAGTAGATAAATACATAGAGTAGGTAATAATGTTTTCAAAGCAACAAGGTATAAAGTTACTACAAAATACATTACAACAATGGTTCCCTTTACTAAAATATTTAGAGCCTCATAAACCCGAATGAAAAAGATATACTACGTTGACTGACAAAGAATAATTTAAAAGACATGACCAAATAAAATAGCTTCTTTTAGGACTCAAAGTGTCTGGTGACGTGACCCTGATCATAATTGAATATAAATTTATGCTTCAGACAGAGCTGTCAAGTTGAAACGGAAACTATTTATAATTTATTTAAACAACTGTTCAATGAGTTGCTATTTTGTCTATATTTATTGGTGCTTTTTTCCATACATAGGTACTATTTGGTCCTTTTTTCCGTGAATTTGTCTGTAAAGATTTTGTTTTTTTTTTTCCACTAACTACTACAAACCGTTCCACCACAGAGGTTGATTAAAAAAAATGTCTATAGGCTACAGCTAAACCGTTGAATCCATTTTTCAAAATCAGTTCAACAGTTTAGCTTTAAAAACGTAACAAACAGATCAGAGACTTTCCACATTTATAATAGATAAACTCGTTTTTTTTTTCGCTTATTATATGAGGATAGATATTTTTCAGACATACATAACATATTTTTGAGTCATATACACAACTAATTATTTACACTAACTTAGACAAACAAATACAAAAGGACATAAGGCGTCGTACTCGTTCGCAAATACCTATAAATACTATCTTCTTATTTAGTTTTACCTGAATATATAAATGTGCATTTGGAATATTTTAAATTGAAACTAATAATTACGTATGCACCAGACGGAAAAAAATAATATAAACAAAATTCAGACGAAACCAGTGTAATTATTGCCTTTAAAGCAAACAAGAATTTAATTAAGGATTAATTTGGATATTATTTTCTGACAGACATCAGATATTCAGTTACAGGTAATTGTTAAACACTTTGTAAATAAAAGCCTCTTGATACAGCTCTTCAAAATGTAACATTGAATTTCCTTTTTCATCTAACGTTAATTTTATTGAAATAAACGGAAATCTTGGGAAATCTCAAATCTCTTCAAAAATTAGGTGACACCTGCTCTGAAATATTTAATCTGTACAAATATTATAAATTAAAGCCGCTTTTTGTGTCTGTCTGTGTGACCAATTTTTCTTCTAAACTACGCAACGGAATTTGATGCGTCTTCACCATCATTTAGAAAATTTCTTCCGGAAGGTTTATCTGTCAAAAGATTCAAGACAAAAAAAAAATCAACCCATATTAGTGACCCAGTTAAGAACAATAAAATAATCTCCTCAAGGGATTTCCATAAGTTTTATACATAATTTTCCTGCCCTAACTCATCAATTCCTAATCTTTACCAAGCAAAAATATCAACATTTAAAATCTTCTACCTAATTCTCGTCGATAAAATTGTCAAACATTTTGAAATGTTTCAGTGAATTTTACGTTGCAAAGACATTTTTGTTTCGGAATGCACGATGCTTCTTAAATTCCACCCACACCCGCATTGAGGAAGAATATAAAATGCATGATTCTTTTCGCTTTATAGCTTTTTCTGCATTTTTAAGATCGAAAATTTATTATCCTAGTTTTATGTGTGATCACGTCTGCAATATTACCTCTAGTGGCTTACAATATTTTTAGGACGCGATTTTAGAATGTCTGTCAATTTGAAATACTACAATTATATAATATTCTCATTCTGAATATTTATATACCTATCACAATCGGGTATATCAAATGTCAACTTGTAGATAATAAAGATGTGCAAAATACTTGACTGTGTAGTAATCAGCGGAAGTAAAAAGCACGCGTGTTTAATACACTGCATTATGAACCTAAAAGCAGTTCAATAAGAGCCACTGTACGAGCAAGCCACAATACCAAACTAGTAGATATACCTAATATTAAATTTTGCTAGCGTTCACGGAAGCTACATGATGTGGATCGTCCACATCATGTAGCTTCCGTGATGGTATTCGGCGTCTGGCGATCGAAGAAGTTCGTACTTCTTCGATCGCCAGACGCCGAATACCATCTGGAGTCGCTTACAATAAGCAAATTATCGCTTTCTAATGATTTATTTATTTATATATAGGTACTTTATTGTACACCAGAAAATACATTGCTAAAATAAATAAATTTAACACTATAAAACATACAATGGGCGGCCTTATCGCTTTCTGCGATCTCTTCCAGGCAACCTTAGAATGGACAGTGATTGCGTGGATATAAAATATGGGGTTGTCATGGGTGCAAAATAATAAGTAGGTACTTAAACTTACCAATAGATACAATATACTATAATAGATATTTATATATATATGCTATATAATAGATACATAAATACATACATACTGACTTTAAAATTATGTATAAGTAAGCAACGAAAACAGTAATGCTCCTTCACAAGTCTCTGATGATGATCTTATCTACGGTATTCGTGTTTCGTTCATTGTATTATATGGATTGCTAAAATTATTTTAACCTAATATGTGGCCACCAGTAGCATTGGCGGTGGCTTGGTTGAGTTGTACCGGCAATTTATATCTGCACATCTTCAACATTGATTATTCCGATACTTACAAATGAAGACCCATAACTATCCATCCAGTGTAATAGATGCCGTAATAGTCAGCACCACGGTCATCTAAATAGAGGAAGAGTCAATTGATCTGTTAAGATCTCGTAAATTGAAACAACTACGTAACTGCGTTACAGTTGCGCGTTTCCATCAATTCTGTGTACTGTGTTTAGTGCAGTCATGCTATGAACACGATAATAATGAACAGATAGTAATCGCTAAATTACCATTTTATTGCGTTTTATGGGTGTAGTAATAACAGTATGACACTGCATGACACAGATTTTGACATGGAATATGGTGCGTCAACAGTGAATAATAATTTAAAGCGACATTTTGGCAGTGAATCGCGAGATATTATTGGTTTTGGTAGCGTCAATGTGAAATTAAATCAAATGGAAGATTTTTTTTTTTTTGATGGTTGGAATTCATCCAATGACTTCTCCCGCTCTAGGCGGAGCGGAAGGGCGTGTCAGACTTTTACTGACTAAAACCCACCCGTGTTCCTTCAGTTGCCTGTTGCCAAGGTCCCGGTATCCCTTTCGGACTTTCCGGCATGGATGATATAATTATAGTATCGGTTGATATTAGCAACAAAGACAATGAAAATAATTAACAATTTAATGGAACAGGCGAAATGTGTGTTAGAGAGGGCCCAGAATTAAAAAGTTGTAGTAACCCCTACTTTGTTTAAACAATTCAGATTAGTCACACTAGCCAAACACCACAGTTTATCTACAGACAAAGTTTTGGGGAAATTATTAATTGAAAATGGAATAACACGATGAGAACTCTTTGATTATGAGATTATGATAATAAAAGCAATTATAACAAATTCCTATGCGAAGGTAATCTTTTGTCTTTTATTATACTTCGCTACAGATAAACAATTAATAAGGAATAGTTATTTCATTACGGAAAATATTTCTATAGAGTATAATAACTAAGTATCGTATAAACATTATCTGAGACATCGCTATCTTAGGATAAAAGTGTTGATTTAATCGTATCCAATGGTAAGTGCTGTTTTCTATTATCTATTTGTATATCTTCTAATTATGCTGATTATATCAAAACGTGTGTTTTTAAAATAATGATTGAGTTGATAGTAATTTGTTATGTTTAGTGTAACATTTAGAATTCTATAAAGCAAATCATCTCCTTTTCATTTTCCCGTCTCATCTAATTTTGAGCGAACTATTTTGGATCACAACCTTTAAATGTGGCCTTATCTTCTAATTACAGGTATTTATGGATTAAACATTTGTTGGATTTGATTAAACAATAGCTATAATAATAACAACGAGAGGAGCTCGTGGCTAAGTAATAACAGCCGCACGGGTCGATCCATCAGGTTAAGCTACGCTTACCGGGGTTGGTCCGTGGATGGGTGACCATCTTTACATACCGAGAGTCCTCCGTGCCTCGGAAAGCACGTTAAGCCGTTGGTCCCGGCTGTCATTTGTGGATCTTTGACAGTCGTTAGGAGTCATCAGAAGCTCGTAAATCTGACAACCAGTCTTACCAAGGGGTATCGTATTACCCAGTTACTGGGTTGTGGAGGTCAGAAAGGCAGTCGCTCCATGTACTGGTATTCAGCTGCATCCGGTTAGACTGGAAGCCGACCCCAACATAGTTGGGAAAAGGCTAGGCAGATGATGGATTTGATTAAACAATCTAAATGCTTAGCTTCTCAAAGTACCACAGTTGCCTTGAGAGATTAGTTTGAGTGACACTTCCTTCTTCGTAATCTTTGAGTAAATCTGTTATGAAATTGTTTTGTTTTTGTTAGGTGTCATTAGCATTGCTATGGTTGGTTTCATCTGGGTTTCTTTAACTTTATTTAGAGTCTCGCTATGTTACATTCATATTTAGTAGTTTGTCTATAAAGGCATTCCCATTAAGAAGTGAAACGCGATATTCTCGAAGCGCAAGATACTTATCATACAAGGGTTTTTTCATGTCATTTATGCAATTGGAGGATGAGTTGTTAAAAGTAACCTTATGATATTAACTGTTTTGAATTCGATAAGAGTTTTAACATCCAATAAACTTATGCAGATGTTTATCCAAGTAAATGATTGACAAGCGTTTACTAATCCTTTAATATATTTCATTGAACTCATAACTCGCACATAATTTATTCAGATGTTTTATTTAAATATCATAAACACACATCCTTTGATGTTAGTTTAGTTTATTATTCTTTTAACAGATTCAATCCTATTTTCAGGTTATGAGTATGAAACCACTTTATATAAAAAATAAATTGATTTTGATTACTGTTAACGATGATTTATGGCAAATTAAAATGTATTTGTGTTTCTTGTTTAGTAGATATCTCATGCACCATTAGAATCTGTTGTAACATTATTAATATTATTTCCTATGTATTTTTTCAATATTATGTGACCTGGGAATACCTAATTCAGGATTAAATCAAAGCATATTGCTGATTAATTTTTGAATATTGTTTAGAAAGCATAATTTTTTTCATTATATTTGTATACTTTTGATTAATAGAACTTTTTCGTTGATTTATCCTTCATCTTTTTCCTTCTTTTCGTATTTATGGTAAAGGCATAGCCGTGATTTCACAATGAGTTTCCAAATAGATAAGTATTCTACTACTCTCAATTGAACCCCGAACAGGGCTTCGTTTACAACATCTCTTTGCTTTTCAATATTAATAACCAAAACATCTTCAGTATTCCTTTAGTTGGATTTCTCGTAAAGTCCAGGTTTATATTTATCATTACGCTTGAAATGATCACGATAACGAAGCTGTGAATCTTTAAGAACGTAGTCTCAGAGATTCTTATATTTATATTCTGTGTATTAGATAGCTTTGGCTTGTGTGTGGCCTTTAGAGAGTAACGAACGAGGTTTTGATTTATCTTCTAGTACCACTTAGTAGGACCCTAGTATAGACCCTAGTATATTTCTGTCTCAAAGCAGATTATATTTTACTTGCTCTTTTAAATAATAATTAACAAAAATATATATTTTATGTAGGTAAATAAACCGAAATCTCTAACGGCTTTATAAAAATATCAAGAATAAGCAAAATATTTTTTTTAAATTATCCTTTTTCTATTTGGCTCTAAAAACGGAACAGTGTTTTATTTATTTCCTTTGTTTTATTTCTTTTTACAAGATTAGGCGTGTATTTGCACTTTTAACTGCCTAATGTGTTTTACAACACAAAATATTATAATCATCGCGAAAGGAATTCTCATACGATTAATAATTCAAATACGTAGGAAACTATGCTAATATGGACTCGAACCATAGGTATACTCGGATAATATTTAATTATCACGTTTAGATAATATCATTGTGTATTTAAATGTCATAAGAGCAGTCTAAGGCTTAATTTACACTATAGTGCTGATTGGACTATATTTGTTTACTGTACATATACTTAACGGAAACAATGAAAATCTTCACACTATGGATGACAAGATAAGGAAATGACTGCCAATCCAATCTGCCGTAGGAGAACAGTTATTTATTAATTAAGAATCTCTAACAAAAGATATTCACCGTACATGACACATATAATGTGCATCGTCACGTATTAAGTAGGTGTACTACTTCACTTAATGGAGACTACAGCGTGCACAATAATGTTAGCAACTATGATAAAATAGTTAACATATTTAATAATACATAGTTAAAATGTTGAAAGAGAAATTGAAACAATTTCGCCTGTCTCGTTGGCCTAGTGGTCACAAGCGCTACTGCTGATTATGAGGGTTCGATTCCCGAGTAGGGCAAAGAGTTACTGGGTTTTTCCAACAGGTATTTCTCAGTAGCAGCCAGGAGTCTGGATTTGTGCTCGGTTGATGGCAATAGGCTCGCATGGGACAAAATACATAACTGGGCAAAATGTGTGTGTACCTACTATAGGATATACACCTTCCGCGGATGTTATGTTATGAAATTATTTTGATAATAAGATAAGGGTTAGATTTGTTTATACAAGCTGACTTTGACTTAATTGAAAATCTTTCAGGGGATGAAAGTACTCATGAATATGCACGACTTTTAGTAGGTATGGGATCAACTCGGATATAGGCAAAATTAGCAATAGATACAGAGATTGTTTTTTTCCAATTTCCTATAAAACCCGTGTAATAAGAATAAATTTCACAATTTTGGTAAACGTGGTAAAAATTAAAAATATATACAGAACGGAAACATACTTTTTGGTATTTTAAAATTCAAGTTTATTTTATTTTTTATTGTTCAGCGACACATTGTCTTGGCCTTCAAACAGCTCGAATGATAGTTTGATTTGCTATTTAAATTTATGAATACAAAAATAATTTAAAAGTGATTTCGTCTATTATTACCCCTGTCCTGAAAAAAACATCGCATAAAACTTAGTCTGGTTCCAGATATGATGCATCTTGCAAAATACAATAAAAATTATACAGGCGTGATAGTATGTTATGTTATAATTATCTCATGCCTAACACGGTCCTCTACTGGACATATTTAGGCCTCTCTCAAGTTAAGTTCGTTCGCCTTACGCATCTAGTCCATCAAATTAAGTTTGTATTTTTTCTATTATTATTGATTGGTTTTATCAATATATTCTTTAATTATACAACACAGTCCATCCTCAAGGTGCTACTTTACATTAATGAATTCTTTGAATAAATTATTAGTTTTACACTTACCTTTGGCCTCTTGTTTTTATTTGATTGATTATTCAGTATTGGTATGGTTGTCTGATTTGAATTTACGTTAGTACTATTTGTATGTTATTTTAAACTAAAGCTTTTAGTGTGGGACGCAACATGTGTCGATACTCTTGCGCCATCCCATTTTCTTAGCTTGGTTTGCTGTGCTGGGTTGCCGCTGCGGCTGCGGAAAACGGCAAAAGTATAATAGCCATAAAGTTAACTATATTTTCGAGCTGTTTGGGGTTGAAACTCTAGGGCCGTGGGGTCCGAGTGCTCATGGTTTATTCAACGAAATCTCCAAACGGCTGGTTGACACTTACCGTGACCCAAAGACTGGCTTTTATCTTGGTCAGAGGCTAAGCATTGCCATTCAACGTGGCAATGCCGCCAGTCTCTTGGATACATTACCAGTCGGCAGCGATGCGGAGGAATTTTTCGACGCCATATTTTAGTTTGTTAATCGTTTTAGTTAGGTTAGAATATTATTTCTGGTTAGATTTTTTTTCTTTCAACGACAAAGTATGGTAATCTCGATTAGAATTCAAAATCATTTTATTATCTTCCGATAACATATACCTAATCTTAAAATCTGAAGCCTTGAAAGAGCTGTGACGCCGCATAATATCTAAATCCATATCGCTACTTGTATAGATTTACATTAAAAGTGAAATAAACGTGTTTTCCCATGTTTGATTCACATCTCAAAGATAAGACGTTGCTACCTGTCACTGGTATGATTTTGATAAAACGCTGATTTTGTTCTAGATGATTGATGACAGTCATGCGTAAATGTCGTCAATGAATGATATAAGATGTATATCAGTGTGTAGATTATACATTTTATGTGTCATTTTAAAAGTCTCTACGGATGGAAAAACTTAAATGTAGTTCCTGTAGGCTCAGGGCTAGCAGGGACAGTTGTCCCGCGCATATCTTGCAAAAAAATGTGCTGTGATAATATTCCAGGCTTTGTTGATTATTTTTACCATGGCATGTACTACTGTCGACGGGCTCGTGGCTAAATGATAACAGTGGTTCGAAGGTTGCCGCGGTCAATTCGTGGATGGGTGACCATCCAAAACATAATTATTACTGAGACCCCTCCATGCCTCGGAAAGCACGTTTAACTGTTAGTCCCGCGACTGTCATTCCCAAAAGTCTGACAACCAGTCCTTCCAAGGGGTGGTACCTATCGTGTTATCCAGTAACTGGGTTGTGGAGGTCATATAGGCAGTTGCCCCATGTAAAATACTTGTATTCACTTGCATCCAGTTAGACTGGGAAGCCGACCCCATCATATTATGTACTATACGTAATTGGGAAAAAGCTAAGCAGGTTGATTTATTGATTGTACATAATCTCATCTCCAGCCGATACAAAAGTACTTATAGTGGTATTCATATATTACTGTTTATTGTTTTATTACTGCCCACGTTTTAACTTTGACGCCCTTTTTTCTTAAACATTTACTTACCTACCAGGCAAATTTTTTCTAAGTGGTAGTCTTTAATCAATAACAGCCACAAATTATGTTGGTATCTTTAACAATTTATCTACAGCTGAGCTTATCATTAATCTAAAAAATAATAAAAATATTATTGTAAATGATCCATTTAGAACAATTCATTATTATTATCATTACAGCTGTACATACCTGCAAGATAGTACATAGGTATAACTATGTTTATTTTTTCGTATAATCTCCATAATCATTACATCAGACCATGGTCAGATGGGCATTCTGTTCTAAAATAGATAAACTAACCAAATAAAAAACACATTACTATAACACGACAATTACAAATATAGCGCTCGTGAGAATCTCAAGTTTATCAAGGTCAAGTGCAAAAGCAAATCAATTGATGACTCACGGTCTACAAATTACAAAGTATCTGAAGTTTACGGTGGCGCTAGTTGCTTAGGGAAATGTCAACGCAACTGTCAAATTCAGTACATTACAAATTTAGTTCCATATTCTGCCGTGTGTGAAGATAAATTGGTAATTTAATACTTCAATCTTAGGTGTGTTTTTGTTGATAAAAGTGTTGTAGTTGTTATATTACGTGGTTATGGTCTCAAATGGATCTTTATACGTGTTTTTTCACACAAATTGTTGATCTATGTTCACAATTTATTGATCATAATTTAGAGGTAATAATGTATTGAATACATAATCAATGTTTTAATAATAGCTTCGAGATATTGGTCAAAGGTTTAGACTATTTATAGAATAGTAAAATAGATTATTATTACTTATGTATCACTTATAATTGGTCAACCAAGGACGGATAGGAGAGTCTATTATTTTTATATCCAAGTAGGTAATATCGTTTTGTACGTCACTGTATGAGAGCTGTATAGTCTTATCTGATTATTACTGAGCCATAAACCAAAATATGTTTACGTAGATAGATTAGTAGTACAGTCACGAGCAAAAATATGTATACACTCAGCAAAATTCAATAACGATTTTCTCGTGGAATTAAAATTGTAACTTTGAGATGATAATTTTTTCATAATAATAGGGGTTCCAAAATACTATATTCGTAATATCATAAAGTTACAATCAATACAGTAGGAGAAAATCACTTTTAAAAGTTGCTAAGTGTATACATATTATTGTTCGTGACTGTACACATATGACATTGTTTAGCACTTTTGTGTCTGACATACTCGTAAACTATTGATCGGTTGGCACTTGACATAATAATTATTTTTGCAGGAATGACGTTACCTACTATTTATTTTCCATTGTAGACTGCTTTGAGGCTTCTAATGGGATTTGAAAGTGGCACTTTAGTTTTGTGACATGAAATGGTTAATGTTTAAAAAGCGCAGTGTTGTTTATATATTTTTGTTTATTTAGTTTTGTTTTATTTGGGACTATATTATAATTTTGAAGTGCCTTTGATTTATTTTGTATCGTTTAAAGGCCCAGAAAATTAATTAGATCTTAAACTCTTTTTTTGTTTTTTTTATAGATTTATTAACAACCGCGATATAGAACAAAAAAAACTAAGTGACTATACTTAAAATAAACGGTTGAATCATTTTGTCGTATCATAAAAAAGCTTTTTAAAACAACCATTCCGCATCTACAAAGTAAACTTAAAAAGTAGAAAGTTTTAAAAGCATTCCTCTTCACTACACTATCGTTGCATAAAACAAAACGAAAACCGACTCTGCAGACTACAAAGTTTCTTTAACATCTTCAAATATTCTAACCCTTACCTGCATCAGGTTTTCATGCAAAATTTTCTCAAACAATGTGTCAACAACCTTGCATCTTATTGTGCATCTCTCAACACTACACCTCCCTATTTACACGTGACAAACCCAACACGAATTGATTTTGCATTTGAAATAGTTTTCACACCTCAGTAATTCACTGCATCTTCCTTGAGACATTTTGCATAATAATTGTTAGTGTCATGTGATCGTGGTGGCGATTTAAATAATGTTGTGAGGTTATATAAGTATTGAAGTTTGTATGGGACCGTTTTAATTTTAATACTTACGTGAGTAGATATTCAAGTAGTCGTTCCATGTAAAATTCTGGTTTTTAGCTGCATTCCAGTTAGACTGGAAGCTGACCCTAACATAGTTGGGAAAAGGCAGGCAGATGATGATATAAGTAGATATTTAATATGATCAAATTCATAGGATTACGCTGTAAGTACAGAACGACCACGCGCGACGTTGTAACCAAAATGGTGTTGGATCTTGAATTTATTGGATGGGTACAAACCTGAAATACCGAATAAAAGTCAGCTACTCCATAGACACGTTCATATCATCCCTACGAATATTATAACGCACGAACTCGACAAAATTTAGGGCACAGCTGATTTTTATTCAGCGAGTAATTGAATGGTAATTATTATCGCTGAATATGCTATTCCCTACATTTTTAGCTTTTTAATTACACCTTGTTAGTTGCCATTTGACATAACACTCCGTTCTCCCCTGATTGAGAGTAGATAGTGGAGTAGATGTGTTTTCCTAGAGAGCGTTTTGGACACCGTAAAGTCAAACCCCGGTGCCATCACTTTCATGACGTCGGTCACTGTGGCCGTCATGTTGCGGCCACCGGTCCTTTATGAACGTAATGTAAATATAGGAACTGCATCTTTGCGGTTGTAGCGTCTTCATAAAATTGCGCTTCTATAGGATTGAGCTCAATCCTATAGAAGCGCAATTTTATGTTCCCGTTAGACATCAGCGCTTTTCTTACATCGTGCTATAATGTAGGAAAGTTTAATATTAAGGTGGAGCAAACTTGCCTCTTGGTTTAACGAGAACAGTATTTAATTTCTGAACGTTGTCTCTTGTTCCTTGTCCTCATGATGCATACGTTTTAGTACGGAAAGTTTTTAATACGTTTTCTTTATGTTGGAAATAAAAGGCATGTGGGAGCGGCGTTGTAAAACTGTGCGGAGGTTTTTTTTACCAACTACATAACATCACGCCTGTAATCCCCGACAGGTCAGGCAGAGGTGTACTTACTATATAATATACCCTAATTTGGCCAGTTATGTTTAAGTCCCATGTAATAGGGGGGTGACCCTGTAGTTTTTTAGGGTCCGTACCCAAAGGGTAAAACGGGACCCTATTACTGAGACTCTGCTATCCGTCCGTCTGTCTGTCTTTCCGTCTGTCACCAGGCTGTATCTCATGAACCGTGATAGTTAGACAGTTGAAATTTTCACAGATTTGTGTTGCCGCTATAACAACAAATACTAAAGAACAGAATTAAATAAATATGTACCTATGGGGGCCCCCAAACATGGTGTTTTTTGCCGTTTTTATAGATAATGGTACGGAACCCTTCGTGCGCGAGCCCGACTCGCACTTGGCTGGTTTTTTATTAACTATTTACAAAGAATAATTCCAATTAGAGTAGAGCAGTTGTAATATGGAATCAGGATTTGCCCTTGAAATGTCTTTTTGTTTGTGAGTAAATAATTAAATTAATAAATCATATAAGTAGATAATTTAGGTAAGGTTTTCTTACAAAGCCTGTTTATAACCTTTACCTGCACCGTATTTTGAACAAGTATTATATGTGAAGAATAAAATAAATATTGAAGTAGTAAAAAATTTACAAAAAAACTACATGTAATCAATTATTATTACAATCAACCAGTCTCTTGTATGGCACCTTAAAGCACCTTAAAATGTCCGTAAGGGGAAAACCATTGACTGAGTTTTACTAGGCGTCAATTGTCAGTAGGATGTTAAATCAAATAAACTAATTAGATGCTAATTGACGTATTTTACGGATGCAAACCAGACAGTTATTAGTACTATGGTTTTTAAAGGTGTTAAATGAATAAAAACGCTTTTTTTTCTTGTTGTGTATACAGTTTAACTTGCCACTTTTTATATTCAATAAAATAAAACATACTATAATACTAAACCTTTTTTCTTTTTTTCTTTAGCACCGAAATAAATGCAAAAATATCGGGTTTTTATTCCTATATAAAGAAAACCTTCGTTTTGTAACATTTCGTTACAAAACGAAGACGGACTATAGATATGATATTTGTTGGTCTACAGGGAATCCTTCAATAGGCTTCTGTCATGAATCTAATTTTAAAAATTATTAGTACTCGTAGACAGATCAATAGACCCACGGCTGTCGTGACAGTTTCGGACAAAAACAAGAACACAAATATGAGCCTTTTTTTTTTTTTTTTTTTGAGGGTGGGAAATCATCCAATGACTTCTCCCGCTCTGGGTGGAGCGGAAGGGCGTGTCAGACTTTTACTGACTAAAACCCACCCGTGTTCCTTCAGTTGCCTGTTGCCAAGGTCCCGGTATCCCTTTCGGACTAACCCGCAACCCTGGCAGGCATCGGTCCTAGCGGACCCCGCCAATTGTGCTGACATCTCTTTGAGGCGCGCGTGGAACACGACGCGCCATCGACCCGGGCCTGGTCCTGATCGGACGGCAAGCTACCCATTGCTCGCCGTCCGCAAGCCCGCGCCTATGGTGGCCGGGAATCCGCCTGGGATTCCCGACGCCCAGGGCGTCTCCAGCGGCGGCGGCGGTTAGGGGCGTGAGGGCGCAAATTTTGCCTCTCCCTCACGCGTTCCGCCTCCTCCTTCGCGAGCATTACTGCTTCGCAGAAGGAGGTGACTGCTTCCCATGCCCTCTCGCTCCGTACCATGGCCTGGACCAGAGCCGGACGCGAGAGGTCACCGCCGCCAATCGCCTCCAAGAGGACACGGCGGGGCTCCGCCCAAGCGGGGCAGACCTCCACCGTATGCTCCACCGTGTCCTCCGGGACAAATATGAGCCTGAAGTTTGATAATTCGATTCTTAACGAATTAACTTACCTATATCATTAATATTCTTCTTGCGGCCTTCACAAGATCATTGGTCTACGTTATGGGAGGCCTTCCAACGCTATGTCTTCCGGTACGCGTTCGCCATTCCAGAACCTTTCGCCTCCATTATCGGCCACCTGCATTGCTATTCTGTGATCATATCACTGTGAAAACTTAGGTGAAGTGAGCGTGGAGTGAGCTGTTATTGTCACCGATACCTACTGATGCTAAAGCAGTGACAGTTCACTTCAAGCTCACTTCACTTAAGTTTTCACGGTGAGGTTTTTACAGAATAGCACGACTGTTCTATGAGCAATGTGCCCACACAGAGGTCGAGGCCGCTTCGACCGGTTCTATGCAACCATCCTCTCCTCCACCCAGACCTCTGTCCAGCGGTGGACGTCTTTCGGCTGAAATAATGATGATGATTAATATTCTTGGCTAACTCTAACTTATAAAAAATAAATGAATAATGAATAATGATGCTTAATGAGTAATGTACTAAATAATTATAATAGATATTTGCACACCTCTGTTTAGTGTTTAGGTAGGATATGGTTAAAGAACTTTTGTTGTATGTATAGAACTTTTGTTGTGATGTGATTACGGGTTCTATAGTGTAATTAAATTAAATGTTCATTGGTTAGTTCACAATGAGTTTAATAAATGTACTATAACTAAACACGGTACAATAAGTAAGATTATGATGATAATAATTTGACGCACAAGTGATGCGATTAGTGGTTAGTGAACGTGTCCTACTTTGTTGACGGTTAGTGACCGAATACTGAACCCTGAGTTCGAAGTAAGGGACGTGTGAGTCGTGTGACGTCATAGGTACTTGAGTTCACAAGTTCGTCTGCATGTGTGGGTTACATACCACTACATGTCCTCCCCCCTTTGATAAAACAAAAATAATTACTATCAAAATAACAATGAGTAAGGTTCAAAAATAATTGTAAAGACATTGCAAATACTTAATATAAACATGTGGTGTAAAAGTGTTTAACTATACTTAACTTTTAAATTATACAATAAGACCTTACGCTAACAAGAGGCATTTAAAATGTATATAAAAACAAAACCACACTTATGAATTCTTAAACTAAAGACACATTTTGGTAAAAAAATTAAAATACATTGGGCATAAATTTGGTTACAAAAAGTTTTAAACTTATGTTAACTTAAACATTTCTACAAGTGGTATAAGTATGAATAAATACGTTATAAGTTGACATATTAGTGTGAGAACGCTCCATAATTGCTTGTTAAGTTGGTCTATTTTAAAACGCACAACACTTCACTGCACTTTAAATTTCACATTGATGAATTTATTATTTTGGGACTGGCGATAAAAAAATGTTTTAAATGTCAAATCTCACAGTCTTTTTTACGACGCGGCCCGATCTTGTTGTGACAAATGGCTCAGTTTTGTCAAGTGGGGTCGTTTGGGTCCCAACCGGTGTTATGGTTGTGGTTTCAGGCGAAACAAAAGTTGTAACATAAGCAGGTTTGAGACGATCGAGAGAAATAGTGACTTTTCGAGAACCTACTTGAACGACATAATGTTTATCGCTTCGTTTGACGATTTTATAGGGACCTTCATACGGCGGTGTTAACGAGCGTTTAATTTCGTTTTTAACGAAAACGTAGTCCAATCTTGTTAAATCTTTATGTACGAAAATGTTTCTGTTATCAGCTTGATTTCTTGTGGTCGGTTGAAGGTTCGCTAGTGTTTCCATGAGTTTGCAGGTATAATCGGTGTTGTTGATGTTTGCTTCGGTGGGAACAAAAAAATCTCCCGGTAGACGCATAGATTTACCGTAGGTCATTTGAGCGGGGCTGTATCCTGAGTCTTCTTTAATTGTATTGCGCATTCCTAATAACACGATAGGTAATTGTTGTGCCCATTGACTGTTACCATCGCAACGTGCCATGATGGAAGCTTTTAGCGTTCGGTGCATCCTTTCGACGTGTCCATTCGCTTTTGGATTGTACGCTGTTGTCCTAATCTTTTCTATTCCAAGTAGTTTGGTCAGCTGTGTGAAAAGGTTGGATTCGAATTGACGACCTTGATCCGAAGTTATTCTTGCAGGGCAACCGAAACGTGCTATCCAATGCTCGAGCAGAGCTTTCGCGACGGTTTCAGCGCTTATATCCTTTACAGGAACGACTTCGGGCCATTTTGTATGACGATCAATCATTGTGACACAGTATGTATATCCATCGGAAGGTGGTAATGGTCCAATAATATCTATATGAACATGCTCGAAACGGTCTGACCTTTCGAACTCTCCTAGAGGTGTAATTGTATGTCTTTGCACTTTACATTTCTGGCATTGTATGCAACTTCTTACAAAGTTTGCTACGTCAGTATTCATGTTAGGCCAAAAATAGCGCTGCGCGATAAGGCGACGCGTAGCGGCTACCCCAGGGTGGTTAAGTGCATGGACACTTGAAATCGCTTTTTCTCGAAATTCCGACGGTAAATAAAGTCGCGCTGTTGAAGTTGATGTTTCGAATGTAAGCTCATGATTTGAATATGGCATGCGGAACAATTTAAATTCCAGATTAGGTTTTTGTTTTAACATGGTTAATTGCGTATCTTCGACTTGGCTTTTATATAATTGTTCATAATCGAAAATATCATGTACATAAATCTCTTCTATTCTTGAAAGAGCGTCTGCGGCGTTATTGAGCTCGCCTTGAACGTACTCAATTTTGTTGCAAAACTGAGAAATAAAATCCAATTGACGAAGACGTCTTGGTGGATCTGATTTAGATTCTTTCTTCGATAATGCAAATATTAACGGTTTGTGATCGGTTAACACCGTGAGATCACGCCCTTCAATCATATACCGAAAGTGTTTTATTGCCATGTAAATAGCCAATAATTCCCTGTCGTAGGTACTGTATTTTGTTTGGGCGCTACTTAGTTTTTTGGAATAAAATCCTAGAGGCTGTAACCGTTCGTTGACTAGTTGATGCAGTGCTGCGCCGACGCAGGTATTCGCTGCGTCGGTCATTAAGATTAGTTTCGATGACGGGTCTGGATGCACGAGAGTGACGGCATCACTTACATGACGTTTGAACTGATTAAATGCGTTGATTGCTTCTTCAGTCCAAGCAATTTTTGTTTTGTCTTTTTTCTTAGCATTGTGCAAATATTTGTCTAAAATAGTTTGAGTGTTGGCTGCTTTAGGAATGCTCATTCGGTAAAAATTTATAAGACCGAGAAAGCGCCTCAGTTCTTCGATGGTTTCTGGTTGCGGATAGTTTATGATTGACTTGACCTTTTCTTTGTCCGGCCGTATGCCATCACAGCTAACGCGGTAACCGAGAAATGTAAGTTCGGATTTCCCGAATTCGCATTTAGACGTATTGATTGTGACGCCAAATTCATTAAGTCGCTTGAACACCTCTTTGAGATCGTGAATGTGACACTCTTCTGATTCTGATGCGATAAGTATATCGTCTAGGTAACAGAATGTATTGCTAGTATTTTTCAAAACTTCATTGATAAATCTTTGAAACGTTTGCGCAGCGTTTCTCAGACCGAAGCTCATTTTAGTAAACTCGAACAAACCAAATGGAGTTATTATTGCGGTTTTCGGTATGTCCTCAGGTGCAACACTTATGTTATGGTAAGCACGTCGAATATCAATTTTAGATAGTACCTTTTTATTTTTGAGAATGTATGTGAAATCCGTTAAACGAGGAATCGGGTAGCGATCGGGCTCGGTGATTGCGTTTAAACGACGATAATCTCCGCACGGGCGTAATTCACCGTTTTTCTTTTGAACGACGTGTAAAGCGTTTGCCCATGGGCTGGCTGACGGCCTGCATATTCCTAGCTCTACCATGCGTTGAAATTCATCCTTCGCCGCTTTGTATTTTGCAGCGTTAAGTGGACGTGCTTTTTCGTAAACGGGTGGGCCACGGGTACAAATATGATGCATGGCATTGTGTTTGGGTGGATCCTTGTAACACTCGCTCATAGTGATGTCTGGAAACTCTTTTAAAATCCGGTGATATTTATTATCCGAGTCGATAACCTTAATAGTAGGAATATTTGAGGCATCTTCTACGTTGGCGTTCCTAGAGAGCAGAGTGACTTTGTCGATTAACTTTTTTGAGTGAAGATCCACAAGCAATTGATGTTTGGCTAGGAAATCTGCCCCTATAATGGACCGCTGTACATCGGCCAGGACAAATTCCCAGGTAAAAGCTCGACGTAAGCCCAGATCTAAAGTCATTTTCTGAGACCCATATGTTTTGATTGTTGTACCATTGGCAGCAAATAACGTAAAATCAGCTAGTTGACGATTCGCGTTTTTGTAGGCAATAACTGAAATATCAGCGCCGGTGTCTATGAGAAAATGCGTACCACTTTTCCAGTCGGTGACGCTCAAGCGATGAGTTCCTTCGACACCTACGCTCGCCACAGCAGGTGTCGGTTTTAGTTTAACGCTTTTTTGACGCATTGTTGGTCGCCGCATTTCTTGGCGTTATCTCCATAAATATAGTGGTAGAAACACTTGAAATCTTTGTCTCCCGGTTGCGCTGTTTGACGCCTGTATTTATTTTGATTATCAAAATACCGAGAGCGTGATCGTGACCGCGATCGCGTCTGATAATTGCCACGACTCCTATTATTACTTTGTCGCGTGATTTGCAAATCATTAATTTTAGTGTTTAACGCGGCAATTTCTTGATGCAATTTAATAAATTGTTGGTCCTTTGGTTGTTTGGAGATAGCGACAGGATTTAGTGTACAGACTTCGGATGGCCGTGAAGTTTCCATTATTTTATCAGCTATTGCTGCGACATTGTCTAATGTAACATCGCAAACAGTGACTACTGCGCGGACTGTTTGAGGCAGGCGATCTAACCACAAAATTTTGATAGTGTCCTCGGGAATTTTGTTTCTTCCGAGCTCGCGCATTTTACGTAAGAGTTGAGTGGGTCGTTGATCCCCTAACTCGACTTTCGTAAGCAACGTGTGTAGCTGTTTGGACTCAGACTCTTCATATGCCGAAATTAACCTGACTTTTAAAGTTTCATATTTATTGTGCTCAGGCGGGTTCTCGAGAATGTCGCTAATTTGACCCAATTCGTCTCGACCTAACTTAGCTATAACTAATTGATATTTACTTAAGTCACCTGCTTTTTGTGCACCGATTATGGCCTCAAACTGGTGGAACCATAGTCGCGGGCGCGCTGACCAGAAGTCGGCGATGCGGGAGTTGATGGTGATTGCCCCCGTCTCTGGCGGCTGGTGCTGGTCTACGATGTAACTCGGAGCAGCTTGCTGAGGTGCGTAGACGTTGTCAGGTGCGGCGCCAGCCGTGGCGGCAGCAGCAGTGTTAGGGTTGGTCATCTCGGAGTTTCGTAAAATACTTCACAGTAAACACTTAAGAGAGTCTAAGTCTGTATTTACGCAATTGCACTCGCGGGTTATAGTACAGTATTGAACCGTATTTTTAAATCACGTCGGGTATCAAATCACGTCGGGTATCAAATCACGTCGGGTATCAAATCACGTCGGGTATCAAATCACGTCGGGTATCAAATCACGTCGGGGTCACCAATATAGAACTTTTGTTGTGATGTGATTACGGGTTCTATAGTGTAATTAAATTAAATGTTCATTGGTTAGTTCACAATGAGTTTAATAAATGTACTATAACTAAACACGGTACAATAAGTAAGATTATGATGATAATAATTTGACGCACAAGTGATGCGATTAGTGGTTAGTGAACGTGTCCTACTTTGTTGACGGTTAGTGACCGAATACTGAACCCTGAGTTCGAAGTAAGGGACGTGTGAGTCGTGTGACGTCATAGGTACTTGAGTTCACAAGTTCGTCTGCATGTGTGGGTTACATACCACTACATATGTATCATCTCATGTACCTACCCATATTCAAGCAAATAAATGATTTGATTTGATTTATTTTTATACATTTATGTTCATTAGCCACACAAACATGAGATGTTTTTTCAAGCTCTTCAATGACGCACTTAGAACTTTTTACACCTAAATGCACACTTCATCGGCTCATGCATCATTAGGACTCAAGCGGTTAATCGCACAAATCCGTTGCTAAGTAGCAGAATAAGGTTAATCAAAGGCCAATAAACTTTATTTTAGCATTAAAGAATACCTAGAACTGAACCGATAAGATCTTCAGTTCAACAACCATTGATTAAAATAATTGATAGCGATTTGAATGAATGAATAAAAGTCTATAAAGCTGAAGGAAACTTGAACGAAGTTTAAATGCTTATCGTATTTAAAACTTTTAAAATTCTTATTCCAGTCCATTGGTCAGCTGGGTCAATCAATCTGCCTGCCTTTTCCCAACTAGGTATATTGTCGTCGGCTTCCAGTCTAACCGGATGCAGCTGAATACCAATATTTTACATGGAGCGACTGCCTATCTGACCTCCACAACCCAGTAACTGGGTAATACGATACCCCTTGGTAAGACTGGTTGTCAGACTTTCGGACTTCTGACGACCCGCCGTAACGGTAGTGAAATATCCACGAATGAGAGCCGGAACCAACGGCTTATCGTGCTTAAACCCATTCTTCTTTCTTTCTTTCCGAGACCGCGGCCAGATATTGAATGATTTTGTCTAATAAGGTCGAATTTTTGAATAGTGTGTATATTATGACCACTACGGAAATTATTATGATCAAAAGGAAGCAAAGGAATTTGACGTGATTTGATGGTGGACTTTTGCCAATTAATAACTTCAAACTAAACTATGGGTTAGTCAATAGTTTGCTATTGAGTTTGCAAAATGTCTTAGGCATGTATATAATTATATAGTCATATACAAGGTGTTTGTGTAAACACCGTTATCCTCCAAACCAGTGGTTTGGTTTCATTTATAGAACGTAAAATCAATGGAAAAATACAACTTAAAAAAAAACTACGTTTTTCCACAAGAATTTTTCACCCTACACGCAAGGGCAACGAACTTGCGTCAAGTTGCGTCTCAACACGGTGGCCGGCTGTTGGCGGAGGCGGGCGGGGCGCGCGGGACTTTACATGACCGGCCGTCAGCTGTTTCGCAGCTCTCTCGAACGCGTATCCATGAGTATCGGGACAATGATGGATATTTACTTTTTAAAATCTTTTAATGAAAATAAGGTTTTTTTGTTGTTGTTACTGGGTCATTTATTTTTTTAATTAAGTCAACTACCCATGGTTTGAGTGACAATAGTGTTTACCCTTGCATACTGTATGTATATAGTATAGTCATCAAAGGTTGAAAAAAAAGTTACAAATAAACTGTTCTGTCTATTTCACGATGATTTGCATAAAAACAACCATAGACCAACGAATAGTTACAATGTTCAGGACAGATCTCTAACAAATAAAGTAAATACCTACTATTATGTTATAACTAGTACCAATCTTTCCTGAGTTCAATTAAGGCACACAATAGAATAACCAACTTTCATTTTTCGTAAGCGTTTAGCATGATGTGTCATACCAATCATTATAAATTCAAAATGTAAGTATAACAGTAACTTTTTAACCGACTTCTTCAAAAAGGAGGAGGTTCTCAATTCGTCTGTATGTTTTTTTTTATTATAAACACTACGAGTATTTCCATTTTTACGTAAAATGTATACATAAAGTAATCAGTGTTATTACCCAATTCCTAAATTACTTAACAAGTACTACGATCCATTATCAGATACAGTTCTATACATAGCCCACAAGAAACGCGGATTATATAATAAACCTTTTGTTCCAAGCCCGATTATCAAGCATAAAATTATAATTTATAGCCAAAGTTCAGTAGCTCTGTAGTTTTTATAATGTCTACGTCAGAGGCTATAAAGTATAAACATGGCTGGTTTATAGACCATTCTGTGGATGCCGTGTTTTTAGACTGGAAGTATCGTAAATTTTAGCCTACATTAGCCTGGTATGGTTTTGTAATTAGCGCAGTTCTGTATCCGGCAATGCGCAATGGGAGAGTTTCGTAAAAACAAAATCTTTCTTATAAAAACATTTGGATGGTATTTTTATAATTAAACAAGTCTTAAAACACATTACCACATATACCTAGAATTCGTTACGACTTAGAGCTTGGTTGTAATAGCAAACGTGCTTCCAAGCCTTAAGCAAAATGTTGAAACCTCCCCCGCGTCCCCGAGTATTACGTCGTGTCAGCCGTTTTTTTTTTTGTAGCAATCTGCTTGTACAAAATATCAACTAATAAAAATACATTAATGTTAATACCTAATCCTGATTCCATAGTGGTTGATTCCATTTTTTTTTCAGTGTACGCTATTTAAATTTTGAGACTGAAACTAATGAAAAGACAATTTAATGAAAATTTTACACAATTAAATATTTTCAAAAGACCAAAACTTTGTTTTTATAAAAAAAATTATACTAAAATCATTGCGAATTCTAAAAAAAAAAAATTCACACTATTTATTGTAGATTATTATTACGCTTAATCTAAAATAAATAGATTGAATTTTTTTAGAAAGATTATGTGCGTTATCAAAAAATAATGCGTTACTCACAAGTGACTTTGGCTGACAGTGGACCCACACGTAGACCATTCTAAACTTTTCCACGGTAAAGTATGCTTTTAATATGTTTTTAATTTGTTTTTATGTTTCTTCTTTACTGTAACTCATGCGCGTGGTGTGGTGCGGCAAAGAGGGAATGATTGCGCAAGGTTATTTGCTCAGGGAAGCGCCATAAGCAACTTCCTCTGCATCAATGAGATTTTTAATACATTATCATTAGGTACTTCACTTCAAAAACTCGAAGCAAACAATAATATAAATTTCTTGATCTACTAGCTTTGAAAGAAAACTTGAAAAGACGAAGCTTGACAAGTAACAATATTTGATTGATAACATGTTACATTTTCGTGTTACCGCTTATTTTTAGATTGATCGAATAAAATATAGGGTGATAAGTATACAGTGTGTAAAAAAAACTTTGTACGATATTTGAGGGTGTTGTTAAGAATCATACTGAGAGTCTAGTTATGCAGATAGTTTTTTAAAAAGAAAAAAAAAGTTCGCCGCATTTTTTTCAATCGGGTATTTTAACGGGTTATTACACGGGGCGCGGGCGGCCGTCGTCTAGCGGCTGTGTACAAGTCATAACATAATTATGACCTCTGCAGAAAATTTTGCTAATTTATAATGAAATTGGTGTAATTTAGGTACTTAAAATATGAATTTCAAATTGCAATAATTTTTTTACATTCAATTTTTTTTTCTGCTAATATAAGTGCCCCTTTCGTATCGGACAGGGTTTTTGTTACACGGTGTATATGCATGTTTATTATAAAGAGATTTCTTGATAACTAACTCAAAATTCCATGTTTCTTTACCAACTCACGAACTGAAAGAAACGGATAACATTTTCTTGGAAACGATCGAATGTTTCAATGTGTAATCCTCATTTATTTTTATTGGCTTCCTCATTTGTTTAGTGATCGCAAGCGCTTCTGCTGAGCATGAGCTTCGTTTCCCGGGTCGTGCAAAGTGTTATTGAGTTTTTCAATGAGAAATTTCTCAGTACTGCTACTGAAAAATTTCTCATTGAAAAACTCAATAACACTCCGGGCTGCCCCGGAGACTGGAGTTGTGCCCCGTTGATGATATTAAATAGGACTTAAAACTAACTGGAAATTGGGGTACACCTCTGACAACCCTTCGGGGAATACAGGCGTTTACGTTATTTTTTATATTTTCACAATCAGTTGCGTGTTCATAGCAAAAACTTTGTCCACTGAAATATTTAATTGTTACTAATGTTTAGGTAACAGACATTTAAATTAATGACAATCATTTGTTTTGTAATATGAATCTCTTCTATACTACTGCAAATTAATTGTTGGATGCAAAATGATTTAGAATCATTGTTGTGTAGTACTTTTCAAGAGAAGGCAAATGTATTTTTTATCTCCACATTATAATGTATCCAAGCTAAAATTATAAATGGGAAAGTGTGTTTGTTTGTTACGCTTTCACGCTAAAACGGCTGAACGAATTTTGACGAAATTTGACAGATAGGTATTCTGAAACCTGAAAAAGGACATAGGCTACTTTTCATCCTGGATAGCAGACGATGTCTCGGGCAACAGCGAGTCCTACTAATATTATAAATGTGAAAGTTTGTGTGTTTGTGTGTTTGGATGTTTGTTACTCAATCAGGCAAAAACGGCTGAATGGATTTGGATGAAATTTGGCAAACAGATAGCTTATAACCTGGATTAACACATAGGATACTTTGTATCCCGATATTCCCACGGGATCGAGACTTACGCGGGTGAAACCGCGGGGCGCAGCTAGTAATGTATAAACATTAAAACAAAATAGCACCTCACTACGTATTCTCCCCAGGTGCACCTATTTACCTATTTCATTCAAAACAACCATTGTCCGATCAAATGAACCAATGACGCACTTGACAAGTTAGACGCAAATTGGTCTTTTGTACCTAATACTAGCCAATAACAAAAATAATCTATACAGTTACTAATCTTAACAACTAATACCTAACTTTACTTTGTAAAGTATTATATTATTTTCAATTATTGTGAATGTGAAGATTATGTGGATCTTTCTTTTCTTTTTTATTATTTATTTTTTCTTAATTTTAATTAATCATAGTCTGGCAGTTTGAGTAATTTATGCGGCCTAACCAAATGTTCTTTCTTTGGTATTGTTCGTCAAATCGTTGAGCTTCTTAAATTCGGAGTTGAGCTGCACGATTACTGACAAATGCGTGCACTGACTGGACAGGTCCACTCAATCTGTGTGGTTCTTTCCTCAAAAGACCATTTCAGACACCAATCTACATGGTCTTCTCATAATCTGACCAAGATTATGTCTGGACTTTAAAAGAGACTGTGACCTCTGAGTTTGTTTCGGCCTTTCTTCTCAGAGTAGTCAGATAGGAAACGCCGACCTGATTTGTTCCGCATTCGTCCCAAAATTCCTTGTTCGCCCCACGGTTTATTCTTTCATTTAATTGTCAGTCTTATATACTATCAATAAATCAATTGAGTAATAACATCTCACCCTGACCTCGAGCGAGCATCTACATAATAATACAGATTACAGCCCCTAGCTCGTCGGAAGTTCAATATTGGCACCAAACTTCATAGATTAATGTAGAGTCACGTAATAATAATAATCGAATAGATTGCGCAAGTAGGTATTGATGTTTTTATAATTAAGTTTTATTAACTTCTCAATCTTCTCATGAAATAATATGCATTTTCTTTTCTTAGGCGTTAGTTGATAGGAAGGGTCTGCATATGAGATTCAAATGATAAAGTATCCAGAACTCAAGTAGGTATACCTACATAGATTTTTATGGTTGTGTGTGTGGTGTGTATTGTGGTATTTATAATATTGAACTAAATATACGTATTATCACATGGTACCTAAAAGAATATGGTGGTCATACGTTGAGCCACACATAATAATTTGTCATAGGTTTCTTTTTCGGACGCTCAACCAGCATAATCGCGTCTATCTCTGCTCTATGAAGTAAATATTAATAATAATCATCTCAAAATAATAATATGTAAGTAACGTACATTTATAAAAAAGGAGAGAAAGTTCTGTTTCTTAATTTTTGACATCGCACTGTAGAAATTTTTCTACAATATTATTTTGTCTTTAATTTGGCGGTGGTACTGGTTCCTACAACTTTCGATATAATAATATTATTGTCAAAACTGTGTTATCTGTAAGACAAGTCGGGTCAATTAATATTATCATAAGCGGTAGTCAGACATAGACATAAAATATCAAGGCTAAACACAAAATTGGGTAGTGGCAAAGTTCAAAGATAAGCGACCTGATATATTTAGATGAACGAATTTGCGGACAAATCTCTACAGATTTGGTTTCTTAATAACTTTTATGGCTGTATATCTATACAGCCATAAAAGTTTGCATGATACCTAGACCGATAGTTCTAAGTCTAAGTACTATCCCAGCCAAGTAGAGGAATCAAAGCTTAGAAAATTCATCACAACAAGAACAAGAGTTATTGTCGATCCATCATTCAACAAAACTCAAACTCAATCTCAAAGCATTTATTTAAATTAAACCATTTACAGGCACTTTTGAACTGTCAAAGAGTCGGTCAGTTCGTCAGAAAGTTGAAGCTAGTTGCCCATTCCGAAACGTAGATCTCTTTATAGAAGGACGGGCAAGAAACACCAAGTCTTTTGAATATGTAAGATTAAATATAAGCCCTGGCAGATAAGAGATGACTATTATCAACTGACGGAACTTTCACGAACATGACGCGTGGATCAGCACCATGCAGCTCAAACATTTTGTAGGGAACCGAATGATACAACACACGCGCCACCATCAGCAAAGCAAACGAGTATACTTGTTGATCCTGATAGTGTCACTAGTAATACTTTCAGCAAAGCTTGCTGCAGTTTCGCATCCTTCCTAAATTTAGTACCTACAAGCAGCCAGGCTGCTACAGTTGCCGTTAAAACACCGTCTGTGATCACTTTGGTTTACATATAGGTTGACCTCAGTGACGGCAACATAACTCTCCTTGCTTAATGCCAGATCCGTAATAATCTCTTTCATAGGATCAGTGCATATAAAAAAGAAAAGAGACATAGTAAGCTGAAATGATGCCCAGGGATTCACTTTATAATGTAAACAAGGATAATATTGATGTTTTAGGAATTCTCAGCGGGATGTTGAATAAAGCGCGGAAGAAGAAGCTGGCTAAGTGCTAGTCAGGAACAAAAAAAAAGAAAGTCTTAAAGCTTTTATGCTTCCAGTTTAATATCCGTAGCAAGACGTAGTCAGTCAAGGGATGTGGAATATTGAATATGGATCGCCAGATGAGCAGTTATTAAAATAACTTATGCACTGACCTTTTAAAGTTCTCACTATTCAAGGTTTAAAATTTTGAATTAATTTTTCGCTTGTCTTTTTTTTCGATTGGAATTAGATGTTCCCTTGTTTTAGATTTAGTAGTAACTTGAATTTCATTACTAAGCCTCTTTAGAAACGACAATGCACCGTATGTTGGGAAAATATTTTACGAAAAAAAAAGCGGCTTAAAAATAATAATATAATCGATCTATTTTTAAACCAATGTTATAAGTTATAACTAAATCATTTGTATACCAAAAAAATGTTTACTTTACATTATCATTCAGTAAAAGGCGCCTGCGTCAGTATATTAGTCCTAACTAATATTATAAATGCGAAAGTGAGTTTGTTTGTTTGTTTGTTACGCTTTCAAGCTAAAACGGCTGAACGCATTTGAATGAAATTTGGCACAGTGGTAGACCACGACCTGGAAGGACATAGGACACTTTTTATCCAATATTCTCAGAGGATCGAGGCTTACGGGTGAAACCGTGGGGTGCATCTAGTAACTCTAGTAATATTATATAATAATATTTTATGCAGTTTCTATATTGAACGCGTCATTCAACCGATAGTGAGGAGTTGAGCACCACTTCACACCTTAGCCTGAACTTGTAATGAGCAGACGTAGGCAATGCAGAAGGTCATCCAGTAGCAATATCAGTTTAAAATAATCTTTACTATCGACAGCGAAAGTAGGTAGGTGAGCGGCTCTTCAAAACATAAGCACGTTCGACGACTGACGATGGATCCCTGGACTGTCACTTCTGGCACTAAACAATGGCGAAGAGCTATTTTGGTATAGCCTGTGCCATCACGACTTGACGAGGAAGAAAGCTATTTTTATTATAGTATCTATTAAATTGAGAGTAATCTCCGCTGATAAAGAAACTTCCAACCCTTGGTATGGTTCTGGTCTCATCTCAAAATTTTCGAACCAGGTTTATACCTGAGGGCCTAGACAAGTGACAATCGCTTCGTCTTTCTACAACGACTTTCAACAGAACTGACATAAGCTTTTCGATACGAAACTTTGCGAAACGGTGGAGTTTCTTGCCCATTCTTCTCCATACGAAAACTACCTTTTGGAAGGGGCAACTAGAATCAGTTCTGTTTCTATTTCTATGTATTTGACGTTCAAAAGTGCCTTTAATGTGCCTACTTGAAATAAATTATTTGACTTTGACTTGACTTTGATAGCTTGTCAGTCCTATACATTTTTGCCTTTTCCATCATCGTGGCTGAGAAAGTAGTTCTCAGTTTCTGTCAAGAATATTCACACTGATAAATGGGCTAAGACTGACCGAGCTCGTTAATATCGACCGATGTTCCAATCTATCATCTTATATGAAAATAATAGAATTAATACATACTAAATCTCCACAAATTGATTGCCTGGCCTTGGCATATTCAGTTTAAATCCGCATTTGCATATGCATGTATAATTATGAATGGCGCTCGTATATTATGTATACTGCATGTTTGAATGCTTCATTTAACATAACTTTACGCCTGTGAACTCCGCAAGAGTTTGACAGATGTGTGCAAGTACATCTATATTCCGCCGGTTATGATGTAAGTCTCATCATCATCTGCCTAGCCTTTTTCCCAACTATCTTGGGGTCGGCTTCCAGTCTAACCAGCAGGATGCAGCTGAATACCAGTATTTTACATGGAGCGACTGCCTACCGGACCTCCACAACCCAGTAACTGGGTAATACGATACCCCTTGGTAAGACTGGTTGTCAGACTTTCGGGCTTCTGACGACCCGTAACGACTGTCAAAGATCCACAAATGCCAGCCAGGCCCAACGGCTTAACGTGATGTCTGAGGCACGGAGGAGTCTCGGTATGTAAAGATTGTCACCCATCCATGGACTAACCCCGGCAAGCGTATCGATCCGTGCGGTTGTTATTACTTAGCCACGAGCTCCTCCTATGATGTAAGTCTCATGTAGATAATAGGAGAAGAGCTTGTTGCCATGGGCACCAATCCAGGCTTTTTACTGAGAACTTTGCAACGGAAAACCCCTACAGAGACTTTTGTTCGACCCGAGATTAAACTCCGCACCATTACAGCACCAAAGTAGTCTTTGCTCATAGATCTAGCGTGTCGTCTACACAATAAAAGCGTAGCATTTCCTAAAAAATATACAGGGTCAAATTAAATTAACTAGCGAAACTTTATAGACAAAAAAAACTTAATTACTCACATCAAGTAACGGTTGTCGACCCCAAAAAAAAACAACATCAAAACTTTCTTCTTTTGTTTCATCGTGTCTAGATATCGATACATGTCTGTATCTATTCATACACGAAATATTTTAAGAGGTCATTGTACTCTTCATTATGAACAACTTTTAATATGGGAACAAATATGAAATCGCGAAAAAAAAAAACAGCTATTCTCTACATTTTGACAAGCTATGCGAACATAAATGTAGATAAACCTTTTATATTAAGGTCTCAAATAACCTATTAAGGTCACGCAGCAACGTCACCCCTCAAAAAATCAGGACCCCTATCAAATTAGTCTTCCACATTGGAGGTCTATAAGGACTCTTAGTCCTGTAGATATAATAGTCAAGATTGTCTTGGGAGTGTCGCGAATGACCCTTGATGTATCCGCGACGCAATTCGCACCACTTATGTTAGATCTCGACGTTCTATATTGTTTGATAGCACATCTTCGGACAGTCAATGTCTTCTTAGATTTATGTGGCAGATATAAATCTATATTGTTCAGGTACCCTAGATCATTTTGTGAAAATAGAATGCTATAATAGGAACGTAGGAGAATATTATAGACTTTTTATAGTGTGAGAGTGGTAATTCTTTATTCGGATAGCAGCCAACAGAACCAACACATCTGCTCAAAGTCTAAAAGACTTATCGCATGATAAAATCTGGGAAAAAAAAATCGGATACCAGCGTGGTTTAGACAACCTCCTCTCGTGATGGCCATCTCAAAATTTACCATTTAATTGCACACACGCGCATCATCATGACAGGTTGTAATGTCTGTTGAAAGGTCTGAACTGAAAGTCTGAATTTGAACTCGAAATATGTAATATGTAACCTGTGTCTTAGGAGGCAGTGACCCCACTTAACATAACATTACAAGCCTATTATTTTTTCGGTCTCCTACTTAAGTATGTCAAACAATTTCCAACATCGTCCCCAAAAATAGCTTCCTAATTGAACCCCTTCAAAAACCATTAAAGAACAAAAGCGCTTAAACACAGTATCCATTTACGCCCCATTCAAGTAATATTTTTCGCTATTCAAACCGCAATCGAAACTCCCGTCTTGTTTACTCCGTACCAATCGATTAGTTCCTTTTTCTTTTTCCGAGACGTAACGCCCGGTGCATTACGTATCAACTCAGGATAGATGAAATGGCAAAAAACGAAATTATAAAGTTTATTTATTTATTTATTAAACAACCAACTTATATTTAGTTGCACCACACATATAAGTTAACGGTTAATATCTGTTAGGAATTACATATAAAATTAGATTAACATAACTTATAAACTAGACAAAATTCGATGAAATACAATTATTGAAATTAATCAAGATTAGGTGAAATTAGACAAAATTAGACAAACTTAGTTAAGATTCGATAAAATTAGATAGAATTGGCAATAAATTATTAATAAGTAGCAAGATACACTAATTTAATTTAGTCACTCCAAAGAGATTGTACTGGGAGTGGCAATGGACTACAAGTTTATTGATTCTGAGTCAGAATAAAAATAAAATTACAAGCCACACTGACCAAAATTGCCACAATTGCGAAAAGAATCAAGCATTTGAAATCTTTACGTATATGATCACTTCTTGACTGATATAACAAAAAAAAACACAATTTTCTTGTTGTCGATTGAGTAATTTGAACACTCGGCCGTCTGGGTTATTGAATAGTGGGACGTGCGACTATAAGTTTGGGAAACATTGTTCTATTGTTTACCATAGTGTCTCGTTACATGATCATAATTTACGTCATCATCCAATCTGCTCTTGACCGTGGTTTATTTTAGAAGCTGGTGGTATTTGTAGGTTTGGTTCGCTTTGTTTGGGTTTCAAAGAATGCAGTGCTTTGATCTGGTGCAAGATTTTGATGTGTGGTGTTAGGTCTTGGGATATTGTTTGTAAAGAGATGATTGCGGGTATTGTATTTTAGGTACGTTTACATGATTCAAGGTAACATCAGAAAATCAAACTATTATGCGTTACTAAGTTTTCCACATCTACCTATTTATTATCTTCTACTTAATAAAAATCTTAAATTCATTAATTATTTTCTTTGGTTAGTGATTAACCTGGTGACAGAGTTTTATACCGTCCTGGCTTGGCTTTACATGCCGTCGAGAAATATCTCTCAGGCATGTCGGTTTCCTCACGTGATGTTTTCAAGAAGGATTCCTTTATTCATTCACTGAAAGACAACGCTCAGCCGAAAACGCTTGGCTTAGAAAGAAGCATGAAATTTTGTAGGTATAAGAGTTCCTTTTCTTATGACGAAAGTGAGTTATCACTAAAGAAGGACTTTCGAAAATTCACACCCAAAGAAAGTTTGCCTGGAAGTTCGTTATTTTTGCCGTCGAGAAATACCATTGGGCACACGGGTTGTCGTTCAATAATTTTATAATAGTTATAGATTGAGATGCCCTTTATCACATAATACTACCCTTTAATTACAAAAGTTTAATTAAAGCAAAGCTGTTTTGAATACACTGCAGAAGTTTTTTTTTTGTAGATCATTTATTTGGGAAAAAAGGTTTTTTCTTTCTTCAATCTAGGAAGAAAACTATTATCTATGCGCCGACAGTGAAAGCCAAACAGTAATAAACTTACAAACTTACTTGCAATAATATCTGAAACTTTACTCGTTCATAACTCTTCACAGGCTTAAATTGTGAGTGAATGCAGTTTTTCTTTGAGGAAAGTTGTTTTATGCTCAAAAAACACACAAGGCGGGTACGTGTCGGGAGCGGGTCGGGCGCGGGAGTACGGCGGGCATAACAAATTGTAATTCAAGGAATTATATGGATAGCAACACACAGAACGCGTGCGCGGGTCGGCCGCGGTGCGGGACAGGAGCGGGAGCCGCGCCCACCGCCTGCCACCACATACAGGGGGACGGGAGCGGGTCGGGCGCGTGAGCACGGTGGTCATAATAAATTGTAATTAAAGGAATTATATGGATGTTGGTCGTAGCGGGTCGGGCGCGGGACGGCGCCCGACCCGCTCCGCGCCCGCCATCCCACTGCCGTCCCGCGCCCGCCTTGTGTGTGTTTTGAGCTTTATGCGATTTGGCAGTTCGTCTCTTTACAGTAGTGACGTCATTGATATTCGCTTTTGTTTTATTTGAACTCCAATAAAATTGATTTTCTTGTCTTTTGTTTTTAGAAAGACTAGCAAATAGTTTTTCAGGAACATGCATTTTGATTTAGAGCTACATATTCTCGAAATCACGAGTTTTGTAATACGAACAAACTAAAATCAAAATACCGGTGTCAGAATCAGACTGATAGATGATGAATGTAAAAGAAATTCGACTACGAATAAAATGTACAGAGAAGTAACACAATTCATCATCGTGATGGATAACCCAGCACACTTTCCAGATAATAGTTATCCAAAAACCACAATATTTTCTAAAATTGGTGCTATAGTTAAGAATGCAAAAATAACAAGCTAACTTATGCGTACAGGCTGTGAGATTCGGATCCCTTCGGCTGTATAGTCAGTAAAGAAAAAAAAAAAAAAAACCAATTTCAAATATGAATTCTGCGAATCAAAGGAGTCTGTTTAACCTGAGGCGGGAACCAACCTTCGGATATTAACCCTCCTTTTATAAGCCTCCATAACATCGAAGGAAATTAAAAACGTAACAGAACATGCCAAAGATTTTCAATCATTGACGTAAATGCTTCCCAAAATATTAATTCAATGCAGGATATTAAACATTTCTTCGATTCCCATTTCAATTTTCGACATCATCTCCGGAATTGAGAATTTATTTTGTACACTACACATAAGCATCACGCCTCTTTTCTTCAAAGGAGAAGGCAGACGGGTAGGTTTAGACGCACATTTCACCGATTATGTTTAAATTTCATGTGATGGGGCCAGGCTTTTAATATTACAAGCTGTTGCCCGTGACTTCGTCTGCGATCTAGGATGCAACGTAGCCTATGTCCTTCTCCAGGTCATGGTCTACCTCTGTGCCCAATTTAATTCAAATCCGTTCAGCCGTGTTAGCGTGCGTTTGTAACAAAGAAACTCACTTTCGCATTTATAATATTAATTTAGGATTGCCATCAATCGGGTACAAATCCAGACTCCACGCTGCTACCGAGAAATGACTACTTACTGATTTTTTTTACAAAATGTCTATTTAATGATTATTTAATAAAATCGACAGGCGATAAGCAACAATCCGACAATTTTACAAGTTTTATTCATTTTCTTAGTGCTTTATTCAACTCTGAAATTGATTTTACATTGTCAGTTATACTAAATAGGCCCTAGGGATCCTCCTTACTCAGTAGTCGTACTTGCGACCACCAGACCAACTACGTAGTCAAAATCTGCATATTTTTTACATACACACGTCGTATTAACGCGTGTAACATTGACATACAGTAACAATGTACTCGTTAAATATAATGGTACCAACGTGAGAGGAATAAGTACTAAAGTCAATTATCGCCCGATCGCATCGATAGCTACTGAGAACCTTAAATGTCTCGTAAAATATTGGTACTATGGTTTCCCTTCCAAAAGTATTTGCGGATCAATTTTCTTTTTCGTCTTTGTTTGAGTATTGATGAGGATTTAATGCCATCTTTTATGTTTATGGGATAATTTTATTTGAAAAGAGTCTTGGACGGAAAAGACCGTCTTAATAAGTCTTTCTTTTTAGAATATTGCCATTGGAAAATTATAATTTTGTTTTTCATAACCATCTTCATCTGCTCTTGTCCCAATAAACCTATTCACGTATTTTCGTCTTCATAACTATTAGCCGTGTTCTCAGTGTTAATAAAATCTGTACTACTTATTAATGAAATAATAATATTGTAGTAAGAATAAAACCAACCTATTGCACGACTAATCTCCGAAAATTCCACAATCTTTAGGGTCCACTTATTCATACGAAAATCTAGACCTCTCACCGCAGTAGAACGTTGCCTTAGTGAATATTAGATAAGCGCCAAATTCGTGAGATTTCGCTGACTTTCCACCCCTTCGCGTCGGCCTATAAATTTTTATTAAGCCCAATTATTGTTGGAGGTCACCGCTGAGGATTGCCGACTGAGAATCAAGATAAGTGCGCTATTGTACTGATTTTAACACGTTTTAATATTTAACTTTGGAACTTTTTAAGTTAAGGTGGCATTAGGAAGGTGCTTGTGTTTTACGATATTTTAAGTCGATTTTTACTTGTATCACAAATCACTGAATGTGTTTAGGGTCCTGCAGATAGGCGCGACGCGATGGTGCGACGTGATACAGTTAGAACAATTTCCATGAAGTTTTCATAGAAATTGTTCTACTAGAGTTGCGTTTCGTTGTCGCGTCACTTCGACCTCGGAAATGCAAGCGGGCTAGTCTTGAAACGTTTTAATAAAAACTTCGAAATATTGGTGAAAATTATTAACGGAAAAAATATTCGAAGAGGTGATGAAAATTTCACAATACCTACTCAAATATCGAACCTGAAGGGTTGGAATAAAATTGTTTGGAACTGCGTCAAATAACCGATAACTCTATTAGAAGCATTTTAGGTTGTTATTCAATTCCACCCAAAATATTTTCTGGAACCGTAACTTAGGGAATTTAAAAATTACTTATCTACTTAAAAAGTCAAGCCGGGATTAATCAAACTCAACAAAAGAATTTACCACCAAAAATTGGAGCAGAAAGGGAACCGAAAAACAAGTAATTTACCTTGTTTTTATACGAAACCAGCATGAATATGTTAATAGACTACTGAATATTAATTGATAAGAGATTCGTGTAATTTATTAGTCAAGTTACCTAGTTAGATTAGGGATCAAAGTCTTGAGGAAATGAGCGACGAGGAGAAATTAGAAAAGCCTTTAAAAGTCAATCAATCTGCCTAGCCTTTTCCCAACTATGTTGGGGTCGGCTTCCGGTCTAACCGGATGCAGCTTAATACCATCATGTTACATTGAGTGACTGCCTATCTGACCTCCAGAACCCAGTAAAGAGTAATACGATACCCTTTGTTAAGACTGGTTGTCAGACTTTCGGGCTTCTGACGACCCGTAACGACTGTCAAAGATCCACAAATAACAGCCGGGGCCAACGGCTTAACGCGATTTCCAAGACACGGAGGAGTCTCGGTATGTAAAGATGGTCACCCATCTGTGGACAAACCCCGGCAAGCGTAGCATAACCTGATGGATCGACCCGTGAGGCTGTTATTACTTAGCCACGAGCTCCTTTAAGAATACCTTTAAGATCATTTGTTTGATATTGCATCAATACATAATATTATAAACTATACTTATTATCGTTGGTTTAGTGATCGTTAACCCTACTACTAAATATGAGGTCCTTTTTTTTATTTGAGGGTGGGAAATCATCCAATGATTTCTCCCACTCTGGGTGGAGCGGAAGGGCGTGTCAGACTTTTACTGACTAAGACCCACCCGTGTTCCTTCAGTTGCCTGTTGCCAAGGTTCCAGTATCCCTTTCGGACTAACCCGCAACCCTGGCAGGCATCGGTCCTAGTGGACCCCGCCAAATAGTCCTGGATTAGATTCTCAGGTCGGGCAAAGCGGCATTAGATTTTTTTTCCATCAGGATTTTTTCAGTAGCGGCTTGGAGTCTGGATTTGTTCCCGGTTGATGACAACAGGCTCGCCCCCTAAAACTTAGGATTTACACATAACTGTCGAAATGTGGCGAAACACCTCTGCCTAACGCTTTTGGGGTTTACAGGCGTGATGTTGTTATGTTACCTAACTGTATAATATTGTAAATGCGAAAGTGAGTTTGCTTATTTGGTACGCTTTCACGCTAAAACGGCTGAACGGATTTGGATAAAATTCGGCACATGAGTAGACCTTGGCCTGGAATTAGGACATAGGATACTTTTATCCCGATATTCCCACGGGATCGAGACTTAGGTACGTGTGTAAAACCGCTCGCTGGGCGCAGCTAGTGTTATTTTAAACTTAATTCGCTTTTCGTGTCCGTCTGTGTGACCGCTGGTTTGTCCAGTTACCGGGTAGCACGATACACTTTGCTGGTAAGATAGATTAAGTCTGCGCACAGTCTGAAAAAATATAAATTAGTTAATCTTTGAAAGTTTCTGTTAGGTTTTCTGACGTAGTTACTTGGGCCGTCTGCGGCTTGGATAGAAGCATTTAGCTAACTGGTATTATAACTTTTATGGCCAAAGTTATAAAAGTTAGGTCTTGCCAATTATTTTAACGTGGACGAATCTTCATGAATCCGTAATTTGATGTCATTATTATTTCAGAGTTCTTTGATTAATATATATTTCAGAGCATAATCATCCGTATAGATTAGATGATAAGGTACCAACACAAAATGTTTTCTTAATTAAAGTGAAGTTTCCTTATTCTTTAAATTATTTACTTTTTTGCTATATTTTTAGGTCCTTGAGTAATTGAACGAGAAAAACTAGTACCTACCGATTCACAAAACTTTATCAAAAGAATCGTTGCCAAAGAAATACCCTATTTAAACAATTGCAATACAACAAAAACGGAATTGAAATAATTGACAAACACAGTTTTTCATTAAAAAAAAAAAATCAATTCCACAATTTATTATACAACAAATACAGGTTGTTCATTTGTACAGAAATACACGATGTTTATTTAAACAGAGCAGTTTGTTAGAACAATTGATTTGATTACAGTAACAGTTTATAGACTATCAATTTATTTTGGTCGGCCATTGGAAACAGATATTTTATATTTTCATGCTTGGATGTTTATTGTGGTTGATCTGAATGGAAATGTAATGTTTTATATCTCTCGAATTCCTGGAACTTTGATAGTCGTTTATTTTGAGTTTTGACTGGCCGGACTGCTCAGAGTGGGGCTAGCGTTCGATAGCCGCCACATATACTCTGGCCGCCGCGCCGAGAGAATGCGTTCCTGACACCTCTTAGTTAGACACGATTAGGAAATTAGGAAAAAACACCTAAAGTATAAATTCGTTATGAAATGAATTGTATTCTGTTTATTCTGTAAAGTGATTCCAATATCCTATGATATTGGAATCACTTTTACACGTCATATTAAAAAGTTGTAAAAATAAGCTAGATGAGGTCGGCGTTTCCTGACTACTCTGAGAAGAAAGGCCGAAACAAACTCAGAGGTCACCGTCTCCTTTAAAGTCCAGACATAATCTTGGTCAGGCCATATGAGGACCATGTAGATTAGTCTGAAATGGTCTTTTGAGGAAAGAACCACACAGATTTGAGTGGACCTGTCCAGTCAGTGCAAGCATTTGTCAGTAATAGTGGAGCTCAACTCAGAACTTAAGGAGCTCAACGACTCGACGAACAATACCAAAGAAAGGACATTTGGGTAGGTCGCATAAAGTTCTCAAATTGCCAGACCTTCGCTAAAACTAACAGAACGAAAAATAAATATCCACATAGTCCTCACATTCACATTAAAACAATACTTTACAAGTAATCATCATGTCATTTTTCATATAATGTTCAATAATGTCAATTTGCATATAAAACTGGTAGGTATATTTTTATGGTTTTCCATAATATTCAAAATGTCACAATGCGTGTTAAAAGCGTAAACGCGTGTTTAATGTCAGTTTTATGTCAAACTCCATACAGAAATGTCATGTTTAAAAGGTGTTTATGCTAAACAACTGTTAAACACGGTTTTGTGGTAATAAGGATATTCTTTTGTACCTACTCAACTGACAGATGTCACATTCTGTCGGTGGCCGGAATTTAGCGTCAAATGACGTCACTGAAACGTTATTTATGAAAATAAGTTTTTTGATATCGTAAAGTCAAACTCCGCTGCCATCATTTTCAAGACCGTCACTGCAGCCGTTATATGGCGGCCACCGCTCTTCTATGGAACATTAAAAAACATACCCCTTGTGTTTAAAGGCGCCGGCGCCGGTAACCACTTATTCCCAACACATAAAACCCCATATTTACAAGCTCATAAAGTATTTTATACGTACATTATTGATGACATCATTTACGTCCCTCCCTCTATAACGTTTCCCATAACTAGGTGGTTCACGGTTAACATACAATTTTATGGTTAGTCTTCCAAGCTAATACAGTTAATAAAATAATGTATACCATAGTTTTTTTATATTATAAAATACTACACTTTGACCCCGGATGTGTTTTTGTTAGATGATTGCGTTTACCGTACTTTAGAGTGGCCCGGTAATTACTTTGTATCAGTATCATTAAAATGGATATTTACAAAAAAAATAACAAACTGATTTCAATTCTATACGTCTTGCGCTTACTTATAATATAACATAACATCACGCTTGTTATCTCCGAAGGGTTAGGCAGAGGTGTATTGAGAATACCTTCACCAATATTTCGCCAGTTATGTTTAAGTCCAATGTAATAGGGAACGTTCCTATTGCCATCAACCGAGCACAAATCCAGACTCCGGACTGCCACTGGGAAATTCTTGATGGATTTATACCTGCTACGAATTTAAAACAAAATTTAATAAACTATTTACGTGACGCGTTGATCAGTAAGTTGGGATCACGTGAATTTCTATGGTTAAAAACCTGCCGAATTATCTCAAAATAATAGGTACCTTCCTACAGTAAAACGAATTTGGAAAAACAATACCTTAGGGCGTTTGTCCACCACCGCGGCCACCAGGATGTCACCTAGAAGAAAATGACGGCGCCGAAGTAGTGATACATACATTTATTAAGGCCGCGCGTCCATCGCACGTTCGTTTTCCGAGCGCCTCTCGTTTCTCAGTGACGCCTCGGTGACGGCTGCGGTGGACAAACACCGTTATAGTAATCATTTTCCCAAATCGAAAAGAAGATTTGATAATTTCACACAAATAATTATACTTCAAGTTTGTCAAGTAATTTATGTTAGGAAATACGCAGACAGTTCGTCCATAATATACGTATATTTAACAATGGAAGATATTGGCCTAGATCGGGGCTTCTTGGCGCCCCTCCCTTTATAGAACATAATTGTTACATGTTTGTAACAGTAGTATGTAGCTATGTATGTTAATCGTTATGTCAAGACCTTATTGATTTTCCTTTGAATCTGGAAAACGTAGCTTGAAGGTAGTTTTTAATTATGGTGTCCATTGGCGGCCTTTTATAAATGTTTTATTACTGGCAGTAGTCACAAACCTTTCTACTATTACCTCAAAATCAATCTGCCTACCCTTTTCCCAACTATATTGGGGTCGGCTTCCAGTCTAACCGGATCTAGCTGAATACCAGTATTTAACATGGAGCGACTGCCTATCTGACCTCCACAACCCAGTAACTGGGTAATACGATACCCCTTGACAAGACTGGTTGTCAGACTTACGGGCTTCTGACGACCCGTAACGACTGTCAAAGCCACAAATTACTGCCGGGACCAACGGCTTAACGTGCCGTTATTACCTATTGTAGCAATTTAATAACCTATTTTTCCTTCACTTTCAGATCAGCATGGACACATTCTCCTCAAGCTCATCTGTAACCAACGTTTTATTTAAATCAAGAAAATAACCGTATGTATCTATTTTTATTTTATTTTCCGAAGAAATATAAAATATAGTAGAAGAGCGTATTTTTTTCAGTCTCTTTTATAGGAATATCACGTGTATTTTTAGTGCCAATGCTATTTTACTCTGTTTTCTATGTCTCTACAGCTTATTTTTCCGAAACGATTGTAAGATTTTATTATTAAAATCTCATCATTCTCCTGCCCTTATCCCAGTTTATTTGTGGTTGGCGCAACATGTCCCTTTCTTCCATACTTCTCTATTAGCCGTCATCTCGATAGTCACCCCCTTTCTAGCCATATCATCTTTCACATAGTCCATCCATCGTTTCTTTGGTCTTCCCCTACTCTTATAGCCATCGACATTCATACCCAAAACTTTCCTCACAACATTTTCCTCATTCCTTCGCATCACGTGCCCATACCATGACAACCGATTTCCGCACAATTTTTCAGTCACCGGTGTCACTTTCAGACTTCCTCTTATGTACTCATTTCTTATTCTATCCATTCGTGTAACACCACACATCCCTCTTTACATTATTATTAAAATCTGTGAAAAAGAATTGAGATCTTAAATCCCAGAAAAACAAAACCACATACTTAAATAAACGGCCTCATCCCTTGCTCGTTGAAGGGCCAGCCCGCGCCGCAGCTGAGCATGTAGCTTTAAATTCCCCTCATAATAATAAATATCCTGATCTGATTCAGCCTGTCCCATCTTGCTGTCCTCCTGTCAGCGACGCCCTAAGCCGAGGTTCGTACCCCACAGGTGCCCTTAGCAAGCAGTCGCTTAGTTTTAATTAGTTTAGTTTTATGCCCCTGGCTGAAGGCCCTAAGTGTACTAAGTAGCTTAAGGCTACTACTAAGATGTTGCAGAATGTTGCTGTCCTTTCAATTTTATACAATAATTAGCTGCACCCCGGTTTCACCCGCGTAAGTCTCGATCCCGTGGGAATATCGGGATAAAAAGTATCTTAGGTCCTATTTCAGGTCATGGTCTACCCCTGTGCCAAATTTCATCCAAATCCATACAGCCGTTTTAGCGTGAAAGCGTAACAAACAAATAAACAAACAAACTCACTTTCGCATTTATAATATTAGTTAGGATATCATAGTAAAAGGTCGTATTCAGCTGCATCCGGTTAGACTGGAAGCCGACCCCAACATAGTTGGGAAAAGGCTAGGCAGATGGTGATGATGATGATCATAGTAAAAGGTCGTTTAGTTATTGGGTCCGGGAAACTTTTCCAATTTTTCTTTTCATAAAACAATTAAGAACATTCAACAAAAAAATTGCCAAATTGTTCCAGCCTTTCTCAAGTGATGCGCTTACCAATGAAAATAATTTTATTTTTTTATTTGCATAGAATATTAAAAATTTAGAACGTAGACTCGAGAACGCTTCATCGGTTTATCGTAGAGGTCAAGTCTGATTAATAATTTACAATTTTTTGCTATCAAACATGTACCTTTATTAAAAATTAACGTTAAAAGGTGTCGAGTACGGTCGATAACCGCAAGCTTACCGAGAATCATTACGATTTGTTTGGACGACCATCCGTAGGTAAGTAACAGTAACTGATGGCGCTTTTTTATTGAAGGTAAAATAACGAGTTATGTTTATGATTTGGTACATAAGCCGCAGGCAATAAAAGCATGAATAGGTGATTAAAAATGTATTGCATGGTGTTCTACTGAATTTAGTTTTATAAAGTACGAAAAATATTGTAATATTATATGTAGTAAGAAAAGTAAATATTTGACGAAAATATTATTTGGGTCTATAGAAATAGTTAGGTAGTAAGTACCATAGTTTACTGAGTAATTCAATCCAAGGAACAAACATCAAAGATTCAAAGAGTAGAATAAATAAGAACAAAGTTGTCAAACTTTTAAATAGTATATTATGCAATTAGTGAATCATATCATCTTTATACTCATGGTATAAAGTATACTTTATACCATGACTACGAGAAAAAGAACATGCAACTTCGAGTATGTTGTTATGTAAATTTTATGCCTTGTTTTTATTGTAACTACACCGAAGCATAGAATACATACTCCATAATGTCGATGACTTCTTTTTCTTCGACAACTCATTAAAATAAGTTAGGAGAACAGACTCTGAAAATGTGCTCAGCTTGATTTTCATTTTTCCATTTGCTCAAACAAACAAACTCACACTCAATCTCATCGTAGGCTTTGATGTAAACCAGCCGTGATTTGTTGGGTAGCAAGTTTTCTACTATATCGGCCGCCCTCTCTTTCATATACTCAGGTGTTAACACATCTTCATCATTTGAATGCATTTTCAATCGATTTATTATTAAGTAACACTAAACTTTTTGTTCGTACAACTTACAATATTTAAAATAGTGTCAATTTACTAATGCAAAGAACAAAACAGTCTTTATTCTAATGTTCGAAAATCAAATAGGAGTTTGTATAGCATTGAGATGGAGTTTGAATATATTGGTGTGTTCTAAATTCAAACACCAAAACAGTGATTAAAAGTACTTTTTATTCACTGTTTTCAGTGAATAAAATAAACTTTTTAGAGGGGGAATGGTATAAAAAAATTTATTGATTGAATACGAGGCTTTGGGGTACCTACTTTTATTGAAGTGTATTTTGTCTTTTTTTGTTGAGTGTGCGTTTTTTGTGTGGAAAAAAAAAAAAAAAATTCTTTCTTTTCTTTTTATTCAGAAAAAACAATACCAGCTCCCGGGCTGGAATTAGTTGGAAGATTTCACTGTTCAATTTTTTTTTAAATGCTTTATTGATGTACACAGATCTTCTCGGGGCTGACTGTACCATCATGGGAACCAACATCTGGTCCAAAGGTTGGTCGGAAATAACCAATCATTAATCGATGCCCGAATGCTAAATTGATGAATGTTTAGAATACTAATTTATCTTCATTGCTTTAATTTAGTGTGAATGTTTTAAAAAGGGAGAAACGTGGGTGTAGTGTCTCTGCCAAACCCTTCAGGGACTACAGGCGTGATGTTATGTTATTGATGTTTTAAAAATATGGGGTTTTTGCGTATTTTTTGTTTTGATCACAATTCAAAGCTAAAGTCATGAACGTAAACAAACTGCGTTTATTCAATGCTTTGCACACAAACAAAGATTTTACCAAGTAATTACGTAATGTAGAGATAAAACTAAAGATAAGTACTCACATAATTTAATTTAATTATGCATTTTAAGCCAACGCACACAGAAAATTTATTACAGCGACTACTTCGAGTAATCTAAACGTTAGGTTGTTACCAGGCGATTTTTCTCTCATGCATTTTATTTTTAAAATATTGCAGAGAAAATACATTCACGATGGCAATAAGGTTGTCAATCCTCTGCATAAAAATAGAAAACAAAAAGCTGTGACGTAAACAAAGAGCCAACTGCCAATGAACGAACAGTTATTAATTACAGCACTGTTTTTTTTGTTTTGTTTTTATTTCTGTACGGTCACTTGAAACCACTATCGTACAGTCTTTCACTATTCACGTTAGTGTTTGATATTGTTCAGAATTTGAATTTTGATTGAAGAACAATAGAATTTGAATTTGAAATGTCTGTTATTTATTTTTTATTTAGGTACCTATCTATTGCGAATTTCTAAATGGATTTTATTTAATGGATGAAAGTGTGTGTGTAAAAATAAATATCTACTCTGCCTCTGGCTTTACAAAAGTTGTTTTGATATGTTAGACATTAGGTCTTTACCTATGAAATTGCCGTTTTGTATGAAAAAATTTAAACGAATTTTTTTCATGTATTTTTTATTTGTATTAATCGAAGTAATCACCCATGCTATCAATGCATCTTTGCCAACGCAGTGGCAGTTTATTGATGCCCTTCTTAAAGAAATCAGCTGGACGGGAGGCAACAAATTCTTCAAAGGCATTTTGTACTGCCTCTCGGATATTGATTTTTTTTCCCGCCAAGAAGTTATCCAAATTCTGGAAAAAGTAGTAGTCTGTAGGCGCAAGGTCTGGTGTGTAGGGCGGATGACGGAGAGCTTCCAACCCCAGTTCTTGCAACTTGGAGACCGTCTGCTATGCAGTATGAGGTCGCTCGTTGTCGTGCAGGAGCAGCGGAGACGAGCGATTGACCAATGCTGGTTGGAGATGTGCCAGCTTCTCCATCATTGTGTTCAGTTCTTCACAGTACACATCTGCAGTAATGCTCACCCCGTTTGGTAAGATGCTGTGATGAATCACACCGGCGCTAGACCACCAAACAGTGACCATCACTTTTCTAGGGGTAAGTTTTCGTTTAGAGCATTGTTTAGGTACTGAACCAGGATCCAACCAACTTGCTAAGCGCTTGCGGTTATCAAACAGAATCCATTTTTCATCGCAGGTAACAATGCGGTTCAAAATTCCTTCATTTGTGTGTCTGTTGAGCAGTGCAAGGCACGCCTCGACGCGTACTTTGCGCTGGCGATCATTGAGTTCGTGGGGCACCCATGTGTCAAGCTTTTTTACCTTGCCAATTTGACGCAAATGGCTAATTCGCTGCTGCTAATTCAGCCGTAGATTGTGTATCATCAGCTTCCACAATCGCCTTTAATTCGTCATTGTCGACCAAAGTCTTCGGACGACCGCGAGGTTCATTTTTCAGGTCGAAATTTCCAGAACGGAAGCGAGCAAACCAGTGCGTTGGTTTGTAGTGTGAGCTCCGTAAACGTCGTTGATGTTGCGTGCCGCTTGTGCCGCGTTGCTGCCACGACGGTACTCATATTTATTAATTACTCGATTTTTTAACGTATCCATGATGACGAAAAAGACTTCTTTTGACTTCTTTTGAAAAAAGAATTCCATGTTTTTAAAATAAAATTAATTTGAAATTAGAATTCTTAGCCAAACAAAAATTATTTTGATTTGAAATGGCCAGTACTGCGGAACAGCAATTTCATAGGTAAAGACCTATTATTAGAAATAGAACTAACTGCATTCTGTTTTTCGTCAATGTCAATGTCAATTATCGATTTTATTAACAAACAAAAACCTTAAAACAAATAAAAACCGGTCAAGTGCGACTCGGACTCGTGCACGAAGGATTCGGTACAGTATTAAGAGCAAACAAAACCCGCCGAAAAAAACGCGTTTCATGTATCGGGAACCCTCTTTGATTACTAAATTTATTAATTGTTGTATTAGCGGTAATAGAAATACACAGTCTGTGCAAATTTCAACTGTCTACCTATTACCGTTCATGAGATACAGCCCGCTGATAAACAGACGGACGAACACCCTTCGGGTACGGAAACCAAAAAAGCATCCATAAAATAAATAAAAAGCAGTTTTTTCCTCCTTAATTATTAAAGAATCGTAACTCGGAGTTAGTTCAAGTGTCCATAACGTAGCGCGTAGGTCCGAGAAGACAGTCGTAAAATTAAAAGCACTTAATAATTGAAGTAAACGGCACTTCAAACTCGTACCAAAGTTCGAAGTAGGTACGAGTTTAATAAACTATTTGGCACAAAAAGCCAAGTTCGCCGGACGAACTGGAGCGATTTCGCCGACTCACTTCACTACCACTCTCGGGTGTATTTTACAAGTATACTTGAGGTACTTATGAAGTCCTTGCTAGGTTTTTGAGGGTACTTTGTAAAAGGAACCTAGAATAAAATATATTGTTGTGTAGAGCAAGGTTTTTTAAGGAAAAATGAAATGTAAAACAGAATAAATACTTTTTTTTCTTTCTAAAACAGGTAAGATAACGTTTACAGTAATGTTAGCTGACATTCTGGAGATAAAAGACAAAGTTTATTGTAAAACTCGTTTTGACATTATCTGACTAGATTGGATCACAAACTAACAAAAATAAATTAAAGAAGTAAACCAATTATTTAGATAATTGGTTTACTTCTTTAATTTCTTTTCTTTAACAAAAGTTATTCTGTCATGCCACGTTCTGCCTAATTAAACGAAAGGATACTCGAGTTTAGCAATAAAGCCGGATTTATAACGGGTGTTAAAAAGGGGGCATTCCTCGAAGCGCTACTACTTTGAAACGCAACAAATGAAGCGCACCTAAAGTATTCCTCGAAACGCATCCACAATGATACATAGAGAAGAGCATGAAGGATTCGTAATAAATGATATCGATAGACGTAAAAATTCAACTGTCCTAATTGTTTATTTATTCAGACTACCAGGAAAGCAGAAATTAACTACAAATAAGTGCTTAAGCGAATAACTACTTATATAACTCAATAATGGTAAAAATATAGGTTATGAAATTAAATCATTTTAAAATGTACCAGGGTGACACAAATGAAATAGGCGCCTAAACGATCTCACTAAGTTACACAACAACCAACGATTAAAAAGTCTTCGTTATTATTCACTATATCGATAGAAGTCCTAAAACTGTCCTATATCTTACCTATAACTGTAATGTCCTATACCTATAACTATCAGGACAACAGAAATGAGCTGTGAGTGGCTGATGCTGAGAAATGCCAGATGGCAAAACCCAATAACACTTTGTCCGACCCGGAAATCGAACCCAGGTCCTCATGATCAGCAGTAGCGCCTGCGACCATCAGAACAACGAAGCAGTCCAACCATCCACTTTGTTATAATACGCTGAATAAATAACTCTCGCACTTCCAAATCAATCAACAAAGGCTCTCATCAATCTAAAAAATCAAGCGATATCTTTTCAGCCATCGATTCCTTTGTTTAAACTTGGCAGTGAAAGGTTCAAGGCCACATAGTTAATTTCCCCGGCTATTCCCCCAAATGGGGATGACACAGCAATAATAAAATTACGTTTTAACATCCCCCAAGTTTGAACGGGGAACCATCCGCGTATCTTACATAGTTCCAAAGTTTTTACGATATTTTGGGGGTAAGAAATAATAATTGAAAAATTTCATTGCTCGAGTTCAGGCTAAATTATTATACTTTTATGATTTTGAAACAGTCTTAGGAAGAGCTTGCTCGTAAAAAGATATGGCTGTCCAGTGGTTAAGTTATATCCCTTTTTTTGCTTATTTACATATTTTAAAGTAAGTCCTTCAAAGGAAAATTTTAAAGGCAATAGTAATATGGACGCACTTTTATGAAAGAAATATCGATATCGCACTCTAAAACCCTTGATTTACTTGACCTATTTACATAATTTCACCTAAAGTACAACAGAAATGAAAATGTATATTCCCCAAATTGTAATTTTTATACCAACACAATGCGTCACATTTTCAAAAGCCCCCAACGAATTTGATGGGGGCCTTTCACATAAATGACGAAACTCGGTAACATCCGTGTTTGGGGACTGACGGCAATAAGCTTTATTTTGCTCTTTTTTGTGAAATAAAAGGTGTCCTTTCCTCAAAACGTAAGTACCTTTGAATAATATTAATACATTTCATTCGCTATATCGTGAAACCTTTATGTTTAATTACGTAAGCCACAGTACATATTTCAAAGAATTTTCAGTGCTAAAGTAGGTTTTTTTGTATCTAGTCTCTTAATTCAAAGCATGCAAAATTCAACTAAGAGAATTTCAAATTGCTGCATGAAATTCCAGCAGCTTGAAATAAAAATATTTAGCACGTTATAAAATGTTTTAATGTTGAATTTAGATGCGACATCTTTTAAATAACAGGTGCAGCATTCTGAAATAATTTCAAGTAATTATGAAATGATTTCAGAATGCATAACATAACATCACGCCTGTATTCCCAAAAGGGTCAGGCAGAGGTGTACCTACAGTACACCCACATTTCGCCAGTTATGTTTAAGTCGCATGTAATCCAATAATCCCTATTACATGGCCCTATTGCCACTAAACTGGCACAAATCCATACTCCGGGCTGCTACAGAAGAACCCATTAAAACGTCGCCGGACCTGAAAATTGAACCCAGTACCCATATTTAGCAGTAGCGTTAGCAACCACTGGATCGACGAGGCTTTAAGAAGATATTTGATTGAATTTCTTCTGATATCCGAAGCTTGATAATTTTTTTTACAGCTACCAACCACAGAAGTGAGTATTTTTATTTCAATATCTGTTTTTATTCGTTTGGATAGTTTTAATTTTTTTGTCTCGTTATGAACGCCACTATATTTCTAACTGTTTTTATTTTATTTTAGACGTTCTGTTCGTTTGAATTCTGAGGTAAATATTTAGAAAGAAATACGGGGACGCAGCGACATCGACGTGCAACCTGTTAATGGACTCAGTTTGATTCTGCGTTGAAATTCTTCATCGATTATTACAAAAAATATTAGCTGTTCATTTTGATCGCGAAGGTATTGCATTTTTCTATGAAACAGCAGTTTTAACCGACGCTACATAACCTCGGTCTACAATCATATTATAATGAACTAGCTGCGCCCCGCAGTTTCACCCGAGTAAGTCTCGATCCCGTGGGAATATCGGGATAAAAAGTATCCTATGTGTTAATCCAAGTTATAAACTATCTGTTTGCCAAATTTCATCCAGATCCATTCAGTAGTTTTTACGTGAAAGAGTAACAAACATCCATCCATTCATCAATCCATACTTAAAAACTTTCGCGTTTATAATATTATATAGTAGGATATGCAGGATAGTAGGATAGGATTCATGATTACAGTTTGCGCGTCTGGCCAAGCTGTATAAATGGTGTAAAAAGTCCCATCACAATAGCCAACATCTTCGCATTCTGTACATTCAACTAAGTGACATTGAGCAGAAATTGTTCCAGGAAAAGACTTATTCTCGGTTTGAAAAATGTTTACGGCAGAATGCAATGTAACATAAGCAAAACATTGTGCTAGTGGGTTTTTCAAGCTTGTTCATTGCTTGCACATTCAAAGCTTGTTTTCATGAAAATCCAACTTTCTTTTAAGTACTTAGAAGAAAGTTGGATCTGGGCCTTACAGAACAGGTTCCCAGGTATGGTGCACAACAAAAATATTTTCACAATGACGCGAAAAAAAAGAAACTCTCGACTTCGTTTACCGTCTTTTTACTCTCATTATTATGTAGAATTGTAGATAAGCTTCGAATTGTTTTATCAGGAAGGTCTTTTGCTTAAACAAATTGAACCTTTTCACTTATAGGCGCGTCCACACCAGCCAATGCGCAGTGGACGTGCACAAACCCTTGTAGAGGGAGAGTTTTATCAATGAGTTAAATGATCATAATTCTATAAATACACATTTGTTACAGTCGCGAATCGTATTTTGATCAACATACAATCTGACACTGACTTGCAAATTGTAAAAAACTTAAGTAAATAATTTCGCAGGTTAACTTAGCGCATCCCTTAACTTGTAGAAAAAAAAGGTTTGGTGTAAACCAAATCGTTCTGTTTACAAAATAAGGTTTTTAATTTGACTTAGTTCATGGTTCTGCTAATCTTATGGGAAGTAGGCGTTAGTTTATTTACGTATTTATTTATGGTTTATACCAACAAGCCAGTCTAGTTGTAGTAGGTACTAAGTTGTCAGTTTTGTATTTACAACTTTACAGTAGTCGGAATAAAGTTGGAAATTTAAAAATAGCCCCATGGTTTAAACTCGGATCTGAAGATAAAACCTTGTTTTTGTAATAAGATGGAATTAGATTTTCTCGTAATCACTGCAGTTGCCGGTGCTAAATTAAATTCTTCCGGCAATTTTAAGTCCGTTTGAGAAAAAAATAATCCCTCTTAGTGGAAGTCCTAGATCCGTTAATTGAAATTCTCTGAGAGACTAAACTATTTTATTTTTTTATCCACGTTACTATTGTTTTAATTGGATTTAAAGTGTTGGTGTTTTTTTTTGTAGACAAAAGTAAACTCCAAATTGTTACGTAACTGAACGGAAAGGAAACTGGAGGTAACAAAATATATCGGTTACAAATCAAGGGAAATCATCGACAAAGTTATTTTACGTCTTTATTGAAATAGTTTTTGTCATTACTTTTTATTGATTATCGTATAGGTAGCCCGGTAGACCCTACATATTTTTCGACTCCCAAACTAAATCAAATACAAATTAATCAAGAAAAACGTTATTATTTCTTTTTTTATTTAAGAACAAATTAATCATCTTCACCATTGGTAATCCCCGATCAACTTTTAAGCTTAAGATTTAAGTAATTCCTCCAAAGAAAATCACAAACGAAACGTTCTTCTATAAAATTTATGTTTTAAATTTTCCACTAAACTCAGTAGGTATTATAACTAAGCGAGTATACCACAGCAAAGTGAATCAAATTTACTGGCACCTCCACGCCATGAGATGAGCGTCTTGAAGATTTAATATTCGAAGCTTCACTAAAATTGGACTGAAGCGATTTGCCTTTATATTGGATGGGATCGTTCGCAGACTAAATTCGTTGACCTATCTTAGGAATAAATTAAATCAAGAACTTATTGGTTCGGGCTTTGAGAAAGCTGTTGCATTATAAGATGCAATAGGGTCTGACGCAGAAAAAAAAGAAAAACAACTTCTCTCTTATTTATTTATCAATTTTTAGTTGTAGTATAGTTATATACCACAAAAATTTGAATACAACATGTATAAAACAGTGACAGGAAATTACTATAATATCATCCACATAAACTAAGTGGGAACAATTCGTATAATTGAAGCTAACTCAAAACCTACCCAAGTAAACATGGGACAAACGCGCACGATTCCCCTATCAAACGAAAAAATAATTTTCAAAATCGGTCCCAAAATGGCAAAAATATCAATGGACATCAATCTGCCTAGCCTTTTCCCAACTTTATTGGGGTTGCCTTCCAGTCGAACCGGATGCAGCTGAATACCAGTATTTTACATGTAGCGACTGCCTATCTGACCTCCACAACCCAGTAACTGGGTAATACGATACCCCTTGGTAAGACTGTTTGTCAGACTTTCGGGCTGTATCGATGGACATAAATTTAATAAAAATAAAAAAACATACACAACACGCTTATCATTCAATATTAGAAATTGCATGTAACTCAAGCGCAGTAAGGCGCCAAAACGTTTTCCTAACCTAGGTCATGACCTAGGTTAAGGCACATGGGTAGACCATGGGTCTACCCATGTGCCTTTCATCCAAATCCGTTCAGCCGTTTAGCGTGAAAGCGTAACAAACAAAAATACAAAAAAATAAAATCTTTTCTCTTTATAATTAAGTAACGTGCGCTTAACGCGCGCTTAAAAGCCTATCATTTGAACGTAGGCTAAGTGTCACAAGGCGTTAAATAGCCGATAATCAACGTCAGAACTACGATTATCATAGTAAATTGACTGTGGGGCAGAATTTCAGTCTACCTCGACAGTCTAAACAAACTTGTTCTTTCGCAATTTTCTTTGAACAAAAACTTTTCTCTTTTTTCTGTGAGTCACAATCCAATCATCGAAAATAGAATCGAAGTGTTGATTGCTAATTATGTCTGTCTGTCACAGATGTTCGCGTTCTATTTGCTTTTTGAAAAAGTTTATCACATTCTTTGCCAACATTACGAAGCGCAAACTATTTCAGTCATTAAATGAAGGCCAAATGTTTGCAATAATTAACAGTTTTAGGGTTACTGGCTGCCACCCAGAAACCATGTCCGTTGTTACAAACGTTGTCTCATTCTTGTTGTTACTTTAATAATAATAATACCATACGGTGATCATTGATATAGTGGTCCCGCATGACGAGAACCTCGTGAAAGCCGAAAAAGATAAACAGATTAAGTATCTTGACCTAGCACGCGAGGTTGTCGACATGTGGGATGTGGATACAGCAATCATTGTGCCGATAGTCGTGACGGTCAATGGCATAATAGCCAAGAGCCTCGACCAACGTATCGAGGTTCTCGTTAGGGAGCTGGATCAAGGGCTTGATCCAGAAAGCGGCACGCCTGGACACGGCGCGTATCGTTAGAAGGTTCCTCTCTCAGGAGCCCTGACCACCGATAGCTTGGACCGGATACCAGTGGGCTACTATTTTTTATATTCTTAAATGTTTTTATAAAAATATTTAAAAATTTAAATAGATAAGAAAGAAAAGAAATAAACGAAATAATAATACTAGCATATTACTATCCCAGTGGGACCTCTTCTCATAACCAGAAGGCAAAGGCATTGATCACCACGCTTGCTCAAGACGGGTTTGCGATTTCAGACTTATAACTAAACTTAATCCTAATCCTAACGACAGCGATGCGGACGAATACTTTTATATTTATTGGTATAGTCAGTCCTTTTAGTTTTAGTTTTTTAGTTAATTTAAATAGTATTAAGTTACCCAATTTAAATCTATATATTTTACTTAAATATACCCCAACTAATGTTATAAATGCGAAAGTGAGTTTATTATTTGATTCTTTCACACTAAAATGGCTGAACAGATTTGGATGAAATTTGGCACATAGGTAGACCATGTCCTAAAATAGATCATAGGATACTTTTTATCCCGATATTCCCACGGGATCGAGACTTACTGTAGTCTAGGTTTCCTTCACCGATGTTAGTAATGTCTAATATAAACTCGGAAAGTACATTCTTGAAAAAGTCACATTGGTAATTGCCCGGATTTGGATCCACAGCCTCGAAGTAGTAGTAACTTTTGGAAGATTTTATTTCACTCCCAAACACTTTTCCTGTTCAATTCTAGTTAAATCCGGTTTTCTAATTTTCGTCGTCTAGAATTGTTTCTTTTCCAATTATTTCTTGTATTATCTTAGGCCACCAAAACATAAACTATGTTAAAACCTCTTAAGTTTTTTTTTTACTTTATTCCCCTGGCCTGTCCTCAATCATGTCTGTATTGGCTCAGTCCAGTCCTAAAGCAAAATCTTTATGACTGACTTTTTCAATTACATTTTTCTTTTATTAATGATTGAAAATGATTACATTCAGAGAGAGAACCTTTTCTTCAGTAGTTAAGTAATTTCTATATATTTTATACAACATTGAATTAACCTCGAGTTCAGTTCACTACAACATTATTCAGACCAACTCTCTTATTAGCAACCCGTACCTGACCACTTGTAAAGCTGATTTATTTTATTACGTGCTCATTAGTTATGCGCACACGCTACAGCGGAAATACCACTCGAACTTTATTAGAGACAGGCACGATATAAGCGTAAAATTGCAGAAACTTTATTAATAGGTGCGCTCGGTAACTGTTGTAGATTCCTTTATAACTATGAGAGTGTGACATTTTATAACGCTGTTTAATAATTGAAAATTATTTTTCTCATGCCTGGAAATTCGAACATTATTTTGACAACCTTCTTCGAGATATATCCAAATTGCGGTACTGGTCGAATACATGTGAGCGCCCGGCCGGCAATGTTATTAAGAAAGTCCAAATCTGTCGTGTTTAGGAGCCAAATAAATAACTATGAAAACTCAAATCTGTCGTGTTATTTAGAAATGGAACGAACTTTTCACATGAACTTCAACATAATGGAAAACAAGGAGGTAACTTATCAAACATTGTATTTTTTCGTCCACCAATGCCCCAGTTGCAGGCCGCTACAGTAATGTACCTATACTATAAAATTAAAGAATTTGCTGTTTCATTAATACCTAACTGTGTTTTGTGATTGCAACTGGATCATTATGTGCGTTATTAAAATGTTTTTGAAAGGTCACATTGTAACAAATCGGCCAATGTCAGCTTAATTAAACATGCGCTCGGAATCAGTAAGTATGTACTTAACCTTTAGTAAAAACATCACCAAAAGTAATTTCTAAAAAAAAAAACAATAATGATTCATCTTTGATCTCAGTTTACAAAGGACAACTTTTTTAGGCAATATCGAAAAAATAAACCGCGATTCTATTCCATTCACGTTCCGACTAAATTATTTATTCATTTAAATACCTAAAATGTTTTTGTATATCCCACTAACTTGAACTCATTACCCTCTATCGGTGAACAGCAGAAAAGTAAAAAGGTCTCATTATATAACCAAATTTCTTTATAATACGAAGAAAAATCGATATCGAACAAAGGCCTAAGTATCTGATAAAAGAAAATTTTATCGTATCTATAAAGATTAAGGCCTTACGTAACTAGGCACGTTTGTCTTACAGCGCCATTTTAATGGCCCAGTCGTAAAGTTATGCAGGCGCGGCTCAAATTTTGATGGTTGGCTTTAATTTATTACGGCATGGTATTTAATTGACACCCTTAATTATTATTTTACTATTTTGATTTCCTAAAAAGAGATATAAGTTTATATGTCTTATACATTATAATGTTTATTTACATTATATAACACAACTAACTATTTACAATAACACTTAGGCGTCGAAGTATGCGTGATAGTTTTCTATGGAGATTCGTAAAATGGTCCACAAATTATGAATTGCTTTTGTTTCAAATTAGAGGAATTGCTAATGACAGCTAGGAATTCAGGAAATGAATTGCTTTTAGAGTAATTGCTAATGTGGCCGGTTTAGGCCCCAAGAAGACTGGCAGCATTGCCACGTTGAATGGAAACGTGGTTTCTTGCCGGCTCTTCTCCATAGGAAACGACCAATTTGAACCGGGCACCTAGTTTCTGACGTTTCATAAGATTTTGATTTTGAACGCCAATTATTTGCCCAAAGAACGAGCTAAAATAGTATTTTTATATCATCTCTTTTTGTGATGTAGTGACCAACTTGAATGCTGTACCTAGTGGTTGGTCACGGTTCTAAACTAACGTAATCCATTTGGTCAGGGTCCCCTAGCTTTATTACTGCTACCAATTTTACGATACAGACGGTTTTTTTTAAATGACTGAAAAGGATCATTGTATGAAAAAGGCGGTCATCAATACAAGATCAAAAAGTTTTTAGAGTATGCATGAAATATTCCTCTTTTATTATTCCTACTTGCATCTACCGATCATATGGTCAAACAGCATCGGTTTACACATTATTGAGTCGCGTAACTGCTAACTACGTGCTTCGGCGAATAGTTTTACTTTTACTGTTTAGTTGGCTTTCAACGCAACTTTGTTAATAACATGTTGGAAATAAGCGGCATTTTATGGCTCCTGTTGGAGTACATTATTGTATTTAAATTGTGGTTTTGCTCTTTGTTTTTGAGCTAAACGCTGTGTTGATTTTATATCGCTTTGTATTTTAATTTTCAGTTTATTGTTTTTATTTCAGTGGCTGAAAAAGTTCTTTTGTTTAATCAAAATTGGTTGATAAATTCTACTATTTTTATAGTTAACAATGCTCAAAATACATAAATTAAATTTTGCTAGGTCGTGGCCTACCTGACGTAATAAAATTAAAAGGTCTTTAACCGTAGATATTTATTTATGCATGTTAGAGTAAGATAATATTTAACTACATCAGGTGACAGTCTTAAAATAATAATAATTGTATTAAATACAAAAAAAAGAAGGGAAAGAATCGAAGGGCATCAAAAGCTTCGTCCGCATTGCTGTCAACAGAAAAAGTGCCCAAATGACTGCCACGTTTTATGCCAATGATGATTTTTTGCAAAAAAATAGAATGGTATGTATGTTGCTCTACCGTAAAATTGACCATAAGATTATAATTATTTTACAGTACAATTTCCATCAGGCATAACTGTCTACCCTCCTATTAGTGAATTCAATACATACCTAATAAAAGTGTCGATTCCATTACTCATGTTCCTCGCAAGTTATTTGCAAAATAGGTTCTCTTTAACTTAGAATCTAAAGTCACAAGTTTCAAGTCAATACTAATTTAAACTTCTGTGCTGCATAGTTCTCTGTTCCTATTGTGAATCTTGTTAGCAACTATAATGTATTGTTTTGGTCTGAATTAATGTTCGTATTACAAGGTATTCGTTAGTAGTTGGTTAGTAGGAATTAGCAATGTCACTGTACGCTGTCTGTGAATCAAAGTTTGTCAATTGTTATTTGATTTATAGACGTTAAGGCACGGTTACACGGTTCAACCAAATTGATTCATTTTAGTTGAAAGGTACAGAAATGGAGAGCATGACTACATTGAAAGATTCACCTTGGTTGGTTCACTTAAATTGAAAAGCGTAACTGAACCGTGTATTGTAACCGTTAAGCTGAAGAGATTTAATATTTTCGGTTAACTATGTATTAGTAAGATATCTTTTATATCAACCTGTGTAAACCGTAATAGTATGAAATTATTAATGAGGTTTCGCTGTGTGTATGCTTTTACCTGCGAGTCCTACTCAAGTTCGGAATAAGGAATATCTGTATTTTCTTTCAAAATATTTATTTGACTATTCATGTACCGAGCAATAATGTCAGTCTATCCAACGGTATGATTAGGCTTCAAATTTATTATTTACCTTGAAAAAACTAGGCTAAATATCCATTAGGTATATGTAGTATGTCAGTACCTTCATAATCATAGAGAATAAAAAATATAGTTACCTACCTATAATTATTGAGAGAAGTAGGTATCTAATATTTAATAAAGAATGATTACGGTGAAGCAAACAAGCCATTAATATAATAATTTTTATTTACTAAGGCTTTAGCTGTAATAAATGATTGTGCAGTACTTAGAAGGCCGAGTTAAAAAAAAGAGTTAATTACAATTTTATTTTAAAGTCGACTTTTATTAGTAAAATAAATCATTGGGTTCATATTGTACAATCCTTTTTATTCAAACTCTATTCTTGTCATTTTAATATGGGATTACAAATTTAATTACAGATTTAATTTTATTTGTTGAGCATTAGTTTCTTTTGTTTAGCCTGTTAGAATGAAAAATTTATATTTCCGGTACAGCTTACAGAAGTAACTGGCAATAGGTACCTACAACTAAATTGATTTACTTAAATTAAAAGGCGCAGAAATGATTGTTCGATATTGAATAATTCATTATAATGTTTACATGATTCAATTTGGTTGATTCATCCAAACTGAAATGCATTTAAGTGAACCGTGTAATAGATACCTATTTTCATAATCGGTAAGCTGCACATACTTAATTATCACTTGTTTTGAACGGATAGTTATTTATTGTTCCATCCTCAATAAAACCATAAATAACTGACTTTAATGAAGAGGTGTTAAGTTATTATCTACATCAATGATAATAAAGTGTTTATCAGTCACTGCAGTAATTTATTTAATGGATAAGTCCTATACTTCACAAAGTAGGGTATTGCGCAGAACAAATCGAACTAGAATTTAATATTTTTTAAATATTAAATTCAAATTCGAAGTGTTCTAACGTAGGAATAGGTTTTATATACAAAAACGTCTGTTATTATTTCCTTTATTTCATTTCTATACATATTAAATGAATTAAATTTTTAAATATTTTCATAACAACATTTAAAAAAACATTAAATAATATAAAGTCTGTTTATAATTAAAGGGTTCAATAACTAATCATGACAACTCAAAAACATGGTGGTTATTCTTAAACTGGCTAACAAATACTCGATTTTGAGAAAAACAACATTTTGACCTTCATTTTCATCGCATGTAGAACCCGTGAATCTTGCATGGAAATGCATGTGGTATAAATAAATATTCTTAAATATTTGTAAGGTTGTAACAGACGCCTTACTCGAGTGTAATGGTTCACTAGAGTATTAATGTTCATTTTGTTTTATTCCACGTTCACACGAAACCAACAAATTACACAGTAATGAATGTTCATCTGCTCATTTCTTTTCATTTTCATCGCCGAGTACCGAAATCCAACATCGTTTCGGTCCACAAACGAATTCATTTTTCACTATCGATTCATTTTTTGTTTAGATGTTTCACTTTCTTGAAAGATGCCTATTAAAAGACAAAAATGAACAAAAAGTGAAGCGTCTAATATTATCTACTTTATTTAGATTCTTAATTTCATTTTCGATACATATAAATTAGATTGTTATCAACACACAGCTTATTTTAAATAGCCTAAGAGTTCTAGATACACAAAATAGGTACTCTTAGCTAAAACAGAAACATTTCAATTTAAAACTTTCCAATCAACGTTCAGTAATTAATCTCTTTATAATTATAAACTATCGATTGGAGCGACAAACTTTGTCGTCTGGTTTCGTGAGCCTATGAAGTTTTGTTTTTAAATCAAAATGGTGTTTGGTCGTTGAAACATCAGGCATATAATGTCTAAAAGGATAGGCAGATGTGTCTACATTTTACCTGCTATGTTTATGATCCATGAAATAGTCCCTAATCTATTGCCAGATACAAAATATTTGACCAAGTCAGGCATGAGCCCACTACTCAGCAATCACGTAAAACAACAAAGCAGTTTTACGAAAATACAATTTTATTCAGCAAAGAACATAATATACTCTAAATTAACTTCATTAGTGTTTAAATAAGTGAAATAAATAAAGCAGAGTTGGCATATTCTGAAAGGAAATGTGATTTCTTCCTTTGCTTTTATTTAAAATTTCATAGAACGAATACCTACATTTCTCTGAAATGAAACACCTCTATGAAAAGGTCTAATGAGATATCTTCTAATTTATATAAATACCAGAACATACTCAACTATTTATTCATATGAACCAATTCAGTACTATCTACACATAATAATTCACAGAACACAATGCCAGAATTTATTGGAAAGAGGAAAATATTGCATCACTCCTTCCCATAACTTATTCGATCTTTCCCTAAACTAACAATAAAACGGCGTCAAACAAAAGACAGTTTGACGGCTGTCCAAAGTATTTGAAAATGGAATTCGAATCGACTAATAAAAAGGCTAGCCGAAAACTTGCTCGTAGAACAACATTCAAACGATTGTCATTATTTCTATCACTATCGGCTTTCAATCGACGCTACGTTGACACGGTCGAACAGATAGATAACACAACTTAAGTCATATTCTGACAGTTTAATCGTATCGAAGACATGTTTGATTTTATTTCCCTAATACGTTTTCTATTGGCTTTTATTTTAAGACATTGTGGACTCATTCATGTTGATTTCAGCATTGTCTGAATACCTATGTTGTGATCGTCTTCAACAAAGTCTGTTATAGCCAAATCCATTTTAATTCGGGAGCTTGAGGAGGTTTTTGCCTTGCAGAGAGACACAATAGGCTCATAATAACCATAATTACTTCATTATTTAGCAAGCCTGGTGTTCAAGATCATTCCATCACTTTATGAGATAGATACACGAGTCCTTTATGACAAAAAAATGAAACGAGGAGTTCTTAAAAATTGACTTACAAAATAATTTCGAGTCATAAGTTTGTTTTAACAATTAGTAGTGTTACATATTAAAAGGTTGCGGCAGAAATTGAAAACACATTAATTAGAAGGTACGGTGTCAAGGAGTAAACAAATTAGCAGTGATTATAGGTAATTTGATTCTGAAATACGTAATTGATTGATTGATAATAGCAATCAGTCTGGTGTAAACACACCTACTTAAATGAACGTCCATTAATATTGTTATGCAATCAAAGTAGACTTCCATACCTACTCAAACATAATCATTTGCCAAAGTGTCGTAAAAAACGGATTAGGAAGAAGATTTCTAAAAACAATCTACGATCACCAATATGCGCGGTCATGACAATAACTTTTCCAAAGCCTTGTATAGTGTACACTAGGAGATAATTATTGTCAAGCAACACATGTCTCTACATCAACGAAAACGAACGAAAATGAACGATTAACATCATTTTCGATGTCGCCAGACATATTGTGCGTGTGCTGCTCGTGAATATGATGCTTTATTATCTAAAAAAGAAAACGCACTCGTCATATAGAGCCGCAACGAATCAAAAGAGCGAATGAAGGATAAAGACACTCATAAATCAAACGCAGGTAATATACCGCATGTACAGCCTTATCACAAAACGTTATCTCCTCGATACGCCACTAACATGGTCGCGACTACTGAAGCTTAATAATCCGATAACATTACAAGCGTCACTTGTTAATTAATATATTCTAATGCTCCACTGAGTAATACGTAGATTAAATTCGTATGTCATAGAGGAAATGGTATGATTTCCGTCGAAACCAAAGCACGGTTCTGAAATAAATCGCCAAAGAGCAATAGCAATTCGAAATTCGAACGGTATCGGAATTTGAATCCATGATGATTTGATTTTAACAGCGAGTTCACTTTTTTATAATTGTGTGCGGTCAGTTGAGTGAGGAAGGGAACTTTGCAGCATAGTCCTACATTTTAGAAAGAGTCAGCTACAGTGATGAAATGTGAGTGGTGGTGTGTTGAGTAATTATGGTGGACTTAGATTTCAACGAAACGTAGTAGTTGTACAAATCCAAAATTCTTAGTATCTCTACCAACCATGGTGTTGTCCATTAACCCTTCGTATTATTGTTAGTTTTCTTTTCATTAGTTCATTCCTATATATTTTAAGTTTTCACTCGTTTGGTTTTTCTACGGGTCACACCAATGCGGAATAATACCTCACTGTAATACAGTATCAACTAGTACCGCCAGCAACAGTCGCAATATCCCCCAACAATATTGTGACTGTTGCTGGCGGCCTTATATTGTAATGTCAACAATATACTTAAGGTAATAAAATTGGGAAGAAAGAAAAAAAAAAGTATATCGAACGTGGATCCACCAGAGACACAATGACTTTTTAATTGTTTGTTTGGAAGGGTTAAACAAACTAAGTAAATTTCCATACAAAACAAATTCTACGAAGTTGAAAACAGGTAAAAGCAACAAAATTCTGCAGAAAGTATTGTATGGATCTCGATGAGGGAAAACATACATTTCAGTCCACTTATGACGAATGAAATAGGTTGCATTGTATCGAGAAGTATTATTGTTCACATTATGGATCAAATAAGACATGTCATAACCGTCATTGATGCACTATATATGATGGCCTTAGTAAGGTGCGGCGATACATCGTTTAAAATACAATGCTAGCGGATGTCATACAAAGAGTTGAAGGTCTATGCTATAGTATAGTTTTGTGTGATTAGTTTCACCTTTCTGAAGGACAATGTCAATGCCATGTGAAGTTTTTGTAGATATTTTTATATTCTTCTGAACAAAATGATTACGCTTTCAATCTTCATGACCATAATAAAACTTCTGACTGCTTAGGCTACCTCATTATTCTAATTAGTATTCTGGATCTTTTATATGGCATGCTTGATCGACTATAAAAATAATGTTCTTCTTTTAATTTATTGTTCTCTCTCATACTTGTTTTTGAATCTCTCTTTCTCTGCCATACAGCGGGCGTTGTCGGTATTATGAATTAAGCCTATACTAATTTAAAATCTATCCGATACGATAATTAATCACTAGTTGACACTTTGTGGGCTCATTTGCGGCCTGAATTTGGTTTTGATTAAAGTTTGACACTAATTATCTACAATTCCAATTATTGAAACCACACAGTCAACAAATTAATTCAGTTTACATTTCCATACATAGGAGAAGCTCGTGGCTAAGTAATAACAGCCGCACGGGTCAATCCATCAGGTTAAGCTACGCTTGCCGGGGTTGGTCCATGGATGGATGACCATCTTTACATACCAAGACCCTCGTGCTTCGGAAAGCACGTTAAGCCGTTGGTCCCGGCTGTCATTTGTAGATCTTTGTCATTTGTTACGGGTCGTCAGGAGTCCAAAAGTCTGACAACCAGTCCTACCAAGGGGTATCGTATTACGCAGTTAGGTACTGTGTTCTGGAGGATAATCAGATAGGCAGTCCCTCAATGTAAAATAATGGTATTCAGCTGCATCCGGTTAGACCCTACCCTAACATAGTTGGGAAAAGGTTAGGCAGATGATGATGTATTACACAACACATTACATACACACATACACACACACACACATACACACGTACAAACAACACACAGACCCAAAACACATTACACTACACACACACACACACACTTACACATTTTCTGTCTGAGTACGTCTAAAAGTATATTCCCTTCGCAACATTCTCTTTCATCATCTGTGACGTAACTCAGTAGTTTATTTACTTTGATGTTCCATTACTAGAGTGCCTTTAATCATTATAACTGTAATCTCTAATTAGAAATGTTTCTCTTAACTCCTAATCTGTTGAACGTTGTTTATTATTCAGACCATGTCGCTCAGTTTGGGTTCCCTGGTCCTTTGGTCATATTTAATAGGCTTGTCCTCTTTTCGTATGAGCAATACTATTTTATTTAACAAGTGGGCATGTCTTGTGCCCAATCCTTGGGAAAGCCGGCCTGAATATTTAAGGAATAACCTTTAAGTTTGTACGGATGAAAGACTTACCATACCAGAATTACAATAATATTTAATCACTCACACTTAAAGCTATGTAGCTCCTTTCGTACTAACGATCAAGAGAAGTCTTCAGTCTTCATAAAAAATATTCTTCTTGATGAGATCTTTCCATTGGTATATATCTTAACGCTATTGGGCTCCAGGGCAGAAACGCCCAATCTCCTTTAGAAACACTTCTGAGGTGGCCTTTGACGGATGTTTGTCTAATGAGGTCTTTATAAATCAATGAGTATGTAACCGTCAAACATGTGTATGTTTTTAGTTAAAGATGGAAGTTATCTGTTATGTCATACACCTCACAATTTTCTTGAACCAAAACTTTACAAACGCGAATTACTATTAAGTACTGAGGACCAGACCAATCTCATGTCACTATAGAAGACAAAATTACTGTACCACATTTAGTTAATAGACACAAAGATAACATTAATGAAGGTCATGGATATAATAAAATAATTGATAAACTCTCTTTCAATAATTATCTTCATACACAGTATGCGAATATTATCAACACGGTTCAAAGCAAAATATTTCGCCACAGTATTATAAATGATATGCCTAACGGTACAGCTGCTTCCGGAAACCGATAAGGAGTGTTAAAATTCTCGATTGTCATTTGTTCAATAAATGTTTGTTTGGTGATTAGAACGTGAAGTATTTGTGAATCATCTGATTGGCAGCCGGCTTTCATGTCTTGGAACTTGGACCATTAATGCTTGCTATTATTTTATGATTACTGCAGTTATCAGATTATTTTCTTTAGAAAACATACTTTTTTCATTGACTAAAACATTGTTTCCTTGAATAAACTGGGAAATATTGTAGATGGAATAATGTTTATTACTAGAAACACGAAGAGAATCGTAACAATTCCAAGCTAGAGCTGCCAAGAGTGGTAAATTTTCAGTAATAAATACTTGTAGTTCGATGTCGTAAAGGAGCATTCGGCAATAAATACAGCGAAGTAGACAAACAAACCAGGAACTGCAGTTTATACCAAAGCATTGTGAAAACATCATAAAAACGTACGGCCACGCGTTATCAGACAAACAAGGTCAAAGTTAAGAAGGAAGTGGTCATACGCTGGTAAAGGAAACGGTTATGCAATCCGATATGGTATAATATGACAGTATCTACGTCGAGTGTCATTAGCATATTGTTTTGACTATGCGCAATACGAGGATGGAAAAAACGTAGTACAAGTATGACTGGAATAGTTCGCAAAGGCACGCGTGTTTGACCAGAAGAATTGACGGAGTTAGCTAAAGGAGTAGGTACCTTTATAAGACTTGTAACAGATGGCGTTCTGTAGTTTTTGCCTACCCTTATGGGAAAATAGCGTGAGTTTATGTTTAGTGTTGATGTCAGTTTGGAAGAATTTTTATATTAAAATATACAATAGATCGACACGTGTTTCACCTCTCAACGAGGCATCTGAAGATGCCGCGTTGAGAGGTGAAACACGTGTCGATTTCTTACAGGGTTTTTATGACTCTTGAAGAATAGGCAAGCGGAATAGGTTACTAAATATATCAGCGTCTATTGTATTTTATAATGGATTTCCGCAAAGTCACGCCTGAATCAATTAACTATCTTAATTTTTATATTGTTTTTATGTTTTTCGTCTTTTTATTTATCTCTCTTTTTATTATCTTATGCTTTGAATTTTACGTAAACAAGCAATAAAAATAATTAAAATTTACTAACATTTTCTCTCTTTTAAACCGAAAAACTATATGTTACTATATAGTTAACACACATCCACTCACACCCACACATTCTGCACATCCGACCATCACATACTAACACATACCTAAACAAGTGGACATGCTACAACAGTTTTGCAACACTCTAGAACCTAAACTTATCCTCATATTTTTATTTATGTCTCAACATTGTAGTTAGTAACCCAAGGGAAGTTGCGAGGTAACCCCATCACAAGTATCTTTATAACTTACCGGGGCTGCCTCAATTCTGTGCTGTAGAACAATTGTATGAGAAACAATAAAAACTTATTACTTTTATTATTTATGTACACACAGTAAAATACATAGAGATACGACATAATTATAACATGAGTACAAAGGTACTGCTTATTATTTTAGTTAAAGGACCAACTTAAACTGCAATGCCCACAAACCTTAAGATTACATTTTGACCAAACAAAAGTTGGGATGAACGATAAATTAGGAGTCGAAAGAGAAAGTTTCTAACAAGGATTCTTGCTAAACAAACATGAATGATTTAGAACCCGCTTCAAAACTTGGTAACAAAGACTGACCGCGCGTGTAGCTGGCAATTTTAGTGGCGCAACTTTCTGTAACGATTAATTTGATACAAAAAGTTAGTGATGAAATATTTCTGGTTGAAGTTTGAATCTTTTGTTTTTCTTTTGTCTTTTAAAAAAAAAAAAGTTTGGAAGCTTTTTAATTAACAATTTCTGTAATTGTTAATTTAAAAGCTTCTATACTTTCTGTTCGTCTACTTTAGTTCTTTCAAGGACAACATTTTAATGTATTATGTTCATGTTCATGATATGCACGGTTAGCTATTTACTTTGTCTTTTTCTTTCATCAACATCTTTATCATTTCAGCTTGGAATCACCCACTACTAGCTATTAGATCTCTTTTCTTTTCTGCCATACTTCTCGGTTCTGTACGTCCTTCATCCAGGTGTTCAGGGGCCCAGCGCGTCTTTTTTAAAAGTGTCATGACAATGATAACATGCCGTGTCGTAACTCTTTTGTTTCGTACTTATTGATAGTTATGAGAATAGCTCCTGTTTCGAAAACATTCTTTATCATTTCCGATCTTTGGAGGAGTGGCTTTATAATTTTGGCAAATTTAAAAAATGAAACTGAACGCGATTTAGTTTTGCTGATTGCGTTCAGTTTATTTGGTGGATTTTGCCCTAAGAAGTTGTGCGAAGTCTCTGAAAGCAAAAGATTGTAGGCGATGATTAAGTTTTATCTTTGCGGTGCCCTCGGCCCACACTTTCGTGTTTGGTTAAAAGGCCGTAACTTTGAGTTTTTAGACACGCAGCCAAAAGAATTCCGCCATAAAGTTTAATGTGGGTATTAAAAATGGCTTCTTTTGGCTAAACCGCGGCAACTATAAATAACAATATTTTTTGGGATAAGAAAGTTGTTATTTTGTTCTGGACATACTTAAGAATTTAGATACTTAATCCTAACTAATATTACAAATGCGAAAGTCATTTTGTTTGTGACGCTTTCACGGTAAAACGGCTGAATAGATTTGGATAAAATTTGGCACATGGGCTGACTATGACCTGCAGTATCATAGGATACTTTTCATCCCGATATTCCCACGCCATCGAGACTAATGCAGATGAAACCGCGGGGTGTTGCTAGTATAAAATAAATAAATGCATAGGAATAAGCAAAAGCCACAAATTTTAACATCACGTTTTGACCGGCATTTTCCGCGCTCCCAGCAGTGGCCGGTCGTTGCGTCTCCGAAGACACAATTTCGACTCGAATCTTATAGCTAAGTCGCTTAGTGATAACTATTTTCATTGTAAATAACTAAAGCATATTTCTTTAGCATGCTCATCACTATGACGTCATGATACGGTAGGTAGCTCAGTAGTCGTCAGTGAAAATATTTGCATAGCTGTGCAAATAATATTTTCACGTTTATCTTTTTGACATATAGTTTTTCTATCATTATGATTTCGTAGATCTTAAAAAAAAAAAATCACTGCTGGGACACAGGCCTCCTCTCTGTCAGAGGGAGTGGGCCGTAATCCACCACGCGGGCCCAGTGCGGGTTGGTAGATGTCACATGTCTTCCAATTTTTGGTTCTAGGATATGCCGGTTTCCTCACGATGTTTTCCTTCACCGTTTTGAGAGCAGTGGTGATGAAATTATTTACACAAAGTAAAGCGCCTGCCAGGGTTCGAACCTACGACCAACAACTCGTAAGTCGCGGCCGTTACCACTGGGCTACCACTGCTCTCAATAATAATAGTACCTAAATATACATTGGGCACATGATATATTTTGGCTTTGCCTCTGGGATAGTAACGTCCAATGATATTCTATTAAAATTATAATTAAAGTAAAATTAATAATAATATCATTTGTAACGCCTCAACGATTCTTCTGGCATTGCATTCCACCAGCTTCGGAGGGGCTCGTGGGTAAATAATAACAGCCGCACGGGTCGATCCAAGGTTAAGCTACGCTGTCCACGGTCGGTTCGAGGATGGGTGACCATGCATTACATATCAAGACCCCTCCGTACCTCGGAAAGCACGTTAAGCCGATGGTCCCGGCTGTCATTGGTAGATCTTTGACAGTCGTTACGGTTCGTCAGAAACCCGAAAGTCTGACAGTCCGTCTTACCAAAGGGTATCGTGTACCCAGTTGCTGGGATGTGGAGGTCAGATAGGCAGTCGCTCCATGTGAAATACTGGTATTCAGTTGCATCCGGTTAGAATGGAAGCCGACCCCAACATAGTTGGGAAAAGGCTAGGCAGATTGATTGTGTCCATCGGCGGAGGTGGACACTTAAGGAACCTACCATCTAGCACTTTTTTTTTTTTTTGAGGTTGGGAAATCATCCCTTGACTTCTCCCGCTCTGGGCGGAGCGGAAGGGCGTGTCAGACTTTTACTGACTAAAACCCACCCGTGTTCCATCAGTTGCCTGTTGCCAAGGTCCCGGTATCCCTTTCGGACTAACCCGCAACCTCGGCAGACCATCTAGTGCTGTCAGCGTGTTTGCCACCCAGTAACATACAACAATAATAATAATTATTTAAATGGTCCTCTCATGTCATGTGTCTATTACTTGTCATGATAATAATTGTATAGTAAAATGCTTGTATTGTTTCGGCCTGTCATCACATCTCTCTCAGAGCGCTTCGCTACATTACTTTACTCATCAACAAACCAACGAGGCTTGAATATTATATTTATCTTATATGATTGTCGACATAATTCTATAGCTTCTTATCGGTTTTGCTGTAATAATAACACTGGTATTCAGCTGCATCCCGTTAGACTGGAAGCTGACCCCAACATGGTTGGGAAAAAGTTAGGCAGCTGATGATGAGCCATCCTTTTTTATGTCAGATTTTTTTTCTATAAATATCAGAACTGGTTGAAACTGGAAACAGTTTGCCCGTTTAAAAAAAAGTTAGGTACTCATGCTTACTTTTTTATTGACATATTAATTGTCACGAGACTCTTATAAAAGAAGGAATTAATATGTCAATAAAAAAGTAATGAAATGAAATGAAATGAAATGAAATGAAATGAAATTGTTTATTCTGTAAATAATAAACAATTTCATTTCATTTCCTTCTTTTATAAGAGTTCAATTTCCTTCTTTTATAAGAGTCTCGTGACAAAAAAGAGCGGTAAAACGCGCTGGATTGTTACAATATCGCAGTTTCCCACCGGGTTATTCCCTGAACACCCCGATTCAAGAGTTCCCCATCCCGTAGGATCCCGAATACGATAAATATGATTATATTTCTATTTTCTATTGTTTTAAACTTGTACGGTCGACATAAAAAGTGTCTAAATGTATGTATTTTAAATTAAGACGAACGTACATACATAGTTGACACTTTCAGAAATGAAGAAAGTACAAATATATTTGAAGTTTTCATTTAGTTTCGTTGCTGATTGTACTTTCTACTCTAAGGTATCGCGACACATGCCAGGTATTTTTATGCACATCCTAGTTGAAAGGAAAGCCAGTCAATCATAATTATCAATCCGTGTCTCAACATGCTTAAACCGTTATAAACCCGTCAAGCAGGTAAAGGTATGCCTACCCTTAACAAAAAATAAAGTTCTATTTATATTTGTTTTTATAATCAACCAAGAATAGGCGTAATAATATCATTAGTATTTAAAACATTAATTAGTTAAGGCTCCCACAAACAGGCGCGGCGCAACTGTGGAAGAACAATTTCCATGAAGTTTTCATAGAAATTGTTCTACAAGAATTGTGTCGCACCGGCTCGTCGCGCCTGTTTGCGAGAACCTTAATTCGTTATTCGTTTTTATTATGGTAAAAAAGCTGTGTAAATTAATTACTATTTAATATTTTTTGTTCTTGTAATTTGTCAAACAGCTGATTTCGATTCTGATTTATATCAAGTGGAATTTATTTAAACGGCCTTCGTAAAAAACGTACTGCTCATAACATATTTTTTTATTGATTTATCTTTTGATCCATAAAGTTGTAGGATTAACCTGATTGTAGGTAGTACTACAATCAGGTTAATCCTACAACTTTACTTACTATTAATCACATCGGAAAACTGTTAATAAAGTTATCATTTCTGTTTTATGATGATTTGCATGCATCCCCAAAAGTAGTTTACCGGTATAGATTTAGGGTCAAAACAAAAATCGGCATAGGTAACAATTTGTTAATAAGAAAGTGTAATTAATTTAGTTTTGGAAAATTATTGGAAATCAAATCTGACTTATGTGACAGCACAATTCCAAAGCGATGTCTCTTGTTTCGTAGCAGTAAAAAAACCTTATAAACTCACAGGCTCCATTACCGAAGTAATTTTTAAGAAAAACCGCTAAAAACATTTAAAAGCATCGTTAGTTCGCTAGGAATTTCATTAGATACGGAATATTTTTTGGCCCTGATCCGAGATCGCCTTGACAGGTGACCTGAAATAACGGCTTTGCTATCAATTAGCAAAGCCGTTATTTCAGGTCACCTGTGCAGTGTAAAAAATAGTATTCGGGTCACGTCAGTTAGGAATTCTTTTTCAATTTTTTTTTTTGTAACTATTACGTTTTCTTTTTCAAAAATAAAGGCGGGGATTTCTAAGAATTACCCGTATATTTGAGAGTTTCGCATTCCCCTTTAATTTGTTTTTTTTTTTTTCAGAAAAAAATACAAAGCTGGAATAAATAAAATAAAATTTAATTTCACAAAAACAAATTTTTAAGTAAAAAAATCAACATTATAGAAAAATTGTATCGTTGGTGCCTGTACTAAGGAAAAATCATTGTATCACAGACACCAGAAACAACACATTTTGTTATAAGACATTATGTTTTTGTATTGTGTTATATCAAATAAACGTGTCAATTACACAAGAATTATTCACCTGCATTGCTATTCTGTGACCATCTCACCGTGAAGTGAGCTTCAAGTGAACTGTCACTGCCTTAGCCTAATAGGTATCGATGACAATGACAGCTCACTCCACGCTCACTTCACCTAAGTTTTCACGGTGAGATGGTTACAGAAGTCATTCTAAAGCACGGGAAGTGACGCTCCAGTGATGTACCTACAACGCTGCTGGTAGAGTTGGGATTCGATATACGATGTTCAGAATTCCGGTTATCGGCATTTTAGATTCAGCTATGACATAAAGGAATAGAATGGTCTTTGGTACAAATAGTCTATCGCACTGAACTTGCCCGATTCAATTTATCGTGTCGCCATCGACCAATTTTCTTGAGTACTTAATTACGCCGTGTAAGCGTCTTTGGGACTAAACTAGAGCCTTATTTGTTACAAGTGAGAAACACTTCATAACTACGTTATGTAGATTTATATGCTTTCCTTCTTCGATGATTCTAAATTATATGATTCTTAACCTCAGTCTCGCAATATAATAAGTTACGCCATTAAATAGATGAACCATGAAAGACTTCATTATTCAGCTATTTAATTGCGTAACTTATTTTCATAACCGATTAAGACTAATCTGCTTCATTGTGACAGTTCAACAACATTTAATTCATTGCGTTATTTACGTTGCTGAGCCAATAGTGTATTCCAAGATTTTCATAATAATAATAAAATGTACATTAATTGTTGAGCAGATTTTTTAGAACTTATTCAATGAAGCAATGGATTAGACATTTTGTTTCAAACAGATTCAGACTTTAGGGTGCTGTAGTCCCGCCAGGGTTGCGGGTTAGTTCGAAAGGGATACCGGGACCTTGGCAACAGGCAACTGAAGGAACACGGGTGGGTTTTAGTCAGTTAAAGTCTGACACGCCCTTCCGCTCCGCCCAGAGCGGGAGAAGTCATTGGATGATTTCCCACACTCAAAAAAAAAAAAAAAGGGTGCTGTAGTGGAAGGTTAGTTTTTTTCTAACCAATTTCCAGAACTCTTAGAACGAAAATTAATCAACTAACAGCAACAACTAACAACTACAACAACAACTAACAACAACAACAACTAGTAACTAATCTAGTTTAGTTTAGTTTAATTGTTGTTCCTCTTCTTCTTTGTGTTTAACAAAAAACATGGTCCATAATCCTTATGCAAATCATGGCGTATTTCCATAAATTGCGTGACGAAAAATGGCAGTATTACCGTACCATGAAATAAGTTATGTAAAGTGTATTTAATAATAAAGTTATGACCTACCCGAGTTAATAAATACAGAATAAAAACGTTTAGGAGGTCAGACAGTTACTAAGCGGGAAACTAGAAAATTAACTGAAAATATAACCAACGAAAGAAAACTGGAAAGATTAATTAACTGTTTGTAAGGTAATAATAATACATCTACATTATAGCTATACATCATCATCATCATCTGCCTAGCCTTTTCCCAACTATGTTGGGGTCGGCTTCCAGTCTAACCGGATGCAGCTGAGTACCAGTATTTTACATGGAGCGACTGCCTATCTGACCTCCACAACCCAGTAACTGGGTAATACGATACCCCTTGGTTAGACTGCTACCACTGCTGCTGCTTGGTTAGGCTGCTTGGTATAGCTATACATATTATCATAAATTAAAGTCACTTTTGTGCCCTTCTGTGTGTCCACGTTGTTCTTCTAAACTACGAAACGGATTTTGACGTGTTTTTGTCTATCATTTAGAGAATCTATTCTGGTTGGTTTGTGAGTTTGGTACGCTTTCACGCTAAAACGGCTGAACGGATTTGGATTAAATTTGGCACATGGGTAGAACATGACTTAGAAAAGGACATAGGATATCTTTTATCCTGAGATTCCCACGGGATCAAGACTTATGCGGGTGAAACCGCGGGGCACAGCTAGTAATTTATAAAAGAGTTTTAAACCCAGCCAGGCACTTTACATTGAGTAATTTATGTCATCAACACTACTATGGTGAAGGAAAAAATCGTGCGGAAATTGGAATTTTCAAATAATCGAAGACATGTGGCATCTACGAGCCCGCGTGGTGGATTACGGCCTGCTGAGATCGCACAGAAAGGAGGCCTGTGTCACAGCAGTGGGAACAATACAGACTTCTTCTTTTCGTGTGGTTAATGACTAACCTGAGGCCCTAGACAAAGTGACATTCTATCAGCGATATCGATGATGGAAAAGGACAAAATGTATAGCACTGACATAAGCTATCGAAAAGCTTATGTCAATCTTGTTGAAAGTCGTTGTAGAAATGCGAAACGCTTTCGAAGCGATTGTCACTTGTCTAGCCCCTCTGGTGTCAGAGTTTTAACGCCGCCCAAGGGCCTGTGACTTGGCTTCACATGCCGTCGAGAAATATCACTCTGGCATGCCGGTTTCCTCACGATGTTTTCCTTCACTGTTTTAAAAGCAAGTGTTTTAAATACTGATTATGCTATGTGCAACAATAAAATTATAGGTAAAACGGTTCTTATAAATTGTTTTAAGTGTCTTGCATAATTTGATTTTAATTAAAAGAGTTGTATATTATTATGTTCTATTATGTCAACGGTCAATATACAAATATGTACTTAGATCTTTAACTTACAGAAATATTCATAGTCGACGTCTTAATTGCTTTACCACGTTTGACAGCAATGAGGGTTTTCATAAAAATTCACGCCATCAATTGGCGCTACTTTGAAAAGAGGTCTGCCATGTCGATGATGAATGTTTTTTTTCATTTCTGTTCATTTTATGATGACGTAAATCATTCGTTCATCATTCAGACTAAAGAAAATATACTCACTTCGACAGGTGCCCGGACCTGACGTCTCAGTGCCCCCACCTGGGTGAACATCATTTGAAAAAACCCTCATTCCCAGTCAATGGAAACTTCACGAAAGTTGAAACTATCTAACTGCAGGCGTAGCATGGCGTTTTCTATCTCTACGAAGAATAGACATAGCTTTTTCTATACAAAGTGACAGTTCGTTTCTTCATTTTTGACATCCACCGTAGAAACCTTTCTACAATCTGTCATTTTGTCTTTCATTTCTAACGATCTTTGTCTACGTCTTTTTATATGTAGACTATTTCGGAAGAAAGTTTTCTATCCTTACTGTCAAAATCACACTGACAACCGATTAATCCTATGATAAAACAAAGAATTCTGAGTCGAATTATGTAAAAGAGTGAATTTCGTAAAAAGTGCAGTTGACTCTTTCTACTTTGCTGCTGTCTCGTACTGTCTACTGTCTACAGGAAACGTCATTTTTGTCTACTCTTCCGTCGACAAAACGGTGCTCATGCTACGCCTGCTGATATAATGTATCAATATACCGTATGACGTGCAACTGACATTGAACCTTATTCTACTAGTGTTAGGTACTAAAAGTGAGCACATGTTTTTTGTATTTATAATTATCACACTTGCTGACATAATGTATGTTTATTTATGTATTACGCAAGTGAGACCGTTCGTGACACTTGACCCTGAATAAAAAGTCACGGTCAAGCCGTCGTTGTTAGAATTGATTAGAGTTCATTAGAGGTTTAAATAGGTCCTATGCCAATACACATGCCTACGACTCCGTCCACGTGAATTTTCTTATTTTAAAATCAAATAATTATATCCTATGACACTCGGCAATGCTGAAGCTTCCTATTAGTGAAAGAAATCCGGAATTGGATCAGTAGTTCAGTTCCCATACCTAACAAATTTTACTTCTTCATAATATTACTAGCTGATGCTCGCGGCTTCGCCAGCGTGGTATGTCGATGAAAAGTAGCCTATGTCCTTTCCCAGGCTAGACTATCTGTGTACCAAATTTCATTTAAATCGGTTCAGTCGTTCTGGCGTGAACCGCAACAGACAGACAGACAGAGTTACTTTCGCATTTATAATATTAGTAAGGATTTATTACGACTTAATCTTCAAGAGAAAGTTATTTTCTGCCAGTTAAATTAAAGATGAGATATAGAGAAATATAAATCCTTACCTAAGTTCCAATTTACAAAGAAAAATATCTGTCAAGCACGTCCCGATTAAGGCTTAAAATTGAAAATTTAAATAATGACAAACTTTGCATAACAAAGTTTAATCATTAGCAGCTTTTGTTTAAATTTAAATTAATTAAGTAGTTGTTTACACAAGGACTTAGTCCAAATTGTTTATCTACCGCTAACCTTTGGAAAATGCCCAAAGTGGTATTGTTTTCTTTTGTTTTCGGCACAATATTTACATAAAACACCTACCTCAAGACTTTGAAAGGGCTATTGTAAAGTTTATCATTACTAATCTAATAAAATATCTTTATAAATTATAGCCTAAGTTACTCAGTCATAATATAGCAGTATACAGGTGAAAGAATTTTTAAAATCCGTCCAGGAGTTTTCAAGTTTATTCATTATATATAAACAGAAATGTTTACAAATCTTGTCTCTTTATAATATTGGTGTAGATGGGTATTTAGCTATTTGATACTTAATACTTTTTATTTTTTTACGTCCTACATAACAGCACGCCTGTTTGCCCCGAAGGGTTTTACAGAGGTGCACTTATTTACTCACACATTTCGCCAGTTATTTCATTGTATTTTGTAGATAATTTAGCCCTAAATCGACAAAACTCAATAAAATAAAAAATATTACAACATTTTTATGTTCATTGAAACTTCTAAAACAAAACAATTAGCAGCAAATAGATTTACTTTACCAAAAACAAATAAAAGAAATGAGAAGTTATTGTCAAAAGAATTACTCTTTGAACTTATAAATTAAAAAGGTTTATTTCATAATAACTTCTTTTAATCTCCTTCGCTAACAGAATAAAGTTGGAAAGGAGTACATTGTGTTATGGCCCTTAGGGGTTGGATGTTCACGTGGCCCAACCTTTGAAGTGTTTTGCTATTGAAATTCTACCGTATCCAACATTACTTTTTGACCCGAGGCTTTATCCACATGAAAAGGCTATTACCACTTAGATTACTGATGTAAAAAACCTAATTCTTACAGGTAAGTTTCTGTAGACACACAAAACACGGATCTGTCAGTCTGATCAGTTGTTTAAAAGATGTTAAAGCTAAGCCTTAACACCTTTTAAATATGACATTTCTGCGGGGAATTTGACATAAAACTGACATTAAACACGCGTTGAACAGGTGTCTAAGTTTTTGTGGTTAGGCGCCTAGAACTTGAATTCCAGCTATATATTTGCGTAGGTTTGCTAATTCTCATAATCGATTAAGGGCTGATTTTATCAAAGTCAGATAACTTTTATCTGTGGAATAAAATTGTCGTCTGAGAGTTTTTGTAAGGAAAGACTGTCAAAAATTCAAAATTTATTCGCAGGATAAGACTTATTCTCGGTATAAAAGTTTGGTGAAATTCGCCCTAAAACTAATATGTTTCATTTTGACAGTTCAACAACCTTCATTGCGTTATTTACGTAGTTGAACAGATTTTTTTATTTTAACAGATGCACTGGATTAGCAATTTGTTTCAAACCGATTCAGATTGTTATTGATCGTGTATTATGCAATTACGATGCCAGGGCTTGAAAACGATACCAATTCACATTAAAAGTAACGTTAAGTAACGGTATTTCCGTAGAGATACTTCGATATCGGTAAAATTTGGTAGCGTTACTTAGTAGCATAACATAATAATAACGTTAACATTTTTGGTAAAAATTACCGGTATTTTTAACGTTATTGTAAAAATAGCGGTAAAAAATTATCGGTATTATTTTGTTATTTTAAGCGACGTTGCCAGCCCGCCTCAAAGGCGGCCGCGGCCGGCGTGCGCGCGCGCCCCTCTCACTCTCACACCCTGTCGGCGCTGTTGCCATTTCGTTTGTCGTCTTCATATCTCTCACCGCTTACGGCAGTCGTACGCGCTTACAGAACACGGTGGACCAACCAACCAAGTATATTCTCAAGTACAAGCACAACACAGAATAGCAATGATAAGATAATATCTATTAAACGCGCAAATAGTCGTACGGCAGTCTTAGCGTCGATGCAATCTGACATTCTTTTGCAATTGGACGAGAGCGACGGTAACAAAACTAATTATAACGATAAAATTATCGTTACCTTAGATTTTAACGTTACGTATGTTTAACGGTAAAATGTGCCAGATATAACGGTAAATAATATAACGTTATTTATTAGTTAACGATACCCGCATCAGAAGGCTGTAACGATACCATATTTTTAACGGTATTTCAAGCCCTGGATGCAGGTATTCAAATTCTAGGTGATTCATTTATTTTCCTTTTCTGCATTACTGAAATCTAGTGGTTCAGTGATTCAACAAAAATTAATGGAAGAAAGAATTAAAAAAAATAACATATTATTCGTGACGAAATGTGCGAAAAATTACAGAACTTGTGTATTGGGTTTGTTATTGGGTTTTTCCCATCTGGATTTTTTCGGTAATAGTCGATGATAAATAGACTCGCCTCCTGTTAGTAATAATAGGCTATTAGCATAAGATCCATGCAATAGGCTATTACACGGATCTTATACATAACTGACGAAATGTGGGTGCACTATAGGTACATCTCTACCTAGCCCTTCGGGGAGTGCAGGCGTGATGTATTGTTATGTTTTTTTAAATAACGCCTGAAGCATTATCATATTTCCTGTTACCCCCTACAGTTATGCTAAAAGCGTTGAAAGTGGATTCACAAAAGAGTTCGTTGCCCTTGCGACCTTTCTGTCTCACTATGATTTATATTTACTCATAAAAGTTGCCATGAAACATGGCACGTCATAGTAAATGGGATATGTACGGTGTCTTGTTAAAAGGAAGTTTGATTTATCATCCAAGGGTTGATTGTAGAAAATGAGGATACCTACACTTATGTGTATAATTTAATGTCTTTAAATTACAGACAACTAGCTGATGCCCGCGGCTTTGCCTGCGTGGATGTCGGTTATTATATACTAAAACCTTACTCGAGAACCACTCTATCCATTGGTGAAAACAGCATGAAAATCGGTGCAGTAGTTTTTGAGTTTATCGCGAAAAGGACGACAGACAGACGCGGCGGAGGACTTTGTTTTATAATATGTAAGGATATGTAAGGATAAGGATATATACAGGGTGTAAAAAGACCCATCACATAGCCGTCCGTCAACTACGCATTCTGTAGATTAAATTATGTAACATAGCACAAAAATAATTGCTGGGAAACTTTTATTTTTGGTGTGAAAAGTCGCTGTTTATGGTAGGTAGTGCGCAACGTAACATTGTGTTTATGGGTGCATGCAACGGTTCAGGGCTCGTGGGGGTATTTAAAATGTAAGTACCTATGACATTTAAAACTTGGTTTCTTTAAAAAACGTCTGAAAAAGTTGAACCAACTTTTTAAACAACAGCGATTTTTCACACCAAAACTAAAAGTCGTTTCCCAGGCATGGTCCAATAAAACAAAAAATAACGGGTATAACAAGTAACTCTCGGTTTCATTAAGCGTCTTTTTACACCCGTTTGTTGCGATACGTGTCTAATTTTTTTATATCTGATTGACGGACTAATCGTTTTTTTTTCTACCCATTCAACATCCCTATTGATATCTCCTTTCCTAAGTGTAAAACCTACTTCAAACTCCATTGCAGCTCCAACAGTTACCATACCATACACCTATGATGGATCGTAACAACACAGACTGGACTAAGGTCGATAACTATTAAACTATCATTTTTATTCATCACGCACATCTCTGTCCCGCCGGGCAAGTTTCAATTGTCCCAAATTGGATGTAATGATGTGTATGCTAATAATTATGTTGGCGACTATTGTTGCATTCTGATTGCCTGTAAATAAAATATGATCTACAATGTAATATTTAACTATTGTTTGAGATACAAAGGATAGAAGGAATCCAATCGATTTTGTATCAATATTTAAGAAGAGACGGACCAAGAAGCATTTAAGGGCTGTGGGTATGCTAGAAACAGAGCGCAGTTAACGTGAAACTGCCGACGGCGTCAACAATAAGCGTAATTTGCCGATTATGGGCAGGGCTTCAGGGCTACAGGAGAAGTTGCTAAAGATACAGGGTTACTACTCAGAGACAAGACCGCTTTCGACAGCATGATCGCACGACGCGGCAGGCAGCCTCGAATTATGGCTCGCCAGCTGCACGGTTAGCGTGACCACCGTAGAAATGGATTTTTTCGAGGGAAGAATAGACAAACTGACAGATAAACAATTACAATCTGTAATTTTGTCTATTCTTCGGTCGACAAAACCCGTTTCTAGGGCGGCCATAGTACGCGTGCCTCTGACAATTTTTAAATTTAGTTATCGGTTCATGGATTTTGGCGTGAAAAGATAACTTATAGACAGAGTTATACTACTTTTGCATTAGTATGAATGGGTCTCACTTGACTCTTTGAACATTATTGTCGTAAAAAAATCGTGTTAAAACACTCATTAGGTACATAAATCTCAACCAGCCACCCAAACAATTGAACAACAACTTTCATTCCATTCAGCCCCAATTTTCACACCATCATAATCAGTCTAACCTCCCGACCTTCCTAACTCAGCGACGTTGCACCTTTATTCCGAAAATACGTCAAAAAATCCGGCTGAATCATGGCACATTATCAATCAAAATCTTGTGACGCGATAGCTGGTTCACGCTGATGGATCTGACCTAAATATTACTAGTAGCTATTACGACAACATGGCATTTAGGTGAAGTAATGGGCTGTAAGATTGGTGACAATTGGTGGAGTAAAGCTTTCGTATGTTTGATTATTGGATTTAACTGTAGGAAGGGTGGATTTTGAGGGCTGTCTTTAGTAGCCAGCCAATGTTGTTTGCTGGCAAAGCCGCCAGTCTCTTGGGTAGATTACCAGACATTGGGTAGATTACAGCGATGCGGAGGAATTTTCCGACGCCATATTTTAATACGTTAAGGGCCTTATGTACAGTCGAAAAAATTGAATTCTGACCCACCATAAGCTTATTTTCTTACAGACATTCAAATACAATTAGGTCGACATTCGCGTAAATATATATTTCCTTGGTAACGAATTTGTCATCTGCAATCTTTTTTATTTTTACGGTTTCAAACGATTTATCGTCAAAGTGGGTCATGATTCACTTAGCTTGACTGTACCACAAAAACTTAGACACTTTTTTTTTTTTCTCTTTTGGCAATTGAGCCGGTGTCGACTATTCTGCCAGTGTCGCGCACTTGTTAAACGCGTGTTTCATGTCAGTTTTATGTCAAATTCCACACAGAAATGTCATGTTTAAAAGGTTTCAGCTAAACAACGAATTACAATACAAAATAACACAACATACTTTCTTTTTCATCAAATAATCTATTGTAAGATCAGGATTCAAAATTCATCAGACCCAAATGAAATGAACATCGCAATAAAACCTATTCTGAATTCTCTTTCCATTTATCTAGTCACTGTTATTAATGTTACTATTTTACGCTCCGAAAGATCCAAAACGATGTTAATATACTCCATTGCTTTTATTTTATCAAAAATAAATGGCTTCTGATCTTCAAAGGCACTTCCATTAATCTGCACTTTAATTAATATATTTTAGCCCTCGTTACATTAGATAGTTTTAAAGCTTGTTACAATTTAGCCACTCGCATTTTGTATATGAATTTCAATGATATAAAATAAAATAAAATAAAATATACACAGTACACATTAATTCTATGGGTAAATTGAGTAACACTAGCAAAATATCACTACTGCTGAGCACAAAGTACTTTTATTTTTTTTGAGTGTGGGATATCTTCCAAAGACTTCTCCCGCTCTGGGCGGAGCGAAAGGGCGTGTCAGACTTTTACTGACTAAAACCCACCCGTGTTCCTTCAGTTGCCAATTGCCAAGGTCCCGGTATCCCTTTCGGACTTTCCCGCAGTTCGGACTTTCCCGCAGAGCACGAGGTCCTGGGTTCGATTTTCAGGTCCAGCATAGTGATAGTAGCAGCCTGGAGTTTGGATTTTTGGTCCCTAGTTCCCTGGTCGATGGGAATAGGCTCGGCCCCATGTAAACATAACTGGTGAAATGTGGGTGTACTATAGACACCTCTGCCTAACGCTTTGGGGATAATAGGCGTGATGTTATGTTATGTGTAGTAAAATATCAAAAGTGGTCGTAAACATTTTGTTATTACATTTATTAGTATCATTTCGCTTGGGATTGGTACTAAAATCGTAGTGATGTATTTGTCATTATACCCGAATTTATTATGCTAATAACTAAATAGGTACCTAGTACGGCCAGCGATCTATCATTTGTTGTCACAGTCAATGAGTTGTGTCTATTTAGTATTCATAGCTAAATACACCAATGGTGTAAGAGAGTAGGCTGCGATGGTGAAAACCTCATTAAAATCTGTTGCGTAGTTTGGAAGAATACCGCGGACAAACACGAAAGGTGACATTAATTTATAATATGTATAGACTAAGTAACGCCTGCATTGCCTTTTCTTTATGGAACGTTCTCCGGTGCGCACACAACAACTTACCAAAGTTTCATCGCAATTGGTCGAGCCATTTTCGAGTTATTACTAAACTAACGCAGGGCGATTGTTTTTTTATTATGAAGGGCCAACATTTTGAAGTTATGTTTGAGTTTTTATCGTTAGTAAACTGAAGTTCAAAACTTAATGTCTATAATGTCATATTAATAGTATTTACTAACGCAATAGCAAATATTTTGCTAAAAGTAGCAATTTGTAGCTTCAGGAACTGGTCCTTCCAGAGGTCGTTTAATGATGTCTACAAAGAGTACGAGAAAAGATTTTAGTACAATAGACTGCAGTGGAACAATATAGGAAGAAGACAATCGTTCAGGTAGCACCCTGCAATATACGACAACCCGTACGTGACAAAATTGACTGCTGGTACTAGGAATTTATTTCGAATATGGAGGATTTCTATGTACGAAGCTGTCGTCAATACGTCAAAGCAAGATTTCGTACCAAAGGAACGTTTGGTATTTGAGTTTGTTGAGACCGTGCGGTATGCCTGTGGAGTTTTTATATATATAAATCTGTTTCTACTACGTTAATATAACATTCTACTATTTATAATAGATTGATAGATAGATAGATAGAATACTCTTTATTATGTATACCATAAAAATTACAGACATAAATTTAGAAATTTTACATAGGAGGGTGACACAATGCTATCTCAATGTCTTATCGCTAAAAGCGCTAATAAATAAATCAGTAATAAGCAAATTTTTATTTGCTTTCAATATGATCTTCTTCTATTCGTTTCGATGGTACTCTTTATATTGTTTGTGCCAAGTAGGTGGCCATGTTGATTCCGGGATCAGTGGCATTCTGTAGTTCTCTTTTCTTCATTATAGGTAAAATAAACAGCTAGCGACACAGTTTTAGAAAAGATTATTATATTATAAGGATAAAACCTGCCATTTAAGAGTCACAAAAATTTTAACAATTTTTATCTGTAATGTATTAATGTTTTTTTTTTTTTCACTGAAAAAAGGCTTTCCATTCGCTGGAGTGAGATGATTTTTTTTATTTTTCTTCCGGGTAGCTAGACTGCAAGTCACGTAAAGTATAACGTACCTACTAAATGTTACTCACAAGTCGCATATTACTACTAAGTGATCGAATACTCATTCATGCGTATATTTGCTAAGCGCCAATATTGCGTTGACGTGACGTACAAAGCTAATTTAAGCAGTGATGGCAAACTACTTGTCTTGTTATCGTAATTACTGAATATTGAATCGATGATTCTGGTAATAACAATAATGATATTCATGAATAAACTTGCATTAATTAAAGCCTCATTGGTCTAGTGGTCGCAAACGCCACAGCTGAGCATGAGGTCCAGTGTTTGATTCTCAGGTTGGGCAAAGTGATGTTGGGTTTTTCCATCAGGAATTTCTCAGTAGCAGCTCCAGGCCAAATAAAAAACCAAGACATAGTGGTGTCACGCCGGGAGCACACCTCCGCCGCGAAACCATAGTAACGAAACCGCAGAAGTTCAATTCAACTGGCTCGCGTCATGTTCCGATGGTCCGCTACTCGCTTGCGATTCGGCCTACCATACCGGTTCTTTTTTTTTTTGAGTGCGGGAAGTAAGAAAATAAAGAAAGAAAGAAAAAGAAAGAAATCATCATATGACTTCTCCCGCTCTGGGCGGAGCGGGATTGCGTGTCAGACTTTTAGTGACTAAAACCCACTCGTGTTCCTTCAGTTGCCTGTTTGGCCCGGTATCCCTTTCGGACTTTCCCGCAGCCCTGGCAGGCAACGGTTCTGGCGGACCCCGGTAGCCATACCATACCAGGTCGCAGCATTATGCTGAGTGATGGCCGTTTTGCGTGAATGTGACGCATATTTTCCCGCAACTTGTTATTTTCGTATATTTGTCCTTTCTTGGCGTCATGTTTGCCGCAAATAAACATATTTTCTTTCTTTCTTTCTTTCATACCTACGGGGATTATAGGCGTGATGTTATGTTATGTAGTTATATGGATGGCTAATTATGTAGTAGCGTAGATTGATCGATACGTGTGGTTAAGCTGCACTTGCAGCGAGCAGTCTTGTTTAGTGAGCAATAAAATTCGGTTAATCTAAGTTGATACAAAATGATGAATGAAAGTCGATTAATCTAAATTGATACAAAATGATTCTATACATTGCATTTCATGTAGGTACCTAAGTGATCGCTAAGAAGTAATCTCTTTAAATTTTTATAATAATATCAGTTCAGACTTTTTGTGAATATTTTGCTTTCATAAACTAAAGTGTTATTCAACTTTTGTTGTTGACCGTACTTTTATTATTCCGTCGTATCCCGCTAGACTGGAAGACAATCTAAATCAAACAGGAAAAGACAGATGGAGGCAAAAAAGCTAAAGGCTAGGCATATAATAGAGAAATTGTTAGGAGAAATATTTGGGGGAATGCTCCGTAGATTTTGGAGAAAAGGCTAGGCTGATGATGGGGGAAATGGCTAGGTAGATAATGGTTCGAGTTAAGTCACGCAAATGGTCTTTCCTTTCAATGTATTACTGATTTATGAAGGTCATAGTTTCGATCCTATGATGTCAGTGATGTCAACTGATCAAACACGGATGTTCCTATTTACTTTTTGTTGCAAGGTAGTGCTAAAGTATTGATATTTAAAGTGCTGGGTAACCTTACCGTACCTACTTACTACGTATTTGCTTACTCTTATACTAACTTTTGTTTGAAAATTTAAATATTTAAATAATCTCTTAAAAGTAGGTACATTAAGTATTCTACTTAAAAAATCATTAACACAAGTTTGCAAATATTTGCAAACTTGTGTTAATGATTATTTGCAAACTTGTGTTAATGATTCTTTAGGAAACTTAAAATTTGCAACTGTAGTACTTACCATTTTAGCTGAAAGAGCTAAGACCTGAGCTAATAAGAGATTTTAGTCTCCCCCAAACAACCCTGCTTCCCGGTCGATGTGGCAGTGCTTGGGGGAGGCCTTTGTTTAGAACTACTCAATAAATAATATCTTTGTATTTTAATTACAGTTTGCTAACTTTACTAAATTAAACTGTCATTTTAAATCTAGGGTGACTTACTGACTAATTACTAACTGCTAGTAGTGCTAATCTCTATCCTCTCAAACGCCTGAGCGAAGCGTTTGGGCAACCATGTTTGCAGGGCGTTTGAGTGGCTTTTCGAATTTTGCCAATCAACTAGGGCTTGGCAACGTAACTAAAAACGTGTCATCCATCACAATCAGTTTATTTCATACTACACTGGCAAAATAATGGTTTTGATAAACACAATATATTATTTGTTGCAAACACTGTTTTTTAACCACTGATGGACAATCGCCTTTTTAAACTAGAAAGAAAGAAAGAAAAGAAAAAAATACTAACACAAAAGAACCAATTGGGGGAAAATTATGCGTCACATCCACGCAAAACGGCTATCTATCAGCAATCAGCATAGTGCTGAGACCGTTTGCGAGACGGAGCCACAGCAACTATATTGCTGCTCTATTGCACTGTTTTAACCTATTATCTGCCTAGCCTTTTCCCAACTATGTTGGGGTCTAATCGGACGCAACTGAATACCAGTATTTTACATGGAGGTACTGCCTATCTGACCTCTACAACCTAGTTACAGGGTAAACCTTATAAAAGCCCATTTTTCTTGGTAAGGTAAAAATACCTACCTACATGTCAAGCATCTTTCCCAAAAATAGAATATGAATAATAAATATTTCGATTATTCCCGGCGTCCAACCATTAGGGGGACGCCGGAATATTTGGGACCATAAATATCGCGCTTGGCCAAACGATGTAACGAGTTTCGTCCAACGTTATTATTCATTAATATTATATCGTGTACTAGTAATGTAAATGGATGTGTTTTATTTAACGACAGGGTTACTTATGGTGATTTAAGTGAAGTCGGTTATCGTGAAAGCCCAGGATTCAAGTCCCTATGTGACTTTTTAATTCATATGTAGGTAATACTTACTTTCTGAGTATTTAACCTACTTTCTGAGTATGTTTTGGATATGACTGAAATCGGTGAAGGAATACATCGTGAGGTAACTTGAACTTATAGTTATCTAGCTGCGCCCCGCGGTTTCACCCGCGTAAGTCTCGATCCCTCGGGATAAAAATTATCCTTTGTCCTATTTCTGGTCATGGTCTACTCCTGTGCCAAATTTCATCCAAATCCGTTCAGCCGTTTTAACGTGAAGCTTAACAAACAAACTCACTTTCGCATTTATAATATTAGTTCGGATTAAGATAGTTAGGATTATAATATTGAAATCGCCAACCCGTCCTGAGCAAGCGTGGCGAATTGGTGATCAATCCTCGTACCTTCTCTTTATGAGAAGAGGTCTTTGCCCTGCAGTGTGACAGAATAGGCTGGCATCATAAGTGAAGTCGTAATTTCTTCATGTTTATGAATGAAAAATTTAAACACTAAGCCAAGTTAATGCCAAATATTTGTATGTCAATTCCTCAACATATTTGTTTTAATGAACAATGTTCTTTTCACTCATTCATGGCCCAAATTAAATATTATTATAATACACAGGGCTCAAGAGAAATGAAAATTGCACAGCGTATATTTTTAAGACCGCCACTTCAAAAAAGAAAAAGTTCCTGGCCTCAACGTATCTCATTTCCCGCAGGCCAATAGGTTTTGTGTCAAAACATGGCCATTACGAGGCTGTTTTTGTCACTTTTTTGTCCAAGTGTAGCCTAAAATTGGTGTGCCGACTTGGCAAAAACTTGGCTGAGTCTGATTAGGCGTTTGCCAAATTTCAATTAATTTTCTTTTAGGTAGCTGAAAGGTTGTGTTTTTATTATATTCGGGAAAAGCTTAATTGGTCTGTTTTTGGTACGTATAAGGCCATTCAATGGCTAAGAAACATGAGGTTTTTTGTGGAGACCTGAGCTTAACCGTTCTTTTTGTATGTACGCGTGTTGTTTTTAATGATGGCGAGCGTCTTCTGTTACACGTCGGACGTGGGGCTATATTGTTAGTAATAATGTCCAAATTAAGCCATTATTAAGCTCATTAGATTGATTTTTCTTGAAATAATCGCTGGAGGTCGATCGAATACAACTCAATTAAAATTATCATGCTGTCTCTTTTACTCTTAAATATATTGTAGCGACAGAATACCTATTGAAGACGTCTTAAAGTTAAGTAGCGTTTGATTATGCAAAGGCAATCAAACAAAAAAAAACATTCAGGAGTTCCTGCAACCACTCAAATGATTATTTTTTCATCAGTTTTTGTTTTTAGGGTTCCGTACCCAAAGAGTAAAACGGGACCCTATTACTAAGGCTCCGCTGTTAGTCCGTCCGTCCGTCCGTCTGTCACAAGGCTGTATCTCATGAACCGTGATAGTTAAACAGTTGAAATTTTCACAGAAGTATTTCTGTTGCCGCTAAAACAACAAATTATTAAACCTATTAAAATGCCCCCATACAACAAACGTGATTTTTTTATAGATGGAAGGAACCCTTCGTACGCGAACCGACTCGCACTTGGCCGACTTTTTTATGTATATCTAACATCATTATTACAAATTTTTAGACTCAGTCTTGTAAAGAACTAAGATCTGTAAGTAGGTCTGTGTAATTTCCTGCGTTAAATTATTTCTCAAGGTTGTAATTCTGCATTCTTCCTCCCAGGATATCAAATAAGTAATAGAAAATTTAATAGGCATTCAATTCTTATAATAAAGGTATTGCTAAGATTTCTTCATTAACTTTGAAAACTTATTGAATTTGAAGATTAATTAGTTAATACAGATTTTACTGCTACTATGATAAATGTGTAAGCTTGGATGTTTTTATGTTTGTTACTCAATCACGCTTTAACAGCTGTATGGATTTGGATAAAAAGTTGGCACACGGGTAAACTACGACCAGGATTAAAATATAATGAAACTTTTTATTCCGGTACATGTTGAAGGTTTCCTAGGACGCGAGTGAGACCACGGGCAACAGCTGGTAACTTTATAAATGGAAAAATGATAATTTATAATTCGAATATTACATAATTCATAACATTCATAATCAGCTTATAATGTTCCCACTGCTGGGGCACGGGCCTCCTCTCTGTGATAGGGAGTGGGCCGTAATTCGTGACGCGGGCCCAGTTCTGGTTGGTAGATGTCTCATGTCTTCCAATTTTCGACATGCCACTGCTCTCTAAACGGTGAAAGAAAACATCGTGATGAATTTGAATATTGCTCTAATAATATTAAATTATTACGATGTAATTAGACTATAAACACCTACGCCACCTTATTATACATTTACTCGTACAAAATTTTCTTCATCGTTCGTAATAAAATAACTTCTGAAGACTCTTTTGATCCTCATGGTAATCAAGCACCCATGAATTAATTATGAGAGCTTAATTAGATTTAATTAACATGAAGAAAATCTTTGTAGAATGTACTATATTATTGAAATAGATGTTTAAATCAATTTTGGTTCGAAATGGAAAGAAAACAGAATATATGGAGTACATTTCCTTCGATTCGATAAAGTCAATTGAAGGAAGAGATTTATTGAAACTTAATTCAGGGGTTCTAAGCAATTCTGTAAGAAAATGTCGTGGTAAGAAAGAATATTGATTTACTGTGGGTACTCTTGTTGGCAGTCGGTTTTTTAGCCCGTTGTGTGGTTGGTTTTTCATGAAGAAAATCTAGCAAAAAACGTCCTGTTTTTCATCATCAATGTTTTGAATCAATTTGACATTCCTACGTCTAACCTACAAAAGCGTAGGAAATTACTTATTTTGTACAGTACAATAAAAATTGAATATCCGAACTAATATTATACATGCGAAAGCGAGTTTGTTTATTTGTTTGTTACGCTTTCACGCTAAAACGGATGAACACATTTCGATAAAATTTGGCACATGGGTAGACCATAACCTGGAATAGGACATAGGATACTTTTTTTTCATATATTCCCACGGGATCGAGACTTATGTCCGTGAAACTGAGGGGGAAGTTAGTAATATTTTATTTTTATAATGAACCAGGGGAAACGAGTATCCTTGACTTCACTTTGGCGTTAAAATAAAATTGTAGCCAGACAGTGTGTTTGTTGAATAGGTGAATAACTTATGGTAGAAACCTATATTTTTCCTTACCTATATTTGAATTCTTCATACACTGCCTGTAAAATATTTTGCAAAAAGAAACAAGTTTTTCAATTTCTCTTACGAAACTTTTTTAACAACCAACTCATCCAAATCGATAGAACTTGATAAACCACAGCAGTTGATTGATGGCAACATTATTTCAGTAGGCATTTAGACAAGAACATCGAAGCCACAAGGCCGCCGCGGTTCTGTTGGTATTTATGTCTCATCAATGACGTAAAGCGACTAATATTAACAGCTCATGCTAAACGGAAATAGCTTTAAATTATGAATAAACTAGCTGATGCCTGCGGCTTCGTACGTGTGGAAGTCGGTTATAATATACTAAAACCTTCCTCAAGAACCACCTCTATCCATTGGTGAAACCAGCATAAAAATTAGTGCAGTAGTTTTTGAGTTTAGCTCGAACAGGACGACAGACACACGCAGCGGAGGACTTTGTTTTATAATATGTAAGGATAAGGATATTATTACTATTTGTTGCCCGAGACTCCGTCTGTGATCCAATATGAAAAGTAGCCTATGTCCTTCTCCAGGTCAAGGTCTACCCTTGTGTCCGTTTAGGTGGTTAGGAACATAGGATAATTTTTATCCTGGTTGAACGTTTCCGTGATAGCTAAAAATATAACTTATCGAAAAACTCCTCCGCATCGCAGTGAACTGGTATAATGTACCCAAGAAACTGGCGGCATTGCTACGTTGTATGGCAATGCTAAGCCTCTCGCTTAGGTAACAGCCTGCCCTTGGCACACGGGAAGTGTCAACCAGCCGTTTGGAGATTTAATTAAACAGGCCATGAGCACTCGGACCCCGCGACCCGAGGGTTTCAACCCCAAACGGCTCAAAAATGTAATTACCGATACGGTTATTGTACTTACGCTCGCTTGATAAACATTGCTTATGTAACATACATCGTTTTCAAGATGAAGTGTAATGCCGAGATCCGATCTCTAGATAGGGTCAATAACTTTTTTACTGGAGTAGGAGAAGCATTAGCAAATGATTTACAGAATAGGATGGGTAAAACGGAACAGGATCTATCGCGAGAAGCTGCCCAGGATACCTCACCAACAGACTCTATGTCATTCACACCTACGGATCCCTACGAAGTGAGGGGTATTATTCTAGGGCTAAGATCGCATACCGCACCCGGCTGGGATAAAATTACTGCAGAGATTCTGAAGAAGAATGTTGTATGTCTCGCACCACCTATAACATACATGTGCAATCTTAGCCTGTCAACCGGCAGGTTCCCATCCTCATTTAAAAAGGCAGTTGTCTGTCCTATTTTGAAATCTGGGAATAAGGACCAGCCAAATAACTATCGCCCTATCTCTCTTCTATCAGTGCTATCCAAGATCTTAGAAAAAGTCGTCAACAAGAGAGTCATTAACTACCTGGAAAGTAACAAACTGCTTAGCGACTACCAATTCGGGTTCAGAAAAAATAAATCTACCGAGGATGCAGTTTTGGCATTAACGACAACTCTTGTTTCATGTCTAGATAAGGGGGACAGATGTCTTGGGGTCTTTTTAGACCTTCAAAAGGCATTTGATACCGTGTCGATTAAAATACTTTTAACACGTTTGGAGAACGTTGGCATAAGAGGTCTAGCGCTGGACTGGTTTAAGGACTATTTAACAAATAGGTCTCAGCGTGTTAGAGTAGCTGGCTATGAGAGTACCGACTCCATATGCAAATATGGCGTACCCCAGGGAAGCACGCTGGGGCCTACACTATTTCTTGTTTATATAAATAGCCTATGCAAGATGGCCGCCAGCCTCCCGTACATGGATCTACTTATGTTTGCTGACGATACGGTATTGGTGTTTCATGGTCCCACTTGGGACATGGTATTTGGAGTAGCTGAGACCACCTTGGCAGAGGTGACCACCTGGTTGGAGAGCAGTCTTCTATCGCTGAACACTAGCAAGACAAAATATGTCTGCTTTAGTAAAACATCAGCAGGAAAACCTACTGCGTCATACGACCTGAAAATACATACCTTCCCGTGCAATAGAGGAGAGTTCCATACCAGCTGTGACTGTGCGACACTATCTCGAGTCGCCTCTGTTAGATATCTGGGTGTGACGCTGGATGACCAACTTGCATGGACTATGCATCTATCGCTGACTATAGCTAGAATAAGGAAACTAGTTTATATATTTAAAAACTTGCGGACAGTTGCAACTGGGACTCTTCTGATACAAACTTACCGAGCTTTGTGCGAATGCACCATCAGATACTGTATTTGCGCTTGGGGAGGTGCAGCAAAAACACATATGATTGGAGTCGAGCGGGCACAGCGGATGGTGCTAAAAGTACTTTTGTACTTACCGTATCGGCATCCAACATCTTTGGTGTATGAACTGGCAGGAGTCTTATCTGTCAGAAAAATATTTGTGTACGAAATGCTGCGCAGATATCACAAGCGTGTTGTCCCTGACCTGCCCATATCACGAAAGCGCGTAGAAAGCTGCCCTGTGCCTCGCACTAGATCAAAATTTGCTAGAAGGTTCTACTATTATTTAGCTCCACATTCCTATAGTAAATATGATAAAGCCCAAAAGGTTAGGAAGTTGAGTAATAATAAATTTAAAATTACTACATTTGAATGGTTAAAGACCTTGGATTATGTAGATGTAGAAAATCTCTTAAAAACATAATTCACTGCACTTTCACACACACAGATACACATTTTTATTCACTGACCCACGCATACACACACTTTCACCCTCTTACACACTCACACACACCCACCTATACACACACGCACACACACGAACTCATACGCATGGCAGCACCTTTGTAAACTAATTTATATTGTAACCTTTTATTTTTCTTTTATTAAATTCGATAGGACATAAGAATATTGTCACCATAGGGGAAGACACTAACACCTGCAACACAGTCTTGACTAGCGCAGGTGTTAGAGAATCTTATTATATTGTAAATGTACTTATGTCAATAAAGTTTTTATTATGTTTTATTATGTTATGATGATCCGCGATTTTGCGGACGACACGCACGGCAGACGATCACAGACCGCCACGCACTCTGATCCGACGGTGCGCCATATTGCGGACGGACACAGACGAGCCGGCACGACGCACCGTGGGAAGGTGTACGTGCGGGGGTATCGCAGACATTAGAAGTTCCCCGGTGCGCGGTGCGTGGCGGTCTGTGGTCGTCTGCCGTGCATGTCCGTCCGCAAAATCGCGGATCGTCGGATCTCGGCATAAGACAACAGAAGCAAATCATATTTTTCAAGAAACACACGGCTATTGAAAATTTTATTTCTAATGCTAAAATAAAATATCTGCTTTTCAACGCTAGCAAGAAAAATATCAATTGGAAACATGAGCCTCGTAGGTAATATTGAAATTGTAAAGTAAGTAGTAGGTTATATTTTTCTTTAACTCAAATAAACTGTATCTACGTGGTTTCGAAGTTTTTCTTTGAGGTGTTCAGTTGGAAAATTGCGCTTTCGTTCCGTAGAAGGATTCCTCTTGAAAAATGCGCGTCATTAAAAAGTTTTTGATCAGAATTATTTCGAGTCCTTACATTTATGTGATGTAAGGTTTGAAGTAACGTAAAGACTCTCGTATTAGTCAAATAAAATAGGTACCTATTTGGAGGCATCAGAAACAGGGTGTAAAGTTCACTCATCCACCATAGAAAAGAGAGGATCCTCCGACCAGACAGGTGTTGTGTCTGGTGGGGAACTGCCCAACGATTGATCTCGGGTTCGGAGATGCTGGCAAAAAACGAAAATTGAAAAGCAAAGACACCGACTACACTGATATTTTTCACATTTCTTGTGTTTTTTTTTGGAAGTCGGTTGTTTTTTTTTGTAATAAGTTTTTTTAGTCTATGCTAACAAGGGTTTTTTAATTAACAATCAAATATGTTACAAAATACTTATCCTTACACTCCTATTAGTTTCATTTCAATACCACGGAAATAACCTCACATAACTCCAAACATTATTTTTTACTAGTGACCCGCCCCTGCTTCGCATGACTTTTGCGACTTGACAAAACATCGAGATTTCTTAGTTATCATGTAACTTTAATATGAATAAAATAAACACCCTTCCAAAATAAATTCCCTAAACGATGGTGAAAACCTCATCAAAATCTGATGCGTGGTTTAGAAGAACAGTGCGGGTATACAGATAAACAAGAAAAGCGACTTTAATTTATAATATTTATAGATAGATAATAATGTATAGATATCGTACTTCCACTGCGTCAATTATTTGCCAATAGACCTCATTTATTAGTTCAATGGTTTTTATCAATAGGTCACGAAGGCCAAAGTGCCAATTTAATAAATATTTCAACGCCGCGATTATTGTGGAGTGTCGAATTATTTGGACATCAAAGTGAACCGAAATTACACACAGCAGGCGTAGTATGGCGCTTTCTATCTCTACGAAGAATAGACATAGCTTTTTCTATACAAAGTGACAGTTCGTTTCTTCATGCTGGACATCCACCGTAGAAATGTTTCTACAATCTGTCATTTTGTCTTTCATTTCTAAGGATCCTTGTCTGGGTCTTTTTATATGTAGACTATTTCGGAAGAAAGTCTTCTATCCTTACTGTCAAAATCACACTGACAACGATAAATCCTATGATAAAACAAAGAATTCTGAGTCGAATTATGTAAAAGAGTGAATTTCGTAAAAAGTGCAGTTGACTCTTTCTATTTTGCTGCCGTCTCGTACTGTCTACTGTCTACAGGAAACGTCATTTTTGTCTACTCTTCCGTCGACAAAACGGTGCTCATGCTACGCCTGCAGGTTGAGAGTTGGTTTGTCTGTAGATTATTTTTGAAAATAAATAATATCAATCATGAATAATGAACATAATACTTAAATGATAAATTTAAAAAGTAGAGACAATACTACTATATGGATACTATAATATGGATTTGTAGTTGATCTGCATTATGACTTATTTCGTATGGTTTGTTTTCATGGAAAGTCGACAAACTGTTAACTTCATTATTTAGCTTTAAAAAGCCTGATTTTTTATATTTCAGATCAATTTATTAAAATTATATTTTTTTGTAACATTTTAATAAAATATATTTTTTCGTCTGTTACAGGTAACATTAACACCACATTTAAAGAAAATACTAGGTGAGAATCAGAACTAATTATTATTGTAACGCTACTAATAAATTACATGGTATTGTATACATCTAAGGAAAGATTTAAATCGTAAGATTTGTCCCTACTGAGAAAAGTGAGCTCAGACATCCCGCATGGAACGATAAATACGATTTTCAGTATGAGTGAGCGAGACAATACTATACAAATGTCATTGTCAACGTATCAACGTGACCATTGTATGATGCGGACGGGCGAATCGATTTAAAACTGCCAATTGGAACTTAAGGCTGTAAACTGAGTTTCAGTAATCGTACCTTTCGTTATATTTATCGTCGTATATCATTGTATAAAACGTCGATTTTACGATGAACCCTCAATTCAAATGCTGACACCTACACACGTAGTTACCTTAGTTCACCAACATAAATAAATACGGTCCAGGTTAAACATTAAAGCAGTTGTTCCACCGCCGGCGATTAACGAGTAGAGGTAGCTACTGAAAACGAGTAAGCGAGCAGCGAGTGTGAAGTTGCGATAGTTTTATCGCTGGCCTATCGGCGAATGTTCGAGTACTCGCACCACTCGCTCCACAGCTGAGGCCCTAGACAAAGTGACATTCTATCAGCGATAACGATGATGGAAAAGGCAAAAATATACGGGACTGACATAAGCTATCGAAAAGCTTATGTCAGTTCTGTTGGAAGTCGTTGTAGAAAAACGAAACGCTTCCGAAGCGATTGCTACTTGTGTGCCCGCAGGATGGTCTCTCGGCGTGAGTTCTGACCGCCAAGCGAGCATCGCTGAGCAAGTATCTCTGAGCGAGTATTATCTTTGATAGCTCTTGTCGCTCAGCGACAAACTAATGGAGCGAGTATGTGTGGCGGTGTCAGCGATCAACTATGAATTATGCATCTCTTTTGTTTACACGGAATCTATATTTATTGTATGTTTCTTGAGCGCGAAAATAGCCGATAGTCAGTAGCTTCCTCGCCGGCGGTGGGACAACTGCCTAAACACGTCCCACCGATATAGTTGAGATGTCATTTAGTAGAAGTGTTCAATCAAACCCTACGACCCTTGACATCTCGACCTTATGTATGCCAACGGTTTAGTTTACCAACTTCCCTGGATATAAACTTAGTTAACTTGCCGAAGCCAGGGTGAGAATATAAATTAAGGTGATAAGATTGTAATTAAACGTGTCTATAGTTCGTTCAAAAGTTTCTCAAGTAAATGTAAACAAACCCTGTTGAATAACCCTGATGAAATACAGATGAATGGTTGACTGTGAATTGAACCTGCAATTCACAGTCAATCATTCATCTGTATTTAGAGGGTTTATCTCACCACTTTTCCAACATTGATTGTTTGAATATCATGATTGAATTGTAATTGAAAAATCATCGACGAAAATTGACTTCGGCAAATTAACCTCAATCAATCAATTTCACAATTATTATGACAATTGAGGTTTATTTTCTAACGTCAATTTTCGTCGATAGTACTCGTCTAGTCTAATAACACTTGATTTAAATTAAGAATTCGAGTTGAGTATTCAAATAATCATAAGTGGCATGCAAGTGTGAATTGCATACAAATTGGGATACACAGGTCCTACGTTATCTGATTCAGTTGTTTACATTTTCATCTGATACTTTTGGAACAGATCATAATTTAGATTTTGTGTTAAAACGTGAGATCTGTCATACAGGAACATGTTACGATTTTTAATAGTCAAGACGTTAAAACATTGTAAAAGTATGCGAAGTAAAAAGGAACCCTCCTTTTTTCTTCGCATACTTTTACAATGTTTGTAAATATTTGTGAGCATCATGTCTATCACATACTTAATTAATTTATTTATCATAGCTCCATTTTTAATTCTTTTTTACCTATTGTGGTACAGTAATTTTATTCTCGGTGCATCGTCTTCACATGTAGTTATATAATTGATATATACCAAATATTGTAAAACATTTATTAAAAGAGTAACGGTGGAGTTTCTTGCCCATTCTTCTCCATACGAAAACTACCTTTTGGAAGGGGTAACTAGAATCAGTTCTATTTCTATTTATATGTTTTTAACGTTCAAAAGTGCCTACCTACTTCAAATAAATTATTTGAATTTGACTTTGAGTTCGCCGTAGTCGGGTAAAAATAATCACCAATCTGCCTCCAAATACTGCGGCCAACATTGGCCACCAACAAAACCAGTCCGCACGAATTACCTTGTGTGGTTTTTCTCGGACCTATTTACCGTACTTACATACAAAGCTACATTTAACATGACCTTGTTCAGTTTTAGCTGTAAGGAAAATCTAGATGTTTTTGTATTTATAACATTTTCTTCAGTCTCATTTTCAATTATGACTTGAGATTAATAAATATTCATCTCAGAGAGAATACTGAAAATTGTATACAGTCACGTTGAATATTATGTCGGAGTGTTTTTAGTTTAGACGGATATTTAGGTAGGTATTGGTCTGGTTTTGGACTACCAGCTCGTAAGGATTCAGATATCAGAGGTAAGCTTAGTGTTCTAAAATATTATCCTATTTTTGAGACTAATCGCCACCAGTAAACTACGATGGGCGGAATCGATCCGAATTACTTTGCATTACCGAACTTTGGTTACCAACTTTACTAAGTTTTATACATTGACATCCAAAAAAATTTAAAGGTTGTTTAAAAATTGGCTGTGTAGAAATTGGGCACAAGGTGTCGTGAGCAGAATACCATATTGTATGCATGTAAAGTACTACCGGGATAAAAAGTGTCCTACGTGTTAAATAAACTATCTGTCATTCAAATTCTATAAGTTAGATAAAACGAATGATTGAAATACTATCGTGAATTCATGCAAACCTAGTACTTTTTGTAAGGTTAGCTCGGAAATTGTGCACAACGTGTCATGCGTCTCGTATGCATGCAACATACTATCGAGATAAAAAAGTATTTTATCTCCAAACCCAGGTCATGGTCAACCCATGTGCCAAATTTTATCGAAATCTGTTCAGCCGTTATTGCGTTACAGTATGAAAGTGTACCTAACAAATAAACAAACAAACTCACTTTCGCATTTATAGTATTAGTTAGGATAAATAAATGTATAATTGAATAACAACCAGACTCAAATTGTTCAGTGGGACCAACGGGAATAAAAATAAAATTACTAGATCATTCCCGTTCGTCCCACTGAGAAAGTCAGTGGGACGAGCGGGAATAAATTTAATATAATTTATTAAATTCCCGTTTGTCCCACCAGTAGGACGACGCCTGTGGGGCGAACGGGAATACACGGTCAAAATGTAGGAGAACAGCTGATTTTTTTTCGCTTTCAGTGTTGGTCCCAGCGACTTAAATTTAGCCCTGTATAGGTACACCTCTGCCCAACCCTTCGAAGAAATAAGGCGTGATGTTATATTATGATTAGTTAAAGAAATTACAGTGAAGCGGTTTGATAAAAACCTTTGTGAAGTATGAGGTCAAGACGTAATACTAACGATTAAATTGCTTTATACAAACGATGTATCGATTTGTCCTTGATAGACAAGCCAGGGTGACGTGTTTATAAACGAACATATTAACCGATCCTCTACAAACTTACGAGGTGTAAGTTTTATTATTCCATTCGTAATTTTCAAATCTATACAATTTATTAATAATACAATACAATTCAAACGTCAGTCTCACATACTGTTTTATTTTTCTGTTAATTTTAGCTGTAAGTCATCCATAGTAAATAAATAAATAAATTTGAATTATAATTTGGTACTGCATAAGAAACTTTAAAAAAAAATTAAGTTAGCCTAAATCTTTAACTAAGGTTAAAAGACACTAAGTTTCCCGAACACCATGTGTGTTCGGGAAACTTAGTGTCTTTTAACACACAACCTTCTAACTTTCCAAGCTTCCATTAATTTTCTCCTCTGAATAATCAATCAATCTGCCTAGCCTTCCCAACTATGTATGTTGGGGTCGGCTTCCAGCCTAACCGGATGCATCTGAATACCAGTATTTTACATGGAGCGACTGCCTATCTGACCTGACATCCACAACCCAGCAACTGGGTAATACGATACCCCTTGGTAAGACTGGTTGTCAGACTTTCGGGCTTCTGACGACCCGTAACGACTGTCAAAGATCCAGGAATGACAGCCGAGACTAAAGGCATAACGTGCTTTCCGAGGTACGGAGGAGTCTAGGTATGTAAAGATGGTCACCCATCCACAGACCAACCCCGGCAAGCGTAGCTTTACCTGATAAATTGACCCATGCGGCTGTTATTACTTAGCCACGAGCTCCTCTCAATAATGGTGATAAATAAAATTTAATTAACGCCTTATGTTGTTCGGATATTTCTGTCACGTATAAATTTTGTCGTAGGATCGAGCTCAAGCTACTGGAAATGTTCTACGCTCTGCTATTCGAAGCTCGTAAATCTCTTGGTATCGGCAACTTGACACTACACGAAACTGGGTTTCGGTCTGGGTTTGAGAGCATTACGTATACATACGATGTGGAACGAAATAGCTAGGATATCGGAAACTATAACATCGTAAAATTGGTACATAATATTTTTTGGCACTATGCTTTGCACTGAGAAACAGGCTATTTATAAAGATATATCACGCGGATGAAGTCGCTGGCGGAAGCTAGTGTCAAATTAATAATTTGATTGACTGTGTTATTTTAATCACCCAATCACAGCAGTGTTATCATAATTAAGATTTGACAGCGTTTTGATAAACGATAAGCATTTCAGAAACGGGTTGTATCTCGTTGTCATCTTGTCAAATACGTACCTCTTTGGTACCTCCTACCTCCTATATTTCGAAACATGACTACACATACGTTACAAAATTAAAATTAGAAGCTTTCCTGTGTTGACAGGTTGCTTACTCATAGTACATTGTACCCACCGCGGTGCTCCTAATTGTTTCCAAAACTTCACTTAATTTATGTAGCTACCTACATTACATGAACAAAACAATGAAAAATAGATCACAGACAGTAAATTGAAATTTCATTAGCGGTTTATGCATGTTACTGGCACATAAGAAAATAATGTCTAGCTAAGACCGTGTTTCTTTTAAAGTGCAATTAGATGGATACTACTATTACACGCTGGGTTCACGCTGCCAGTAAAAACGAACTTTTGGGAGATATTACACACCTAGGATCGACATCTATGACGAAGATCGATGATAAGTATCGCTTAACGCCGTTTACAGACCATTCAACGTCGATGTTTATGCACCAAATCTATCAATTTCTATAATATAGATCGATGGAATAAATCGGGTTTAGATCGAAGACTGGCACAAAGTTGATAATTTGTTTTTGTTAATGTGAATGTCTAACTAAAGTGTCAATAATTTATCGTCATGAGCGACCTACCTACCCGATCGACGTTGATCGACACATTTCCACTACGTCGCGTCGATCGTGTACGTGTAAAAGAAGGTACATCATATTAAGTGTAGAATCCTGTTGTATATCACTACACAGGCTCATCACCACAGCAACCCTCTCGTGCAGGCACGCTTCACTTCCAACCATTTCCCGCCATTCTTGGTAAACTGACAGTTGACATTAGTGACAGCGACCTCACTGCTGACGTGCATGAGATAGTGTTTACATATCTATTAAATAGATACACTATATTAACCGTAGCCGTTTTTTTAGTGTACGTGCCTACTTGTCGCAGCTATACTCCATTTGAAATAAGATTAGAAATTTAAATAAGCTTTTTTTACAGTCCGTTTAACCGATTTTGACTTCTATTGCGTTGGTGGTATGACAAATGGCAGCTGCAGTAGACAGTTGGTATTGTGTAACCTTTTTTGCTTTTAATGCCATCCTTAAGCCCACAGTATAGAAGTCAAAATCGGTTGAACGGACTGTAAAAAGGTTTGCTTTTTCTAATCTTATTTCAAATGGAGTATGAATTGAATGAAGCTCGTTCTCTGTTGGATATCTATCCAATCCCGCGTTGTTGGCGGTGGTTCGAGTAAATTTTAAAACTGTCTGTTGCGCTGTCTATACAAGCTGAAATGTTTGTTTCTTTTAGCCTCATAGTTGTTTAGACGGCTGATATTATTTATAACGCTTTGTTTTCATTCGGTTTTTGAATGAGAGCAGAATTATTGGGGGTATTAACTGGAGAGGTAAGATAATCGTTTTTTTGTTGAGTTGCTATTCTAATCATAATTTTTATGACTAGAGTTTTCGATGTACAGAAATAAATCGGGAAACTTTTACCGAATTTATTTAAAGACTTGGATCCTTTGGGATTGTTCAAACATAATCTTTTATCGGAGTACAGGATAGTCCTTTTTTCTTCGAAAACTTTTCGACTGGCGCGGCTTTAAGCCAACCCAGATTTTCTAACTAAAAGATAGAATCTGTCCGCGAAATCAGGGCTTCATTCCGGTGAAAACGTGTAAAAGTAGTAAAAGTGAGGAATTTACACGGAGTCGGGACAAAAAATTTAAATAAGGAAGAAGAAAATTTTAGAAGAATTTTTGTCTCTTTGTCTTGATGTATCAATCTTATATGATTGATACATCAAGTATATGATATGTCTTGATGTATCAATCTTATATGATTGATACATCAAGATTACATGAAGATGTATAATTATTATATGCACATGGATAGTTCATACCTAGATTAACACATAGGTTAGATACATTTAATCCTGGTAGTATGTTCCCGTGTGATATTTTCCGACATCTGCGCGGGCGTAGCCGCGGGCAGAAACTAATTTAGAATAAGAGTTAGAAAGTAACAAAATAACTGGCTACCAACCCCTGCATATCTACTTACGTCACATCCGATAAGTAAGTAAGTACCTAAGGTAAATCCATTACTTACCTGGAACCAAAAATCTGTACCCACCATTATCCATAAATTAGTACCAACACAAAGTAATAATAAACAGCTCCAAGATTTCCCGCTCAATAATGAAACCCAGGCGTAAATCTCGTACCCTTTTACTTCAGTTTATTCATGTTCCCGCCATGCTTCGGGCGGCCATTACTGCGGCACCACTTATCGGCAGGTAACCCATTTGCAAGACTAGGCGCGGAATATTTTAATACTTCATTATTGCAACAAGTGTAAGTTGTTTGATTATCGTAGCTTTATTGAATAGTGATTATGTGTATATAGCCACCGACACATTACTTTGTCGTGTTGTGTCGTGACGCGCGGGATACACCAATCAAAAGATTCCGTTCAGGACTACGTCAAATCACAACCATAAAGGTCGATTCACACCTAAAAGTGACACCTAACGGTGGCTCCGTTCCGACACCGTACCGGCACAGTGCAAAATATTTTTTCATAAATTCTTTATGAACGCATCCCCACTTGTCTGTGTCAGTGTCTCAGTGTCAGTGCCGACACCGGCATGAGAATGTATGAAAGAATATTTTGCACGGTGCCGGAACTGTGTCGGAGCGGTGGTTTCACTGATATATGTGAATCAAACTTAACACTGCGTCAGAAAGCGTCACGTCACGACTCAACAGAGTAGTATATGAATCCGGTTTAAGTTTTAATGGGGAGTTTCGGAATATTAGGTTTTCAAATTTTAGGTATGATTTTATTATCAATGATTTTAACAGGGGTTTTCTGAGTTAATCTTGAGATTTTATTGACTGGCGATAAAGATACACTTTGTTAGGAAGCCTAAGAGCCAAGAGAACTGGCAATCGTTTTTAAAGCGTTTTGAATTCTTACAACGACTTTTAACAGGATTGACATAAGCTTTTCGATAGCTTATATCAATCCCATTTTTGACTTTTACATCATCGTTATCGCTGATAGAATGTCACTTGGTCTAGGCCCTCAAGGGGCCTACTCCCTAAGTCCGTCAACGAAGATACGGGCCCATCCGAAAGTAGAACAATACTTTGAAATGAACCCTACTTCCGGTTAATCAACTTTTTCAGACGGGTATAACACATCGAAAGTAAGGACAACTGTCAAAGAGTGTTGTCATTCATTCTTAGTTCGAACTGTTACTACTGTTCGAACCCTGAACTAATCTATTTCTGTAGGTGATACGGAGTATTCAGCTGCATCCAGCTAGACTGGAAGCAGACCCCAGCAGAGAAAAGGCTAGGCAGATGGATTATTTTTTGTAGGTGATAAGGAGTAGGAAGCGCCCGAAATTTCGGCCAAAACTACAGCTTAGAGAGTAGACTCTCTGGATTTATTACGTATTGGTCTAAAATCGCTAGCCAAAATCAAGAGTTGCTGCACCACCGGTGCAGTGGGAACATTACCTGCAAGCTAGTATAAGTCTGTACACGACGATGGTTAAATTCCGGTTCACAGATATTTTAGAGCTGGAATCCCAAGTTCCGGATCGAAAACGATTGCTTTGAACTGGGTTTCGTATAGTTCCGGTCTGCATTCGAGATCTTCGGTTTGATTTTCATGTCGTTGCCTGGATAGAAATAGTTATTAGATATTTTGATGATTGTAACGCCAGAAAGGATACTTGAATATACAAGAAATTAAAGAGTCATTGTTGATGTTTTGACAGATTATATTCTCTAAAGAATGGTTTCAATGACTTTCAAGTGTTAGACCTCCAACTGTCATTAACGAGACACAATAGAATTTTAATTGTTATCGGCCATTAGAAGGCCAATCGACAGTTGAGCGGTAGTCCGTTTAGTGTAATGGCATGTTTACACAAAGTCGCACCTTATACGGGTTCTTTTCTACCATTTTGGTACGGCACAAAGTGAAATGTTGTTACTGGCCTTTCACGACGTTACATACAAAAATTCATATAGTTATTCTGCACCAAACCAACACAATATGTCACATGGACCTACAATTTCCCTCGATATTACTTTACAACCGTCATTTTCCTCGCAACAACGGTCCGAGCCGAAGAAATAGTTTTCTTAGCACTGAACGAGTTTCGTTCAACAAATGACGATCGGTTACCGACTGTTCCCGACCGCGGCCATTCTTTATTTGCGTTCTGTGTTGGGGTGCGGGTATATTGAGCGGACAAACAAGAAATAGAAAGAAAATGTTTCTGGATTGTAGAGAATTTTGCTGCTTGAATCAAACGCATATTTTGAGGTGTTCTTACTCTTTTAGTAAAACAAATGTACACACATAGGTACTTTGTGATCCGAAATGACGAATCGTGACTTGGATGACGTCGTCGCGATTCGTGGCTCGTGAGCGTCCAAGTACGGTCATAGGAGTTTCAGAGCCAACAAACAAAATAGTAACGATTATTTTAAAATGACGGTTTACCACTATCGATTCGATATCGTAAATATTGTCATACAACTCGGGTCGATTGATACGACAAAAAGGCAACTAAACTATTATAAACCCCACCTATAATTCCTGCTCGGAAGAGAAGCCGTAGCATCAGTGAGAGGATGATTGAACATTTTCCAGAAAGCATTTCTTTTCTACGAACCGAGTATATACCAGCATTGTTTGTAATTAAAATGAAATCTTAGAAAGAATACAACGTATCTGCTTTATTTGGGCCTTATCACACTGGCGATTTGCGAGCGTATTTCTTGTGAAGCGATTGTCTAAAGGCTCTTACATACTGGGGCGATTCGTCGCGCGACGCGACGCCGCCGCATTGTTCGTCGTGTAGTTTTCTCAGAAATTGTTTTGTTAAAATTCGCGTCGCGCGGCGAATCGCCCCAGTATGTAAGAGCCTTAAAGCGGTCGCTACCGTGTGCATAGCGAGCACGCCACGTGTTCGCCGCGTTTTCCTAAAGGTGTGTCCAAACATTGAGCAGCAAGAGCGCAGCAGCAAGTGCAGCAACACGCGGCGTTTGCTGTACACATTTCTGGCAGATAGACAGAAGTATTTGCGCGCGGCAGTCGTCCAATCACAGCGTGTCAGGCCGCGCGCGGCAGCCGCGCAGGACAAACCTTAACACAGTCGCGTCGCGAGAACACGTCGCGTAATCGCGCCTAGCTCGCTTAACGGCCGCGCAGAGCACGTTCACAAATCGTTTGGCTGGAATCCGGCTGTAAATCGTCAGTGGAAACATCCCTTAACTGTACATATAACATTTTATTGGAAACTAATTGAAAACCACGTAATGCTTTGTTCTGTGTCAGAAACAACAGTTTATCTAGATTTATTCCCAGCAACCAATTAATTTACCTATTACGCTTAAGAGAAATTGTGGAGATGAACCATTTAATTTGTATTCGTAAAGAGAGCAAAATGAATCCGTATTCATTTCAATGTTTAATTGAAAATACAGAATTTCTGAGTAATTTATTTGCTGAGAGAGTTAAAATATTAAATTGTGTTTCATTTTAAATGAAATTGTATGTAATTATCTTGAACATGAATGATGCTGTGTTACTATTCTCAATTCATTAAGTAAATTATTATATGAGGTGTGCACTTAGGTTTGAGAGCTAGTAATGGTTTTGTGTGGAATGTAATGGATGGTGGAAGCATCCATACTAATAATATAAATGTGAAACTAACTCTGACTGTTTGTCTGTTACCTTTTCATGCTTTAAATGGTGAATGGATTGTGATGAAATTTGGCACACGGATAGACCATGATCTGGACTAAAAATTGTTTATTGACAGAAAGAAAAATTGTTTATTCTGCACAAACAAAACGCACACACAATAGAAAAAGACAAAACAAGGCATGATATAAAAGTAGCCAAAAGCCTCGTATTCAACCAATTAAAGTAAAATAAAAGTTTGACATTATTGCTCCCATGCCATTCGTTCATTGGTTGATGTCAGGGCCAGATTAATTTCACCCTCGAGTCAGTAAAGTTAGTATTAGAAAAGGGCCAAAATCAAATCTAATAAAAATCTTTTTTTCTAATTTCGTACCAAACCGTATAAAGTATTTTAAGTTTTCATTCATCACTCTTCACACTTTCAATGATTTACAATAACCAATATAAATCGGAGAGTACTGTGCACACTGTTCACACAATTCAATGATGTGTGTGTATTTACAATACGCATACACACCTACATGAATGAGATTGTATTTATTTTTACACCTTACTTATTTCAACACTGGCTGAAGCCGTAAAGCCAGACTGTTTGATATAATTAGTATCGCTTGATTGAAATTTAAAAGCAGATTTAGGTACGTTAAACTAAATAGATTGGATATTGAAAAGATTTGTTGTGATTATCTATAGAGGTGAAGAGGAGAATTTGGATTTTATACAGAGGATTTTTTTTGCATGGCCATATTTTACATTGTCAATGTTATATGGCCATATTAATATAGCTATAATATTCATGAATGTTAACAACTTTTACTACGAGGCCAATGCAGAAATAGCGAAAAAAATCTGCAGTTTCATACATAATTATTTTAGTCAATTAAAATGTGCGAAACAAATGCTATTTTAGAGTTAGCTCTATAATAAAAAATATTATATTATTGAGTTTTACCTGTTCAAAGGTAGCCAACGATTAATTAATTAAAAATTTGACTGTTGTTATGTTTGTATGACTAGTTGATTCCTATCCCCTTAATAAAAACAAAAGAAATAAAAAAACGAAAAAGCGTTTTTATACTTTTTTTTTTTAATTACAAAATAAATTAATTGATTTGTATTAGTTAAGATTTATGTATCTATGCAGCTTGATACTTCTTTTATATCTAAAGATTTAATCAGTGGATTTAAAAAAAAAACACTATCCACCTCCTGGCTCCATCATCAGACCCTCGTTACCAAGTCCAATCTATTGGACTCGTTAAACCGAATCATATGAGCCCAAACTCGAGCGGTTTACTATTGGCCACTGAAGAGTTCCACTATCCACCTCCTGGCTCCATCATCAGATCAGCGGCCAAAATAATTAAATTATTGTATTGTCATCGGTCCTTGATACATGTCCAAATTTTCAAACTAATCGGACATCTTGTAGTTGGTGAAAAGTCCGTTGAAAAATTCCGTTACATATATAAATACAGGTCAAGCTAATAAACGCGTGTTAAAAAACCTGACATTCAACCGCTTTATAAATAGCCTGGCCTTGTCATTTACGTGACCATAAAATGGATATTGGATAAGATATAGACAAAATACCATCAGTTATTTGACATTTAACTTTGGTAAGGCGATGTTAAGAGGGTGTTATTATCTTCCCCGGTAATTTTCATATGGTATGATATAAATTATAGATACGTTCTAGTCGGAGAAAATAAGTGAAAAAAGCTACTTTTTTTGGTATTTATACCTAGGTACTAACATTTAAATCTATCATGTGAGGACGACATTCACCATCTCCTGCCCGTGTCCCATGTTACTTGGGGTCGGCGCAACACATTTTCTTATTCTATTCTCCCCTGTCAACTGTAACGCTATCATTCACTCCCTTCATTTTCATATCATTCACAGTCCATCAATTCATCATATGGGGACGACCATAAATGGTCGATCAATTGATATGACACTATAGTAGTGCGTAGGATATGATATCGATATGATATAGTATTTTGAAACCATCAAATAGGTACCTACCTAAAAACAAACATCGATTTTTTTTTTCAAACAATCTTAATAGTTGTGATTGGCCGACTATGGGTTTTTTCAATCAACTGACTCATGGGGATAACCTATATTTGATTGGTTTTTTATTTGTAGATTGGGAATGCCATTAGTTAGATACCTATATGAAGTTTAATAAATTCGTTTTGCGTCTCCACCCTGTATTTTAATGGCATCTCGCAGGTCAATCTAGGAAGTTGTCGGTTTCTTAACCGGACATTCAAAAAAATTAAGGCCTCCAGCCAGGGCATAAAACTTAGAAACTAAGCGACTGTACACGCTAGGGCCACCCCCTGTGGGGTACGAACCTCGGCTTAGGGCGTCGCTGGGGGATCGGATTACCATGATCCACCCTGTATATTCCAATTTCTCAATAATCCCCGAATTTTAAAGCGGCAATAGACTTTTTAAGGTTCCTTATGTTACTACAAAACTGTTTGAAGTGACAACTAGACGAAATTAAAATAAACAGGATACCTACTTTTTATCCCGAAATTCCCACGGGGAGACTTACGAGTGTGAAACCGCGGGGCGCAGCTAGTGAAACTATAAATCAAACTAAATTGTCACGACCTTCTGTATATAAACAAACTCGCGAAACTTACAAAACACGCGTCCACATTAATCAAAGTTAAAAACAGCGATATATCAATTAGAACAGTTTCAAGTTCGACCGAACTGTTGACTTGTACAACAATGGAGGACTTCTCCAACTTGTTAAATAAATGTGTTGGTTTATTTTCAATTGAGTCCTTGACCAAAGTAATGTAGGGAAACTTCGAAATTATTAGTCAGTGGTAGCCGAAGCAATTCTTCTTTATTCGTTATAGATGATTCCATTTATTTATTCACTAGCTGCGCCCCGCGGTTTCAACCGCGTCAGTCTCGATTCCGTGGGAATATCGGGATAAAAAGTATCCTATGTGTTAATCCAGGTTATAAACTATCTGTTTGCCAAATTTCTTTCAAATCCATTCAACCGTTTTTGCGTGATTGAATAACAAACATCCAAACACACAAACTTTCACATTTATATTATTGTAGGATGTAGGATTTATAATATTAGTAGGATTTATACCTATATGTACATAATTATATAAAACTGAAGTGTCTGTTTGTAATGTCAAAATAATCGATTTTTTTCTAAACGTGTATGTGAAAGTACAAATAGCAAAAACTATTTTATTTTTTGTTTGTTTGAAGACAAAAATTCGAAGACATTGTCACTTCCACCAACCCACACTAGGTTCGTGTGGTGGTTTATAGCCTAGAGAGTGGGCCATAATTCACCACACGAGCCCAGTGTGGAGGCTCACAGAGTGGAGGCTTATTATGATGAATTATAACAGAGAATAAACGACTCTAGTTTGTTATACAGGGGTTATTTTAAATTGGCTAGCTAAACTCCGCAGATGCGATAGGTATCATTATCTTGACTTTCATTCTAGTGAAAAGTCTAATAAACGGTGCCTTCCGGACTTCCACTCCAGAAGCCTGCATGAATGGATATCGAGAAATGCCGACCTTTGCAAGTAGCTCTCTAAAAGTTACCAAGGAACACCAGAGGGGCAATACCCGTAATTTTTAAGAACGTTCGCATTCGCATCTCATTCGCGATCTGTCAAAAATACAACTAATTTTCCAAAATTTTTGACAAGTTTGACAGATTGCGACTTGAATGTGAACGGTTTTTTTAGAACGAGAATCAATTGGCCTTCAGTACCTATGTTTTTGTGCGATTAACTGCCAAATAATAATCAATATTATGCTGGGAAAACCCTAAAATCTTGCGCACGCCCATTACCAAACCCGAAGTGATTCCGGCGCGGTTTTTAGTCCGCATCGACCTGCCGTGCTAAAAATAACATAGATTCTGGAAGAATGCCTGTAATGATCTACGGCCGTTTATTTACGTCCAGCAATATGAACAGACCGCTCTAACGAAAGATGGGCCGTTTGGTCCATTTTACAAGCGGTAGCGGTGACAAATATGCAATTATTTTAGCTTAGTTTCTTCAATTTATATAAAGAAGGAAAGAAAGAATAACGTTTATTTGGACACAGTTCGTGAAACACAAAATACAAATCTATATATATAAAAATGAATCCCTATTTCCCTTGGTCACGCCATCACGCGTTAACGGCTAGACCGATTTCGCTAATTCTTTTTCTGTTGTTTGGTATTGTCAGCAGAAGGTTCTTATGAAAGAAAAAAATAATAAAATTGCGCGGAAAATTATAAAATTTAAGAATAATTAACCACCATATAAAATTATTTCTAATCTAACCTTAGCGCTTTGACAATATAAACTTTGACAGGACAACGTCTGTCAGGTCAGCTAGTAAAAAAATGAATACAACAATACAAATAACAGCTTTTTACAAATGCATAAGTACCTACGTATGAAAGTATTTATTACGGTACTTATAACAAAAAAATACATTTTTTTTTGTCTGTTCCGGCTAATCTCCAAAACGGCTGTACCGATTTTGATTGAACTTTCACTAGCAGATAACTCATGTTATAAGAGGTAACTTAGGAAAAAGAATTAGGGTCCAAGAGGGTGAAGCCCCGGGCCGCAGCTTCAATTAGGATAAAGGCAGTTGGTACGTTTGTAGTAGGACTAGCAACTTAGGGTTTATTTTTTTATTTTTGAGAGTGGGAAATTTTCATATGACTTCTCCCGCTCTGGGTGGAGCGGGAGGTTCTGTCAGACTTTTATGGACTAAAACCCACCCGTGTTCCTTCAGTTGCCTGCAGTTACCAAGAGCCCCGGTATCCCTTTCGGACTTTCTCGCAACCCTGGAGCCTAGGGTGCTCCGACGTACATTTAACATAAGTAGGAATATCTATCGGAAAAAGAATATATATTTGACATAACATCACGTCTTGATTTCCCAAAGGGTTGGGCAGAGGTGTACCTATAGTACACCCACATTTCGCCAGTTATGTTCAAGTCCCATGTAATAGGGGGTGAATATTTATTTATTTATATTTAATTAAAACGGTACAATACCAATTAAATTAATTAATATAGAAAAAAATACACACCCTAACCCTGTACACACTGTACAGGGTGTCCCGTCCATGTATGAGTTTTTTTTTTTCGAGCTACTCTATTCCAAGAGGTGTCAAAATTTGCGTAATGTTACACAGATTATGCAAAAGGTTGTAAAATGGAATTGCGTATCATCTTGAGGGCTCTACCGCACTTTGAATTTTGTAAATTTTACGTTCTTTACTGATCTAAACCGTATGCCTAAAATAAAACAAAAATCAAGTTTAAAAGGTATTTTATAATTGAAATTAGTGATACATAGCACAAGAAAATAAAATAAACAAAATAGAGCTAGAGATAACTTAGGATTTAAACTAATTTTTGTGTCCAATATTTGGCATTTTTGCTCGAGATTGCAACCTGGTTCTAATAAAGCCATCTCTAGAAGTAGCGTCAGTTACATTTTGTGAGGCCTCTGTTACCAGTTTAAAATATCTTTCCACAGTTTGTGTGTCAAGACAGGATAAGGAAAGTCATAGAAAGAGAAAAAAAATTATTTGAATTTGAATTTATGATTCTTTGTGTTTTTGTCAATCAAAGTAAATGATTTTTATAACAATACCTCCAATATCTTTTAAAGGTTCTGTCCGGACTAGATAGAGCTACGTGGATCTTGTTTTCATCAATAATCAGAGTTAAATCTTCTGTAGAAACCAAGCCGATGTCAGTCAAAACCGCAGGAACAACAACAACATCAGAACACGTTGATAAGCCTTATCTTTCAAAGACCTTAGCAACGTTTGGCAATGGCAATGGATGTCTCTGTCGAATGGGTGTTTTTCGAGGACGCCTCTGCTATCAGATACGTTTCGGGGAAGATTCACACACCGAATCTTCATCACAATTTGCTGAGACAGAATCGTTTTCTTGAGTAGAACTGGACTTTTTTGCTGCGGTCCAAATATCGTTAATCTCTACAACACAATCGCATATTATATCCATTTCAGTTCATTCTTGACAAATAAAATAAATTTTATAACGTTCCTTATAATTGGAAGCTGCCGATCGCTAAGTTGGTATGGTCCCAATAAAGCACAAGTTATAATCTCACTATGCCTCGAACTCAGTATATAAAAATCACAAAATCCGCTTTTAACACTGTAACATTATTGCAACTGTACTGTTATCGCATAAAATTTACTTTGGCTACGAAGAAAACACTCGAAGGTCAAGATAAGAAAGTCCTCGAAACGAAACTTGAGGGAAATTTGTAGGTTGTAACCTAATAAATTCGAAGTCGCTGGTAAGGTGTTGTTGCACGCAAATCGAAACATCGTGTATGTATTAAATAGTAAATATTTAGTTCAGGAGCCGAAATTATGGATAAGAAAAGCTTACGATAAAAATTCAAAACTTTGAAGATCGGTAGAACCCTGAAGATATAGTTTTATTTTATTTTTTAAATTACTTTGGTAATCTACTATCGATTCCACAAATTTCAAGAGGTCTTGCGATAAGGAAAACCAAAACAAAAAAATTGGGGCACCCTACTGTACACCCTGTATACATACATATACATGGTGTATACATACATATACAGGGTGTATGGGACATTAACAGTTTGCACGTCGAAGTTCCTTACACCGTATATTTTTATATTATAAGTACCCTAGTTATATTATAAAAAATACATGTGTTTACTTCAGGATGTCTTTGAGTGATGCTTGTTGATTCGTTTGGAAAAATATCGTGTACTGAAACATGTCTCGTTTGATCTCTATAGATCAGAGTATTATGTTACCTCATGCGCATTGCGTATATTTAATAGATCCTACAGTTTATCTTAACAAAATTCGAACACGAGTACGTACCTATGACTGGGAAGTAGCAGCTTAAGCTTAAAAAAATAAAAATGCAATTCTAAATTTTGTATGTCACCTCATTAATTTATATGCTAACTCGATTTATACATACTTAGAATGGTGACTAAAATTATGTCAATATTTACGTACACTCAGTCGCCTTCGCTAATGACTTGCATCGATGTGTTTCGTTCGATCGCGTTCGAAGTTTGTATTGGCTTCTGATTTATTTTCATAAAAAGTGCAATGACTGATGCCCTTGGTGTTTGTTTAGTGAAATATTTGCTTGGTCCTAAAATAATCCGTAAGGTACAGTAGGTCGCAAGTCAGCTGTGACACTATGTTTGACCTTGAGCTGCCCTAGAAAAGTACGGAGTTTTAAAAAAAGAATGAAAAAAAAAATTTTTTTCACAGAAAAAAGTGCATACCTAGTAAAAAATTATTAACACAAGTAAAATAGAAAAATTAAATAAATCACAAAAGATCTAATGTCATGGGTACAAAATAGAAATAGTCGGCAGCAGCTAATTTTAATACAATACTAGGCCAGCTTAGACCATTGACGTGCGGCATACTGGGCCTACTGCATTTTTATATTTTTTGTGTATAAAAGCCATTTATTTTTACTTTTTTTGTAATAAATTAACATACTACAAAAAATATATAAATGTTTAAGATTAAATAATAATAATAATACGTGGATGAGTCGGATCAATCCTAAATAAAAAACTCGGCTTTAAATAAATTGTATATTTTCGAAATCTTTTTAAAAACATACATCTTGGGTTTGTCTTACAATATGACGGCAACACAGACACACTTTAACAGCAGTAATTTATAAAAATGTCGAAAATGCGAGAAAGATATTTATCAGTTTTGTTTACATTGAGTTTTCGCTTAAAATAGTAATTTGATGTACGAGATTAGATCCTTGATGTGTTGGCTAGGTAAACATCTGGAACTGCCAGCAGTCAGCTGCAGAAATGCTCAAGGAAATTTCACATGTCAACGGTATTTATGTCAGACTAGTTTTGCTCACGTTTTCGCGTAAAGTTTTAAAATAGGTACTTAAATTCTTCCCAGCTAAAGCACTAGGAAGTGTTGAAGATTGGGCGTTTTGGGGGACTGTCTTAATGTAATTTTGTCGTTCGAAAAGTGCTGATTCTCAGCCTAGTTTGAATAAATGACTTTAAATTTGATTTGATTTGATAGTTTTCCATTCTTCAGACAGTTTTCCTTTATATTATATCAGATACAAAGTGCCTAAGCAGCGTACATCAGCTTTTTAGCAGGACTTGTTGTGCTGCAACATAATATTTTTTTATATAAGACAGTTTTTAAGCCGGGCTACCCAAAAAATTACGCAAGTCAAAAAGAAACGAAACGAACGAAAGTTAAAATTATCATAAAAATCCGTTGAACTCAAATCAAACAAACAGATATCAATTCACTTATTTCTATAACTAATCGACATGTTGTAGAAGAAGTCTGGTCCATCATTAAAAACACTGATTATTCTATTTCATTATTCTTTCGACATGGATGAGAATTAAAAAATATCTGTAAAACTAAACCGATCGAACATGGCTTGAACTTGGCTGAAACACTGCCGTCTGTCTAGATAAAATTAAAATTGGTAACTCACGCCGTCAATCATGAAGGTTTATGTAGGTACTTTATATTTAATTTAAATTCATTAATATATTATTATGTCTACTATTTAGTTAAATATAATTATTATCATGGTACCTATGTTTCCTGTGAACTGACATGTAATAATTCAAGTCTTAACTGGCTTTGAAGTTCTTCTCGTGTCAATCAAATGTTCTGCTTCTTATATTTTATATTAATGTTCTGAAGTGATTGAATAGATAATCAAGCTGTAAGTTAATTAACATATTTCATAAGTGTTGAAAATTATGATTTTCCTGGAATTTAACATTTTTAAAATAGTTTTGAGTTCGAGAGTATTACGAAAATATTAAAAGACCTTCTTGAATATAAACAATGAATATAAATATAACTTCCGTGTAAACTAGTCGATCAATTAGTTGAGCTAAAATCAATATGCAATTGTTATGTTCACAAATAAGTATATAATATGTTGGTAGTACTAAATTTGAACGATTGCAAGCAAAAGAAAAGAAAATAACTGCATGAGGTTTGATAAATAAATATTCAAAAGCAAGTAAGTCACTCGGTAACCTTTAATTGTATGCCATTGCTAATTATATTCTCCTGCAATTCATCAATCAACCGGAGAGTAAGAAAACAAAAAAGTTTATTCGTATCCCCTTAAAAGTTTATTGAACCACAAGGAAATATAAAAACAACAATAAAAGCAATGAACTTCTCACACGAAGTAAACAGACAAAATATTTAAAAATCATCCTGTCATTCATAAAATTAAAATGAAAAGCAAAGCACAAAGCACTCACAAGCTGAAATGTTCACATAAACTTGCAACTGTTATTACAATACAATTCGCAATCCTAAAACAAAGATATAAAGCTCAAATTCAGTGGCAATAAAGTAACAGGTAATTTTATGCCGTAGTAAACTGTACGATATATCTCTATACAATTTGGACGCGGATGTAATGCAGAATTATGTTGTTAAATAACAGCGCGTAAAGAGGCGGAATTATACTGAATGTATGATACAAAAGTGACAGAAATATGAAGCTAATTTGTCAAATTGGCCCGTAAAATTCCAAAAAACGGAGCGCAAAAGCGTAGTTATAAATGCTTTTACGTCAAAAATGGAAATGTGAAAACATACATTTTAATATTGATTAAATCTATGTATGGTGTAGCAGTGGTAGCCCAGCGGTAACGGCCATGAATTGCGAGTTGTAGGTCGTAGGTTCGAACCCTGATAGGCGCTTTACTTTGTGTAAATTATTTCATCGCCACTGCTCTCAAAACGGTGAAGGAAAACATCGTGAGGAAACCGGCATGTACTAGAACCAAAAATTCGAAGACATGTGACATCTACCAACCCGCACTGGGCCCGCGTAGTAGATTATGGCCCGCTCCCTCTCATATAGAGGAGGCCTGTGTCCCAGCAGTGGGAACATTATAGGCTGATTATGCTTATGCTATGCTTATGCTATATATGGTCTGATAGTTTCTACAGTATATTAGGTAGTCAAGCATCATCCTGTAATCTTCATCTGATAAATACCGACCATTTCTCATATTATTTGCACTTTTAGTCCAAACAGCATAATCTAATCTAAGATTTTAACAGAGTTGCTGATTTTATGGAGATAATTAATGAATGAAATCATATTATTACAAAAGTACCTAGTATGTCCTGAAAAATTGTTGAAGCGCAGTTCTCCACTAATAAGATACAAACACAATACGGAAACATCTCACTGTACAACAATTAAATGAGAACACACTAAAAGGATTGCATAAACACAAAAGGTGGAAACAAAAACAAAACAAGGAAATCCTCAAACACACTTCAAAACGCTTATCTCCACCGCTTCATAAAATCTGCTGAAAGTAATTGTGTACGCTTGCTTATAAAATGCTTGATGCTTCTGAAATGCTCTGAAACGAGCAAACATTATTTATTTACGTAGAAGTATTGTTAGATCTTTCAGAATTTCTGAGACTCACGATTGTGCATATTTAATGAGGGGTATGCAGATGAAGAAAATATTTATAAACGATCTAAAGGATGGAATATGATGTAATCTTTTTGAGGACATTATCTTGTGTTTGGATGAAAAAGAAACGATTATAATTGAGGACATGACGTTAAAAAAGTATCGGAATTTTTACTACTCGCTATTATACAGGGTGTCCCTGGAAGTATATATCAAATCGAATAGGGAATTTTTAGAAATCCATTCCGACCGGCTGAAATAAAGCCAGGAGTTTTTTATATGAAAGAAATTGTAGGTAGCGAGGCCTGGACTGGAGAAAAAATCAGAATGTAATCGTTGAATTCCAATACAGTGAAAACCATAGCTATACAGGATGCATCAGACCATCGATTTGAACAACTTTTGTCCATGGGACCAACTTAATCGAGAAAAAATAATTCAGGCGTGACTTTGCGGAAATCCATTATAAAATACAATAGACCTAGATATATTTAGTAACCTATTCCGCTTAACTATTCCTCAAGAGTAGGAAAAACCCTGTAAGAAATCGACACGTGTTTCACCTCTCAACGAAGCACCCTCAGGATGAGGATTGACCAGTCGCGAACCCAAACACGACGTGGTGCCACGCCGGGCGCTAGACGCAGAGTAAGCATATGACGATATGATGGGTTTTTTTATGACTCTTGAGGAATATTTAAGCGGAAATAGGTTACTTAATATATCTACGTCTATTGTATTTTTTCGAATCCAAGTCTTCACACCAGCGTTTTTTCAGCGTTTAAAATATCTACTGCTACAAAAATCCTATCTCCCAATACATCACATTTCACATACCAACGTAAAACTCTCAATAAGTGCTCTATAACAAAAACTAGTGCTGTAAACAAAATAAATCTCTCAGACAATAACCACGTGGCACTTTCAGCGTAGTGTTGAATTTCTATGTGCGTTTACTAACCATTTATTAACGGCACTCGTAAACAATTAGTTTGGAAACGAGAAGTATGTGGTTATGTAGTTATGAATTAAATGGTGATTAATGATGCGCTTTACGATGGCGGATTTTGTTTGGAAGTTGCGACATAGTAGGCATTTACAATTAGGCTGAAATTGCATTATGGCCCTATCCTACCTCAAATTGCTTAGCATGATCCTCCGTTATGCCGAAAATACTGCAGCATTCATTTTGAAATCAATATAATATGTTAAAGGTATTATTTTTAGCGAAATCACAATTACATAAAAATTTCTCGATAGAAAAAATCGAAAGTTACCTCTAAACCGAACTATAAACCGCTGGTATTCAAAAAAATACTTCAAATTAGATCATGAAACTTTGCATAATAAATAACTATAAAGCAGGTCTTATGTTTTTTTTAAAATTACCTATATTGTCACCGTAAAAAGCAATTACCTAAAATATTCGAGGCCTGAGAGCCGCCAGCACCCCACTCCGTCTCACTCTCACTCAGTCCGCGAGTAGTATGGTGCGAGCGATTTGAGGTAGGGCCTGAATAGTAGGGCAGAATGTTAGTGAGGGATTTGGTGGACATAATTTTGAAGTAATGTACTTAGGGCGAGTTTTATCAATGAAAATGAATGCTATCAATGCATCTAAACCACTTTCAAGACCTGTCAGTGTCAACATTTGTTGTGGAATACCGGCAAGATGTTCTTGAACGCCGTTTAGATCTGCTAATCGCGTTTAGTTTCATTAGTGAAGTTCGCCCTTGGTGATTTCATTGTGTTCGTGAACGGGTGCCGTCAGTAGGGACTGGTCATCTCTTAGCTGCCACGGCTTATTTTAATTTAATTTAATTTTTGAATTGTTTTTTTTTAATCTTTTTATTACGGACGCTTATAACATTCTGCATCGTTCTCACAATGTATCATTTTAACATGAATGATGTTACCATTATTTGGATTTTAAAAAGTGTCCGTGGAGTTTCTTGCCCTTTCTTCTCCATAGGTACCTACTACGCTTCAGCTTTTTGACTGACCGACCCCTTGACAATTCAAAAGTGCCTGTAATTGGTTTATTTGAAATAAATAGTACGAGTTTGAGTTCTAATTCGGTAGGCATTGACGTAGGTATTATAAATCAGTAGGTATGGAATCATCAACCTATATTTTTTTAACCGTGGTCCTCTATCCAAGGACAGGCAGTCGCTCCATGTAAAATACTGATATTCAGTATGCAGTTAGACGGGAAGCAGACCCCGATAAAGTTGGTAAAAGGCGAAGAAGATGGTGATACCTACCCACGGTCAGCTAAGCTTGATTTAACTGGTACCCGTATTTGTCAACCACAAATCTTTGAATACGTAATAACAAAGTTATTCTGTAACAAATGGAAATTCAAGTAGCCACTTAATCCTAGTCAGACAGTGAGTGATTGACACTTTGTGTTCTGTGAAGCAGTCACACGCAAGTGACACTTTCCTAGATGGAGTGAAAGTAATTTTAATTGACACCCTCCCTATATTCTGGGAAATGTGACAAATAATTTATAACTAGGTAAGTATAAATGCTTCTCAACACAAACACATACATTTTAACTCGCCTGTTTTTGCAAAGGGTTAGGCAGAGGTGTGTTTATCGCCTTCTATAGAAGATTTTTGCCACTTTGGTGAGACAATTGTTTGGAGTGATCCTAACTAAAACTTTTAAAAGTAAGTACGTACCTACCTATTTAGTAGGTGTATTATAGTGTCACAGAGGGACTCGTGGCTAAGTAATAACAGCCGCACGGGTCGATCGAGGTTAAGCTACGCTTGCCGCGGTCAATCCGTGGATGAGTGACCATCTTATACTGAGCCTCGGGAATCACGTTAAGTCGTTAGTCCCAGCTGTCATTCTTGGATCTTTGACAGATTTATGGGTCGTCAGAAGACTGAAATTCTGACAACCAGTCTTACCATGGGTATCGTGTTACCCAGTAACTGGGTTGTGGAACTACGATAGGCAGTCGCTCTATGTTAAATACTGGTATTCAGCTGCATCCGGTTAGACTGGAAGCCGACTCCAACATAGTTGGAAAAAGGCTGGGCAGATTGATATTATAGTGTCACAGCATTATGCTGAGCGTTGGCCGTTTTGCGTGGATATGACGCATATTTTCCACCAACTTGTTTTTTTTTTGTTTTTTTTTATGCGTCATCTTTATTTAGTGCAAATAATTAATTTGTTTTTTTTTTTCCTTTCTTGTAGAGATAGAGTTTTTGAATCTAATAACTCATAAAACTAGCAGAAGGATTTTCTGATTCCAAGCTGTTTATTACAAAATGCAATAATTCGTCGACCACGTCAGCTTGGGACACGTCACGCGGACGTGCCTGCCTTACGTTTTATTGCATTGCACCCGTGTCACATAGCAACAAAGTTGACATGTCTCATTTAATGCTGCAATTTCACCGGCGTATCTACTTACTACCGGTACCGGTGGAACACGGCAATACTTTGTGGCGTAAATAGTTGATATTTTCTACGTAAAACAATTTCTACTCGGACGAGCTTAGGACGTTCGACTACCCTACTTTGGAGCAAGGTAAATTAGATTCCGAATAAAACCACTCTCTTTCAAGACTTGAATAAACATCAGAGTTTTACAGGTAGGTATTTGACAATACTGTTTTGAAATCTCTAAGTCATATTACACTGTTTTGAGTCACTCTGTCCAGATCCGCATCGGCGATTTTTTATCGTGCACTTGATTTTCAACCTTCGGTGTTGAACAGAGCATTATGCAATGCAAATTGTGATTGGCCCGAACATTAAGCATTAGCCTCTTATCTAATTTGCGTAGATGTATATTTTAGTATTTATTTTTGTAATGTGCGTTTTGTTTGTTCAGAATAAACAATTTTTCTTTCTTTCTTTCATTGAGAATGTAACAGAGAGCATCCCAGATTTTCAACTCTCGGTGCTAAGAAGTAGGTAGGTACCTACGTTGAAAATCCATTGCGAGATTAAAAAATTAACCCATGTGAACGAGGACTTATGAAAAATGTCTCAAATCACCCGTTTGTTAACACATGCCAAGGTGTCATCTGAAAGTTTCAGTTACCCACATGTTTTCATAGAATTTTGACGTAAAAATAGCCCAGTACTTAATCTACATGTCAGCAACATTGATGGACAGCCAATGTGTACCGTGGGCCCGGCCACTCTACACCATCTGTCACAGATGACGTATCCTGTCCCTCCCAACGCGTAGAATTTATTATCGAAGCAACCTTTTTGAAACATATTTTTTCGAATTTCTGGTTGTGGAATTTTTACCGGTACGGTGTGAAATTCTGATGTGTCGAACAGAATTTCATGAAATGTGTGTTTTATGAAAAAATGGTGTTCTGGTAGATATCGATATTATTAGGTATATTATGGATCTAAGATAAAAGTAATTAAGGAATCAGAACCTCTTCCAACTTATAAAAGGCTTATTATTGCACCATGTTTAAATTGTACTTAAGTTTTTACTTAATGTTTTTTATAACTTACTTTTAGTTCTATCTTCAGCAGCACATGCAACCATACGAAAACCACAAAATATTGCAAACATGCCAAACATTTTACCCACACATTTCGTAAAATTCCTTTAACAAAAAGGTGTGTGCCCCCTGCAGCGTGGCCACGAGCTATTTACGTACGTCTGGCCACGGAAGCGGCCAGAGGCGACAGTGTGGCACCCGCTAGGGTTGTCTATGAGGTTATGATTTTTGGCCAAATTTTGCGGGGAACAGATATTTTGGTAACGTGTTTTTGTTTAAGATTTTGCGTAAAATAGTAGGTAAGCGTTTGAACCTACATACATTCTTAAGTAGACCAGAACCTACTAGTATAAAACGTGATTCCCAACCCTTTTCAAAGAGTGCATTTAATTAAATATTGTAGAGACTCCTGTGATGGCCCTGATGACTGTGTGATAAACCCTGTAAGAGTACAGGGTTCATGTCAGGTGCTGGCCCTTAAAGTAGTAATAACTATAGGTACCTGTTTACTAACAAGAGTGCAATAAATATTTGAATTTGCCACTACCTTAAAAAGCGTAAAAAAAACTATTCAGTCATTTAAAAAGTGTATAGGATCATGTTCATAAATGATGTAAACTTGCTTTCAATTTAAAATTATTTATATTCGGCAAAATCATAATTAATAAAATACCAAAATTAAATTCAGTCCATTTAAAAATGGAAAGGATAATTAGTCAGTATTTCCAATTTATTTTCGAATTATGCCGATAGCGAGAAAATGTTGCATGCAAATAACTGAACAATATTATTTATTGGAATATATAATTATGTAAATAGTTTATTAACTCTGTTACAACTCGAGTAATTGGAATCTAAATATTATATTGCTGAATAATTGGCTAATTAAAATTACGAAACATATTTTATTTGTAAATAGTTAACTAAATAAATTCTGGAACTAACTGTTTACATTCAATGTACTTTCGTGCGTGGTCAATTTCCAATGTGCTTTTTCGTAAAAGTTTTATCATTGAGATTATGGGCAAATGTAAATCTATCGAAAACTGAGTAAAAACATAAAATTCTTTAAAACAAAATACAAAAAAACAAAGGACGGCGACGTCTATGCTATGGGACAGTGACAGGAAGTATTTTATCATCATGAAGATACACAAAATGGATTAAATACGAATTATCGAAGCTAATTCAAAAACTACCAAAGCAAAGTTAATTAAATTTATATGGAACCACCGCGTAAGCTTCTTCTACCAAAGAATTTTCTAAATCGGTCCACAATTGACTATCATATCGATGGAAATATTATTCTACTGAAACTTCGTACTCCGCAAGGCCAGCTCAAGATCGAAGTGTTCCCACCTCTATGACGTACGGCCTTTCTGTAACTACAAAAACTGTTAATAAAACAAACATATAAACTACTTTCAATCACCAATAAAAACATCACAACATGCCATAACTCCTAATTTACATAAAATCTCCATCCACGTGACAGCCCTACCCGACATTGACATTGCATCTATAAATGAATGACGTTTAACGAGGACAAATTACATTTTAATTGCAATGGCGTAGTCTTACGTCGTCCGACGTTCAGGGACGTCAAAATTATTAACAGTACAGAAGATACAAAGTGGGCTGTTTTTTCCACAGGTTTTGCTGTGATTAATTTCGTTAAAAATAATAATTATAGTAATTTTGGATGTCCTATGCTTAGTGGCTCATGCCATCTCCTCTGTTATATTTTCTTTGTGGATGTCACAGTACTCAGTGGTTCATACCATCTCCTCTGGTTTATTCAATGGCAATGTCAATACAGAGCTGTCACGTGGATTTTAATAATACTGACATACGACCCGCCCCTGCTTCGCACGATTTATTTATGTTGTGGAAGGATTATGATGATATTACTGATATACCAGAGGCTCTAGACAAAGTGACATTATATCAGCGATAACGATGATGGAAAATGTATAGGACTGACACAAGCTATTGAAAGACTTGTGTCAATCCTGTTGAAAGTCGTTGTAGAAATACGAAACGCTTTCGAAGCGATTGTCACTTGTCTAGGCCCTCTGATATCTACTTTGTGATTTAGGTCAAGGTTTAATCGTTTTCAATACGGTTAAGCCTTGGGTAGGTAATTAAATAAACGCACGAGGTACGCAGCATTCTATTATTACACATCTTCGTTTAGTTTAAGGGAAGCTGATGGAAAATGAAGTTAAGGTTGACAAGTGTTGTAGACAAGTGACAATCGCTTCCAAAGCGTTCCGTATTTCTAGAACGACTTTCAACAGGATTGTCATAAGCTTTTCGATAGCTTATGTGAGTCCTATACATTTTTGCCTTTTCCATCATCGTTATTGCTGATAGAATGTCACTTTGTCTAGGGCCTCTGGACTGTTTGTGTGTGAATCGCTACTGTATGCTTTCCACATCGGTTTTGAGCTTATAGCAGGGAATATCATATCTATAAGGCGTGTAGGTTAAGTTTACAAACATAGTTTTTAAGAAATATTGTTACTAAAATATTGAGTCCACTGTTACTTGTTGATTAAATGTAAATAAAAAATATTTCAAGTACACTTTGAATTAATTTTAGATTCATTTATGAAGCGGCACGAACATTTACCTTGAATATTTTAACAACTAGACCAGTTTCAGAATGCCTGAACAAACTAAAAGATGGCAGAAAATTAATAGGTATAAAAAATCTTTAAAACTTTGTCTGGAGAGTTTGAAACATCCAGTTAGAATAGTTACATCTTCAATAGTTTGTCCCAGAGAATGCTACAATTATACAGCATGTATTAGGAAGGTGTAGTCATAATCATCATCAGCCTAGCCTTTTCCCAACTATGTTGGGGTTGGCTTCCAGTCTAACCGGCAGCTGAATACCAGTACTTTACATGGAGCGACTGCCTATCTGACCTCCACAACCCAGTAACTGGATAATACGATATCGCTTGGTAAGACTTTCGAGCTTCTGACGACCCTTAACGACTGCAAAAGATCCACAACTGACAGCCGGCACCAACAGCTTAACGTGCTTTCCGAGGCACGGAAGAGTCCCGGTATGTAAAGATGGTCACCCATCCACAGACCAACCCCGGCAAGCGTAGCTTACCCTGATGAATCGACCCGTGCGGCTGTTATTTCTTAGCCACGAGCTCCTCAAAAGGTGTAGTCATAATATGGTAGAAAATGTTGATGTAAGTACATGGTACATCTGTTGACAATTTACGTTACCCTGTCTCTTAAGGGTATACCTGTATCTTATATTTTAAGGGTGTGGCCATCAAACTGATCAAACTTCCTTCATAGGACACATATCGATTCGCGAAAAAATTATCAACTTTCCCAAACAAAACTTCTATACTTACTCGACCGAAGTGTATGAGACGACTGATTGTTTTTTGCAATTACGAGGAAAAAAAAACCACTTTATATCGTTTAAATCAAACAATAGCAACATAAATCAATGTTGTAAATCTACAACAGGAAACGATGGTTCTCATTGTAAAATATGTGCTCACAAATAAATAATAGTTCGCGGAATAAATGGATGTAAACGTACACCCACAGAATCTTCGCCATTATTCCGATAGTCAGCCATTCAAATAAAACGAAGCGGATGTCTCTAGTTTAATGGGAGAAGTACAGTAAACTTTTAATTTGTCGTTATTTTGTTTGGGAGACTTCCAAGTCATAAAATAGTGGTAATTATTGAATCAATTGATTCCGCCCGTTTGAGCAATACATCCAGCAAATGTAGACGGAACGTGTCCTGTATCATGACGGTCAAAATGTTACACTTTTTCTAGCTTTTTTCTGGCTTGATTCTAAATGGACTTTCCAGAGTGTGGTCTGCAATTTATGATTAGAATGATGACGAATTGTATAGAATGTTTTATAATATTGCGTTACATTATATAAATGTTCAGACTACAATAGTTAAAACCTCGGACCACTTAACACTAACTAACACTAACACTTAACACTAACACTTAACACTAACACTTAACACTAACACTTAACACTTAAAACCAAGACAGAGCACTGTCAACAGTGACGTGAGGCCAGTTTCGTAAACATGTGTGTGCACTTAGTAAGGTGTAGTTTGACTGTAAATGTGTGCGTGTGAGCGTGTATGCACAGAGCGGAGGTGTAGTTTTTTGACATGCTTGATTGTATTGTTCGCAGTACTATGTCTTTGTTTTTTATTTAGTCTGAAGTTAAAACTATGAGTCTCTATGATAAATGACCAAGAGCCACGTCCATACATTAATCATTGAGTTACACTATTATTTACATAGCAATAAGATAATTTTTATTGGTGTTTACATTACATTTTTGTTAGGTCAAATGATTACATAAATCATTTTAATAGTTGACACAGTCACGTAAGAATTAATTGATTTTAAGGCCACTGGCGCACTTGCGTTTTTGTCCCGCCTTCTATAAACACCGCGTTTCTTCGTTTCTATATAAACATTGAATAAAAACTAGGTACTACATTATTAAGGCCCACTTGCGCGCAGCTAACTCGGAGTTAACAGCTAACTCAGGGTTAATCCAATAATTTTCTTTGGATTAACATAGCTGAGTTAGCTGTATTTACCTTAACCATGAATGCGCAAGTAGGCCTAAATGACAAACTAATTAACTATACAAATAACTACAAAACAAAAGGACACTTAGGCGTTGAAGTAGGTACTCGTCCGCATCGGTGTCATCCAGAAACGTGCCCAGAAGACTGGCACAAAATATTATGTAAATTATATTGTCTATATTATGTTCTTGGCGGAGAGGCCCATGACCAGCAGAGGACGTGTCTCGGCTAAAATGAGGATGTACAGTGTATACACAGCACTAATGTTGTGCACGTGAAAATGTTTTTGTATGTCAGCTTATATCAATGCTCATCGTCTTATTTTATTTTAATAAAATTTAAATTTGTAAGTGGTAAACACACGCTTAGTGCAAAACATACCCTTGTTTTTTTAATCAATCTTTTGTAGATTACAGTATTGTTTGTTAGTACTTCGCTTATCACATTACATTCTTAAAATATATTTTTTACTTACTATACTTTTAGTAGGTATCAGCTGAGTTTGTCCTTTGATTTATACAAAAGAGAACAAATTGATCCAGATTTGGTAAAACCAAATCTGGATCAATTTGTAAAAAAAAAATATTAACCCAATTGCATTACCTTCTTTTTGGGCTTCATGGATAGGGTTTTTGTATAGACACCGTTGTCACTCAAACCATGGGTAGTTGACTTAAATATAAAAATAAATGACCGAGTAATAACAAAAAAAAAAGGTTATTTTCATTAAAAGATTTTAAAAAGTTTCTATCCGACACCGTGCTCGCTAGCGAAACATCTAACTGACTGAGGGAGGAGTCGCGCTTGCGGCCAGTCAGGTCACGCCCCGCGCCCCCCACTCATGTTGAGACTCAAGTTCGTTGCCCTAGTGCATAAGTGAAAGGGTGAAATAGTCTATTGGTAAAATGAAGTGAAAAAATCAAATAAAAAAAAATCGTAATTTTCCATTGATTTTACGTTCTATAAATGACACCAAAACACTGGTTTAAAAGATAACGGTGTTTACCCTAACACCCGTATAATACTATTAACTAATTATTTTATCAACAGATTAGGTGAGTTGTCTATACAGGGTCAAATTAAAATAGCTAGCGAAACTCCAGAGACTTGGGTATCGATTTATCTAAACACAATAAAACTAAAAACAAAAAAAGATTTCTCAACTCTTGGTACCTACATAACAACACTACCAGAGGTTGACCCTAAAAAAAATATCAAATCATTTTTATTTTAAATAAATAAAAATCCCTATTGCGGACCACATAATCCAATCCAAAAAACACTTGACTTTGACCCTTTTTTTTTTTTTTTTTTAGGGTGGAATGTCATCCAATGACTTCTCCCGCTATGGGCGGAGCGGAAGGGCGTGTCAGAATTTTACTGACTAAAACCCACCCGTGTTGCTTCAGTTGCCTGTTGCCAAGGTCCCGGTATCCCTTTCGGACTAACCCGCAACCCTGGACCTAGCGAACCCCGCCAATTGTGCTGACATCTCTTTGAGGCGCGCGTGGAACACGACGCGCCATCGACCCGGGCCTGGTCCTAATCGGACGGCGAGCTACCCATTGCTCGCCGTCCGCAAGCCCTATGGTGCCCGGGAATCCGCCTGGGTTTCCCGACGCCCAGGGCGTCTCCAACGGCGGCGGTTAGGGGCGTCAGGGCGCAAACTTTGCCTCTCCCTCACGCGTTCCGCCTCCTCCTTCGCGAGCATTACTGCTTCGCAGAAGGAGGTGACTGCTTCCCATGCCCTCTCGCTCCGTACCATGGCCTGGACCAGAGCCGGACGCGAGAGGTCACCGCCGCCAATCGCCTGCAAGAGGACACGGCGGGGCTCCGCCCAAGCATGGCAGACCTCCACCGTATGCTCCACCGTGTCCTCCGGGTGATCCACACAGTGGTGACACCCGGGCGTTTCCTCCCGCGTTATCCGAAACAGGAACCTCCCGATGCAACCGTGTCCGGTGAGTACCTGCGTCAGGCGGAAGGTGAGGACGCCGTGGCGCCTCTCTAGCCACTCCTCAAAGAGGGGACTTATCGCCGCAATTGTGGCGTGCCTATTGACTTTGACCCTGATAGTGATATCCTACGTATTGACTTTGACCCTGATAGTGATATCCTACGTATTGACTTTGACCCTGATAGTGATATCCTAGGTATCATACTATTGGTATCATAGGTGTCCTAGATACTTTCCCGCGTAGCTGTTTGAAGTGCCAAGCATTTTAATATCAGAATACTCAATACTCAATACTTGGAATGCGAAGGTAAAAATAAACGCCGTATACAAATCTTGAGCAGTGTATTTTTAGTCGGGAAATTAAGATGGACATAAATATTATTCCTTATTATTTTTGCGATGCATCTTATTTTTCTGTCGCGATGTCAAAACAATAAATTATTTTACAAAATTGTGCTGCAGCTGAGTTCTCTAAACTAAAAATTAAAATCCCCAAAAATATATTACGCTTACCAAATTTTACTTATTTTACTACCAAAAAGAATAAAAGCACTAAAGAAAACATTAGTTAACATAACCTCATTACGGGGTCAATTTATTTTATTTGCTAAGAATCTATTTTTTGTGGGCATTTTAATTGTAGCCTTCAAAGTCTTTGTACGGAGGTTCAAAATGATATAGCCAACGGCACGGTTTATCTCTCAGGTACATCAGTACAACGTCCGTTTCATGTTTCATCGTAAAACGCAATGCCCGCACCTTGTTTTTAATTACTTTACCTCTAGAGTTAACTAAACACAACCCAAATTCGGAGTATCATAAGCATAACCATCCCTTCATAAACCAAGGGCTGCCATCTTGAATTTCAAGACCCTTTTGTAATAACAAACTCTAAACAATCATTTTATAGATAAGGTCGAAACGTCAAAACTTACAGGTTAAAGTACTCTTAATTGGGTCAGGGGACCGCAAGTACACGACACTTGGCTTGAATGTAACGATGTTGCCAGCCCCAAAAAATAAAGGTTGCTACGATACGGAGAAATTCCCGTTAAATTGGTTAAGGTTTTGTGTTTAAAGGCCCTCAATTTATGTATTTCGACGGAAAACTACTCGATTATATTATTTATTCAATTAGATACTTTCGGTACAAAAGTGGCCGATTGTCCGTTTATTTTGGAACAAACTCCGTGCTGATCACGTCCTATTAAAGATTTATTTCAGTAAGCAAGGCTCCATAACACGGTACCACAACATAAATAGTAGTAAATTAATAGTTTTTATACTACTCAAACTGCTTTATTTGTTCACAGTATTGTTTGAACGGTTATAAATAATACAATAGCGACAAACAACACTACTTAAAGACATCATTTCCTACATAATCATTTCCTGTATTTTTTTCTTTCTTATTTATAAATTCTAATGTAGCATCTGATACAATCTGTTGTTTTGGTGTCATAGATTTTCTCGTTGGATTTTCTTGTGATAACTATAATAAACTAGCTGTGCCCCACGGTTTCACCCGCGTAGGTCTATATCCCGTGGGAATATAGGGATAAAAAGTATCCAATGTCCTATTCCAGGTCATGGTCTACCCGTGTGCCGATCCTCTCCTCTCTAGAGTATGGAACGTCGTCACGGCGCAGCGGCGCGGCGCCTGGCGTCGCGTATTGTATTTTTAAACTTGTGATAGCTTCGAAATTAAATGTCCAATTCGAATGAATTAAAATTTACTGCTACATAAATACCCTTGATGTTAAAACTATTTATTTGAATAAGAATTAATATCATGTTGATAAAACTCCATCGCAAATAATGCATTAATTTCTAACAATCAATCTTAAAAGATAGACATATGCTGTTACGAACTTTTTTTTTAGAACTTTTAAAGAGAAACAACTCCATCATACATGATATTTACGTAGCTTAGACCGTTTACGCAGCGCACGCAACGGAAGCTCTCAAAAAGGAATATTTTTTCCCGTTTTTGTAACATGTTTCATTTATACTCCGCTCCTATTAGTCGTAGCGTGATATTATATAGCTTATAACCTTTCTCGATAAATGGACTATCAACACCAAAATATTTTTTCAGTTCCAACCAGTAGTTCCTGAGATTAGCGCGTTCAAACAAACAAACAAACTCTTCAGCTTTATAATAATAATTAATAAATATTATATTAATATATTATATATTATTAAGTATAATATACATTATTAAGTATATTAAGTATAGATAGATTATTCTACGTTTATGGGCTGTGTGCCAGAGTTTGGTATCCAATTTAGTTTTTATACGATTGATATCACGGTTGATAAGACACATTACTCTGAAACAGCCAAAGATTTAAATCGTCAGATTTGCCCAAACCATATGTAAGGGCCTTAGCACACCTCCTCCGCCGCGAACCAGAGAAACGGAGGTGTCAATCTTTCGACGCGTCAGGGCGAATCTACGATTGAAATCTTTGGAAATACCATTCCGTATTCAGTTCTGCTAGCAAGATTTATAGTGAAAGAAAATATTCGTTAAAGGCTACAGCTTAGGCTAGACCAAATGCTTAGCACACTTGCGACCCGCCTAGGAAGATAAGTAGCCGTTATATTTTATTCGCCCGCAGGAAAAGTTCGTTTTCACTAAAAGGGAAAAAGTTTCACAGAAAAATCCTTTTGAGTTAAGACGTGGAAATATTTAGGTATACTTTTGTTTTTATATTTTTTATGTTCGTCTGTTTTTAAAATATTTGTTGGACCACGCCTTTCTGATACACCTGTATATTTACTACGATTGCTTTTCAGTGAAAACACTGTTATTATTATGAATAGGTAACATTAAAAGTTAAATTACGGCTAAAGAAGGTTAGAAGGTGACATTGTACATTTTTTTATAATAGAAATAGAAGAAACGATCTATCGATTAAGGTCCTTTGATTAAAGAAATGTACAAACACACAGTCAATCGTCGTACATTAAAAATTCTAAGCCCATTATTCATTTACGAAACACAACAATAATTCCATCTAAATGTCTTCCGTCGTCCTGTCTGTTCTGAGGAAAATCTTCTAAGATGGGAACACAATGTCACAGGTCAAAAATCCTCAGGGGTACCCTAGATTATTAACTAATTAAGCCGCTGAAACGAGCTCCTTAATAATAAATTAAGCGTCCCTTCAGTGATAAGTACGGAAAATAAGAGTATATTGTGAGTAAGAGTAACGGAATTTCCGAATGATTTGTGTTATGGATGTCGCAGGGTTATTTCATAATTCGTATTTTCGCGAAAACCCGGTTATTTAGAAAAAGGTGAAAAAATTCTTCGAGCATCTTGGAAGTAGCGCTTGTCGGCCGCTGCCACGGCACCAATCGCTTCGCTCGCTCGGTTCGCGCGCGGTTGGTCACAGTTCTAATCTAACCTCAGTTTTTACCATTTATTCTCTAGATCTATATGCAGTGTAGGAATTTGAATTCTAGTATAATGTTAGGTCTCAGTGACGCGCATACAGATTGCGAGTCAAAACCTTTTCTTCTTTTTTTTTCTGTTTTTTTGTTGTTTTAAGTTTTAAGGGGAAGGATAATAAACAATCACTGATTAATTTATACGCTTGATTGTCATTTGAGGTAACTTTTATGTTGCCTTGCGTACGATTTGTAAGTGCTGAATGAGTTATAGTGATGTTATAAATCGAGAGGCAAATTACTGATGATTGAAACTCCTCAGCTACGTCACTTCGGCCATCAGTCACTCGCCACAATCGGTGCGAAATTCCTAAAAATAATAGAAACACACACAATTTTTATTTCAAAACATTGACGTAACATGAATTATGAACACTCTGAAACCTCGATATATTATGTAAATGCTCATTTCGATAACACCCACGGCTCCTTCTTCAAGTTATAAATACTTTGATAAATGGCCTCGATACTTCAGTAAGTGGATTGAATAGGACTCTTATGAGACCTAAATATCTGTCTGAAAGTGGTCTTGTAAGTATTATACCCGATCACATGTTTATAGGTGAGTATGTCTAGGTAATTTTGGTGCTGGGATAAGACCGTATGAGTCAAATTCTGCTCCATTTTTTTATCGGATGAATGTTGTCGCTTTGTCTGCATTAAAAATATTGTCAAATTAGCCGGGAATTTGATTCGTACGGTCTTATCCCAGTGCCGAACTTACCCTAACTTACTCTAGGTATATTATTTGTTTGGATTTTTTTCCTAATAAAATAATGAAGGGTAAGTTTACTCGTAAAAGTCTGCGTAAGAGCGTGCGTACCTATGTTCATTCATTCATATGACGAGATGTGACGAGCTGGAGTGCCGCAATTATTGATAGAAAAACGAGAGAGTAGCTTAGTACATCATTTTTCAGATTTAGTAATCAATACTCGTGAATACATATTTCATGTTAACATATATAAAGTCGAATTGAGGGACGATAAAGTTGGCAGACGGTCACACCGTCTCGTAAATTTGTGGTTGTCAAAATTGTGATTATATAATTTTATTATAATAATAATGCTTTTGTCAATACATGCCCCACAAAAATTAGAATTATTATCCTTGCTGCGCCGGTTGCCGGCTGCGTCGGTATTTCGGTAGATAAACGGTATCTAATATCTTAGCCTAATTCCTCTATTCGTTATAAAAATGTCAAGGACAGTCAACATTGAAGACGAAATAGACACCCAAACCACTTACAATTCCATCTAATAATCCAAAAACAACACTAGAACACACAATTACCGCAATTAATACTGAAACAATTTCCCAGAAAATAATATAGGAAAAACAAAATAGCCTTACACAGTTTGTCCATCCATCAACGGTGTAACAAAAACCTTCCCATATTAGGCTCGCCTAGCTGTCAGGCCGTCCGTCGTTCAGTTTTATTGGATTGTCAGGCTTATTGGAAGGTGGCGAAGGATAGGCCATTAATTTGTTACGGAATTACATGTACCAACGTGTGGAACGTAAATTGAAAGGCCCGGTTTGACGTTGATTGTTTGGTCCGTGAGTGCTTCGGTGTGTAAGGCGGTCGATTAGTTTTTGTGGAGGAAATTAGTTGGTAATGTGTTGCTATTAATAGCACATAGTTCTGATAGGTAGTAGATTTTTCCTATTTTTGAGAAAGGACGGTGTTTCTTTCATCTAAATACTTTTCTTTTCGGAAATAGTATTGTTGCCCGTATGGTAAGCCCGTCAGCTGTTGCGGGCATTTTTTGTGAATTTTCAGAGTGAACAAGTTATAATAGGTAGTAATAATTGTCCACGAATGAAATGAAGCGCCCTTTTTTTATTGATAAAATAATTTGTTAATTTGTTGCCATTTTGTTAAATTAACCAACCGTGTTTTTTGACACGCTAGTTAGCTCCAAAGATTGATGTTATTATCAGTCTTTCAGGATCTTCGTAACATAAAATAATTCATGCATAATATAAAAATTCTGTGTAAATTATTTTCTCATGAACATCCATTGGCATTTACTCTAAATTAAAACCTCCTAACGTACACTAGCGCTCAACAAATGACTGCAAAAGCGATAAAAATAAAAATAGTAGTTAAGAATCCTCTCCATGTGACCCGATTACAGGATTAAACTAAAACTTCGTTAGAACCGATCCAGGAACTAACCAGGGGGGTAATTTCGTAATACATTTACAGTAGCAATGGCTTTCATTTTGACAGTTCAATAACATTAATTGCGTTATTTAAGTTGTTGAGCAGATTTTTTTTTCGGACATTTATGAAGAAATGGATTAGCAATATGATAATGTGTTATGCAATTATGGTGCTGATTTAAAAGAGAAATTCCTAGAATGCTTTACTTATATATAAGTAGTAACTACTTACGTGTACCTACGTACACGCAAGTAGTTTTCTTATATTAATATTGAAATCGGTTCATTATGTTTCAACAATGTGAGGGTAATGTTAACTACCGGTGTCGCGTATTTATTACGATTTTGGTCGAATAGTATCGAACATTAGTCAGACCTATTATTTAATTATAAACTCTTTAGGTTACATTAGAAAACAAAAATAAATGTGTCTCGATTAATTCAACTGGAACATTAAAAAATCCGCTTCGATATTATTTAAAAACTATTTTGTTTTCCAATAAAATCATTATCTTTTTTTTTTATTTTTTCATAAACTTTTTATCTGTGTATATAAATCATAAAATCAAAATTAGCATACCCCTATTCTACAACTAAGTCACAGCCTAAAAGTATGTGAGTTTGAAAATGAAAAATGTCTAAAGACAGTTTTATTTGTGATTACTAGGATCGACAGTCCCGTCCGACGAACGTGTGTGTGGGTGTCGCCTGTAAAAACACAGTAAAAACTTTTTCGTTCAACTTATGAAACATCTGACTGAATCAATTCTAATCTCTTCATTCAATATTTGAAAACATAAATAAATGTGTCTCTCTGTTCATGTCCGAACAAGTATTCAAGAAATTACTTACCTATTTTAAAAAAAACTTTAAAGCTCATTCATTCAAAAAAAATTTCCACAACTGTCACACAATTAAAATAAGCTCAACCCTATTTTTAAAAGAAATATCTATGGAAAGTTTTATTCGTGATCGCTAGGGTTGACAGGCCGACACCCGCCCACACCCCGAATAAAAACACAGTAAAAACTTTTTCGTCCAACGTATGAAACATCTGGCTGAATTGAATAAATATTCTATTCAGTTATCTGTCGTACAGAGTATAATCAATTTATTTATATTGATAGGTTTTGCCATTGAGTGGTTTTGCAGTGTTTTGTTGTACAGACGAAAGCCTGTGTATTGGTATCACGAATCGGTATACTGGTTGTGGTGCCATCCTATGACCTTTCAAAAGGAAAGTGAATTGTCGCATTCGTACATACCTACTGTATAATGAAATCTTGATATTTTATCTAGGTATTACGGTATTCTACACTAATACTATAAAGAACAAAATATTTGTATTTTTGTTTGTAAAGAATAAACTCAAAATCCACTGGACCGTTTATTTTTTCACCAGTGGGTTGATTTGATTACACTGAGCGTAACTGCTGGCGGACGCTAGTCTCTGAATAAACTAGTACAATGGACAACTTTATTCGTTCTGACAGTAATGAGGTACTTAGTTGGTTCTTTACATTGTTCCGTCTTTGCTTCCAGTTCAACACATTCCATAAATAGATCAAAAATCTGTAATTAATTGAATCTCGTATAACCTTTCTTTATAAAAATATTATTTAGTTCTCTTTGGAACCAGGTACAGTACGACACAACTTAGATGTAGCATCGGCAAAATTCGTAAAGCCGATCACCATCCGCACTGAGTGCGCCTTCAAAATCTCCAATCATTATTACTGATTTAAGTGGAAATGATCTTTACGCAAACGCAATAACTTGTAAAGTCATATATCCAAATACATTCGTAGTAGGTACAATTGAAATGAATGAAAGTAAATTTTGACCCACATTTTTTTTCTTTATACACTTACGTCTGAGGGGCAATTCCTGTACTTTTAAGAACGTTCGCATTCTAATCTCAGTCTCAATCTGTCAAAAATACGTAGGTATTTACTTGCATTTTTGACAAGTTTTTGACATTGTACCGTCCCTGAGATGAGATAGCGAATAGCTTTTGAATGTGTTTAATACCGGGAATATGAGCTACAAAAAACAAAAAAAACAAAATTTTTCATCAACTTTATTATTTTCATAACGAACCTCATTACATAAACAAAATCTTATCTAAACCCACTTCATCATGAAGAATTTGCTTCTGAAAGTTATTTACACGACCACTTACTGTAATCATCATGTTCGTATACTATAAATAAAACTGATTTATCTGTTATGTACAGTAATAATTGAGTAATTCATGAAATGGCTGTTTTGCAATTATGATAACACTAGCTTCCGCCCGCGGCTTTGCCCGCGTGGTATGTCGATAAAATGTAGCCTATGTCCTTCCCCAGGATGCCATCTATCTCCTTATCAAATTTAGTCGAAATCTGTTCAATGGTTTAGACGTGAAAAGGACAGACAGACAGAGACTTTCGAATTTATAATATTAGTATGGATTTATAATCTAATTATACCTTACTAATAATTACTACCTTAATTGAACTTTAAAAAAAAAAAAACAGTCGTCCGACAAATAAAAGTCCTTTATGTATTATTCAAAATTCAAACGCAGTTCCAATAAAGCCATCAGAATTCCTGTCACAATACAAATAATCTATAAAAATTCAATATTACCAACAAAAATTTCGCGGTTTCGTCTCAAAAAATTTCATATTTTTATTAAAATTCACGATAGCGCCTTGTAAACATCTACAACGGAATGTTGAATAATTTAATACAACGAAACGAGCCGGGGTTGCTCACGCGGTTCCCAAATCCGGCTTTACTGCTAAAATCCCTGTATTTTCTATTCGCCTGTGCCTTTATTCGTGCATTGAATAACCCGTGTGTCGTGGGCTCTATAGAAAATTCATACTTCCATTACCTAATGCATAAATGTACTGAGAATTTCAATTTTGGGTATACTACCTGCCTTTTACTGTCCCACTGCAGGGCAAAGTGCCTTCTCGTGCCTTCTGAAACAGAGAAGGCACGAGCATTGATCACTACGCTTGCTCAGATGGGTTGGCGAATTCAGACTTATTAAAAACTTTTTACAACAAAAAAACAACAACAATGTGAAGGAAATTCACCGATGTCAGTATTAATGTCCGATATAAACTCAGAAAGTACATAATTATGAATTGAAAAAGTCACATTGGTACTTGCCCGGATTTGAACCCACAAACTCGTAGATGAGAGGCAAGACAATTTTGGTTAAGAATTAGACATTTAGGATTAGCATTGCAAACTTTTAGATAAACCATCATTTGAGTTTCAGCGAAGTATTAATGAATTAAATTAGATTTTCTGTTAGTGCTTTTACTTGTTCAATGAATTAGATTATTTCAAAAGAAGGTTTACCTACGAATAATTTGAATTCGATGCCTAAATTCTAGATGAGTAATGTAAATGGTTCTTTCTATGTAGATACAGCATTTACCTTATATTTACACAAGATTCCAAAGTAATTTTCTCCTAAATTATGAATAGAAACTTTGTACGATTAATTTCAAGGTTAAGAAAAGCTTGTCGAGCTCCGTGGATGGGTAACCATCCAATACTTATCGAGATCCCCGCGTGTCTCGGAGGGCACAATTAGCCGTTGGTCTCAGCTGTCATTCGAAGATCTTTGACGATCTTTGAAGATCTTTGACGTTAGTCAGAAGCCCGAAAGTCTGGCAACCAGTCTTACCAAGGGACATCGTGTTACCAAGTAATTGGGTTGTGGAGATCAGATAGACAGTCCCTCCATGTAAAATATTGGTATTTAGCTGCATCCGCTTAGACTGGAAATCCAACCTCAACATATTTATTTTGTTATTTTTTTATTAATTACGGTGGGCCCTATCAGAACACCAGCGCTGCGGTATTTATTTTTTAAATATCGCAGCATTATGCTGAGATAGGAGCCTTGTTGGCCTCGCACATGTCGTTTTTGTTTTTTTTGTGTTCTTTTATTTGAAAAATATATTTCATTTGTTAGTTTTAATGCTCCTTTTTTAATGATTGTATATCCTGTGCGTGTCCCAAATAAAATATTTTTCTTTCTTTCTTTGTTGCAGTTAACGCCCTTAAGGTAAATAAGCGAACTAACACGAATAAAAATAGTTCTTCTAACAAAAAATCTTGATAACTTCAGATGCAGTTGTACAGAAAAGATCTGCTAAGAGCTGCCATTCAAAGGATCCTTTGAACTAGCAAGATTTTATAGGCAATTAAAAAAGATAGCACAATACTCGTACTTTTAAAGATTCACTCCATTATAATTAGAAAAACCATGAACGAAGCACGAGTTCAATACATGAAGTAAATATCCCAATAGTTTCCCTACGTAACACATTTTCAGTCAGAATTCGAAAGATTTTGAAAGAAATTCGTAATGCATTACTTTATATTAAGTTTGAAAAATTCGTCTTCTCGACCACCTTAATAACGCAATGAATATTGTTGAATTGTCAAAGTGAATGATATTGCGATTTTAAATGTGTTTCTCAATTCCCCGCAGGTAAAAAGCAAAGCAACCTACAAAAATAAAGCACAAACAAACAAAAGAAAATAAAAGGCCATAATATATTTATATAAACCAATACTCATACTGCGAACAAGTAACATTAAAGAATCTACTCTTTCATATTAGAAGTGCGTACGAAAAAGAATTGTCAAGAAAGATCAAAACCTTACCCTGAATGCATTGTGACAGCCCCTAATTCAATGAGTCTCCTTCATTTCGAACAAATTGTTTCTCGTTACTGTCTTAAAGGCGTGTGCAGACTTCACGACTGTGACGCTGATTGATTGACGACGATACGCAGGGAAGTGGGCAGTTTCTTTTGTAACAGTAATTGCAAATCGGGTAACGATGGATAATGTGTGGTGGTTGATTTACGAGTACAAGCATTTAATAAATGACTTTTATCTTTAGTTGTGTGCGAATTTAGAGAACCCTTTTTTTTTTGATGGTGGTAAATCATCATATGATTCTCCCGCTCTGGGCGGAGGGCGTGTCAGACTTTTACTGCCTAAAACCCATCCGTGTTCCTTCAGTTGCCTATTGCCAAGGTCACGGTATCCCTTTCGGACTTTCCCGCAACCCTGGCAGGATTTAGAGAACCCTAACAGAGAAAGCTTCAGCTAATTGGTAAGCTTCAAAATCAATATCTTGTAGGTAAAGATATAAAGTTTATGCAAACCAATTCCATTAGAGCCATCATAATAAATCATTTTCTCAATGTTTTATGGAAATAATAAATCATGTTCCAATTCTAAATTGGCTTCCACAAAAGGTTTTATGGTGGTGTATAAAATATTATGATATTCAATACCGTGTGGTTAGATCACCCCTTTTATGTTACATACTGAAATTACCATTTTCATTGACCGTGACGCGAATGAATATTTTAATGGTTTTTATATTTTTGTTTAATGTTTGTTTATACTTTTTAATTCGTTTTTGAGAATCTCGTGGCTAAGTAATAACAGCCACACGGGTCGATCGATCAGGGGACCAAGTTTACTAATTTTCAAATGTGTCAGTGGTCTCACGATGATCAGTTTTTGACAGATTTTGTATGGCATATCTGTCAAAAACTGATCATTGTAAGACCACTGACACGTTTGTAAATTAGTAGACTTGGCCCCCTGGTTAAGCTACGCTTGCCTGGGTTGTTCCGTGAATCGATGACCATCTTTACATACCGAGAGTCCTCCGTGAGAAGCCGTTGGTCCGAGCTGTCATTCGTGGATAGATATGCAGTCGCTCCATGTAAAATACTCGTATTCAGCTGCATCCGGTTAGACTGGAAGCCGACCCCAACATGGTTAGGAAAAGGCTAGGCAGATTGATACTTTTTAATTCGTAATGAGTCAATTCAATGTGCCTAGCCTTTTCCCAACTCTGTTGGGGTCGGCCAGTCTAACCGAATGCAGTATTTTACATGGAGCGACTGCCTACCTAGCCTCCACAACCCAGTTACTAGGTGACATCTTTTGGGCTTCTGACTACCCGTAACGACTGTCAAACATCTACGAATGACAGCCTGAACCAACGGCTTAACATACTTTCCAGAGCACGGAGGGCTCTTGATATTATTATGTAATGGGTGGGTGATCACCCATCCATGAATCGACAGCGGGAAGCGTAGCTCTACCTTCATCGATCGTGTGGCTGTTATTATGTAGCCACGAGCCCCTCTAATTCCTGACTTCAAATTAATTAGTAGCAAGTATAAAACAATATTGCTATCCTTCCTTACATTTAAAACAAAGTCCTCCGCCGCGTCTTTCTGTCGTCCTGTTCGCGATAAACTCAAAAACTACTGCACTGATTTTCATGCTGTTTTCACCAATGGATAGAGTGGTTCTCGAGTAAGATTTTAGTATATAATAACCGATATCCACGCGGGCGAAGCCGCGGGGATCAGCTAGTTATAATGAAAAAGGAAAGAGAACACTGAACTACAGTCATTTGTTTTGAAAGCCCCCGCAATGTTATCAAGTCTGAACAGAACTTTAAAATAAGCATTTTCAATTCTCCTCTTCGGAAAGGTCTTTATTTACTTAGAATAAATTATCCCGGACGGTAATGAACTCTTTTTAATGACAGCTTCGCTTGTAATTAACTTGAACTTAGACTAAGTAGGAACAAAGATCAGCCGTTTGAGAATTTCTTCGTTTTTCGTTACTAATTAGATGGTAATGATGTCTTCAATCGAGTCATATGATGCGGAGGGAGGACTGAGGAAAATGTTATGAGGAAAGTTTTGAGTGTGAATGTTGATGGCTATTAGAGTAGGGTAAGACCAAAGAAACGATGGATGGACTGTGTGAAACATGATATGGCTAGAAAGGGGAGTAACTACCGAGATGACGACTAGAGCCATAGCTCACCGGGACGACATGGCGGCGGTCGCACCGCCAATAAAGTGTATGGTTGACTGCGTTACCAAGCGGACGCCAGCTGAGCCACCCACTATATACCTGAATACATTTAGTTGGTAACGCGATGAGACGACATCGCCATGGCGTCGCACAGTATTGTTTTTGCCTCGAAAAACGGACATCCCCCTTTTATTAACTTATCCGATAGAACAGGTTATTTTAAAAGTAAGAGTAAAATACCCGTTTGCCAATATGTCCGAACTTGGAGATATAAATTTTTTATTTTTTTTTCTATGGTTTCCATAAAAACCATAGAAATCGCAATAGCTTCAGATCCAAACCTTTTTTTTTATATCTTTGATTGCAATTACTTGATGCTTTATATTAAGTAAATTATTAAGCAAACGCTGATTTTTTATCGTTAAACCTGTGTGAGTAAAACGAATTTTACATATTATCGATTTAATTTTTTATGGGCTTATTTCATGGCATTTGGATTCAATATCGAGACACGCTGTTGCTTTGGCACTAAGAAGTACTGATTTAAAATATCATATCCAAATCTATAAGATTTACAGGATTCTGAAAGGTTGGCGCAAGACGTATTTTTTTAAAATGTTTTTTTAGTGAAAATGTTAATTTCCGATACCGGTGGGGTACTATTTTTTATATTTTTATATATTTATTTTTAAGAAATATTTAAAAATGTAAAATAATATATATAAAAATAAATAAAGGACATAATAACATGGTTATCTGAAAGAAGTTACAATTTCATTGTTAATGATATTATATCCAACTATTTTCATATTATTTTATAAATGATTAAAAACTAAATTAAATTAAAATGAATACGGAATTATAATGCTATTAATCCTACTTGTTTTGTAAATGTACAATTTTTTTTTGCCGTTTAGATTTTTGTTTGGATATTTATTTGTAAGTTTACTAATTTGCCTGGAGGAAAGGGGGGTGAGGCACCATGAAGACGCAAAAGACCCGTGGCACCACTTTGCCTCAACAGGACTTGACCCGACCTGTTGAGGGATGTCTTAGTTTAAATAATAGTTAAAAAAAAAAAAATAGTTTAAATAATTAACTTCAGGTGTATGTTTAGTTCGACGTAAAAAAAAAAAAAAGTTAAAAGAATATTATTTGTATATATGAGAGTGGTGGGAGGATTATTCTATGATAAAATCCAACATAAACTATAAACCTACAAACAAAAAATATTATTTTTTGTGAAGTGATGTGATAGGGTCATCAAATCAAAATTATCAGAAAAAACTTTAGAAGTAAATAACTCCTAGATACCGCGAGATTTGGATTTTTTTTTTAGTGATTGGTTGTGGTCTAAAGATGATTTACAATAAATATAGAATCCAACTAAGCAAATATACAACCATGAAAAATCGAAATCTCAAATGCAATTTTCTTTACATATGTACCTAGTTAGTACTCTTTTGTATTTTTTTTTCAATATCTTTAATGTGGTTTTATTACATCTACTAAAGAAAAGAGTGAAATAATGCGATTTTTTTCTGTAATTAATTAATTTAGCAAAGATAAAAAAAAAAAAAAAATTTTTTACTCGTGTTTGGTGTAAAATTGGCACATCGGTATTTTACTCTTACTTTTAAAATAACCTGTTCTATCGGATACGTTAATAAAAAGGGGATGTCCGTTTTTCGAGGCAAAAACAATACTGTGCGTCGCGGTGAGGTCTAGTGGCTAAAATGCGGTAAAAAAAAAGATGGTAAAAATAATATCCTTGTGCGATGACACATTTCGCCACATTTTGTATGCTAATTGCTAATATAAATATCAGGTTAAAGTGCTAATTTAAATAAACAACTAGATAGCTGAGTATTTAAATTAGCACTTAGATATTAGAATAGATATTCAATTCAAGATAATTACTAAACATCAAATTATTTAAAACTAGCGACCCGCTCCTGCTTCGTACGGTTTTTATGACTTGACAAATCATCGAGATTTCTTAGTTATGTGTAACTTTAATGTTAACGTATTATATACATCGACGTCAGCTTGTACGAGATTAGGATGGCTCTGAAGCAGCTTAAAAACAACAAGGCACCGGGTGATGACAGAATTACGGCCGAACTCCTGAAGGCAGGTGGAAAACCCATCCTCAAGGCCCCCCAGAAGCTGTTCGATTCCGTCATAATCGAGGGTAAAACGCCACAGGCATGGAACAGAGGTGTGGTGGTACTCTTTAAAAAGGGTGACAATGCCCTGCTTGCTTAAGAATTATAGGCCCATCTCACTTCTGAGCCATGTCTACAAGTTGTTTTCAAGAGTCATCACGAACCGTCTCGCACGCAGGTTTGACGACTTCCAGCCTTCCGAACAAGCCGGATTCCGTAAAGGCTTTAGCACCGTAGACCACATACATACGCTGCGACAGGTTATACAGAAGACTGAAGAGTATAACCTGCCTCTCTGCTTAGCGTTTGTGGACTACGAGAAAGCCTTCGATTCGATCGAGACTTGGGCTGTACTACAGTCTCTCCAACGGTGCCAGATTGACTATCGGTACATCGAGGTGCTGAAGTGTATGTATGAAAACGACTATGTCAGTCCGAATCCAAGACCAGACCTCGAAACCTATCCTTCTGCAGCGAGGGGTGAGACAGGGAGACGTTATCTCTCCGAAACTGTTCACCGCTGCACTGGAGGATGTCTTCAAGGTTCTGGACTGGAAAGGGGTTGGCATCAACATCAATGGCGAGTACATCACTCACCTTCGGTTTGCCGACGATATAGTAGTCATGGCTGACACTATGGAGGACCTCAGTACAATGCTCGATGACCTGAGCAGAGCATCCGAAAGAGTGGGTCTTAAAATGAACATGGACAAAACGATGATCTTCGTTTGAATTCCCACGTCATACCCACCCTCATGAAGATCGGAGACTCTACACTCGAAGTTGTAGACGATTACGTTTACCTAGTACAAACTGTCCAGTTAGGTAGGTCCAACTTCGAGAAAGAAGTCAATCGTTGAATCCGACTCGGCTGGGCGGCGTTCGGGAAGCTGCGCGCTATCTTCTGGTCCCATATACCACAGTGTCTCAAGACAAAAGTTTTTGACCAGTGTGTGTTGCCAGTGATGACCTATGGCACTGAAACGTGGTCGCTCATAATGGGCCTCATTAGAAGGCTAAAAGTCACTCAAAGGGCAATGGAGAGGGAATCGTGATCGAATCAGGAATAAAGAGATCCGTAGGAGAACCAAGGTAACCGACATAGCCCGAAGTATTACCAAACTTAAGTGGCAGTGGGCAGAGCACATTCCTCGCAGAACAGATGGCCGATGGGGCCGAAAGGTTCTGGAGTGGCGACCGCGTACCGGAAGACGTAGCATTGAAAGGCCCCCCACAAGGTGGACCGATGACCTGGTGAAGGCCGCGGGAATGCGCTGGATGCGAGAAGCACAGAACCGGTCGAAGTGGCGGTGCTTGGGGGAGGCCTATGTCCAGCACTGGACGTCTTTCGGCTGAAATGATGATGATGATGATGATGATTATATACATAAACCTTCCGGAATAAATTCTCTAAACGATAGTTAAACCTCATCAAAATCTGTTGCGTGGTTTAGAAGAACAACGCGGACATACAGACAAACACGAAAAGCGACTTTAATTTATAATATGTATAGATACGTAGGTACCTAAATCTGGTTACGACAGGTTACTTATAGGTAAGAAAATACAATCGTAGACCCAGAAAGTCCAACGACATTACTAAAACTACATTTTTATCTCGACCCAAGGTGACAGTGCGAATAGTGCTTACCGTTTCATACGAGAAAATAATACGGGTACGGTCAACATAAACACTACGCATTATGACCCGAGAGGATTGCCGTTACCGCTGAGGACCGTCTCGAGGGTCTGACCTTACTCTGAACTGAACTTAAACCTTTCTAAGCTTCGGAGGACAGTTGCCTTACTAAATAGATTGCCGCCGGCTCGTGAGCACTATACTCAGATTCAAGAGCGGTACCTAATCGCCGGCAGCCGCCGACGAGAGTCGATGGGTGCAGTTGCCTCTGTCGTTGACGCGTGCTAATCCTGTCAGGGTTGCGGGTTAGTCCGAAAGGGATACCGGGACCTTGGCAACAGGCAACTGATGGAACACGGGTGGGTTTAGTCAGTAAAAGTCTGACATGCTCTTCCGCTCCGCCCAGAGCGGGAGAAGTCATTGGATGATTTCCCACACTCTACTATTGTGACACTCCGCACACAATTGCAATAGGTTTTGATAGTCATCATCATTGACAGCCGTGTTCCTCCCACTGCTGGGTAATAGGCCTTCTCCCTTTTGTGCAGTCCCTGGCCTTTACTTGTACTCTTTTATAAAATTTTAAACTATAAAACCATTACATTTTCTGCTTGTAATTCCGATAGCACTATAGCAGGACCTGAGTGGGAAATTCAATAGCAATTCTCTTTTCAGCAATTTTAATCTAGACCTCAGAAATTTTTGGAGTTACAAATCAAGCTCGTTACAACAAAGTAAACATAATGACACTACAAAGTTTGTCATGAAGTCAACACTTTTGGCCTGAAAAATTCAAATAAAATAATTAGGAAATTAGGTTCAAAATGACGTCATATTGAACAAAAACAATTCTGCGTTTTAAAAGTAGGTGCCGATATACTTAACTATGTATGTAGGTTGGTCTATTCAAGTATGTTATGTTATGACTTACAAGGTACATTCTTTTACACAAAAGCAAGTGAAGACTTATACATATAAAAACGTGCCTGAAAAATACAACGCAAGAATAATTCCTTCAATCTTCGTGAACTCAAACAATACGAGTATACGAGATAATTGAACACAAAACAACATGGTACAAAAAAGTAATGTTTTCATAATATAATTAGGAAAATATTTTAATAATAAAATCCATCTGTAACCTGCTTGTTTCCACGAACATAATTCGCCTCGGGAAGAGAAACCTCAACATTGTCTGTCGGAACACCAAACACGGGTTTGTAACTTTGTTTGTCGAAAAACGGTACTGCATATCAAGGCTGTCAAAGTTGTAACCACAATAGGAGCTTTATACGACAAGAAGTTACTGTGGAGAGTTACAAACGGTCTATTGCTGAACATAAAACCAGCTTGTCTGTAACTTTGACTGCGTGATTACGTCTTTCATCTGTTTCTACAGAGGTACAGTCAACCTCAAAAAGATTCGAAGATTGACAAGAATTCTCTTGATCGTCTAGGTATAATTTGTGCTAATGAGTGACTACAATATGGAATTTACATTTATTTTCTTTTTATTCGGTAGTTTACCTGGCCAAATAATAGTTTTAAAAAAAATCTACGAAAAAAAGCTATATAAAGTACTGAAAAAAAAGAGTTAAAGCCAACCGACCCGAGCTATCTAAACGCTCTCCTTTGGCGCGCTTGGTGTGGTGACGTAACAGTCTATAAAAACAAACAAACAAGTGTCAAGTCAATGACTAACACTGCTACAAAACACATTGACATTTTGATTGTTGTCATAGATTGTTACGTGTCATTCGCTCTGACCAATAGCGTCGCTTTTCAAGTATTTGAATATCCGAAAGATTTTTGGCACTTTGAAAAAATTAATTTCTCACTCAATAAGAAATTTTATTCAAAAATATTGATGGAGGCATAATTCTGAAGTAATATAGTTAAAAAAAAACATATTTGACCCTAATTTGAATCACATGTATATTCCCTATATAAATACCCGATGTATAATTTGATTTGTGGCTCCACAATCAATCTGCCTAGCCTTTTCTCAACTATGTTGGGGTCAGCTTTCAGTGTAACCGGATCCAGCTGAATACCAGTATTTTACATGGAGCGACTGCCTATGTGACCTCCACAACCCAGCAACTGGGTAATACGATACTCCTTGGCAAGACTGGTTGTCAGACTTTCGGGCCTCTGACGACCCGTAACTACTGTCAAAGATCCACAAATGACAGCCAGGATTTTCCGAGACACGGAGAAGTTTCGATATGTAAAGATGGATGGGTGACCCCATCCACGGACCAGCCCCGGCTAGCGTAGCTTAACCTGATGGATCGACCCATGCGTCTGTTATAACTTAGCCACGAGCTCCTTTATTGTCGATGTATAAATCCTGTTAAGGCTGACTGTACCAACACAACCATTTTCTTTTAAACTTTACTTCTTGCTGTTAAAGTATCAAGTGTCTTACATAAGCTTCCTTTGTGGACGGTAAATATTTCAGTCAGTTTCAGAAACTCAGTTTCGGCTTCTGAATAGCAAAAACAAATAATTTCCTAATAAATTAAAACTTTGTAGGAATTCTATTTCCATTAATGTTTTCTTACCTTTTGAAATATTTGTCTTGTAATACTACTCTGCCCCGATAGAAAAAAAGACGCATCTAACAGTTTTCCAGATTTGAGTTCTAGACATTGCCGGAATCAGAAAAAAAAGGCGCATCTGCCTGTATTTTTAATATTTTTCTATCTTCCTCCAGTGCGGTTTTAGCACAACAACATAGGGCGCTTCTGTTCATTTTTTACACCCGATTGAAGATGAAAAGACGGATTTATGTGAAACTTAATTAAAAAGTCATTTATGTACATAATGTCGTTATACTTTATAGTTTTTTTTAATCAGTAATATAAGCGTTTGAAATTTAAAGGACGCATCTGGGCAGATGCGTCCTTTAAATTCCAAACGCTTCCTTGCGAAATGAAGAAAAATATTACATAATACTTGATTGAGTGAACGTAAATGGCTATTTACGTCTATTCAATTAAGTATGTAATACATTTCTTAATTTTTTATGCTAAGATAAAACTGTTTTTTCGTTATTTTTATTATAATAATTAATAAATTCATATTATATATTAAACCAAGTTAAAGCCTATTTATTATAGTGGGCATTATTTTCAACTTTTAGTTTGTAAATATTTTAATTTACTCGAAGACAGCAAGCGATTTCCCATTTGATTTATTAAAAAATTTATTTGTCCGTTTTTACTTATTGTTAGATACGTCTTTTTTACTATCGGGGGCAGTACTAGTTGAAAGGGATACCAAAATATAGTAGGCTAAAATAAATGGTCTACAAATCTAGTCAGATTTGTAGACCATTTACTATTTTGGAATTTGAAAACATTGTAAAAGCCATATAATTAACTTCAAAAAGGAGATTCTCAATTCAATTTTTTTTTTGTGTGTTACGCGATTACTCCGCCATTTATTTAGTGTTTTTTTTTAAAGTTGGTTTTTTTATTGTAATTTTTAAAAGAGTAACCGCGGAGTATCTAGCCGGCTTTTCTCCATAGGAAACGACCAATTGGAACCGTGCACCTACCTTCTGACGTTTGACAAGTGCCTATGTAGGTTTACTTAGTGAAATAAAATATTTCGATTTAATTGATTAGAATAGCTATATTTCTTAGCAAAGCGTAATTTGGGGAACAGGAGTGAATGGAAGAAGAAAAAGTGTTGTGACGACCCCAAGTAACAATGGAAAATAGTTCGTAACTAAGTTACTTAATTTTTAGCTTCTAGAAAAATACATAGTGACGATTGAATCAACTACATCCCTCAAGGGGATGACCCTATCCTCTATGTTAAAAACTTTTGATATGAAATTCATAAGTGATTCGTGAAAAAAAAAAAACAATTCGTAAAAATACAACTTACAGTAGACAGACTATTTCGGTGCTTATGGGTTTTTTTTTTTAAATCCGATATGGATTTCGTACGAAAAGTTGTTCAGCAGAACTGGTAGAATTACCATGCTTTCCGAGGCACGGAACCCCCTTGACGAATGCAGGTGACTAAATCAACATCCTGTATAAAGTGAGTTAAATCTTTTATAGTATCAATAATCCTAACTTCCTAAATAATATTATAAATGCGAAAATGAGTTTGTTTGTTTGTTTATTTGATTGTTAGGCTTTTTCGCTAAAACGGCTGAATGGATTTAGATGAATTTTGGCACATAGGTAGACCATGACCTGGAATAGGACATAGGATACTTTTTATCCCGATTATATTCCTACGGGATCGAGACCTTACGCGGGTGAAACCGCGGGGCGCAGCTAGTAATAAAATAAAATAGGATCAAATCTAAAGCATAACAATAAACTAGTTTCGTTTTAAAACGAAATACCGACGGAATAAAATGGGAAAGTATTTGGAGGAAAATTGGAATTGAAAATATAAAATGGAAATGTTTCTAGCAGCAAACCCGTTTTACTATTACTTGCTCGTAGATTCAATTAGGATTCACTCACTATTTGTAATGGGCACTGGTATTCCATACGGTATTAAAGTAAATTCAATCAGGTCGCACAATAGAGATTTCTATTTTGTATCTAGACAGTAAAAAAAGCTAAAAAGGAAATGTTCGCTATTCTAAAGAAAAATACTTGATGATTTTCTTAAACGTAAGTTAGGTTACTCAATTGGAAGCAGTGGAAGGATGCCTTTGCCCAGGAGTGGGACAGCGTAGGATAGGAAAAATAAAATAGGATTAATAATAATAAGATTAATTAATAATATAGATTTAATATTTTAAATATTACAGTAAGCCTACACTAGTCGTGCGCACTCTACCCGAGTACGACTGCTCCTAAATATACAACCAAAATCTACATCATACTTAAACCACGTACAGCTACAAAGTAACACAGAATATGTAAAATTTTAATAAAAAGTCGTATGTAAATGTTGCATCCTAAAATGTAATATGAAGAGAAATCGAGTCGGTAGACTTTATATTAGCAATTGAAATGGGCTGCGAGCTTTTCAGGATTCAAACAGAAAACTGAGGCCCTAGCACGAACGCGCGACGTTAACGTAACGTAAATACGAACTATTTTTCATCGAAAATTTTATACGGATTTCCTATAGCATTTTGGTGTTTTTGCAACAAGCACAATATAGGAATACTTGCACTACAATTGAATAAGCGCTAAACGAATTTTAAACATCGTTCTACATATTTCTGTCAATCGTTTAAAGATGATAGAAACAGACTGATGTTTCAAATACGTTTACAGACCGTTCACTATTGTCCCTTGCCGTTGTTGGCACCATTGCTTGTCGAGCTTAGTTTCAATTCTAATAGAGTTCAAAATAGCGACTGACAAAGTGCTACCAATCGCGTCACGGTACAAGTTATAATGAACGCACTGTAGCATTAAATGCATTTAGTGATTTTTGGTGCAAGTGGGCCTTAGATTATGAATAAGTTATAAAAATCGGTAATGTTTCTTAGGTAAATAATATGTACGAAACGAGTATTTTCAATTTTAAAATCGTTCGAATTCACGTTACGTTTTCTCCGTGCGTTCGTTCTATACCCACTGAAGAGCCTTCTGTTCTGCCCAACCGTAATTTATATATTGATCGAGGGCTTCTTTCTTTTGTTTTTTTTCCCTTTTGTATAAAATTTTCGGAGTAAGCCGCTTAAAAGTTGTCAGAAAAGTGTTTTAGAGATAATAAAATAGGGCCTGAATTTCTGTCTATCTGTTACCTACTTCTAACCTACACATTGTATCTATTAAAAATATAAAACTGAGTTAATATTGTGATGTTTTAAATAGTATGTAATTGTTTTTTATATCGATATCTTTTAGCGCATATTAATATTAAATCATACAGTATTTTGGTACAATTATAGACTTTGATATCACAAAAGAGTAAAAAGACTAGTCATAAACAAGATACATTTATTATTATATCTATACATATAAAACATGTCCCGGAATTAACACACACCACCAAACACCCTAATTAGAATATTATACTTAATTTTTATTTATTTATTTAAAACAAATACAACTATCATAACAGGAGGTTTACCTAATACAATACAATTGATCATAATAAATACATACACATTATGTATACATATTATACATACATGTTTTTTTTTTAAGTTGTAATTATGACTAAAGTTGAAGTTATTTATAAATTAGTTATATTGACTGTGAGGGAAAATCGTGGTCACATTACAAACCCACACACGCACACAGTCGTACACGCATAAGGGTCTAGCGTAGTAGGTACTTCGTCCATTTTGGTTTGTTTTGACTGTACAGCGGAAGTGTGACTGTAATCTACGTAGGTGTAGTTATTTTTGGGATAGAAAAAACCCTATACCGGATGTAAGGGTAAACACTTGTCATTCAAACCATGGGTAGTTGACTTATATATAAAAATAAATGACCGAACACAACAAAAAAAAAACGTTATTTTCATTAAAAGATTTTAAAAAGTTTTTATCTGACACCGTGCTTGCGAGCGAAACAGGTGACTGACTAAGGGAGGGATCGCGCTCGCTGCCAGTTAGGTCACATCCCGTACATCCCGCCCGTGTTGAGACGCAAGTTCGTTGCCCTAGCGCATAGGGCAACGAACTTGCGTCTCTTGTGGTAAAATTTAGATCTAAAAAATTAAAAAAAAAGTTGTAATTTTCCATTGATTTTACGTTCTATAGATGAAACCAAACCACTGGTTGCAAGGATAACGGTGTTTACCCTAACACCCTGTATTACAAATGACAGAAATAGATTCAGTAAACGATTTTGAACAAACTGCTTTCATAATGTGCATCAATGCAATTGCATTGTGTAATTACACATTGTATAATGTACATATTATAAATTAACTAGCGACCCGCTTCGCTTCTACGACAAGACAAAACATCGAAATTTCTGAGTTACATGTAACTTTAATTTTAACGTAGGTATTATACACATAAACCATCCGGAATAAATTCTCTAAAAGATGGTGAAAACTTCATCAAAATCTGTTCAGTGTTTTAGAAGAACAACGCGGACATACAGACAAACACAAAAATGTATAGAAGTCCCTTTTCGTTTCTATCTGACCACTTAATACGCAATGTACTTTGATGCAGTTTTCACTAAAATTTTGAGATTTTATCCCGGATCATATACATTAATATTTATCTAAGATTTATGCCACATGAGAAGATTGCACTCGCAGGAGTCAGGGGTGGGTCGCTAGATATCTTATAAAACAGATTAGCTGACAGCTCACGCCTGCAGGCCATCTTGAGAGACAGTAGCAAGATGTTACAAATTCTGATTTATATACAAATTGGAGAATCCATTTCATTAAACACACAAATAATATTCTTGTAAGACAACGCTTTTGGCTTCTTGATTTTTAAAATCAGACGGACTTATACCGAATTTCGGGAAAATTCAAAAGTTGAGGAAAAAGTTATCCTATCCAAAAGGTTTTTCATCTTACATAATTATATGAATAAGTATGGGATAAGAACGCTTAAAATATCCTTTGGTGATTTGTATATAACATACTTACATACCTATTTATCTATCGATTTGACTTGATGAGATGACCAGACATAATAATAATCATACCAGCAAATATTGTCCCACTGCAGAGCAAAGCTTTTTTCTCTCTCAAATCTTAGATTAAAACATCGTATTTTTTTTTTTAAATCTGTTAGTTACTACTCTTTCTGAAATCGGTTAGTTACTATGCATAATCAAACCGAGAACCTTACTATAGTAGATTATACAGGGTGTAAGGTTAAACACCGTTGTCACTCAAACCATGGGAAGTTGACAAATATAAAAATAAATGACCGAGTAACAGCAAAAAAAAACGTTATTTTCATTAAAAGATTGTAAAAAGTTTCTATCCAACACCGTGCTCGCTAGCGAAACAGCTAACTGACTGAGGGAGGGGTCGCGCTCGCGGCCGGTCAGGTCACGTCTCGCGCTCCCCACCCGTATTGAGACGCAAGTTCGTTGCCCTAGCTCATAGGTGAAAGGGTGAAATACTCTAGTGGTAAAATGTATTTTTTTTTTAAATAGATGTTCTAATTTTCCATTGATTTTACGTTCTATTAATGACACCAAACCACTGGCACTGGTTTCAAGGATAACGGTGTTTATCCTAAAACCCTGTCTGTATACAAGATCTCTTCAATTCTGTTATTCCAAAACCTATTCAAATCATTCATATTTCGAACATAACAAAAAAATAAATCATCATCTCAGATCCCAAAATCGTCAACTTCTACGCAGCCAGAATCTAACCAGAGAATCCTCACTCCGCTTGCCTATGAATTATGCAAAGCCGTATATTGAGACTTCGGAGGGGTTTCAATACTACTGAATATAATATGTATTGTTTGATCTTGGGTATACCGAGTTGATTATTGTATTGGCACTCGTGTATTTAGGAATCAGTTGGTAGTAATTGGGTTAGTTTTGCGATGAATAATCAAAACTTTTGAAGCGCTAGTGCTGAGCATGAGGTCGTGGGTTCGATTCCCAGGTCGGGCAAAGTGCTGTTGGAGTTTTTTTTATCTGTAATTTCTCAATAGCAGCCCGGAGTCTAGACTTGTGCCCGGTTGATGGCAATAGGCTCGCTCGTTTTGTAATAAATAGTCATAGTTTTTAAATAAAAATTAGCCAGTGTCCCATAGACAAAAACTGTTAGTGGCAAAGTACCTAGACAAGTACCAATCGCTTCAAAGTCGAAAGCGTTTCGTATTTCTACAACGACTTTGACTCATGCTTTTCGTTAGCTTATGTCAGTTCTATACATTTTTGCCTGTTCCATCATAGTTATCGCTGATAGAATGTCACTTTATCTAGGGCCTCTGGTATAATCACGCGGGTGAAGTCGCTGGAGAAAGCTATAGTTAATGTAAGTCTGAAATCGCTAACCTGCCTTGAACAAGCGTGGTAACCTTTGTCCTACAGTGAGACACTAATTGGCTCGTAGATATTATTATAATTTGATCTTTATGGTCTAAATGTTTGGATCAAAGGACCTCTAAATCTTATCACTGCATTTTTTTTATCGACAAAGGGGAAGCTCTTTTCCTGCGTCTCGCTCATATATCATTCAAAACTACATTTTGAGTTCAAATAAACCCATAGAATGTGTGTGATGTCAATCTGTGGCCTGCGTCAAGTTTAATACTTCGAGTTTCCAATTCCAACCTGATTTTGCAACACATTTCTAATCCAGTTCCGTTAAACGCTATAAACTGTGTCTGTTTGCAGTTTGAATTTTGAATGCATGTTAAAGAGTTTATAAAATTAACAATAATTGTTTTTTTCTGTTTCAGGTACGGAATAACATTATAAATTCGCATTTGGTGAAAGGTACTTAAAACGTTTTATTTTTTTAACATAACATAATATATCACGCCTGTAACCCCCGAAGGGTAGGGCAATAATACACCCACATTTCGTCAGTTATGTTTAACTCCCATAACACAAACATGTGTGTGTGTCATAATTCTCCTGCCCTAATCCCAATTTATTTTTGGTCGGCGCAACATGTCCTTTTCTTCCATACTTCTCTATTAGTCGTCATCTCGATAGTCACCCCCTTTCTTGCCATATCATCTTTGACACAGTCCATCCATCGTTTCTTTGGTCTTCCCCTACCCTTATAGCCATAGACATTCATACCCAAAACTATCCTCACAACATTTTCCTCATTCCTTCGCATCACGTGCTCATACCATGACAACCGATTTCCGCACAACTTTTCAGTCACCGGTGCCACTTTCAGACTTCCTCTTAGTACTCGTTTCTTATTCTATCCATTCGTGTAACACCACACATTCCTCTTAACATTCTCATTTCAGCTGCATGCAATTTGTGTGTGTATTATTTTTTTAATGTTTTGACATTAGCAAAGAGGCTGATAGCCTATATGATGAAAATATAGTTACCGCTTTCTGAAGGAGTTTGGCGATCCGTTTTTTACGAGATACAATATAAAATAACATCACGGCTGTATTCACCTAAAAGTTTGGCAGAGGTGTATGGCAACCGTTCCTTAGAGATGAAGTCAGAATGTCTAACGCGCAAATTCCCTAGCTTAAGTAGCTTTTAGATTTCAGCTGGCAACCCTCATAACTTGATAAGTAGGAACGTAAACGATAGTTTAAATTAACTCTAACTTAAGTTACGAACCCTGGTAACATTTGAAGAGGATCTTTAAACATCAAGTTTTCCACCCAAAGGTTAAACTTGGATTAACATGTTCACCCTAATGATGATAATTATCTTCAAGATTAGGGGTTAACAGCTAATGATTTGGAAATTAATTGTATCAGGTACCTACATGAGCGGGGTTAATTTCTACGTCACGCTTGGGATAAGATGTCAAACGCACACACAAACACAAAGTGACGTGTACACGTGTCACGGCTATAGGCTATAGACGTCTATACTAATAGACGTTTGTGTAGAGTACCTATGCTTTTTGTACGGTCGGTGACCCGAGATAATATCCATCCTACCTAGCAGTATTCTTGGTGAGATGGATACTTATGTCGGCACATAAAAAAAACATTAATATATGAATACAGAACAACAATACAGGGTAAAATTTAATTCAAGAATAAATAATAAAATAAAATAATATTATAAATAATAAAATTCATTTCATGGGCATCCTCTTAAGGGGTCATCATCATTATATACTCATCCTACTCATCATTATTATGAAAAACTTTCACTATGGGACCAAGCCTGAAACCGTGAAAAAAAAATCTGCTGTTCCCTACGTTTATGTTCGCATATCTCGAACATCATATCATAATCAGCCTATAATGTTCCCACTGCTGGGACACAGGCCTCCTCTCTATGAGAGGAACTATCTCGAACAGCAGATTTTTTTTCGTGAAGCTGACTGAATTAAATTTCACCCTGTATAACAACCGGCTATGTAGAAAAACGATAAAATAATAGACATTTATACGAAACTAGCCACTGCCAGGGAAATTAATTGTTAACTTGATTCTGAATAAATAAATAAAATTATCTTTATTTATCTCTACAAATTACATTCTTATATATAAGTTTTTTTAATAAGTATTACATATAATTCTTATCATACATACATATAAGTCCGCCTCTGTACATTTGTATGCTTAAAGTATTAAATAAATAAATATAAAGTTGGTTTCGTATATAGTAGATATTCAAGTAACATAGGGGCGTTTTCATTCGAGTTCCAACATGTTTTTCAAAGCGATTTGGCCGCTGTACTGACTCTAAAAACAACACCCCAGCTGTCCGACAGAACTCTATCCGAATTGAACGATTGTCCGAATGAACGTTTGAGCTGAGCAAATTCTAGACTCCTTTGATACAACTGACGAACACCAATCCATTTGACAAAGCTCCTTCTAACGGCAAATCATTCACGGTTATACGAACATGTACAGACTTGTGATGTTTCAATTTGCATAAAAACCTTTCATAAAACCTCCATCCTTCCATTATCACACATAAAGCCAAATGAATACAAGCATTAAAAAAAACATGTTTCCAATATAAAATCGATACATTTCGGCTTTTGTTCGAAAAAAAAGGAAATATTTTGTTGAAAAATGTTTTTCCAACCTGTATTTTCATTTGCTTATTCGTTGTCCAATCAATGCGGGATTCGAAACAAAAAAACTGTTATCATAAACACATGAATATTCATAATCGTTTATTCAGACTCGATTTTTGGTATTTCGATACGGAATCGATGAATATAGACTAAATTAACAGCTTTTGATCCAGTATAAATAAACATCATCGAGTTATTTTTGTTCATTCGCAGTCAGCTCCTTTGCATTCTACAGTTTGGACATAGGAATGTTCTGAATTCTTTCACTGCTCATAGTAAAGCTATTCATTCTGAACCAAAAAAAAGTACAAAACATAGCTGGACCAATTTTTTGTACTGTTTTATTGTGTCTGCACGCTAGGAATTTTAAGGGGAAACTGCAAGAATATCAAGAAGTGCCAATAAATGGTTGCAAACTACGAATCTTCGTTTATATATCATATTCTAGCTTTTGAAAAAAAGAAAAATAGATTTATGTGACATAAAAACACGTGCAGGCTTGCATATGAAAAGATAAGTTAAGTCGAATAAGGAGGAAAAATAAAACAAAATAGATCTACAAATAACGAGCATAGAACAGGAAATAGTCGGCAGCTGCACGTCGTGACTGTAACATGCAACTATGCAAGGCTCCTCCTTACAGCCTACCACCACCACGTGGTAGGCCCCCAGGAATGCCAATCAGTATGAATCTGCATCCCAGAATTTCGTATCTAAACAAAATAATACATCAAAATTCCTTAATAATCTTTTCCCGTCAACAGAGTTCTGTCTTAAGAGGTCAATAATACAAATTGTAAGTACAGTCTTCAGTACAAAAAATAGGTTTTTGTCGTACAAAATTACATGCTTAAATCCTGAAAGAGGTATTCAACATTGTACGAGAGTGCTAAGGATATTGTAATGAGACGGTACATTAAAATAATTGGGGCTTCTCGGCGTAAGTACGGTTAATTCTATAGCTGCGAAGGTTTTTGTTAAGGCACTGACAAAATGTGTAATGTGGTAAATTCCGTTAAATTCGCGTTGACAAAAATGAAACTCAATGCATTCCTCTTAGCATGTCGATGGGAATCTAGTAATGGAGTCGGCCCAGAATTAGGCTACGTGGTTGGCGTCATCAGTTCCTTTAACGTGCAGACGACGGACGGACACGCAGGACACAATATTAAGCGTCCCATATCGTTTGTAGAATGCATGTAACTTATTTTGTTTTTAATAACTTAACATACGGTTTGTTTCCTCTAAGGGTTGGGCAGCTCTGTACACCCACTTTTCACCAGTTATATTTAAGTCGCATATAATAGGGGCAAGCTTATTGCCATCAACCGGGGACAAATCCAGACCCCGTTCTACGGCCTGTTTTTAGGGTTGTCACCCGAAGGGTGTCAAACGGAACCCTATTACTAAGCCTCCACTGTCCTTCCGTCCATCCATCTGTCTGTCAGCGGGCTGTATCTCATGAACCGTAACAGGTATCCCAGTTGAAATTTTCAGATTGTGTATTTCTATTGCCGCTATAACAAAATAATAAAAAAAAACAATTTTTATTCCATACAAGAAACGTCCTTTTTTCAGTGTTTTTTTGCTCGATTTTAATATCGATCTTGGCCGGTTTTTTTTTAATACGACGTTTAAGAGTAATAGGGAAAATGAATGTATTTTTTTTATTTTTTTATTAGATAGTTTATATCGTCAAATAATAGTTAAAAAAAAATCGACGGCAAAAAAGCAATTTAAAGTAGTTAAAAAAATGTTTAAAAACATCCAACCGATCAGGGCTATTTAAACGCCCTCCATTTGGCGCGCTTGGTATGGTGACGTCACACTCCGTGAAAACAGACAAGCAACTGTCAAGTCAACGTCAAACACTCCTTTTTCTATTAACGTTTGACATTGACTTGACACTGACATTTTGATTGCTATCCCGGATTGTTACGTCACATCCGCTCTTAGCCTTTTCAAGTATTTGAATTACCCACAGATTTTTGGGACTTTAAAAAAATTAATTTCTCCCTCAAAAAGAAATTTTATTCAAAAATATTGATGGAGGCATAATTCTGAAGTAACATAGTTTATAAAAAAAAATATTTGACCCATATTTGAATCACATGCATATTCCCTATTCCGGTATCCTATTTACAGAATAAACAATTCCATTTTATTTAATTTCATTCCATAAAGCTGAATAACTTAGAAATGTATTTCAATAACTTCAAAAACTGTAAAAACTACTCCTTAACTCGAACAACTTACAAGTCGCATTTTCCTACTTTTTAAACCTCACTAACAGTAATCAACTCCTTAAATCCAAGTCGTGTATGAGCGGATATATAAGTTACGAAAGCTAGCGCCACTCCCCTTTGTTAGATTTGTCGAAAAGATTTTTACTTTTGTGTGATTATGCTATTACCATTATATTACTGGTCCTAAGAGGCAAAAATGTTGGGCCTTTAGGAATGTTACAGGAATATTATGGCAATTATAGCGACTATTTTATGAATTGTTTTTTATGAAGAAAATCTTATCCTAACGGTATGTTTGTCTCTAAGATAGTATTCTAGAATTTTAGTGATTGATGTAATTTTAGTGACCTCTCCTGATACCACTAAGTACACAATTTTAAACTTTATTTACTGTAAGAGTGTGTTTTATTTGTGCAGAATAAACTTTTCTTACTTTTCTTTATAAATAGATAAATAGGATATCCTAACTAATATTATAAATGGGGAAGTGAGTTGGTTTGTTTGTTAGTTACGCTTTCACTCTAAAACGGCTGGACGGATTTAGATGCACATGGGTAGACCATGACCTGAAATAGGACTTATGAGACTTTTAACCCGATATTCCCACGGGCTCGACACTTACGCGGGTGAAACCGCGAAGCGCAGCTAGTACTTTATAAAAACGTGGACGATGGACACGTTCAATCGTGAAATACCTATCGCTCGATCCTGTCAATTTTCACACAACCCCTAATATTGGAACCAGTAGGCGGAGATAACGCTAATAATGATAACGATATCTGTTATCATTTCAATTGGAGCATCGATAACAATTGATTTAATTAATTTAATATTGGATGTGCAAGCTTTAGTTATCTCGTAACCTTGGTTCAAGTGCTTCATTAGAACAGTTTGTAGGCTAAATATTTTTACGTGGAAAATGTGGGCATGCTGTCTTTAGTGCCTACTATTTTTTTTCGATTTTGTTAATTTGTGGACTATTTAATCAATCTATTGTAGTTATATATGATATTATCTGACGCTAATAGTCAAACAAATATTTTTATTAATATTTTGTTTGTACAGCGTTATCGACTCGTATGAACTGAATTATTTAAAAAGATATTAATTTGATTAATCGTCGACGTGTAAGTAAAAGGTCAAAATTGTATTTTAGAGTAGGAAGGCACATAAAGACTAAGACGTCACTAAAAAAAAAATATTATTCACCCCCTATTCAAACCCTTAATTGAATGCCTTATTTTTTTTTACAAGAATCAAGTGAAGTCAAAACCATTTTGAAGAGAATTGTTTTGAACATAGACTATAATGAATGATTTTCTTCCCTGTACCTTCTATTCAACCGTCTTATAATATATTCCTAGCTGTCTTCCTCTTTATAACTACAAGGCACAGCCGTCCATTGCTTGCAGACGTCGCCATACTAACCCCATTCCACTTCCGTCCACTCCCACAGCGAGAACTTAGGCACGTGTCCCACGACCGACGAGGACGCGACTAGCTATTAACGATTTTCTCGCTCAAGAAAGGTACAAAAGATTGTAGGGTCCGTGTAAGTAAAAGAAAAAAATATTATTAATAGTAAATCGCTGGTGGTTCACACCGCCGATGAGTACTCGTTTGTCGCAGCAACAAAAGCTATCGAAGAGAGTCGTTCAGAGACGCTCGCGGCGCACAGTGGTCTGAAAATCAAGCTCCATACTCATAGAAACTTAATGGTAGAAATTAATAAATAAAAATATGTTTTGTGTTTAGTATACCTCCCTTTGTTTTACTAATTAGTATGAAGGGTATAAGTAGCTCCATGCGTGAGAAAAAAAATCTTTTTCTTTTTTTTGTATGGAAGAAAACACTTAAAGTGGTTTTTTTTTAAACTGAATAGAACTGAAGGGCTGGTACTCACATGAGTTATTCCACCATACACGGCGATCAAGATGACATACAATTCTTGTGCCTTTCGGTGCCGCTTTGCATGTAGCAAGCTTTGGAAATTTTTAATTTTCGGTAGGTGATCTTTCAAATCTTTGATGTTATTTTATGAAGTTACATATCGCTTTGAATATGAAAATAGTATGTAAATTTATTAATACTCAAATAATAAGGAATAAATACGTACTAAGGATAATAAAAAATAAAAAATGGTTAAAAGTGAAGAAATATAAAAACATGTATTAAATAGTTAATGTTAAATACGTTTGGGGGAACTAATAATGAAATACGTTTATACTAATACATTACAACAAAAATATGTGCAAGAAAGACAATAATAAAAGTAACGTCAGAAGTGAACATTGGTTAATTTAAGACTATAACAACTATTTACAGCTCCTATAACTATGATATATTAAATATTACTATTTACAACTATTATAATTATTTTCTATAACTACACAAAAAACAAAATAAGATATTATATTATACAAAAAAAGACAATCAGAGAGTATCTTTGCCATCGTCAATGTCCTCTAAATCCGAGTCCAGCATTGACGCGTTAAAATCAACAAATTCAATATTCTCTTTGTCTACATCTGCATCGTCACCAATGAGAAGAGGTTTCATATCATCAGTAATCGGTGTATTTACTGATTTTCTCAGCACAGGTCTTATGCTTGACAGGTAGGGATCTGACGAGACAAGGAGACCATTGAAAATGTCTTCGTTTGTCGCTTATCGACAAAATTTGCGCGAATGCTGTTCTCGGATTTTCTTGAAGTCTTTGTTTCTGGCTTCCGATGCCTCTTCAGATAATTTTCCAATAGGCATAATATTGAAGTGTTTAATAACTTCAGCACCGTGCAGTAAAAGTTTGTGGACACTCGAAGGCATGTAATACCAGCCATAGAGCTCTACATACAATTCTGCTGTTTGGCGCGCAAAGTTTTTAAACGCCTCAACATTTATGGGCTCCCCACAGGCCATCACTCTCAAAAGTGTTGCGAATCTTTGAATTAAACCAGGATCCAAGCCTGTGATAGCTGCAGTTCTGGCAGGATTACCAAAAAAATTCCTCGCTGTGTTTCCATCGTTTGTGGTTCCGGAACCTGAAACAAAATTATAAATGAATCAAAACGAATCCACAACTTTGCAAAGAATAGAAATAACGTAATTTGGAAAAATAAGGTTTAAGAACAACGACTATTATCATAACTCACCTTGTTTAACAATGTCTACTAGGAGGCCCATTTCATCACGGAATTTCTGCTGTATGGTTTGTTTTCTACTCTTCAATAACTCTTTTCTGTCTGCATCTCTGGCTTGCCATGTTTTGAAGTCCAGTCTATACGAAATATGGAGCAGGCACTCCATACATCTAATCCAAGCATGAAGTGTAGATAAACCATTACAGATATATATCTGTTGAAACAGGTTTTCTGGAAAGAAAGTGAATTAATTAATAAAAAGATACACAGCATTAAGGTAATCTGAAATTTAACAAATTATTCAAAACTTACTCTGAGATCTTCTCTAACTTATTCATTTCCGAAGGGGTAGCTTTACAGATGTCACAAGTCTGCGTGGAGGTATTTGACAGTTGCGAAGTGATTTTACCATCTATCATGGTCATAAGCATTGAGTGCTTAACAGTATGACTTCCCATAATAAGGCAATCTCAGCTTCAATCAAAGCCTGTTCTCCCTTAATATTTAATTGGTTTTCATTTTCAAATTTGAAATAGAGCGGTCTGCAGAAAATTGTGGAAGATGGCTTTGGATTCTCCCATAACTTTTCTTCGCCACAAACTAAGCGCAGAGGCACAAAAGTACACATAAAATTGCTAGAATCATCTTCACCCACCATGGTTTGTTTGTACAAACTTTGTCCTGAAGCACCATCAAAGCCCCACTTGCATATCAGTGTTAGCTCTTTGCCATCTAGCGAAGATTCCAAACGTAGGAATTTCCCAAGTCTAGCAACAGTTTTGTCCAAAATTGCTTGAAGCTTTACTCTTACCCCACTTTCGGTGATTTCTATGGTATCTTTTGGTGGGTAGCATTCCTTCTTCGCCTCTAAGATAGCAGTATATGCAGGATATAGTGGTATTCCTTCTTCTTTTGCACAAGCTCTTAATGTTGTATACTGCCATTTCGAAAGCTTCAATGAAGTCAGAATACCTAAAGCTTTATCAGCGGAATATATGGGCATAGCTTTCTTGGACTTTAACAATTCCTTTATCTTTGTAGCCTCTTCGGGATGCTCTGTTACCAATTTTATTATATCTGCTACATTCTTGTTATCTGCACTTAAACCAGTTGCATAAGCAAGGCTTTCAGTGCTATGCGTTCGGAGCTCTTCCACTCTTCGTCTCTTCTGTAGTGGGCTTAGCTCAGAGAACACTTTTCTTGGAGTCACAACAGTTGATGTTCCAACACTGCACGTCTCCGGTTTGTATGATGTTGATGCACCCTCATTTACATCGAAGTCAGAACTGGAACATGGTTGTTGCTCTTGTAACACTAAAGAAGGTGTCATCTTTTCCTTTATGAACTGAGGCCATTTTATGTCTTCTTGCAGCCATGTCTCATACTTTTTTATGAATGTATGTCTCGTGCGATTACACGAGATCCATTTGTTCCTTAACGAACACACACACGTCTGACAGAATTGTTTCAATTCTTTATTTTCATTTTCTGACAAATCAACGGTATTGACAAAAACTTCACATAATACACTGGGCTGTGAGAAACAGCTATTGTTTGCCACAAACATAAAAATATCCAAATTGGTACTAAAACCTTCCATCATAACACGAAAACAAATCGAACGTAATAAGTATAGTTAGCGCGCACTAGTGCAAAGAGCTACTAAGTGAAGTTAGCTTAAACGTCCTATTTATATTATAACTACCCTCATTAACGCTCGCTGTCCCATTAATACTTATGTTATTAAATTAAAACTCAACAATAATGACGGTGATTAACAAATGACTTACTTCATGGAATGTATTTTGTAGTTAAATGTAAATAATCAATATCGTTTTCTATTATTTTCATTATATAAGTCATTAGCAGGTTATTAACTAACGACTATATCAGTTATGTGGTTGGTTACTCCATTTAATTATGTCAAAGATTTGAAATATCACCTACCGAAAATTCAAAATTTCAAAAGCTTGCTACATGCAAAGCGGCACCGAAAGACACAATAATTGTATGTCATCTTGATCGCCGTGTATGGTGTAATAGCTCATGTGAGTACCAGCCCTTCAGTTCTATTCAGTTTAAAAAAAACCACTTTAAGTGTTTTCTTCCATACAAAAAAAATAAAAATAAATTTTTTCTCACGCATGGAGCTTCTCATACCCTTCATACTAATTAGTAAAACAAAGGGAGGTATACTAAACACAAAACATATTTTTATTTATTAATTTCGACCATTAAGTTTCTATGAGTATGGAGCTTGATTTTCAGACCACTGTGCGGCGGGCAGAACACTCGCAGAGAGACTCACGCTTGGTACATACTCATACCAGCGAGTAATCGCTCGTCGCCGCCGTCGCGCAATCGCTGCTCGTTAATCGCCGGCGCAGCGGTGGGACAGTTGCCTTAGCTGTAGATTATTATTATATTCAAGTATAATTAGTGTAAGTTACCAGAATGCTTTCAGAAGAACAGGACCAAAAGATTTGCACTGCTTTTGAACTATACCTGGTTTTTGAAAAAGGAATAGCGTGCGAAACCCTAAACATTCATTTACTTCTGGGTTAATTCCAATTTTGAATAATCATCATTGGCTAGCGTTAAATTAGCAAGAAATAGATCATTTATTTTTTGGCACAAACTACTGAAAAATTAAATAGATATAAAACCTATACCACCAAACGCAGTGCTGATTATTTCCATACCTACTCTTCATGGGTTGTGACTTTTCCATCGCTTGGCATTCCTACAATTTTGGAGGTGTGCAACGAGTTAATAGACATAATGCAGAAAATACTTACCTACTCATTTTTGTATATAGTAAGACAGCAATTTAACGTGGAATCATTTCAATTTTAAACATTGAATCCAGAATTGTGCTTTTTACAACCATTCTCTACGAAACTATGCAAAATTCACCCCACGCTGTATTTACTTATTAAACGCCGTCGTTAACATTTTTTCAGCACAATTAAAAAAGCTAAGAGCTTGTTATTTGTTCAGCGGGACCGCTAACAAACCGGTGGTTTCATTATAAAGTTAGAAAAACCCGCTCATGAGTACGGAATATTTTATTTCCCTGTCTCTCCATAGCTTGTTTAATTTTGGTATACGAGAATACGAACCCAGTGTTTCCGCCTGAATATGAGAATAGAGGGTGATTCTATTTTTAAACTGCTATAATATTTAAAAGATAAAATTTTATACGGTCTCCGGTCTACCCTTGCTGAGCAAGGTAAATAGGGTCTAAAATTTTAAAACGTTTAATAATGGGATAATAGCATTCTAAATTTAATCCAGCTGGTTAAAACAAAGGCTGAGTGTTTTGAAGCAACATTCTTCTTCTTTCGTGTCGATTGTACTCTTCCTCGTTGTTTTTTTTTATTGTATGACCCCAGTAGGTGGCCACGTTGATTGCTTCATCAGTGGCAGGTAAACGGGCACTTAGGACACTCCAGCAAGTGGGGCCATCATAAATGATGATATAAATTTATATCTTATTCCATGTTCGAATACTGATGAAAATTATTATAATAACGACAAAAATTGGTTAGCTATACCAGCGATGTTATGTCATCCATAATCTCCAGATATAAATTACAGCGTTATTCGCGTTATACATTCTCGTGTTAAACCCTTTGAGGCGATAACTGGGACGCCAACAATGAGCTCGATCCACAATCCTTTGCCTCCTTTAAGACAAAACTTGTCTGGAGCTTGCACACTGGCTCAAAGGATTAACAGTGGCTTAGTTATGAAGATAAGCATAAAATACAGTAGGTAGATACTTACAGTATTAGACAACGTAGAACTTTTAGAAAAGTAAAGTTCTGGATTGGTCCTTCATGTGGATTATTGGTCCTTAGACTTGAGAGAATAACTATGTCAAAATATTAAGTCTAAACTCTTTCCAAATTGTAACAACTTGATCAATACGGAGTGTTTTCTTCTGACACCACAATCATTTCAGCGTACATTCTTGATTCAATACCACCGCTCATTTAATATGGACAACCCAAAATATAAATTCTCCCCTAGCAATAAAAGCAATAATTTGGGCACAAAATGTGGACATTCTGCGTTGGTCATAAATTTCGAACAACATTTACATCCAAGTCCTGCCAACGCCCTTCTTCGCAGAACCGTAACCGTAACGTTTATAACAAATAGATGGACGTAATTTATTTGTCTATACAAGTTTCTAAAACAGTATATGCATTAATTTTGGCATCAAAATGATCTTGTTCTATCATTTTGATTTAGGATGTATTTATCTCCTCCTCTGTTATCCTGTACCTCATAATGGATAGTAATTATTCAAGATGTCTGGATAGTATCTTCTTCTCTTGTTTCCACACGAGCTCAAGTCGTGATAGTTTGAAGGCTGCCAAAGGAAGGAAGAGGCAAACTGAACAGGCCAACCTGCTACATTTGACCAGCACGCGTAGCATGAACACTGTAGAAACGGGTTTTCTCGCCGGAAGAATAGACAAACTGACAGATTACGATTGTTTATCTGTCATTTTGACTACTCTTCCGTCGTCAAAACGTGTTTCTACGGTGTTCATGCTACGCGTGCAGATGGGACACGAAAACAATACTGATTCTTTTGACAGTTTGTTTTCAAGTAGAGAGCAGGTCGCTTCAGTCTACATTCGCGCGTAAGCGTGTAGTCTTAAATGTGGGTGTGGCGCAAAATCTGAAGATAAAACTTTAGCTTTATTAGATAAAGCTTTAGGCTTTACTCAGGTAGAAAAACTGGTAATGTCGTTTTCTATCAATCTAGTGCCTCGGCCTTTGAGACGAAAGTCTTATGATTTCATCATCGAACACTGAATGTATCGCAGACTGCATCTGCCATGCCATAATGAACCTTATAACGTGCCTTATAAGATCAGTACATTTATAAAGTTCTAGCCTTTTTGGCGTCTCCTTAGCCTTGTAATCTTCATAAAATGGCTTCGAATTCCGGATCGAATGTTTTTCCCTTTCATTCGTTAAATTATTCTGTGTAAGTCTCGTCAAAGCTTCAAATTCGACACAACCCATTACCGGGCTTCCAAAATAAACCGACACCTGTGTACCTACTACCTAGGTACGATAGGTTCTTGGGTTTGTAATAACTTTGGGACCTTAATTATCCTTTATCCGACCCAACATCTCGGCGACGTGTGAGGCTATAAGCCCGGTTCCTATATAGGGCGAAATGCTATATTTATGACTAGTTGGTAAAGTCAAGTTACCGATTTCAGTGGTCACCTACTGAGGCCAATTACACTGGCCGTCAAAACTAAGTATCACACTTTTAAAATTGCAATAACTTTTAAATTACACAAGATATATTTTCGAAATAAAAAGGATAGGAAAAAGACTTTATTTTTTGTATATAAAAACTTTATAGCCGATAATCGTCTTTTAAGGAATGGCTAAAAAAACGATATAAAAAAACACTCTTTTTCAAATTGTTGCAACTTTTGACTCTTTTTGTTTTCACATTTATTTCTAGATCAATGAATTTTGAATCAAAAGCCAAGGTCAAAAAAAAATGTAAATATGGCGTAAAACTGTAGTTATAAATGTGGTTTGTGGTTTTGTCAGTAAGTTAAAAATGGTTATTTTTAGGTTTAAGTTAAAAACGTTAAACGTATAAACTATAATTTCCAAGAAAGCTGATAAAATTTGCTATAAAAAGTTTTTTATTTAAAAACTCTAGCTTCTACAGTTTAGGAGAAATTGCAATTTTTAAGTGTAGTACTAAGTCTTGAAGGCCAGTGTGTAATACGACATGATCACCAAGAAAAAGATCATCATCATCATCATCATCATAATTTCAGCTGAAAGAGTTTCACTGCTGGACATAGGCCTCCCCAAGCACCGCCACTTCGACCGGTTCTGTGCTTCTCGCATCCAGCGCATTCCCACGGCGGTAAGAAAAAGATATCTAAAAAAATATATTCTCTATGTAACATTTCAAATCAACGAAAATTCACATTTGTCATTTGTAGATGTTATAAAATATCTGATTTAAGGGTCCTTGAGGATATGTTTCGTCATTGTTTAGTGAGCACAAAGGAATCGCAACAGTAACCAAGTAACGGTCCGTAGCTTATGGGAACCGAGGATTAATCCTTCATTTCAACGTTATGACCGACTCAACCGTAATCCGGGCCGACTCCGCATTATTCATATAAAGCATACCCCTAATTCTATATTCACTTTCCATTTTTCCGCGTAAAACAATGAAGATTTATAATGTAGGGAGAAATATACTGGATGAAATAGGGTCTGTGAATGAACATTAAAATTTTAAGTACCGCGTCCTTGATTGTGATTTAATCTTTGTTTTACTGTTATGTCTCCAAAGAGTATTAATCCAAATTCGGAATTGGAATTTTTATACGGAAGTTTTAGTCCAAATAAAGAAAAACAATGGGTAATGTTTTTGAATGATCCACCTTAAGGACTAAGTGTGGAAACCAAACCCCATAACGAACGAACGATGGGAAAGGTTTTTTTTTTTAAATAGTTCCAGACCTCGGCATGTATGTGCATGTCTTACCGGTTTTATCTTCTTTTCAAATCACATACAAATGTACATTTCTGTATGTCGTGTCCATATTTGTGTTTAATGAGTTGCAGCCAAGAAGTTCTAATTTTATGTTTATATATATTTTTTTTAAATAAATGTGTTTTATTTTTTTATTTTTTCTTTCTTTTTCATTCTTTCTTTCTTTTTCATTCAAGCTGTTAAAAGACAAAAGGCGCGGAAGGTTTTCATACGAAAAATGGGCTCTTCCTCAGCTACCTTGTATAAAACACCATGCAGGTATATCGGTAGACCACCACCATGCAGGTATATCGGTAGACCACCACCGTCACCAGGTAGGTATCTCATAAGTAATCTCTTGTTCGTTACAAAATGGCAATATTTATGTTACGACCATTTTCCGTGCCCCCAGGTGAGGGAGCGTTTTAGTGAAGTCTCGTAAAGTGGGCCGGCTCTTATATGCTTCATATTTTAACTAAAACTCGCAACCAAACACTTTGCTTACATAAGCAAAGTGTTTTTTTCCTTTTTAACTTGAATACATATTCTCTTCTAGTGATCTTCAACAATATATACATTAAAATGGCTGTTGAAATATCTGAGCTTAATTAACTCTAACACTGTTCGACCAATCACCATGAAAGTTGGAACATTTATGTATTTGGAATATTTTATGGTTTTTTTTTCGACTTGCACACTGACGAAGCCGCAGGCGCAGCTGCAGGCAAAACCTAGTATAGTATAAATAAAGTTACTTTTCGGTCTGTTTGGTTGTGTCCGTAGTTCTTCTACACTATTCAATGGATTTGATATATTTTTCACCATCATAAAGAAAACTTATTCTAGAAGGTTTATATGTATAATACATTCATACTTGACTTAGATGTTACACACTATTATTGATAGAACGATTTTTTTTTTCTTTTTAATTTGTTATTTTGTGTTTCACGAACTGTGTCCAAATAAACATTATTCTTTTTTTCTTTCTTTCTTTATACAGCACATAAACCTCGATGTTTCGATAACAGGTTGCCACTTCAGTAGATTGCACTCGTGCGAGGCAGGGGTGGGTCGTTAGTTAAAGGGTTATATTTCAACGAAAACGTGGTTAGGCTAGTCTTAAAATTAGTGAAAAACTTGCCATGACCTTACACTTGGCAGGAAAAATAGCAATCTCAGGTATGTTGGTTTGTTGCGGGAAAGTCCGAAAGGGATACCGGGACCTTGGCAACAGGCAACTGAAGGAACACGGGTGGGTTTTAGTCAGTAAAAGTCTGACACGCTTCCCACTCCGCTCAGAGCGCGAGAAGACTTTAGATAATTTCCCTTCTCAAAAAAAAAAAACGGTTTGTTGGTTTCAGAAGACAAGAGTTGTAGGCTATCTTTTTGAAGTTATCCCTGGGTAATGTTAAACTCAGCCTAGCGCAGTCCACTGCTGGACATACGCCCCCAAACTGCGCCACAATACCCATCCGCATCCAGTCTCTAGCAGCAACCTTTTTAAAGTCAACCAACACCGTGAGGCAGCCTATGCTTTGAACAGACGACTTCATTCATAAAAAAATAAAAAATAAACGAAGTTAATTAATTTTTTGAACAAAGTTTTAACTTTATTTGCATGTAAATATGTAAATACTATTTTAAACCTTTCCCATCCCTCTCCAAAATTAAAAACACACCTACATATTTAATCAATAAATCTCTTAAACTACAGAACACAAGCGAAACCTAATTAGCCCAAACTAATGCCGTTTTTAATTATTCATGAAGAGACAACACAAAGGGTGAGGACAGACAGCTATATAAAGAGGTACCAGTATCAGCTGATACGGGTTGGACACGGGGGAGTGTGGTGGACACGCCGAAAATGTGCTGGACACGCCAACGATAAATCATAAAGAATGCCCTTCAAGTGTGCCCTTTCTGAACGGACAACAGACCTTTCACCTAAATATGCATGTGGACTTTTGATGTTGGAGATTGAAAAGAAACTGGGTTACAATTGTTTGTTGAAGTTTGGTTTTTACGTAATGATGTGTTGTGTTCTTTGGGGTGAAGTTTTTTTTTAACAGATAAAAAGAGAATCTCTCAAATATAAAAATGAATTCTTGGGGTCACGTCGCTGTCTGCTTGCTAAACTTAGGGAAGGTTTTATCACTGTAATTTTAATCTTTTAAACTTAGATCCAAAATTCATTAAATAAAATATTACAACTAAGAATCATCGTCAGAAACTCAGCAGCTCCCATATTTATAAATTCTTCCGCCCGCGGCTTCGCCCGCGTGGTATGTCGAAAAAAGTAGCCTATGTCCTTCCCCAGGGTACCATCTATCTCCTTGCCAAATTTTGTCGAAATCCGTTCAGTGGTTTAGGCGTGAAAAGGTAAAATACAGACAGACAGAGTTACTTTCGAATTTATAATATTAGTATGGATAGTATGAATTCTTATAACACCAGCAAACCGGCCTAAGTATTCACTGATTATAATTTCACTAAAATAGTTTTAGCCTACTCTAAATCTCACAGCCTAGGGAATAGACCTACGGATCTCGCAGATTAAACTTAGCCAGCCATACAAACTAACCAAGCTAATCTTCCTGTTTAATAATCTATGACATATCACGGTCCTTCGAGAGTGGCTTAAGGTGAGCACCACTTTGAAACATCTATTATTCAGAACATGAAGTGACATAGGAAACTTGATAAGGAAAATCAATTCGGAATTAATGGTTAGGTATTTGTTGTTAAATGGGAAAGTTTCGATAGCGAGATGTCTGTCGTAGAGTTCTGTTACTTAAACTTTGATATTAGATTTGAATTTAGCTTACAAACTATTAATATTTTGGTAAGTAGTTATTTCGTAGTCAAAGAACCAATATTTTCTGAAAACACTGCTACACTACTCTTAAAAATGTAAGGGTAAAAAATCCACCGGGCAAGATTGAAGTCAACAGCAGTTCAATTAATTACTTTTTTAAATTCGGCAAGGTAAACCAAATATATTTTAGGAAAAGATTCAATTTAGACTAAATACGTACGTATAATTTACTTTACTTCGGAAATAGCAGAAAATAACTTGTTCGTCCATAAATAATATTCAGCTTTCTATTTCAATACCTACATATCAAGAATTCTAGTCCATCAACGGAATTTAATATCATACCAATCGATCTTTCAAGACCTTTCAAGTTTGTATTGTACGTGTACCCACATATTATAAGTACCTACACGCTTCTCAGAAACGGCGATACATCTTTAGAAATTCTCGTAAGTCCTTGTATTACTGCGAGGCGATAAAGTAGTGATAGATGACATTCCACTGAGAATGAAAAATGTGTATGTCACTTAATCGTGAAAAATAAGTTGAAAAACAAATGTGGTTTTATTGAAAACAAGTCTTATATTTTTTCTCTCAAATGTTGTAGAAGTACCAGTCTTACCTACCAAGGTAGGACTGGTACTTCTACAACATTATTAGGTATCGTTAACCAGGAAGTGGGTTGTGGAGGTCAGATACGCGGTCAGACTATGTAATTATTGGTTTACTGTCTCCAGTTAGACTGGAAGCCGACTCCAACATAGTTGGGAAAAGGCCCGGCAGATTATGAAACATTGTGGATTTTAAGTAGAACATTAAATTAGCAGTTATAGTCAGAATTATAAATCTCTTTTATAGCTCCCCATTTCCATTCATTTTGGAGCCAGAATCCAGTTGTAACTCAGTATCTATAGGAACTGAAGCTGATTCGGCAGCTGAAGTTCCTTTTTTGAGTGCGAAAAATTTAAATAAAAAAATAAAACGGCCTGTGTTGTCTCACACTTTAATGACCAAGGGGATTTTCACGTAACTAACATAAAAAACCTACTTACCTCAAATTCCATCAAAATTCTTGCGGTGTCCCGGAACCATGAATAATTTTTATCCGTACCCTGATCTATTCTTCTTTATCTCGAATCGACGATTGAACATTCGTATAGGTGCCTAACTAGACTACATTGGCCCAGCATGTGGCCAAATAAAATAAAGCCTGATCTGTTAAAATATAAGGTCGATGCTCGCTTGACATAAACAATAAAAGATGTAAACAAGACAATCAACACATCATTATCTAAGTTCGTTCATTTATTCTCAGCACTTGTTGTCACACTGTGTTGAAAGCATTTCCACTCGTTGATTAAGTAACATATCGTGTCGGTACTCGTCCTTCTACGCAATCTTCAAAAGAATGTACGGTTAGGATAAAAATTACTACAACATATTTTTTATCGGAATAAAATACTGGGAAATCACATTCTACGTTTGTAAGAACGAACTCGAGTGACCCGAGTGTTATTTTTTTTGTAATGTATGTAGCTGATGCTTATATCTCCGAAACGGAGGAAATAACCAGAATATTGCATACGGATTGGATGCCTTGCACACGGATGTAACTACGATGATGCGGACGCCTTGTCATTTCGCTCTTTTGACCTTATGCTCCCCCAACGGACGACGACGACTACTTTCTACGACTATGATTTTTTTACATACTTCGTATAGCGAGATTTAAAACCGTTTCTTTTTTCAAAAAAAACGGCACTTGATTTGAAAAAATCGAATAGGTCATAAAATCATAATTAAATAGTTACATAACCGTGTGCGACGAATGAAAAAAACTAATTTGCCACTTTGCCTACCAGATTATATCCTATGATATATGTATTTATGTTTGATATTGGCTATTCGAAGCGATTTCAAGCAAAAAACGACACTTTATTTAAGCTCCTAACTCTTCGAGACCCTTTTTTTGACCCACAGTGCGCCACCACCTTTCTTATACCTTATACGGCCACCATAGACTACATGCAGTGTTGTCTCTCCTTCTTCCTTTAATCCCTTCAAAGGATTTTTATAAGATCGCTTCTACAGATGAGACCGCCAGCTGTGTCATTCTATTTTGTTCATCAAATAGTCCGATGATAGTTTATCTTAAAACACCTTAAAACACCATTTACTATCTCTCTGTCTTCTTTTTGACCGCTTCGTTTGAGGTTCGCAAACGTATCGTGACGCATTTTCTTCGTTTCACATGACGTCACTCCTAAAAACGGACCGGACATGGCATGTCAACTGTCACTTCAGTACCGACAACATTTAACACACCTGAGGAAATGTCTCAGGTATACAGAAAAATGTTTGTTTGTAACGTTTCATTCTAACAAACGTACGGTCCGCGACAATAAGATATAAATAATAGCTTTTTTTGCGTCCATATTACGATGAAATTACAGCATGAGCAACCAAAATGAGTGTTTGTTATGTTGGTGTTACTGTTTCGAAATGTTTTTGAATTTGGAACGCTGTACTTTGAGTTTTCAATGTTGCCAACATAATACTATTGAAGTTAGTTTCTCACACGAAATAATGTTGTTGTGAACATTTATTTTATATGAATGCGTTTTGAACATTTATTTTAATGATCGATTTTGTTTGCTATTTATATACACGCGTTTTTGTTAGCCTGAGGCAGGAAGATGTAGCCTAATTGGTAATCCAAAGGGCAAAGGTCTCCGATTTTACCTTTAATTAATTATTATTAATAATCATAAATATTCATCATAACGATTTACTAAATTCGAAATCTCAAATAATTTCTACCTCAGCACTTACGAATTTGAAGCACTTTTAGATTTTCAGTTTAGACATAAAAAAGTTTCCTAGATAAAAATCGACAGTAATAAATCATTTCAGATTTTTCTGTATATCTTGGCAAAACTATCATAAAGATTATATTTTTTCTACACGAACCATTTATAGAATGATTGGAAGTTCCAAGCGATCTAGTTTCAACTAAGGAGAAAGAAAAGGAAAACTATTTTATTAAATAAAAAATTCTACTACCATTAATCAAAAGAAACATTTCACATTTAATAATCATTTCAAAAGAAAAACTTACTGCTACTTCTCCCACAAGCTAAGTGGTCACACAGGAAATCAATTTACCTTTTTCGAACGTCCATTGTTTAAAAAATACAATGGCTTTTATTTCCAGACAAAAAACTGAGGGTGATAAATCAACTCCCCTTATTATAATGGAACTAATTGACAATGATCTACACCAGAAAAGGGTATCCTGCCTTTTCCCCGAAAATTGTTTGGCAGATTATCACTTGCCAACCAACGTTTCGCCGATGTTTCACTTTGACAACTAACGATTAGCAAATTTTTGTATGACAACGTTTCATTTGGTAGAATTATTATTAAGCTGATTATTATTATGACACAAAACGTTTGGGACATATATCATTAGTCAAACATTTCAATCTTAGGTTACGATAGATTAGGTTAGGTTAGAGTATGACAAACAACGCACGAGCCGAGCGAGCGAAGCGAGCTTGCCGCGGCAGCGGCCGGCGATGTGCCAGAAGCGAATCGCTTTTGTAAAAGGAAACAGTTAGGTTAGGTCAAATTAAAGATAAAGTAAAAATACACCTTCATATTTTTCTTCTATATAATTATTAGGTATATTTATTTTGATTCTTTTATGTAACTAAAAAACCGTTTCACGAACCAAAGTAATGCGGGCGTCATTCAAGAGGCAGTACTGTCTCTTGAATGACGCCCGCTTTCTGGCGTTAGACACACGTTGTTGAACAATTGTCTATGATTTTGTGGTTACACCCTATCTTCATACATACATAGCCCTGCCCTAACTACTATAGAACCTTCAACGTTAGTACAGCATTATACTATTGACCGATACCGCTGTACCGCCTTCGGAATGCGCGGCGAGGCCCGAGGCGGGGGGCGGGATGCCGTGAGCGTTGACGAATGAGCGGCGGGATACCATGAGCGTTAACGAATGAGCGGTCAAACTATAACTAATGCGTGCACTGACGGGACAGGTGCACTTAGATCTGTGAGGTTATTTCCTGATAGGACCGTCTTAGATAATAACCTGCATGGTCTCATATCGCCTGACTAAGATTATGCCTTTTTTTTTTGAGGTTTAGAAATCATCCAATGACTTTTACCGATCTGGGCGGAGCGGAGGGGCGTGTCAGACTTTTACTGACTATAACTCACCCATGTTCCTTTAGTTGCCTATTCCCAAGGTCCCGGTATCCCTTACGGACTTTCCCGCACCAACCAATCAAGATTATGCCTGGACTTTAAAAGAAACTGTGACCTCTGAGTTTGTTTCGATCTTTCCTTTCAGAGTAATCATTTATGAATCATATTAAAAACATAAGTGTAAAAGTGTTTTTATTTCAACTACAGAAATAAATATCATTTATAAGGGTAAAATCGCTATACAGGTACAAGTTTAATACATAATCTATGAACAGATGTTTCAGTGATAAATGTGGTACAAATAATATCTCTCCATTTGGAACGTTTTAATTTCAGTAATTTATAGACTATTTGTATCAAATTGGCATAATTTACTGGTATGAATTGTGTATGTAATAGATTGGGGAGTTATTCATGCTTATTGTTGATTTAACGATTAATAGTTGGTGTATGGGATTATTTTTTGGAAGTACCTAATTCTCTAAAATGTTATGGGAATCGGCGAAATATCGTATTTTAGCACAAATACGCTTTAAAAGAAAACTGTCCGTGAAAGAAAAGTTTTGGAGTGGTCGAAGTAGCGATGCTTGGGGGGCCTATGTCCAACAGTGAACGTCTTTCGGCTGAAATGATGATGATAAACGACAATAATTAAACGAATCGGCTGAAATCATAGTGTGAATAATTAAGTTATGTGATTTGAAAACAATTATCACTATTCTCTACGGTTTCATTTATTGGCTTCATATTACCGACATAACTCTTTTCCTGACGTTAATCAAAATCAACTCCAAAAACTGGAGACCACATTTTTATCACATTACAAACCATTGTTGGTCGTAAAAATAATAATTAAAATGGCGTACTAAGCCATCATTACGTACGTCACTATAGCTATTAAAGGAGCAAGTTCCTACCTAGCTATATTACTGCTTACTCCTTATGATGCCTATCATTCAGGTTAATTGTTTACTAGCCTTATGGGTCGTAATGGGTCATTTGTATGGGTACGACATGCCGTTTGTCATTTGTTTTTAGATAAGTTTAGTATGATGGTAATCCCAGACGTTTGTGTTGTTACTTCTGATTGAATTTATTACTTTTATTGTGTCATAAATCTTCAGAGTCTCATTTACGATAGGACAATTGAAGTAGATACATAATGTAGGTACTCGTACTTTGAATTAATCCATCTTGGATTGTAAATACTTCCACGTGTTATTAGATCGTTAGGGTTCATGCGTAGTATTGAATACGAGCTAGACTGCTCCAAGGGAAGCATAATCGGCCTATTATGTTCCCACTGCTGGAACACAGGCCTCTTCTCTGTGAGAGGGAGTGAGCAGCGCCACGCAGGCCCAGTTCGTGTTGGTGGATGTCACATGTCTTGGAATTTTTGATTCTAGAACATGCCGGTTTCCTCACGATGTTTTTCTTCACCGTTTTGAGAGCAGTAGTGATGAAAATATTTACACAAAGTAAAGCTCCTATCTGGATTCGAACTCACGACCTATATATAGCTCGTAACTCGGGGTCGTTACCACTGGGCCACCACTGTTCCAGCATAATCAGCCTATAATGTTCCTAGTAGTGGCTGGTGGATATCACATGTCTTCGAATATTTGGTTCTAACATGCCGGTTTCCTCACGATGTTTTCCCTCACCGTTTTGAGAGCAGTGGTGAGTTAAGTATGATAGACCACGAATGAAACAGATCCATAATTAACAAAATTGAAAACTATTTAAAATTCCTCTTGACGCCTTTAATGACATCGTAATAAGAACCACTTGCCAATTCAATTAAAATCAGATCAAAATTCCCGTTTATCAATATCCTCTTCTACTGATTAAAATGTTAAGCGTAACGAGCAATATCCAATTATTGAACAATAATTAAGAAGCAACTGTTCACTTCACGAATTACACGATATTAAAATTTATCCAATTTTATCTTAATTGCGTTATTATAGTTTAAGAGGAGCTCGTGGCTAATTATTAACAGCCGCACAGGTCATTGCATCATGTTAAGCTACGCTTGCCGGCGTTTGTCTGTGGATGAGTGACCATCTTTACACACCGAGACTCCTCCGTGTCTCGGAAAGCACGTTAAGCCGTTGGTCCCGGCTGTCATTCGTGGATCTTTGACAGTCGTTACGGGTCGTCAGAAGCCCGAAAGTCTGACAACCAGTCTTACCAAGGGGTATCGTATTACCCAGTTACTGGGTTGTGGAGGTCAGATAGGCAGTCACTCTATGTAAAATACTGGTATTCAGCTGCATCCGGTTAGACTGGAAGCCGACCCCACTAAAGTTGGGAAAAAGCTAGGCAGATTGATTGCGTTATTATAGTTTAACACATGCTGATGGACGCTTCAAAAATGTATTGAATTAATTTTAAAATGTGGTTCGAACTGCATACCGTTCGTCAGGCTGTCGTTTCGAAAATGACACATTTTTGACTAACTGATTTGCTCCTGGGATTTCAGGTTTCAGATTTGTTAACAGCCTCCGGAGAGGATTCCTTTGATAATATGAATAGAATGAACGCTATCCCGTATCACGCTATAGATACTGATTTTTCGACTTTCAGGCTTCTGACTACCCGTAACCACTATCAAAGATCTTCGAATGACATCCGGGACCAACTGCTTAACGTGCTTTCTGATGCACGCAGGGTATGTAATGAGTTGTCACCCATCCTCGGGCCGACCTCTGCAAGCGTTGCTTAACCTTGAAGAGCGACCCGTGTGGCTGTTAATGTACCTACAATAAAATATCAAATATGAACTAAATCATTTAAATCAACTTCAATCAACACAAACGAAACACCGTTGTCTACGATTGTAGACAACGGTGTTTCGTTTGTGTTGATGCCGCTTTGTGATTACAAAGCGGCATAAAATGATCATGTTCATAATTCTATTTAAAAGCAAAATGTGGGTTATTTCCCCTGTAAAATAGCTTTACCCGATCCCACATTGTTTGAGCAATATTCACTTCATGTCACATGAGTAAATACTGAACAGAGAACACGCTTTTTCAAGCCAATTGTTAATATACCGCTCTCATTTGAATGTTCTCTTCTAGATAACTGTCAAAATTATGTAATTCGATTTTTGTGTTTTATTCGCCTCTGCGGTCTAGTGGTAAGACCACCTGTCTCAGACCCAGTTCAATTCCAGCTGGGCAAAATTAAAAAAGCATTATTTATGCCTGCACCATTCAAAGATTTGAATAAAATCTGCAGTCAGTGAGGCATCAATCAATCCCCAATCGTTGCGCTTTTATAAGGCAAAATTATCTGCGTATTAAAATTGAACGCAAGTCAAGAGATCCGATTGGCAGTTGGTAATTCAGTCAACCAACCACAGCAGTTTACAAGCGCTTGACTATTTGTTTGTGTTGATATTCGTTACAGAAACCGGGCGTCAGTCTCTGTAGTTTACATACTCCTGCCCACAATATGGAGCCGTGACGCGGCGCTTCAGTTAATGGGTTTCAGTTTAAATGTGCTGTTTCACGCCAGCACGACAATTAAGCTTGAGGCATGGCTATTGTATTGATATCTGTAGGTAGTGTGGGTACCATTAACGTAGAGGTTCACAGAAATGTAGGATGATTTATTTATGATTTTCTAGGTCGTATTGTTAAGACTCTGAACAGACATGATTTTCACGATATTTTTTTAATGCGGCGAATCGATAATTGAACGAGAATTGACAATAAAATTGACACACATGAACGAGAAGAGAGAAGAAATATACATAACTCTCTCTCTCTCACTGTTTCACACTAAACCTCTCTTATTCCTAATTTTTTAAGAAGTTTTACACAGACAAATTTGTCTTTATCTTTATTGTAAGTTCAAAAATAAACTATACTGTTTTAAAACCAAAATACAACAGAAGGCATATTTTTCTCTTCTTTTAGTGATTAGATACAGAATAGTATCCGTGACGTACTTTCAACAACGCTTTGGTACGCAGCATTGCGTTGTTGAAAGTACGTCACGGATTTATTTAAAATTCATACGAAATTCGCCACATATTCCTTGATTTTTATGCATGTATTATGACGTCTTGTACGTGTAGGCCTACTGAAGTCGTATATTACCTACCTTCTTCTTCAATTTTTACAGTAGATTTTTCCATCATGGTTGACACTTCATTTGTTTATTAAAATCAAACCAAAAGTATTATGAACTCGGAGGCAACTTTAGGATGTAAAATAATGGCGCGATGGCGCGTCGTGTTCCACGCAAGCCTCAAAAAGATGTCAGCACAATTGGCAATAATTCCTACGTATAATATAAATTATACTAAAAAAAATTAAAATTATTTTTTCTAAATTTATATTTTGGCGTTGTACTAAATAAATGATGTACCTATGTAACTAAACTTCCTCAGTCGTATGACTAAATGTAAACTACATTATGATGTGCCATAAAAATAAATACGAATATTTGCTCCCGAAATTATAACATGTATCAGAATAAATATCTACGTTAATCTAATAGCGATATCAAACGGGTCATATTTATTTACTTCGTATAGTGCCACTTTCATCTTCAGCTACTCACATTCCCGGATTCTTGTAATAAATATTTAAATGAGAAATAGTTAAATAAAGATAGTCCGGGTATCATCGCTTTCAATTCGGGTTATTCCCAAGAGTAATAATATAAAGCTCAAACATAGCTTATATTTATGTGTTGTTGTCCAAAATCTTGCTATTATTATTCATGGGAACCGTATTATGATTGACACAAAATAAGTGTATGAAACGCTGCAAGCGAAAGCAAAATTGTCGAGTTTTATGAAAAATCCTTCAAATCTGTTTCTTTTCTTTTCAGATCGGAAATTTTCTTCACCAATCAACGGCACTAATGAAGCAATCCGCAAACGGGATATTGGAGTAGCAGCCGTTCGCGCCACCTTCCGCGCGCAATAAAACAACATACCCCTGCTGACACCGCCAGAAACTCCACTCAAACAAAAATAAACCTTAGCACAACGGCACACAGACCACAGTCTCCCAACATCCCGCAGTCAAATGGCTCTGCTCCGAATTGAAAACACAATCCAAGCAATATGTCAATTAAAGCCTATTCTCAATTGTAATCAAGCGCGCCATTCTAAGACCAAAAAGCTACGCGACGAGGTCGTATTTCAGACTTGATTCGTTAACGTAATTTAGGCATCGCAGCTTAACAAAGGGATAAGCAAAACCAATGTATGGTTACGTCAGGATAACGAACAAATTAATCGTCACCCAAACCAGGGATTCGTATGGCGACTCAAAGTCATAACTCCCACTGTTCACAGCCTAGCTTTGTTGCTTTACCTTCGTGTCTTCTCGTACTGGCGTCTATTCTGTTGCAACCGGCGCTTGCCTCGGTTGAACTAGAATCAATCCTAAGTCCAGAGTTCAACGTAAGCAACCCAAACTCCACAGTCAACTGGACGTTTCTAGACGACAACTCCACATTCTTGAAGCCCGGTCACATAAAGCATTCAAAATATTCCATACCTACCACTATTTTCTTGGTCACAGTATTTATGATAGTCATAGTCGGAACTATAATAGGAAACGTACTAGTTTGTGTTGCAGTGCGCTTAGTTAGAAAATTGAGACGGCCTAGTAATTACTTGATAGTGTCGCTGGCAGTGAGCGACTTGTGTGTGGCGTGTATAGTGATGCCAGTGGCCACCGTGTACGATATTATGGGAACGTGGCCTTTCGGACCGGTAATATGCGACTTTTGGGTGTCAAGCGACGTTTTATCCTGTACTGCTAGTATCCTCAACTTATGTATGATCTCTGTGGATCGATACTATGCCATAACGAAACCTCTAGAGTATGGTGTGAAAAGAACACCTCGAAGAATGCTCTTCTGCGTCTTCATCGTATGGGTTAGCGCGGCATTCATATCCCTCCCGCCGGTCCTGATCCTAGGTAATGAGAAGACTGAAACCTCCTGTTCTGTGTCACAGAATCAGGCGTACCAAATCTATGCGACTTTTGGTTCGTTCTACATCCCGTTGACTGTAATGGTCGTGGTCTATTATAAGATATTTAGAGCTGCTAGGAAGATTGTGAAAGACGAGAAACGTGCTCAATCGCATCTGGAGACGCACTGTTACTTGGAGATAAATGTGAAGAATGGTGGAGCGGCGGAGGCGAAGCTCTTGGGCAACCAGCCGGCGCAGCCTCCCCCAAGAGGATCCACAGCTAGTACCAATACAACGGTGAGCTTATTCATATAATTAATTTTTTTTTTTTTTTTCATTTGCGTCTTCAATCACTGAGGGTTAGCCCATCAACTTTAATATTCTACATTGCAAGGCGGAGCCAGATCAATTAAAATTTTCTAATACCTTCGCAATGGTAAATAAATATTTAAATAAGAATCTATTAAGGGCTATTATGGGTAATTTAGGGCTAAATAACATAGCTGAGAAGTCAGCTATGTTATTTAGCCCTAAATTGTTTACTGAATAAGTAAAACATGCATCATCTCATCACATCTCGAGCAACATCCGTTACGGATTAAAGGAAGAGGGCTTTTGGTATATAACTACGGAAGTAATCTTGTTGTCTACCGTATGAGGATTTGAAATCCATAAATATTTTAGGAATATTTTTCATCCCTGATATTTCTATTTTCAAATAATCACCAGGTTGTCGCATGCCACTTTGTATTTGTTCACCCTACTTGCCTTCCAAACTTCTTTGAACTTATCCGAGTTTCTTCGAATTTTCCGACAGAAAAACATGGATTTCTCGACATAGCCGACAGCTGATGCTGTATTTGAATATGAAAATGTGCATTGTGTAACAAATTTATTTTTGTTACAGTGTAGCGTAGAAAAAACAGAAAGCACAATTGGGAGGTGCTTCAGCGGCCAAAGAAAGTCGAACGAGTCCCAGTGTCCGATGTTGCAACAACCAAAGACTCCCACGAATCCTATTCACACCATAAACCGGTCTCCAACACAGCTGGTGCCCGGGAAACTAACAGTTAAGGAGAGGCAAAGACAACCCTCAGAGAGCAGTCAGAAGAATACGACGAACAGAATCCGATCATCGCTCTCAAATTTTGCTCATAAAAGCCATATCGCCAAAGACTTACTGCACCCGCAGAACGCAGTGCATCAGAAGAAGCTACGGTTCCAATTAGCCAAAGAGCGCAAAGCGTCCACAACGCTAGGTATAATCATGTCAGCATTCGTCATCTGTTGGCTACCATTCTTCGTGTTAGCCCTGCTCCGACCGTTTGTCAAAGAAGATGCGATCCCTGACGCAGTGAGTGCACTCTTCCTCTGGCTGGGCTACCTAAACAGTTTGCTCAACCCGGTCATATACGCGACTCTAAACCGAGACTTCAGAAAGCCGTTCCAAGAGATCCTCTTCTTCAGGTGTGGCAATCTGAATCACATGATGCGTGAGGAGTTCTACCACAGTCAGTACGGTGATCCTGATCAACACTACTGTGTGAACAATACTACGAAAATGCATAACTATGAGGAGGGTGTCGAAATAGTTTCTGCCATCGATAGGGAGGAGACACGAGCTTCGGAGAGTTTTCTATGATCGTCAATGCCAGAGGTCGATACAAGAGACCTAGATACTGTGATCTAATTAAGACTTTTTTTATATAGAACCGCGGTCTAACAGTGTTGATTTTGTCGATTTCATTCGTTTTAATAACTTGTGTATTATAAAAGGCTGTTTCTACCCAACTAGTCGTTACTTATGTAAATGTACTCGAGGTTTCGTTTGATGATGTAAAATACATAATAGTAAGCCATTTTATATCTGCAATCAGAGATTGTGACACGTGTTTTAGATAAAATAGTTGCTATTGTAAATATTTAATAATATTTAATAATGCGATGACAGTGACGTTGCGTTGTCATTATTGTTATCTGTCAAGTATAAATTATATTCGATTCGGTGTTCTAGAAACATTTTCTCTTTGCAAATATAAATGGACCTCAAGTAAGTTGTATGATTTTAATATTAAGTAGGTTTCGTAAATCACATGGTACATTACGTCACTTTATTCATAGATAGAATAATAATGGGATGTGAATGTATTATTATTATTTAATAAATTTGGAATGACCAAAGAGGTATAATATTAACTTAAAACGCGAGGTTTTATAAGTAAAAGATGTTGTGAATTTGATAAACTTTAATAATAGAAGTGTATTATATTGTTAAAATAATAAATGATGTTTATGACACTAAGTTAGTCAGAAGTATTAATCCATGTGATAGTAGATATAGAATTCTATTCTTGGTTAGGTTTCATAACTTGTTTTGTATAAATCTTTTATTTTTATTTGTTTATCAGGTATATTTTCACATAATATAGTTTATATGTATAATTTCATGTAAATATAAAGAAGCAAAGCATCTTTCAGAACTACATGTGGTTGAAGTAAAAAAATAATAATAGGCACTGCCAGATTAATAATAATTAAACAATATTATAAAGTGTAATAGCCATAGGATCGTAGAAAATACATTTGGCTTTATATCTTTAAGTGCATAGTCACTGAGCTAGACTAGCTGTCAGCCTGTCGTACGTCATTAGTAACTTTACTTTATATTATAGAGCTCACAATGCCTTGTATAACTTTGACAGAAACTGTGGTTCAGAGTTGCCTTCTTATGATATTCATTTTCTTCTTCATGATTTATTAAGAGTAAACTATTCTACTATTGTATGTGTTATAAAGTATATATTCGTTATTACGTAATTATATTTTATTTTATTCACTTCTATTTCAAATTAGATTAACTTAGAACAAAAGTCAGTGTTGTAAATATTGTTAATAATACTAATGACATTATGATTATGATTAATAATAAAACGGTTAATAAGTATAAATAATAAGTGAATATATTGCAGAAACCGTGTGGGGAAACTACGCTTGGAAAAAATAATTTGACAGTTCAATTGATGTTTTTATTAATAACGTACATACTAAAATTTCTTTGGTGTAGTTTCTTTCCATTTGTGAATATTGTGGTTGTTAATAAATAGATGTATTAATAATAAATGATTGACCACACATTTCTCAGTACTTCTAGGTCTAAAATTCATTTTGTAAATCTTATAATTAGGATTAATGCCATAATCTGCCACCAAAATATATTTTTCAATATCTATGTTTTTTGAAAGTTATATTTTGTTCGTTAATAAACGTTGAAGTATTTTAAGTTTCAGTAAATGGGTAATATGGTAGCAAATAAATATTTTCCATCTGCGATTGAGAAATATATCTTAATTTATACTTAATATTATTTTCAACGTTTTAAAAGCTGGAATGGTTAAGTCACAAATGTTTTTTTTTTTAATCTTTGTAGGTTTCAGAAAAATGTCAGTAATAATATATGTTAATTTCCATCAGAGAAGTACCCACTTATTGCAACATCGTTGCAAATAGCAGTATTAGCAGTATTATTTTAATCTTACTTCAGTGGGGGAAAGAGATGGAGCTATACGTCCTATAGAGCTTCATCTGTTTCCTACACTGCAGTAATATTAAAATAATACTGCTGCAAGTGGTGGTGGTAGGCCTCCTGGTCTTATCAAGTCTTAGATCAGTGAACTGGTTGGTGGAAGAAAACCTAAACGTGTTTTCCTAAAGTTAACAGGAGATTTTTTTTTTCTCTTTTCTTTTTCTGCATTCGGCTTTCTTAGCCATAATCAGATAATCTAGTAAAATAAAGTAAAAATTAAGAAGTATTCCACTGAATAATCTCCCAAATTAACAAAAGGCTTTCATAAATCTGTTTAACAATCGGGTCAAGAGGTCTGGTACCTACAGAGATAATTATAAAGAACCCTGCAGGCGGGGTTCCTTTATTGTCTCCTGATTGTCAACTTCCTCTTGCAGCTTTATTTTCATCTTAAACCAAATTGTAGAACAGTTTCTGAGCTCAGCGTTGGTAAAAGTAAAATGAAAATTGGCAAGATTTCTAGCGAGGCTCACAACCTAAAGTAAGCTGGACGCCCTGAAACATCGTCACTCGAATGTATGCATATTTATTTGCTTTCAAGACATGCATAATGTAGTAGACAATACCAGAAATTGATAATGTCTGGTAGTGTGTACTCCATTATCTCATATTTCACTTCAACCTTTTCCAAAATAATTATTTGACACAATAATATCATTAATGACTTAACATCCATCTTTCAAAAACAGTTGTTCACCATAATTCCAAAGTTTACGTTTACCTCTATAAATTGTAAATAATTAAAAGTTTATATTAAATAGAGCTCTTTAAGTACAAAACACCGTTACGTTTGTTAATTCAAGATTTATTTGTGTTCCGTAGTATTGTATTTATTCTGTCGATAATCTAATGTAAGGTAGAGGTTACAACATTGAATGTATAAAAATTAAAAGTGTAAAATATAAAATGTGTACATTCCTTGTTGTGGCACTATCGATATAGTTTATGTACACATTTGTGAATATTGGCTATTTTAAAGTATGTATGTTGAAAGACTACCTGTAAATTTTTGTGTAGGCGTAGCTTTTCTTGTATTTTCAAAGTCAACTCCATAAATAAGCAACCTCAGTAAAGCATTTAACAACCCTAACATGTAAAATTATTGTAATGTATGTTATATCTATTGAGGAAGGTGTTAAACAGTTTTCCATGTTTAATAAAGCAAGCAAAAGCTATATTATAATATAGTTTTCCGAAACACAAAGAGGACCTTAGTAATGATGGTATGTCACAGGGGTCCATATTCAGGCCGTTACAGCATTCATTTTTTTACCTGTAAATAAGTCCTCAAAAACGTATTTCTAATTTCAATATAAATGTATACCTCATGGTATGAAAAACAATTGCCTTAATTCACAATTGTGTACATTTTTAGCATTGACGTCGTGTTACGTACCTATGTAACAATGTACATTATTAATGTATGGAAAACTTTCATAGTAGCGAAACGAATGGAATTCTTATCTTTTGGCATTGTTGTATTTTTCTTATGTAGGGGTCCTAAAAGCGACGAAATAAAAATTAGATTCGATGTTGTTTTGTTTTATTTTATCCTTCAAAAATACTCAAATACATAATACACCGTAATGTTTTGAGAAACCAATGAGACTTACACTGAGTTATATCAATTTATTTATTAAATAAAGAGGAGGCGCCTAAGAAGGATATAATATAGTGACATATTGGTGACGTTCTTCAGAAAAGTCAGGTGCGTAGTACTCGCCGGCTTGCGTGTATGACCAGTAAACGAAGCAAAAGGAGTATGTCAGGTGGCGTTCTATAATGCCTGGATATTAAGAGAAATTAGGATCTTGACCAGCGCTGGAATACTATCGTGCAAAGTCACCGTTTGCAAATAGTAATCGTTTGTGTAGCGATTAGGTACCTCATATAAATAAATAATAACATCATCATTAAATACATAATAACAGCTTCTTTTAATTATGGTAGAATGTCTAAAGAATGGCTTTTTCAAGTGAAATGGCCGTAAGCAACAACTTTTAAAATGGGTAAATAATTAATGCTTGCGTCATTAACTCAGTCATTATCATAAACAACAGATCTTTGGCAATGACTTTACGAACTTTACCTACGTTTATTTCTTAATACTTAATTATACAAAACTGAGTTCATTGACCCAAGCCAGCTGCTTAATTTAGTCATTAGCATTACAAAAATATGCGTTGGCAGGTCGAGCAGAGCGCACCTACAGTTGACGACCAGCCGAACTATTAATAGATAAACATTTTATTTGTGAATCAGTAAATGTTCCTGTCTTGTAATGTCGTGTGAAAAGTTTTCAGTATAAATGTGGATGGCTATAAGAGTACGGAAAGATCAGTCAATGGATGGACTGTGAGAAAGATGATAATTTTATTATGATTTAGGAGTATAAGGAACAGGGAGTAAAGTTCACTCATCCACCATAGAAAAGGGAGAATCCTCCTACCAGACGGGTTTTGTGTCTGGCGGGCAACTGCCCAATGATTGTTATTGGATTCTTGTATATATGTCCACTGCACGGTAAACTTTAATTGCGCGATGCAGGATTTATGTGACATCAGGAATTTTGTGTGACGTCAGGTCTTCGATGCGTAGTTCGCATGTGGCGATGTAGATACCGCCACAATGGCTAGAAAAGGTGTGACGGGTGAGATGACGACTTGTCAAATTTGTACAATAGGCCTCTTATGACAGCGGTATAATTTGAGCGGGCAATTTTGAGCATTTTCTGAGGCTTAGAACCCTGTGCTTTTACAGATAATGTATCATCAAAACGGAAAATATAGGGGCATAGAACTAGTTGATATTTACTTTACTGTAAAAAATCATTGCTCTAAGGGCCTAAATAATAAACCAGAGAGCAAACAGGCGAGAGCGTTTGTATAGAGAGGGGACCGACCCAATTTCCTCTTAAAGAAATTCGTTCAAATAATAATAATGTATATAAAAAAGAAGGGGAAAGAATCATAGGGCATCAAAAAATTCGTACGCATCGCTGTTAAGAGGAAAAGTGTCCAAAAGGCTGGCAGCATTGCCACGTTGTATGGCCATGCTGATTCTTTGGCCAAAAACTAGGCCAGCACTCTGGCCTATTTTTTTTCTTTCTTAGACATTATGTACTAAATCCAAGCGTCGCACAGTGTAAAATAACCCGTATCTAGCGTCACTTTATTCATTTGAACATGCAATATTTTTACACGACAGCTAGATAAAGTACCTAACTGTATGATTTGATAATAATTTGCGAGTAGGTGTCGATATTTTTCAAACTATAACATCGAGAAATTGACATTGAGTTTATTCGCCTATATTTCTTTGTTTGATTAGAGGTGTCTCACGGATGAAATTTTAGATAGACATACAGACGCAGTTGTATTAATACCAACAGTGTTTTAGTTATCTTAGAAGGTGAGTTTAAAAGTTACACATGTATTACTGAGGCTTCCGGCGACTGGGACCACAATTAACTAGGACCGCGGTCCCAGTCGCCGGATCCGTAAAATTTACAGGTTTATTTTTCTTTTGTTTTGTATATTTAATTAATTTATTAATTAAAAGAGGAGCTCGTGGCTAAGTAATAACAGCCGCTCGGGTCGATCAATCAGGTTAAGCTACGCTTGCCGGGGTTGGTCCGTGGATGGGTGACCATTTTCACATATCGAGATTCCTCCGTGCCTCGGAAAGCACGTTAAGCCGTTGGTCCCGGCTGTCATTTGTGGATCTTTGACAAGCGTTACGAGTCGTCAGAAGCACGAAAGTCTGACAACCAGTCTAACCAAGGGGTATCGTATTACCCAGTTACTGGGTTGTGGAGGTCAGATAGGCAGTCGCTCCATGTAAAATACTGGTATTCAGCTGCATCTGGTTAGACTGGAAGCCGACCCCAACATAGTTGGGAAAAGGCTAGGCAGATGATGATGTTTTGTATATTTAATTACGCATATATTAAGACATTAGAAAATGTATCCGCATGTATCCGAGCTGAAACATCTTTTTTTCTTGTTCCCTGACTCTTGCTCTAAATAAATCAGTTGTATTCCCGTGCACCAATTTGCGCATGTCTTTCAAAATTATTTTTTTCGTTAATTTGACAAAAATGAAGAAACTTGCTATTTTCCAAAAGTTTCGCAGGACGGACCGATATCAAAGCATCTTAGACTTTATATTGAGGGAAAATAATATGTTAGATAATAGCCAGACTAGAGAATTCGGATGAAAAAGAAGATTTTAGAGAAAATATAAATAACTCTGATTCAAATATTGAGATTGATGATTATGATGATGATAGTATCAAAAAAACTTTTTCCAATAATTCTTTGTATATATAATCCATTGATATATATTTTTTATATTACTTATTAATGGTAGAAAATAAATCATAAGTTTTTTTTTTTTTTAAAAAAAAACCATTACTTTTTTTTTTATAAATCAAATCAAAATATTTTATTTCACATAAGCCTACATGGGCACTTATGAAACTTCAGACGCTAGGTGCACGGTTCCAATTGGTCGTTTCCAATGGAGAAGAGCCGTCAAGAAACTCCATGGTTACTCTTACTACTCTACTCTTGAATTACAGTGTTAATAGTTATGGGAGGACGGTGTAGGCCTTTCAAAAAGTTTTAGGTAAAAAAAAGTCTACAATCCACTAAGCCTACAACGTTCTCACATTCACAAGGTAGAAAAGAATCTTTAAGATAAATATGAAACTACAAATAAAAACCTATGATTACTACATGATTGCCATTACAATTTTAACAAATCTGAATAATTAACGTCGGCAAAAGCCACTAATAAAGAGTTTGGCCTATTTTTTTGGCAAAGAATCAGCATTGCCATACAACGTGGCAATGCTGCCAGCGTTTTGGGCACTTTTCCTGTTGACAGCGATGCGGACGAATTTTTTGATGCCCTTTGATAATTTTCCCTTGTACATAATTATTATTATAGATATTATAAGTCTTTAAGTTAAATAAAAGCATTACTAATAAAGAGTTGAAATTGAATTGTAGGTATATCATAATCTGCCTAGCCTTTTCCCAACTATGTTGGGGTCGGCTTCCAGTCTAACCGGATGCAGCTGAATACCAGTATATTACATGGAGCGACTGCCTATCTGACCTCCACAACCCAGTAACTGGGTAATACGATACCCCTTGGTTAGACTAGTTGTCAGACTTTCGTGCTTCTGACGACTCGTAACGACTGTCAAAGATCCACAAATGACAGCCGGGACCAACGGCTTAACGTGCTTTCCGAGGCACGGAGGAATCTCGATATGTGAAAATGGTCACCCATCCACGGACCAACCCCGGCAAGCGTAGCTTAACCTGATGGATCGGCCCGAGCGGTTGTTATTACTTAGCTGGTTTGAATAATTGAATTGTAGGTATAAAATGTCAAATAATATATTATTATGTATGTCAGGGAGGAATTTAAAAATAAACATGGTAATTTGGGAGCGGTTAATAGAATCTTACACAATTATGCCGATAGTGAGGTACCAGGGAAGCCACATGTGCAGAAGGAATAGCTTATAATAAAGAAGTGCTTACCTGACTCCCTTCTGTGTGTCCAAAAAAGTTTCAGTTTAAAATATTAACTATGTTACGAGATACAAAAATAAATATAACGGATTTAATAAAGTGACGCTAGATACGACATATTTCACATTGTGCGTCGGTACTCGCACAAAATGTATTCAAATTCTCCTCATTATCCAAAATGGCTTACATTATTCCATAATAATTGTTGGTATTGGCCAGGCACCGTCATCGCTCGTGTCCAAAAATAAAATTAGCGAACCAATGACACTGACGAGTTTTACCCTGAGTTTTTCTATCGCATGATGTCAGTAGCTAGTAAAGAGAAATTAGGAGAAGGCCAAATAATGAGCGATTTTTCTGCTGTACCTACATCCTATACTAAGGGGTCCTCGAAACGATCAAGTACAATTGATCAATTGCCATCAATTTATATTGTAGTAATATTGTCGATCGCTTCAATTGCATTTGGTCGACGATCAATTTTCACATCAACATTGATATGAACATTGACCGTCGACCAAATGCAATTAAAGCATTGATTGATGATACACATCATGTATCAATCACGTAAAAATTGTCAATTGCAAAATTGTTAAGCGATAGAAAGAGAGGCACCTTCTAGGTGAATGTTATTGTAGGTAATTATCGCTGTGCAGCCTGAATTACACTTTATTGTGTCGTCGCAAGAGTCGTTATTTATTTAAATAATTTTGTGGAGTGAATTTTCTGTACTTGAATTATTATTGTATTCTGTGCCTAGGCTGAATGTAGATTTAAAACTTAGATTTAAAAGATTATAGTATGTACCATTAATATTTCACCGTTGCCCGCCATTATTACCTTGCGTCGCCCGCCAACCCCCGCCCCCTTTCGATCGGTTCACGGTTGATGTTTCGATAACCTGGACATAAGTGGACAATATTGTTCATCACAGTGTGTTGTGCCCATAGAAATATGTGCCTATCTGGCGGTCTTAGTGGTCATCCAGCTACTCAAAAGATCCTCGAACCTCCAACAATTGGAATGCCGACCGCAGCAGAGCAAAGGTAAGTCGTAGGTACTTTGGTGGTTTTATCTAGTCAATTCGATTGGACTCGTAGGACTCCGTATAAACAGAAATCTACATACCTATTTCGCCAATATTTTTTACAGTCTACGGTCAATCTGACCCGACAGACGTTGTCCTGTCAAAATTTCAATAATTATGGTCTTGAGTTCTACAAAAAAGCACTTTCAGTTTTTTCCAATTCGGACTGTTACGGACATCATTTTACAACAAAAAATTACCAAATCAGTCCAGCCGTTCTCAAGTGATGCGTTTACCAACGAACAGCATTTTATTTTTATTTATAAAATTCGTACTACCCACATAACTCAAGAAAAATAAAATACCAATCTACAAAACCTCATAAACCCGAATTATTTCCTTATTTTTCGAGCAAATAACGTATAATGCTCGAATATCTGCTCGTAAACACTCATGCTCATTCGAGCATGCTTAATGCTTATCCCGATTGGGTTTCAGTATTTTGTTTCGTGTGAGGTAGCGAGTTTTCTTGTATCCTGTGTAAAAGTAAATTAAATAACATTTTTGCAAAGAAAATCGCTGTGTTGTCGATAATCTTATTCTGAGATTCGAAGCCATGTCTCGTAATGGATGGATTATATTTATTATATTAAGATTATATTTTGATGGATTATTACCGCCTCAAATAGCATCCTCGCCTCAGCATTTTTCTGATGCCGAAACCAGTTTTTAGAGTTCCGTAACCAAAGGGTGCCTACGACGGACGTCGGAGCCTTAGTAATAGGGTCCCTATTACTAAGGCTCCGACGTCCGTCGGTCCGTCCGTCTGTCACAGGGCTGTATCTTTTGAATCGTAATAGGTAGACACTTGAAATTTTGACAAAGAATGTACCTACTAGTATGGCGACAAAAATTTAATAAAGTTAACCAGGGTGAATCAGTTTAGCCAGAGTTTTATACTTTAACGCTTTTGCACAACTTTATTTATTTGTTTAACCATTTTATGTACACACATAATAAACAGACAAGAAGAAAAGAACAGAAAAATACGTAGGTACAAAGGTGATGCTTATTTCTAAAGAAATCTCTTCCAGCACACCTGCGATAGGAAAGTAGATAAGAGATGTAGACACCGTGTGTAAGATTCGAGAGAAAGTACAATACATAAAATCAAAAACAATTATTATTCATTTAATAAAATAAAACAAATATTAGGAAAAGAAAAAAAAGCTCTTCTTTTACATTTTATTTTTTCCTTTTGTACATAATGAATAAGGTTAATTGTTATTTACGTAAATACTATCATTTTATTTTCGATTACATGAATTAAAACAAAATAATTTGATAATAATACACTTACATACATACTTCATAAATATATATCTTTAATTATGATACTTATATTCTATAACTTACTTACTTTGATATTACGAACTTTGATCTTTGCTAAGCATAATATTATTTGTATTCTACATTTTCCTCAACGATAATCGCTGTCGCTTCCGTCTTTACCCGTAGTATTGCTCCGCTGCCAGATCGCGCCTTACCTAATGATTTTTAAACTCGCTTTCATCGGCTCGCTATTGGCAAATTGGCTTCAATGACAATGACCTCAACAGGCATAGCGTATGTAGGAATTGACTCTGGAATAGATAAAATCTAATTTATCATTGCTACAGGTCAATCAATCTGCCTAGCCTTTCCCCAACTATGTTGGGGTCAGCTTCTAGTCTAACCGGATCCAGCTGGATAACAGTATTTTACATGGAGCGATTGCCTATCTGACCTCCACTAAGAAATACGATACCCCTTGGTAAGACTGGTTGTCAGACTTTCGGGCTTCTGACGACCCGTAAAGACTGTCAAAGATCCATGAATGACAGCCGGGACCAACGGCTTATCGAGCTTTCCGAGGCACGGAGGAGTCTCGGTATGTAAAGATAGTCACCCATCCACGGCGCAACCGCGGCAAGCGTAGCTTAACCTGATCGATCGACCCGTGCGGCTGTTATTACTTAGCCACAAGCCCCTTCCATCATTGCTACAGGCAGTTTATAAAATAAAGCGGGTTCACAGATGATGTATTTTGTTGCCGCTATAACAAAAAAATACTAAAAAACAGAACAAAATAAATATTTAAGGGGGCTCCCATACAAAAAACTTGATTTTTTTGCTCGCTATTGATAACGGCAATAAGTAGACGAAATATTAACAGAATATTTAGTTACATATCACTTTAAAAATAAATAATTAAATTAAAATAAAACAAATATTCAAGGGGGCTCCCATAAAAAAATTATTGATTTTTTTGCTGTTTTTATAGATATTGGTACGGAACCCTTCTTGCGCGAGTCGGACTCGCACTTGGCCGGTGTTAATAATAATAAGAAGTAAATAAACGGATCCCATTTCTATAATTATTCTTCACGTATTAGCGATACCTCAAAATAATACCTTCGGCAAAGATATTTCTATACGACTTGGAGCATATTAACTACATGATCCTTGGTTTTTTCCTTGGTAAATACCTACTTAAAACAGGTTTATCACCAACGAAAACACTTTTTTCTTGCAAACGTCAAAATCTCAAACGACCCCTTTATTTACCTCGCGTCAATAAAAATAACCTTTTTAACTTATTGACGACGTACTGTTACCTTGTCAAAGCTGCTTCAGATAACATCAACTAGCAACTCTTTCTATGACGTCAAACACTTAAGTATAGTCGACCTCGATTTTGCCTTGTCGTTTGTTGTATGGGAGCGACAAGGCAAAATTGCCTTAAATATTTACAAACCCCTTAAATATTTATTTAATTCTATTTTTTTAGTATTTCTTGTTATAGCGGTAACAGAAATACATCGTCTGTGAAAATTTATATTTTCTAACTACCACGGTTCATGAGATACAGCCTGGTGACAGACGGACAGACAGACAGACAGCGGAGTCTTAGTAATACGGTCCCGTTTTACCCTTTGGGTACGGAACCCTAAAAACAGCTGTCCCATATACTTTGACCGGGCAGGTATTTCACTTTTGTATGAAACAGCTGCACCCTAATTACGTAACATAAGATTAATCACAATCTATTTCATTGTGACAGTTCAACAAAATTCATTGCGTTATTACATTGTTGAACAGAATTTTTTTTCTAACTTATTATGAAGCAAGAAAATATCCTTCAAAATGATATAGATTATGACTGATCGCGTGTTATGCAATTAGGGTGCTGTTTCCTTTTTAATAACCCACTAAAAATTTCAGCGCTGAGGTACCGAATCCATGGTAAAAGTGTGTGTCGCGATGCTTCCTCATTATCTGTACCTACCTATAATGTTACAGGGTTAGTCTTTTTAGGACACTCTTCATAAATATGTCTTACTCTTATTATGTTGTAAGACTTGTAAGGTCACACAACACACGCTCAACCGTCCACCATTACTAAACTTCTTGTCTGTCATGCGATGACGTCCTATACGCCTGTAAACATTCTCTGCGATCATTTCCATAACGATGCTGTTATGCTAAATCTTGCTATTATAAATAAATAAGGCGTACTGTGACGTCCGGAATGACTATCGTGTTCTTTTGTTTAGATGAAGAGATTAATTTAGCGGAAAACATTATTTTGAAGTGGCAATAGCCTGTATCATGAACAGGCGTGTGAGAGGTCGATTTGCAGTCGTTGCACCGTTTAGGTAAATCGTAGGACAAATGTATCAGAATTCAACTTTTTAGAAGGATTTAAACAACTAACAATTAGTAGCTTCAGCAGTCAGTGCTGTCAGTGTCAATATTCCACAACAATGACACCTATTTTGACCTCCACAACCCAGTAACTGGGTAACACTATACCGTGTCCCTTTGGTTAAAACTGGTTGTCAGATTTTCGAACTTCAGCTGACGACCCATGCCCATGACGACTATCATAGATCCACGAATTACAGCCGGGACCAACGACTTAAAGGTACATGACATAAAAAATACAAATAAAAAAAGTGAAATGTTTTAACAACTATGGTCTATTTCAGTGTTAATGCCAGACATATGTTGTTTGACGTTGGTTTTCTAATGAACTTTTAGGGGCAAGTGACGATAACGGGTCAATATTTTCATTATTCTCACCACACATGATTTTTCTGTATAAGTAGGTACCTACCAACTTACTAACAATAAATCAATTAAAACAATACTCCGACCATTACAGACCCTTTTCAAAGTTCAAGACAGTTAGTCCTTCAAAGTTTCAAGTGACACACAAGTTTCAAGCGTCGTGATAGTACCTCTGGGACTGACAGTATGTAGGTATAAGTGTGACGTATGGAGGGACTGACCCTCATACATTTTGTGAACTTTGATCGTGTTATTTTATTAACATAGACCGTCATGTTGTTGTTTTGATTGCTTTAGGGACGAAGGTTGACGAAATAACATAATTTAGGTTTGCAGCCTTCATAGGTAAGTCGGTTGTTTTTTTTTTTTTTGTAAAAAGATTTTATTTTTCACTTTTTAGTGGTGGTAACTACCCCACACAAATTCTAATACCTGCTATGTAAATAACAGTGACGGAGTCAAATAAAATATCGTCTAAATAGACTAATTAGTTGGAAAAAAAAATACGTAATTATTGAAGCTAACTCAAAAACTACGCAAGAAAAGTTAATAAAATTTATATGGGACCACCTCTGAAGCATGACCTACCAAACAAAAAAGAATCATCAAAATCAATTCATAATTGGCGGAGTAATCGCGTAACATACACACAAAAAAAAACATTCAGACGAATTGAGAACATCCTCCTTTTTGAAGAAGTCGATTAAAAAATAATAATTAAAGTACAATTCACGGAATTGGCAGTTTATTGTAGGTATTCCACTCAGAGCACTGATTTGAACGGCACTTAACAGAACGGCACCCAAGCTATTCCACTAACCGCTCATTAACATTTTGATCAATGCGGTTCGGTGCACCAGTTTAGGTAGGTTCTAATATTATTTTACTATTAGTCCGCCAACGGCACCACGGGCACTACGGTGGCATGTGTAAATAAATAACCGCTTAATGTCTCAATATGTAATGAATGGTCACCCTTCCACGAACCGACCGCAAGCGTGGCTTAATCCTTTAATGGATCCGTGTGGCTCTTACCATATGAGTGAAATCAATCTGCCTAGCCTTTTCCCAACTATGTTGGGGTCGGCTTCCAGTCTAACCGGATGCAGCTGAATACCAGTATTTTACATGGAGCGACTGCCTATCTGACCTCCACAACCCAGTAATTGGGTACTAAGATATCCCTTGGTAAAACTGGTTATCAGACTTTCGGGCTTCTGACGACCCGTAACGACTGTCAAAGATCCATGAATGACAGCTGGGACCAATGGCTTAACGTGCTTTCCGAGTCACGGAGGAGTCTCGGTATGTAGTGATGGTCACCCATCCACGTACCAACCCCGGCAAGCGTAGCTTAACCTGATGGACCCATGTGGCTGGCTCCTCATACGAGCATAATACGTACCTACAACATAAGACTGTTTCCTAAATATTTCGCGTACGAATTTTACTATGCAAACAACATCTCCGTTCCCATAGAACATAAAAGCGAGTAGTAAAAAAAAACCAATCCTTTATTGTAGTAAGTTAGGGCAGCGCCGAAAGAAAGTAAATAATTGCCTTTTCCGTTGAAACCGTTTATTACTCGCTGTGACGAAAATACTATAATGGTAAAGCCTTTTCACACAATACAATATTATTTTACTTTTTCATAGTCATATTTTTTATATTTCTTGTTCAGCTATTTTCTTCATTTACAAGCCCATAGTAGTGCACTGCTGTTAATAGTTCTCATGCCACTTGTGGACATAGGCTCCTCCAACGGCGAGCTTTAAAGCTCAATCTCTAGCCACTCTGATCCAGTCATTAAATATTTAACCCAGTTGACCCAATTCCAGGACCCAGGTCTTTTCAGGTCAAAGATTTATCACGGGTCAATCAAGGGCACCATAACCGTCCTTGATAAATTTATGGATTTTTATTTACCTCTAAAACGATTTTTAGATACCTACCTGAAACGGTTTTAAAGTTTAATAAGGTCCTATGTATTACTTGATCCGGCCGCGTGAAGTTTTCAGTGCTCAGCCTGGTTTAAAAACTATTGATTACTAGCTTTTGTGATGACCTATGGCACTGAAACGTGGTCGCTCACAATGGGCCTCATTAGAAGGCTGAAAGTCACTCAAAGGGCAATGGAGAGGGCTATGCTCGGAGTTTCCCTGCGTGATCGAATCAGAAGTGGGCAGGGCACATTGCTCGCAGAACAGATGGCCGATGGGGCCGAAAGGTTCTGGAGTGGCGACCGCGGAAGAACGTAGCGTTGGAAGGCCCCCCACAAGGTGGACCGATGACCTGGTGAAGGCCGCGGAAATGCGCTGGATGCGAGAAGCATAGAACCGGTCGAAGTAGCGGTGCTTGGGAGACCTATGTCTAGCAGTGGACGTCTTTCGGCTGAAATGATGATGATGACTAGCTTTTTCGCGTGGCTTCGCCCGTGTGGAGGTCAGAAATTATCCCACGTAGCATCCCATCCCGGTAGCACGTTCCTACCGGGATAAAAAGTATCATAATGTCCTATTCCAGATCATGGTCTACACAAATTTCATCTCAATCCGTTCAGCTGTTTTAGCGTGAAAGCGTAACAAACAAATAAACTCACTTTCGCATTTATAATATTAGTTAGGTTAGTTAGAATTAATTTGCACTTGAAGAAGTATAGCTCTGCTACTTATAGTCTGCTACTCATGATTCAGCAGTACCTATTGTACATAGGTGCTTAATTAACATCCCGAAAAAAGAGCAAGCGCCTGACAAACAGAAAAAATGATTCAACTTACTTGCCTAGGCTTCCTAGCGTATCGTGGACTGTGCCCAATTTGTTTTATTTACATGCTACCTCTTTGATGTAAGTTTTCTTAACTTGTTTTTGTATGAAAAGGCTGTTATGCTAATAGGCGTACCTCGCTGAAACGATGGTAGCGTGGACTGTCCTAACTTTAGCTTTGACTCATTTTTTTTGTCTAGTCTGCTAACAATAGCGTTTTGACATGCACTAAACCTTACGTGGTTACTCGACATTAAGCACGACAGTGATATTTGGTGAATTATTATTGTTTTAGTTGGTTGAGGGAGCAGTGGTGGCCCAGTTGAAATGGCTATTCGAACTTAGGCAGGCTCTTTACTTTGTGTAAATTATTTCATCACTACTGAAACCGGTATATCCTAGAACCAAAAATTCGAAGTCGTTTCAACATAAATGTGACATGCATAACCAGCACTGGGCCCGCGTGGTGGATTACGGTCCACTCCCTCTTACAGAGCGAACATTATAGGCTGATTATGGCAGTTGGTTAATGACTTTATTTTGAAGCCTACTTTCTAAGAAATGGCAGATAGGCAATCGCTCCATGTACCTACTGGTATCAGCTGATCCATCCAGTTAGACTGGAAGCCGACCCCAAAATATTTGGGAAATTGCTAGGCAGATGGGGATGACTTACTAAGGAACGGATTGGGTATAAAATAATCTTGTACCTACTGAAATTGTCTCAGGCATACATTTTTATAATGTACGAAGGTACTTAATTAGGTAAGTATTGAAAACATATTTATATAATAGTTACATGGAGATACCATGGACATCGGGAAACCCGATCCAAAAGAGAGAAATCTTCTCCGGATTATAGGAACTAGAGTGAATTTGGCTTCCATTTTTTTCCCAATTTTTGCCATTTATTTGGTACCCAAACCGTGCAACACGGCTGCGCATGCTTAAAATTCTATAGTAATCGCTTAACACCATTTAATCATTTAAATAATGCATAAGTACACACATTACGAAGTGGGAATGCAACAGCCGAAGATAAATTATTCGTACTCGGTGTTCTCGAACACGTAGAGTGTACTTACATACGTATTCGGATCAACACAAGAGCTATCAGCCATCAACAGCACTCGACTACAACTGCCAGAGGGTTGTTGTTGTTTACGTAATACGCTGCAATACTATTGAAGTTTCTGCATCATCTGTGAACTGTTGAATAATAGCATTATTCTCTAATCGTATCATATTCATGCTCTTTTCCGAATTTTACGTCGTCGCAGGATGTTTTTTCATTCGTGTTACCACACCGAGCACTGCTGGACGCAAAGTAGTATGTATCTGCGTCCAGCGCTCGGTGTAGCAACACGTCGTGTTCTGGTTCGCGACTAGTCGATCGTCATTCTGAGGATGTCTCGTTGAGAGGTGAAACACGTGTCGATTTCTTTACAGAGTATTTTATGAAACTTGAAGAATAGTTAAGCGGAATAGGTTACTAGTATATATATATATAATATCTGCGTCTATTGTATTTTTAATGGATTTCCACAAAGTCGTGCCTGAAACAATTAACTACATCTCTATTATATACAAGTTTTTTCAGTTACCTGTGTTACTAAAAACAACGAAAAAGGTCATTAAACTCATTATTACGAACAACTTTTTCTGAGGAAAAAGTTTTCATAATGATGAGTTCAATGACCCAGTAAAAAAAAAAAAACTCAAAATAGCTTCGTACATTTTGTCGAGTTATGTGACATAAATTTATGGATCAGCTGATTTCTTTTCGCGACTTCAGGGTTGCTTAGGTACCTAATAAATTAACTTAGAATATGTAATCTCAGTTCCAAGAAACGATAAACGCTTCAATTAAGGCAAATTTAATTGATGTTATTACCGTTTCGCTGAACGACCGAATTAAAAAATATCTGAAGCGAATTAGGCGTGGAAAATTTAAGGGACGGGCCTCAAATAACACTTATTATTCAAGTGAATTTTGTCGTATATAAATAGCCGAATGTTTAATTTGCAGATAATAATTTGTGTCATAATTATAATAACGGAGAAAAGAAAATACGAACCCCATATAACGAGAAAAATAGAGTTTAAAGGGGATGCGCTAGGGTGGCCCGCGAAATTCAAATTTTCTTACGTTTTTTACAATTTGCAGGTCAGTATCAGGTTGTATGTTGATCTAAATATTATTAGCGCTCGTAACAAATATGGATTTACAGAATTATAAACATTAAAATCAGCGATACAACTCTCTAAGCTCATGAAAGTGCCAAATGTCATGATTTCATGAAATAGTCATTAAATACACTTTCATGAGCTTAGAGAGTCTGCAAATTGCAAAAAACGTAAGAAAAATTGAATTTCGCGGGCTACTCTAGCGCATCAACCTTAAAGATTACACACGAATAATTTCGTTTTTTTTTTTGGGTACTATAACTAACTATTATGTTACAGGGTAACATGTTGTTTTATGAGTAAGTAATTGCTTTGCTTAACTTGTATTATTACAAGCTTTATATATTAGCTTGCTCTGTTCGTATGTGTTTCCGGTTACTCCTTTTGTCATCAATTTTTCAAGCACTTCCTGGCATCCGATTGAGCTGAAACTTGGCATACTTATACAACTATTGAGACATTTTGAAGAAATGATACCATGGAGCTGGTCTGATGATGGAACCGAAAGTTGGGCATAGGAACTTCTCAATCAAACAAGATAGCACCATCGTGTTTGGACTCATTGGTTATGTATTAACAAGTGCTTTGACACTAGGTGGTGTGCAGGGTCTGATGATGGAGCCGGAAGGTGGCCATATACGTTTCTAGTAACTCCAATTGTCATCCATTTATCAAGCACTTCCTGGCATCTGATTGTGCTGTAACTTGGCATACTTATAGAACTACCGAGTTTTTTTTTTTTTAATGTTACCATGTTGCTGGTCTGATGATGGAGCCGGAAGTTGGCCATAGGAACTCCTCAATCAAACAAGATAGCACCATCGTGTTTGGACTCATTGGTCATGTACTAACAAGTGCTTTGACACTAGGTGGTATTCAGGGTCTGATGATGGAGCCAGAAGGTGGCCATGGGAACTCCTCAATCAAACAAGAAAGCACCATGGTGTTTGGACTCATTGGTCATGTATTAACAAGTGCTTTGACACTAGGTGGTGTTCAGGGTCTGATGATGGAGTCGAAAGGTGGCCATGAGAACTTCTCAATCAAACAAGACAGCATTATCGTGTTTGGAGTCATTGGTCATGTATTAACAAGTGCTTTGACACTAGGTGGTGTTCAGGGTCTGATGACGTAGCCGGAAGGTCGCCAAGGGAACTCCTCAATAAAACAAGATAGCACCATCGTGTTTGGAATCATTAGTTATGTATTGACAAGTGCCTTGACATTAGGTGGTGTTCAGGGTCTGATGTTGGAGTCGGAAGGTGGCCATGGGAACTCCTCAAACAAACAAGATAGCACCATCGTGTTTGGACTCGTTGGTTATGAATTAACAAGTGCTTTGACACTAGGTGCTGTTCAGGGCCTCTTGATGAAGCCGGAAGGTGGCCATGGGAAAACCTAATTCGTTGGATTTGTGATAGAACAGATATTTAAACAAATCCTAATGCTAAAAAGTATAAAATAAAATGTAAGTAAAAACCTTTTTAATAACAAGCTTTTAATGAACTAAAATGTACTAAATAAAAACTTACGTAAATATAGAACTTTAATATTTTCTTAAAAGCTTGAGGCTTATCTACAAGTTTAGTGTAAGAAGGATATTTACGCCTCAAGCTTTTAAGAAAATATTTAAGTTCTATATTTACGTAAGTTTTTATTTAGTACATTTTAGTTCATTAAAAGCTTGTTGTTAAAAAGATTTTTACTTATATTTTATTTATGTACCTATGTGATATTAGGTAATATCAGATTGGTTGTACAATGCAAGTACAGTGTACAACAAAAGTTGATTAACATTTATTGTTTCAGTGATTTAAACCTTAATTTAATGAACCAACTTACTTCTATTCCGATATAAATAAAATCGGAATAGAAGTAAAATTAAAAGAACAGCTCTAACAGCTTAGCTAAGGCTGGTTTTCCTGACACGCTGACCGTACGCTGACGGTCGGCGCTGATGGGTCAATATGTATGTAGTAGGTACTACGTAGCATTTTTGAACTCGAAGGCTGGTTTTAGAGTCACGCTGAGCGGTCAGCGCGACTCTAAAACCAGCCTTCGAGTTAACTACTATAACATAACATCACGCCAGTAATCCCCGAATGATTAGGCAGAGGTGTGAGTATAGTACACCCACATTTCGACAGTTGTGTTCGCTACTATAAGAACAGCTGAAAAGCAGTTTATCGAATTATTTTGTGTAAATAATGAGTTATGTTAATGGACTTTTGATGTTGACCGTATCTATCAACCGAACTTTTACAGGGATTAATACTTTTTACACCGAAAGGCAGCAATGTTAATATACCCGCTAATTGCTTTAGCGTGGCAATAGCGGTCATTGCCCTTTCTCTGATATCTCTCCGTAGCAACCCAAACAATAAACTATGTAGGTACCTATGATTTTTCGTAATTGGAACATGTTGAAGACAATAGATATTGATTCGGGACGTTAACGGACTTTATTTTAATTTTTTTAAATGAAGAATATTAAAAAATGTAGGTCAAAGACCGCTATTGCCATTGAAAAGCCATTCGGGTATATAAAAAGATTTGGTTATATCAGTTTTTGTGCCTTTTATCACCACCGTTGGCTTGATCAGAATATAAAATGAAAATCATTGATACAATTCAATTATCTTTAAAGCAGGTTCTGGAGAGAAATTAAACTTTATAAATCCCAAAATTGATTAGTTCTACTTTCTGATCACAGTATAAAATTAAATTGTCTGAGTTCATCCATACACTTATTTTAAGCTAAGCAATATTTTACACTGAACCACTATGATCATTTAAATAATTGCAATTTCAGAACAAAACGTAATACATTTCAAACGAATACTTAGCAGTGATTTGAATTTCAAATGAAAGCTCAAGGCAATGTGAACCTATTGTTATAGTTACTATTGAAACTCGAGAAACCTATGATTGTTAGTATTAACTTTTGGGTTACGTGCTCATAATATGAGTTCATAAATAAAGAGATTTATAACACGACGTCTTACGCCATCTACCAGATTGTGTGCAAAACACTACGCCACCCAAATAGATCTCAACACAAACAAATCAATCATCGACTAAACGTTAATAGCAATAGTATCTACAGACTACTAGCGACATCTCACATTCGAAATGCGAAGTGTCTGTGACGTCAACGACGGTCACAACCACATACAAACATGAGATGGTGAAGATGCACACACTTATCAGTCGAATCGACTATATAAACGGTCAACCATGGAGGAAGATTCATTAGCTACTTAGGAGGCACAGTGGTCGATAGCCCCGCAGTCACCACTGCTGTCATAAGCTTGACCTGAGCGGAGGCCCCGTCGCCCTCAGGAACAGCCTAGCTAGGAGGTGAAGGGATAGGATAGCCCCGCAGTCCATCCCTAGGTCCACTAATAGGTTTAACCTCAATCTTACTTTGTTTGCTAAAAATCTGTCAAAAGTTTTGAAGTAAAGTGAATAAACCCCTATTTGTCATCCAACGTTGGTTTTATTCCACCGCCACCATTATATTGGTGCCCAACGAAAATCTTCTTCTACCCGCAACAATTTTATCAAAGTACCCACATTTTTGACGGTGTACCCACATATTGGCGGATAAACAGAAGTCTACCCTCAAGAGCATTTATATCGTTTTGACAGTATTAACATGTCTAAAGAAAAACAAGATATGGTGGTGATGACTCAGGAACAGTTCACTGCACTCTTGTCAAAAGTGACAGAAGCGAACGAAAGTGGAAATAGACATTTCAAAAGTTTTGCTGCGTGCACAAAGCGTTACGACGGTGAACGAAGTTTTGATAAAGTAGAAGAATTTGTGACCGGTATCTCAGTTTACAAAAAAATTGAGAAAATCAGTGACGAAGACGCCTTGGAAGGTTTAACTTTGTTATTGTCTGGTGCTGCTGCTACGTGGTGGAACGGTATAAAAGGTGACATCAAAAAGTGGAGCCAAGCTCTCGACGCCATTAAGTCTGCTTTTGCACCGAAAATGCAGCCATACGAGATTTATTTGGAGCTGTACTCGAAGAAGCAAACAACCGAAAAGATAGACGCGTTTGTGTGTGAGAAACGTGCCCTACTCGCCCAATTACCCTCAAAACGACATAAAGAAGAGGAACATTTGGACTTTGTGTACGGACTTCTCAACATAACGTACAAAAAGGAGGTTGCTCGCACGGAAGTGAAGACATTTTCTGAACTTCTGGAACGTGGTCGTCATATTGAGAGTCTGCTCAAAGAAACTGATGAGATGACAACCTCAACAACATCAGAACGGAAGCCGCTTAAAAGATGTACTTTTTGTGGCAAGAAGGGACATCTTTTTGACGTATGTCGCAAAAGGTTGGCAGAACAGAAGGAAACGGCAGTATCCCAAGCAGATAAGAAACCAGTCATCACCTGCTATGGATGTGGAGCACCTGGTGTTTACAGAAGCAACTGCAGTACCTGTAAAACCAAAGAAACGCCACCAAAGCCCGTCGCATTTTGTACTGCACAAAGTAACATAAAAATACAAGCCAAAATACCAACAATACAGGTACACGTAAAAGGGGAAGAAGGTTACGCATACATTGATACTGCTGCCCGACGCAGTATTGCCAGTATGCAACTTTATAAAACGTTGTTACGTAAGGGAACAAGGTTTGACCAGCAAGAAACTGACATCAAGTTAGCAGATGGCACAGTGAAAACTTCAAACTTGTTAACAACGACAACTGACATACGTATTGGAGAACGCACACTACCAATAACATTATCAGTCATACCCGAAGCTGTTGACAACCGTACGCTGTTAGGTATCGAATTCCTAGAACAGGCAGGAATCATAATTAATGCTCCGCAACGCAGTTGGAGTTTTATTGACGAACCTAAAACAATATACAACTTCATTCAACTCAACAATGACGCCATACCAATGATGGCAATGAAACGGTTGACATTTGAAGTCAAAAAGGAGCCAGTGGAAATAAAGGCAGTGTCGGAGTTCATCCGTTGGGCTAACGAATTGGACATGTTGTCACCGTTACCCATAACACCGGCAGTATCCGACATGCAAGACAGTCCACCAGTAAACAAACGACCAAAATGGACATTACACAAATTGGACACGCCACCAGGTCCTACACGTCCACGAGAACCAGCTGACAACCAATCATGTGTAGATCCACGTATTGTTTATTTACCAATAAACCCTACTTCTATGTATTCTGTTGATCTTTATTTAAATCCCGATGAAGGAACCATACTTACAAACAATGAGCAAAAGATGTTCAATGAATTGTTAATTGAGCACAGCGACATCTTTGAGAAAAACACGGAACCAACTCCATTTACACAACACAGAATCGACACAGGCAATCATCCTCCTATTAGTGTAAAGCCCTACAGATTGTCGCCAACAAGGCAAAAGCAATTAAGGGAAAAGCTGGATAATATGATAAATGATGACGTTATCGAGGAATGCGATTCCCCATGGTCAGCACCTGTAATTCTAGTTCCAAAAGGAGAAACCGATGTTCGAGTTTGCGTAGATTATCGACGACTCAACGAGATAACTAAACCTGATAGATATCCGTTGCCTCGTATTGACGACTTATTACATCAGGCAAAAGCGATGCCATACATGTCAACAATTGATTTACAGTCTAGTTACTGGCAAATTATGGTACATCCAGACGATTACGATAAAACAAGCTTTGTATCATCATATGGAACGTTCCGTTTCAAGCGAATGCCATTCGGTCTTCGAAACGCGCCTGCTACGTTCCAAAGATTAATGGACAAATTCATACAAGGATTGCACGCGAAGTGTGTATTAACCTATTTAGATGATCTAATTATAAGATCTAATACTTTCAGTCAACATATAAAAGACTTAAAAGAAATATTTATTAAACTGAGAGAATACAAGCTACGAGCCAACAGAAAGAAATGTAAATTTATGTGTTCAGAAATTAAATATCTGGGCCACCTTATAGTTTCTGACGGTATTAAAACTGATCCAGAGAAAATCTCTGCTATTTCGAACCGTCAGGCGCCTAAAAACCTAAAACAATTAATATCATTTTTACAAACCGCATCATGGTATCGACGATTTATTCATAATTTTGCAGACATTGCTAGACCACTTACTAACCTAACGAAAAAGAAAATAAGCTGGAAGTGGGAACAAGAGCAACAAGAAGCATTTATGAAATTAAAAAATGCCTTGACTACGTCACCAGTGTTAAAACAGGCAAGTGACGATTTACCATTTGCTATCAAAACGGATGCCAGCCAGTATGCCATTGGCGCAGCCTTAGTGCAGGGGGAGGGAGACAAGGAGCACCCTGTTGAATACGCAAGTAGACTCTTAACACAAGCTGAACGCAATTACAGTGTCACAGAAAAGGAAGCACTAGCCATAGTATGGGCTATTTCAAAATTTCGTGGCTATATAGAAGGAACAAAATTCTTAACTATTACAGATCATCAACCGTTGAAATGGTTAATGAATCTTAAAACACCAACTGGTCGCTTAGCACGATGGGCACTCCAGCTGCAACCATACGAGTTCAAAATCCAATACACTCCAGGACGAACTAATGTAGTAGCGGATACATTGTCTCGACCACCATGTGAGCAGCATGATGGAGAATGCATAATATGCAGCACAGAGTTAGATCTACCTAGATATAATGAAAAACAGTTAAGAGATGAACAAATGAAAGACGACACCCTTCAAAATATCATAAAAATATTAGAAGAAGGAAAAGAAATACCAAGTTATGTAGAATACATCAAGAAAGGGTACCTAGTCCATAAAGGTGTCCTCTATCTTTACATGCCAGAACAAGAAAACGACAATGCAAAGTTAGTAGTTCCACGTCATGAAATACAAAACGTACTGAATGCTTACCATGACTCACCTACTGCTGGTCATATGGGAGTGGAAAGAACAGTGCAACGCATAACAAATAATTTTTATTGGACGGGACTACGAAAGGATGTAATAAAATACGTAAAAACATGTGATGCATGCCAAAAATATAAGCCCTCTAATAAGAAGCCAGCAGGCTTATACCAGTCCACCCCAAACTCTCAACGATTTGAGGTATTGTCCATTGATCTTTTTGGACCTTTACCAAAGGGACCATCAGGAGAAAAATGGATTCTGATCATAGAAGATACTACTTCAAGATGGGTAGAATTATTCCCACTAAATGAAGCAACTAGTGAAAATTGTGCAATCATTTTACTCAATGAAATATTTCTTCGGTACGGGTTGCCAAGGAAAATTATCAGCGATAACGGAGTACAATTTATATCAGCGATAATGCAAAAACTAGCATATTGCTTAGAAATTCAACAACTGTTCACACCAGTATATCACCCTGAACCAAATGTGGTTGAAAGGAAAAATAGGGACATGAAGTCACAAATTGCAATCATGGTGAAAGACAGACATAAGAACTGGCCATCGACTTTACCAACAATAAGATTCGCAATGAATACAGCTAAGTGTCAAACTACCGGCTTCTCACCATCTTACCTAACATTTGGAAGAGAAATGCGCACACCATATGAGTTGACACATGATCTCAGCTCGGTTGTAGAATCAGAAAACTTTGTCGCAGAAATCACCCCAAAGTTAAAACAACTAGCCCAAGACTTGGAGCTAGCAAAAGAAAATATAGAGTGTAACAAAGAAACGACACGCCAAAGAGCAAATAGTAAGAGAAGACCAGACCCAAACTATAAAGTAGGAGACTTGGTTTTGGTAGAATCTCATCCTGTAAGCAAAATCGATAAACAGTTTACTTCGAAATTTGCTCCTCGACGAGATGGACCATATGTTATATTAAAGAAACATGGAACCTCCACATATGAAATTGCTCACTCAGAAACTCCAGACAAGCCTATTGGAAAGTATCATACGTCAGCAATAACGAAGTTTGAAAAGAGAGACAACGTGATATCCAAACCAACTTATCCAATACGCCAAAGAGGAAGACCGCGGAAACAAACTAATGCTGGTACTCAGTCGGGACGACCATAGAGTACCAGAGGGGGAGAATATAACACGACGTCTTACGCCATCTACCAGATTGTGTGCAAAACACTACGCCACCCAAATAGATCTCAACACAAACAAATCAATCATCGACTAAACGTTAATAGCAATAGTATCTACAGACTACTAGCGACATCTCACATTCGAAATGCGAAGTGTCTGTGACGTCAACGACGGTCACAACCACATACAAACATGAGATGGTGAAGATGCACACACTTATCAGTCGAATCGACTATATAAACGGTCAACCATGGAGGAAGATTCATTAGCTACTTAGGAGGCACAGTGGTCGATAGCCCCGCAGTCACCACTGCTGTCATAAGCTTGACCTGAGCGGAGGCCCCGTCGCCCTCAGGAACAGCCTAGCTAGGAGGTGAAGGGATAGGATAGCCCCGCAGTCCATCCCTAGGTCCACTAATAGGTTTAACCTCAATCTTACTTTGTTTGCTAAAAATCTGTCAAAAGTTTTGAAGTAAAGTGAATAAACCCCTATTTGTCATCCAACGTTGGTTTTATTCCACCGCCACCATTATAGATTGATTTTCAAATCGCTCGTGTGTACCTGTACATTGATTATTTTTTCTTCACAATGAAAACAATGAGCTATTTCAATCATAAGGAGTGACAGCAAATAAAAAATTGAGTCGTCATAAATAAATGTCATGAAAGTAAGATTATAAAACGATGTGTTATGTGATCAAAAATCGGGTTCGTTATTAAAAAGAAGTTTTAAGTCTATCAGCTTTTAAATTATATAAATAAATAATAATCTCGGCATTTAATTATTTGAACTAAATCTTATGAGATATCGTGCAATTTATATAAGAAGACTTGTTTTTTTTAATACAATTAGTACCTAATTAAAAAGCAACGTGTAAATAAAGTAGAAAAAAGAAATAGTATTTATTTTGCAGCCTACACAATTTAAATAAGGAGGTCACAAAGAATTAACATAAACGGGTACAGGTATATGCTATCTATGAGCATACGATTTATGAATTATAGAACCTCCATGAGTGAAAAACATGTAGCCGTATCTCTCGTTTACCAAGGCCAGTCAGTCAACTTGGCTGACGAGCTGAATATTTTATCAAGGTACGGCCTATTCTCGTATAGCAGATGCTGATACGAATTGACGTTATATGCTTTCTTCTTCTCGTGTCGACGGTACTTTGATTTCAACTACATTAAATTGTTTGAGCCAAAAAATGCCACAAATGCCGCAATCAAGCGGCATTTGTGGCTTTTTTTTAGGTCATAGGTGCAAGTGAACGGGTTCTTAGGATGGTGCAATTATATTTCGACAACACCAGCTTCTGGTTCGATCTACAGTAGGTATCTACGGTGCATCTATTCATACATGAAGTATTTAAATAGGAACGTAGGTGGTAACGAAGCCATACTAACGATATTTTTTATAATGTAATATTATTTATAAAATTGACTCACTTAAATACTGGCTCCTTTTTATTTTTTAACATAATTAACTGTAGTTTCTTCTACCTACTGTCATTCATAGAATAGGGAGTAAGGGTTTTATGGATATGTCTCAAGTAATTTTAAAATTATAATAATTACGTTAAAAATAAAATATAAGTGAAAATCTTTTTAAAAACAAGCTTTTAATGAACTAAAAAGTACTAAATAAAACTTACGTAAACATAGAACTTTAATATTTTCTTAAAACCTTGAGGCTTACCTTCAAGTTTAGTGTAAGAAGGACATTTTACGCCTCAAGCTTTTAAGAAAATATTAATGTTCTATGTTTACGTAAGTTTTATTTAGTGCTTTTTAGTTCATTAAAAGTTTGTTTTTAAAAAGATTTTTAGTTATATTTTATTTTCTACATTTTAGCATTAGGATTTGTTTAAATATCTGTTCTATTACAAATCCAACGAATTAGGTTTTCCCATGGCCACCTTCCGGCTCCATCATCAGGCCCTGAACACCACCTAGTGACAAAGCGCTTGTCAAATTCAACATGACCAATGAATCCAAACACGATGTTGCTATCTTGTTTGATTGAGGAGTTCCTATGCCCAACTTCCGGCTCCATCATCAGACAAGCTCCATGGTATCATTTTTTCAAAAGCTTGTAAAAACAAGTAGATTTTTTTTTTCGTTGCTATTGCTTCGTTACGACATAAAGATGTTTCTCTTAAAATATTTCGTGTAATAATAGATACACCTTACTTATGCATACTGAACCACAGTAGGTAACGAATGTACAGTCACGGACTTTAATTGATGAGCCACCTGGTACTGTTCGCATTTTAGCCGTGTAATGCAAATCGGGTTTATTCGGTTCCCGACACGCAAAGTCATATGTCTTCGTATTAGAAGAAGTAAATTATATTTCATATCTTTACCGGTTGGCTAACCTGAGAGCAGAACTACTACTTGACAGCAGTGACTACTCAAAGTCAACCAATTGCAGGTCTAGCAACAGTAACCTAGCAACGATAAACCATTGTTGCTAGGTTACTGCTGCATAGTAACGTTAGCGTACGGAGAAATTCTCTGACATCGATATTTCAACTGTCACTGTCTTCAGTTAAGTTTTCAGAATTATTGAGTTAATGAGCTATGATTCAAAGGAGGTCAGTATCAAATAGATTGGATAAACTTAATGCAACATTGTATTTATTTTTATCACTAAGAACTTATTAGTCAACCTCTATGGATAAGACTATTTCCGATTAAAAGTAATTTATTTGTCATCTTGATATTTCAACTGTCACTGTCTTCAGTTATGTTTTCATAATTATCGAGTTAATGAGCTATGATTCAAAGGAGGTCGGTATCAAGTAGATTGGATAAACTTAAAGCAACATTGTATTTATTTTTATCATTGAGAACTTATTAGTCAACCTCTATGGATATTTCCGATTAAAAGTAATTTATTTGTCATCTTGATATTTCAACTGTCACTGTCTTCAGTTATGTTTTCATAATTATCGAGTTAATGAGCTATGATTCAAAGGAGGTCGGTATCAAATAGATTGGATAAACTTAAAGCAACATTGTATTTATTTTTATCATTGAGAACTTACCTATTAGTCAACCTCTATGGATATTTCCGATTAAAAGTAATTTATTTGTCATCTTGTTTACGAGCTTGCGATTTGAGTTCGTGTTTAATCGTGTAATCTCGTGAATGTAGGAAACTGCAAAATTGAAAAGTTTGAAGGTGGCTCATCAATTAAAGTCCGTGACTGTACCTAACATTATTAGTTAAATACTTTGTGCACCATACGTAAACAAAATTTTCGCAATCGTACGACTTGAAAAATGATCGCTTAGTCATAATAAACTCGATAACACTTAAATGTATAACTCAGTTAGCTACATCACTTCGACTAAGTTAGTCTTACATAAAGGAAATTACTTTGTGAAGTAATGGTGAGGGAGCAAGTATGTAATTCGTGTTAGAGAACTCATAAGTTATAAAATTTATCCCTTAATCAATTTCCAGTTGGGTAGAAGTACTACCCAACTGGAAATTGATTAAGGGATACATTTTATAGGAAAATGTTAGAGGTTTCTTTTCATAGTTGCGTTGTGATTAGACGACCGCGTTTTTGAATGTAGTGACAATAAAAATGAAAAAAAAAAACTTTTGTAACTTATTTCATCACAATGTTATTGTCGTATTAATGTTGTTGTTAGCCATCTTCCAACTAAGTCGGGGTCGGCTTCCAGTCTAACTGGATGCTAATAAAAGCCAGTATTTTACATGAAGCGATTACTGGGTAAAGGTGCGACGCGACAGCACGACGCGACTAGTAGAACATTTTTTTTGAAAATTTCAAGGAAATTATTTTACCAGAATCGCGTCGCACCTTTTTGGGGGAGCCTTAAAAGGTATCTTTTAGTATGTCTAGTTGTCAGACTGTCGGGCTTCTGAATACCCGTAACAGTAACAAATTGAGCTGAGAAGTACATTGGCATTAATTAAAAACAATACAAGGTAGAATTTATTATCAATGACATAAGAAACATTTCCAATTGATAATTTTCACACGATGAAAACTTAGCCTAGTTTCTTTATCAGGCTAACCCGGACTTGGTTGTACCTAGAAGTTTATAAGGATTTACGTCACACTATCAATTAACTACGTAAGACACGGCAGTGTATCATAATGAAATCAATACCTAGACACGATTAGAGACAATTAAAGAGCAAAAAGTATGTAACAGTGTTTGTAATTTGCTATAATTAATTAGTATTTTCTTGTCCACCTTGGATTAAACGACGATTACCTACAATTAACGCTTACAAATCGTGAGAAAAATAATAGTAATAATCCACGATTGTCTATCAAATAGGTTACTAACTTTACCCTCGTAATGTTGCTTAAGGAGGCTTTAATCGACCTTTTTTTATCCGTTTTTGTCGTTTTGCTCCCTTGCCATTAATATTTTTAAGGAGTTTCAAGTGAAAAATTAAGCACGTTAAGCCGTTGTCCCGGTTGTCATTTGTAGATCTTTGACAGTCGTTACGGGTCAGAAGCCCAAAAAAAGTCTGTCAAAAAGGCAGTCACTCCATGTAAAATACTGGTATTCAGCTGCACCCGGTTAGACTGGTTGCACACCTCGACATAGTTGGGAAAAGTATAGGCAAATTGATTTCGAGTTAAAAATTATATAGCGTTTTTTGTTAAATCCTCGGTTAGGCTGGAAGCCGACCCCAATATAGTTGGGAAAAGTTTATGCAAATAGATTTCGAGTGAAAAAGTGTAGCCTTTTTTGTAAAAGTCTTACTTAACACATTTTTTCACTAACTATACAATCAATACAAGTTTGTGCATCAAGCTTGTACCTAAGTACCCGTAACCCGATGTCAGGCACAAAAACCTGAAGCTAGTTGTACCTACTATCAATATTTTTGGCCCGACAGTGTAGTGTAAGACGTCTTGTGCTATTTACCCTGTGTTATAACCTACGACTGATGCATTGTCAATCAGCCGCGCTCCCACCTTGCTGATTGGCTAATATTTTTATTTTTCTAATTAATCAAGCGGAATGGCGCGGTGACCGAGCGGCGGCGGCGCAGCGGCGCTGCACATAGGGGTATTTTGCCAATTTAGGCGGCCAATATTATTTTGTTTCTTTTTATATATTAAATTTGGTTTTTATATCTTTCATTAGTTGTAAAATCTTTTAGGAGTGCATAGATTAAAAAAAAAATGAAATTATGAACAGTATGTATTTAAAAAGAAAAACAAAACAAGTATAAAAACCACAAATTATTAAAATCTTATCAAAGCTCTTCGTCAGTCATTTCCTCCGCAGATTCCTCTGAAGAACTTCCGCAGTTGGTATTGGGCTCAGCAGAAAGAAGCATTTCTATTGCTTCTTTGCTATGCGGCATTGATCTTTTATTTGGTTTCGGCCTTATACTCGTAATCAGAGGATCAGAGCTGAGCAATAATCTATTCAGTACATCTAAATTACACTGCTCTCTAGAGAATTTTCTAGCAAAATTGATGCGGTACAAACGGAAGTGCTTGTTCCGCGCCTCTGCTGCTTCTTCGGACATGCTTTCTCCATGACCGTTGCACCATGGATTAATATCTTGTGCATTGTGGGTGTCATTGGATGCCAGGGGTATAACTCCACATACATTTTGGCGGTATCATAGCCGTAAACAGCAATTTTTTTTAAATGCTGCAATAAAACAGCTTTATGGCCGCTAGTGATTATCTCCAAAATCACTTTTATCCGTATAATAAAATTGTAGTCGACACCGGTAATTTCAGCTGCCATCTCTGGATCAGCGAAAAATCTCCTGCTGGTGTTACCATCGTTGGTGTTGCCGAATCCAGCTTTTGGAACATCAACGATCAAGCCCGTTTTCTCTCGGAATTTCGCCTGTATTTCTGCCTTTTTCTGCTTAACAATTTCTTTGTCACTTTCCGATCTTAACTGACACTTTTGCACGGGAATTTTGTATGACAAATGGAGAATAATCTCGAATAACCGTATTCTAGCGTGCAGTACCGATAGGCCAAACTGCAATGCTTCTGTGTCTACAGTATTTTTGACATTAAGATCATTGAACTGCTTTGAAGTAGCACCACAAATGTAGCATCTCATAGTTGAGGTAGTTGAAGTAGCAGCATTGCATACTTTGGCATCGACCATAGTCAGCGATAATACATATTTCAAAGAAATAGAGGTCTCTCCAAGTACAAATTCGCTATTTATCAAATTATTTATAGCGTCTTCTATGTAAGCGATTTCAGACTTTGTGATATCCACTGTTTCTTTCAAAAATCTAATCCTCATTGGTCGACAGTATCGTGGCGAAGAGGGAGTTGGGTTTTGCCACAGAACTTTTTTGTTTATTCTAGAAAACAATTGTAGTGGAACAAAACAACTTTGAAAAATACTGCTATCAAATGAGTCTTCATCTTGCCTTTTTTGTTTAAATTGCGCTTGTTGAGACCCATCACATCCCCACTTTGAAATCAGCGTCAATGATTTCCGCTCTTCTTCAGTTAATTCAACTAGTATATCCTGCAGATATGTAGACAAACGTTTAGCTGTGTGATCCAATAAATGTTGCAAGTTAATTTCAGCACATGTTTCAGTTACCCGATAGGATTCTTTTCCCGGATAACAAGCTTTTTTCCATTGCTTTAATATGGTGTAACTTGGGTAATACTTCTTGTTAGTACTCTTTATTATTTCATATTGTCGTCTTGAGAGGTCGGCTTCCACGAACATTGAGAGGGCGGCCATTGGATCTAGATGTGACGCTTTTTCGAGCTTTGATTTTTTGTATGCTTCCTGGTATGCTTGGGCTGTCTGCGGAGAGTTTGTTATGTCTTTGAGAATACTCGACGCAATTCGCTTTCCAGAACTTTGAAGGGACGTTTGAGCAGCACACATTAGCACATCTTTTTCAACAGCACTGCGCACTTCCATTGTCTTTCTGCGTTTGCTCCTTTCACTGGATTCTTGAAATGATTTTGTTGGTCGACCAGAAGAACGCCGTTTTATCATTACTATTTCGAATGTCCCTTCTAACCATTTTTCGTTTTTTTAAGGAAAAGTTTCTCTTTCTTGTGCGCTTGTTAGTTTCAAATCTACATAATTAGTATATAACTATGTATTTCATATTGGCATGTAAAGCTGTGTATAATAATAATTCATTATTTTTAAATTCAAACGTGTAAACAATATCGTCGGTAGTTTGATAAAATTAAGTAGGTCAAGCTTGTTTGTCACCGCCTATAAAAAGGAATGTTCCGACCGGCATTAGTCACTTTTGATCGAGACGTTGACTGGTACGGAGCTCTCTGAGGTATAAGCGGCAACGGAATTATAAGATAAGTTTATTGTAATTGCTATTACTCTGTAGAATGTTATTAAAATGTTTTTGTTAAATTATGCTATATTATTATGTCGGTGTAATAAATGTTAAAATTGTGTATTATGAAATTATTGCATAAATCGAGTAAATATACATAATATAGTTGTTATTCAATAAATATTGCCCCATCAAATATTTCTTTCGTTTTTGGTTTACAATATCATAATGTTAACTAATAAATACCATTTATTAAAATTAGCCTTTCTCTTCATTTCTAACATCAGAAGTGGGATAGTTCTCTGTCCTTTTAAAACAGCTTACTAATGAATTTTATTTCTGTCTTTTCATGATCGATGTTGGAGCTATTGACGACCATTTTGAAACCATTGGTCAGCGGTTCAATGACTTCACTCACACCATAACAATGACATGGTGCTGCCACCGCTGACATCGGATTGCAGAGCCTCAAACTTGCTGTAAGAATATCGGGAAGCCTTTAAGCAGAAAGAAGTACTTAGCTAAAGTGGGTAAGGCCCTAAGAGGCTCTTTTACATTTAAAACGAAATACAATTATATAATATGACGAAGTTCGAAGGTAGTGTTGCGAAATAATTTTGGATCATCATTGTGTAAACATTTGGTTAATTTTTGGCTTACAAAGGATGATAATAAGGATGTCTTGACTATTTTAATTACTTGGTAATCGTTGTCACAATTGAGAATTATTTAAATACAATCACGTGTTCACAGTAATAAATACTTAAATTAAACTCTGATGTTTACAAGTTATATCACCAAGATAATTTACTTTTTGAAAAAAAACTAACAACAAAAGTAACTATCGGACTTAATGACAGTAAATTAAATGTATACATACTTTCCATTCCATATTAGTCCACAATAGTGAGCATCACATAATACGGGATATAAAATTATTATTTTAATCTTTTATTTCTCTATCATATTTGACTCGTTTTCTTTTATTATTGATGGTTTGTGTGAAATCATTGATTTTACTTTGGTTTGTTGTTAGGTATTATTTAAAGTGTTTACATTCAAAGTAAAGAGTAGTTAGAGTTGCGAAGCAAAAATTTGTGAAATTAAAAAGAAAATGTGTTGTTGAATAGAGTTTTCAATAATATTGTCAGAATGACCGAGCGATTAATTATTTGAATTGCTTTTATGATCGCTGGTTAGTGCTGATTCAGCAGTTGTTGAAAATGTCATTTAGGTATATGAAAATTTTGCTTAAGACTTCTGTGATTTATTGATTAAAATTGTTTGGTGATTATGTTTCCATCAGTAAGTGTACCGCTGGTCGGCCTTCTATTTGGTGTCAGCTATCTCACCGGCAGCGGGTGAATGTGGCTGGCATGTCTATGTAGTTGGCAATTAAATCCGCTGGTCGGCCTTCTATTTGGTGTCAGCTATCTCACCGGCAGCGGGTGAATGTGGCTGGCATGTCTATGTAGTTGGCAATTAAATCCGCTGGTCGGCCTTCTATTTGGTGTCAGCTATCTCACCGGCAGCGGGTGAATGTGGCTGGCATGTCTATGTAGTTGGCAAATATTCGCTGTTACCTATTTGTTTGGTGGTGGTCTATCTCAATGACAGCGAATTGAAGGGGACCACCATGTCTATACAAATAGATGAAAACAACAAAAATTATGACTCAGTGATGAAAACATAATCAAATTTTAGTGACATGTCAATGTGCAATAGAAAATTAAACTTGATTTATAAAATAAGTAACAAATAACAATGCTTCGAGGACGAAGCACTGTCAGTATGGCCGTGTTAGTTTCAAATCTACATAATTAGTATATAACTATGTATTTCATATTGGCATGTAAAGCTGTGTATAATAATAATTCATTATTTTTAAATTCAAACGTGTAAACAATTCAAACTCAAACTCAAACTCAAAACATTTATTTCAATTAAACCATTTACAGGCACTTTTGAATTGTCAAGGAGTCGGTCAGTCAGAAATATGAAGCTAGTTGCCCATTCCAAAGCGTAGTAGGTACCTATGGAGAAGAACGGGCAAGAAACTCCACGGACACTCTTTTAAATCAAAATATTGTTACAATATATGGGTTACATCATTCATGTTGAAATTATAAATGTGAGAACAATGTAAAAAGCGCGTTAAAAGCGTCCGCAATTATGACATACAAACAATTCAAAAATTAAAATAAGCCATGGCAGCTAAGAGATGACCAGTCACAACTGACGGCGCCCGTTCACGAACATGACGCATGGATCAGCACCATTCAGCTCAACCATTTTGAAGGGAGCTAAATGATCCAACACACGCGCCACCATCTGCGAGACATTTAAGTGAGCATGACATTCCCAGCCGCCAGGGCACATTCAAGTCAATGAAAGACAGATTACCCGGTAAATGGTAGCTCAATAGTACATAGTACTCACACCTGTGCTATGCAATTATATAATACAAAGGAGATTGAGTTTATACAATGCAAAGATGATGATGATCTTAAAATCTTCAGCAGCTCCAACTGTATGTTCGAATGTTAATTAGTTAGTTATGATTGTGGAGCAGGACCAGCATTAAGCCAAGCATTTTTATCAGAGATGTAATCCTCACACTTATAATATGCCTGCCTGCATAGTGTGCGTTTTATACAAGTTTTGAATTTCGTCTCATTCAGTTGAAGTATGTGGGGAGGAATTTTATTGTAACATTTTAAACAGTATCCCATGAAAGATGAGTCTACTTTAGCCAGTCTGAAACCTGGTTGAACTAATAGGTCCCTATTTCTAGTACTGTAATTATGTCTATCACCTCTTTTACTAAAAAGATGTAAATTTTTTCTTACGTGCATGATATTTTCATAGATATATTGACAAGGTACCGTCATGATGTTTATATCCTTAAACAGTTCCCTTAAAGAATCGCGCCTGCGAAGATTATAAATGGCTCTGATCGCTCTTTTCTGCAGAATAAAGATAGACTCGATTTCTGCAGCCCGTCCCCATAGTAAAATACCGTAAGACATGATGCTATGAAAGTAACTAAAATAGACTAGCCTCGCGGTATCTGCATCAGTAAATTGACGGATTTTTCTGACAGCATATGCTGCTGAACTTAGCCGTCCTGCAAGAGATGTTAAATGAGGACCCCATTGTAGCCTTGAGTCGAGCGTGATCCCCAGGAAAACAGTTTTATCGACGAAATCTAGTTTCTCTTGATTCAATACAATCTCACAATCCCTACTTTTGACATTAGGCAAAGATAATTTGATGCACTTCGTTTTTTTCCCATTTAATACTAAATTATTAGCAGTAAACCAATTTTGGACCTGCAGAAGGGCGTTATTTACTTCGTCAAAATTTGTAGCACGTCTATCTACCTTAAAAATTAAGGAAGTATCGTCAGCAAATAACACCATGTGTGGCTGATTTTTTAATAAATGGAGTAGATCATTAATGTATACTAAAAAGAGGAAAGGACCCAAAATCGAGCCTTGTGGAACACCCATTTTTACTTTTAGACCCAGTGAGTTGATACCGTTTATTTGAACTTGCTGTTGTCTATCATTCAAATAAGATTTTACTAAACTGAGCGCAAGTTTTCCAAGTCCGTAATGCTCAAGTTTCAAGAGTAAGGTTTCGTGATCGACGCAATCAAATGCCTTGGAGAGGTCACAAAAGATTCCTATGGCGTCTTGGGCCTCTTCCCACGCATTAAAAATGTGTCTTAGTAAGGTCACACCGGCGTCGGTCGTACAACGTCCTTTGGTGAATCCATACTGTTGGTCGTGAAGGATTTTATTTGTGTTAAAATGATTGAGCATTTGATTCAGCATCACCTTTTCAAACACCTTGCTGAAAACCGGCAGCACGGATACGGGTCTATAATTATTGGTGTCTTTACTGTCTCCGGATTTGAAAAGTGGTATTACCTTACTGTATTTCATTAAATCTGGGAAGACTCCTTGATCCACACACAAATTAAATATTAAGGCTAAGTAAGGCGCTATGGTTTCAATTATAGAGGTACAGACTTTAATGGACATTCCCCAAAGATCCTCGGTCAATTTGATTTTGATTTGCTTAAAAGCTTTTATTACTGTTGCGGGGTTAATATGCTTAAAGTTAAAATCAATCGGGCTGGCTGAAACGTTCGCCCTTACTAAATCAAAAGAGAGCGATGGCGAGGAGTTTAAGGTTTCAGTAGTTTTAAGTGGGATACTGGTAAAGAAATGTACAAATTCTTGAGCAACTTCTTTGATATCGCAAATGAGACCACCACCTGACGTCTCCAGTGTGTAATCGGAATTATGCTTTTTGTTCCTATTCGTTTCATTATTGATAATTTTCCAAACCGCCTGTATTTTATTGTCTGCTGATTTAACTTTGTTGCTAATGTATAAGGCTTTAGCTGCCTTACAAGTGCTCTTAAAAATTCTAGAATAAGTAGCAACATACTTATTAAAAGTTTCCGTATTAATATAAGGCTTAAGGCCATACAGCTCGAAAAGTCTTTCCCTACTTTTCCTGAGTCCTTTAGTTGCCCAATCACTAAATACAAACTTAGGGCTGATAGTTTTAGTGTTTTTCTTAAAAGTATTATTGAACTCGGTTTGGACTACCGAAAAGAATTCTTTATACAAAATATTGACATTGTTTATTGAAAGGTCCTGATTACTTAATTTACAAACTAAAGTGCTATTAATTTTTTTTAAATTAACAGCTGTTACTGGTCTGAATTGTATCTGCACTTTTTGTATTGGTAAGTTGGACTCAAAAGTTACTGTTTGACCACTGTGATCAGAAGGGAGATAATTAACGATGGCTTTATCTAAATAGTCGCAGCAACAGAACACATTATCGATACATGTAGCAGTAGTCGTAGTTATTCGGGTTGGCTGTACAAACACATTTGACAAATTGAAGGATTTAAACAAATTTAATAATCTACTGGTATTCAAATTATTTTCTAAAATGTTAATATTAAAGTCCCCGCAGATAATTACCGATTTATTCCCAGTTGCAAGTTTTGACAAAACATCTTCCATTACTGACTCAAATATAGAGTAGTTTTGATAATTTGGGGGTCTATAAACGCACACTATTACATGCTTATCTAGCTCAACACAAGACAGCTCAATGCTATGCTCAACCGATAGTTCAACTATGTCTTTACGGGTTTTTGATTTAATACTACTTTTAATTAAGATTAGTGAACCACCACCCCGCATTGATTGTCGGTTAAAACAACTGGCCACACTATAATTATCATAATTAATTAACATTTAGATAGTCTTTTAACCAATGCTCAGTTAAACAAATAATGTCAAACATTGTTTTTTCTAAAAACAATTCAATTTCCAATTGTTTGGAAGAAAAACCTTGAATATTTTGATGAAATAATTTCAAGGATTTCTGCTTAGCCCCTTTTGTGCAATTAACTTTGTTAGTGCTAGAAAATACCTTTTTGTTATTAAGTGTAACTATACTGTTATTGGTACCTTCTGTTGTCTTACAAACTAGTTTAAATTATTAATTTGAATTTGCACCACATTATCATTAGTAATATTACTAATTGCGGTGCTAATTTTACATGACTTCGACATACTAATTATGTCTGGGTTAATATTAAAAGCTAATAGCCTAGCTATTTGACGTCTAAAACTAATGGGCAGATACACAGTATCCCTAGTCGACCTAAGCTTATCAACAAAAATGTTGGTGTCAAAAAATATAAACTTGTCACTATGGTGACTAACTAAAAAATGCATATAATTATTTAACATATGAATGTAGTTATTTTTCCTATTTGACAAGTGCTCAAAGTAGGGAAAAGCACACAAAATTATTTTCTTACAATTTAACTTCAATAGCTCAGTGACACTATCAGTGATATCTTCTTTTTTAACATTTAAACTATTACCTATAAGTACAGTAATAATGGCATTAGGATCATATTCATACCTAGACATTATTTGATTATAGGAAGTTTGAGGCATGCAATAGTTTTGAGAAGAATGACTCAGGTTGTTACTAAGCAATTTTCCAATATCGTCGGTAGTTTGATAAAATTAAGTAGGTCAAGCTTGTTTGTCACCGCCTATAAAAAGGAATGTTCCGACCGGCATTAGTCACTTTTGATCGAGACGTTGACTGGTACGGAGCTCTCTGAGGTATAAGCGGCAACGGAATTATAAGATAAGTTTATTGTAATTGCTATTACTCTGTAGAATGTTATTAAAATGTTTTTGTTAAATTATGCTATATTATTATGTCGGTGTAATAAATGTTAAAATTGTGTATTATGAAATTATTGCATAAATCGAGTAAATATACATAATATAGTTGTTATTCAATAAATATTGCCCCATCAAATATTTCTTTCGTTTTTGTTTTACAATATCATAATGTTAACTAATAAATACCATTTATTAAAATTAGCCTTTCTCTTCATTTCTAACACGCTCCTGTCCACCTTTTTTTTTAACTGGGACTTTAAATAAGAGAACTTATGCTGAACTTCCTTCATTTGCTCTTTACAATATTCATCTTGCGATAAAATATATCTCTCAATATAACTCAACTTTTCGTCAAAATTTGGCAACTCTTGCTCTTGCATTTTGTCAAAAAGAAATCTACGCGTTATTACTCGAGCCCCTGAGTTACCCGCGGATCCTGAAACGAAACAAAAAACCGTTTAAAGTAAATTAAAATAAAAAATTAATCACGTGGTTTTTTAATGTCGCCTTTGAAACCCCAAGAATGTCAACTTCACGGGAGATCAAGGTCAGTGTTGATTTGATAACTGAGTACAAACACTCTTGTTTCATTTGCAATCTACTAAACAGCTGGGACGCACCCTGAAGTATAACAAAAACCTTTTTGAAAATAAAAAAGGGGTAATTTGACAATAATTTTGAGTACTGTTTCGAACCTCAAAAACATATAGTAACATATAGTTATTCGAAAAAATTACATAAAAATAATATATTATAATGTGTTCTTACCTGATGTACTCGAATCCATCACAGTTTTATTTAAAGCAACTCCAGAACAAAAAATATTCACTGTTTAAATAACTGTTTTTCACAATTTGCCAAAATGGATACGTGTACTTAGCAGAACGATCGCATTCCGACTGAGACACCGGCGCGGGCGCATACAAATGGGTATCAGGAAGGGTCGGCTATTGTTCTATGTCTATTCAACATTGTCAAGTAACACCCGTATGTGCGCCCGCCAGGCGGTGCGGAGGCAGCGCGATGGTGGCGCGGTGACGGCGCGGCGGCGGCGGGGTGGCGGCGTCGTGTCGGCGATGACTAAATTTGACCACACGTTTCCGATACATACTGTAAAAGAAGCTTGAGTCTGCTTGCAATTCAACTGATTTCAGTTCCAGGCTAACTCTACACCTGCGAGGGTTGCGGGTTAGTCTGAAAGGGATACCGGGACCTTGGCAACAGGCAACTGAAGGAACACGGGTGGGTTTTAGTCAGTAAAAGTCTGATACGCCCTTCCGCTCCGCCCAGAGCGGGAGAAGTCATTGGATGACTTACCACACTCAAAAAAAAAGGCTAACTCTACACAGTCGAGTATCCTGCCACTTCAACTATTAAAGTAATCGATGACGCCAGTAACCATATTGTCGTGTTTAGTCGTAATATACAAAGTGTGACGTCACAACCGTTACCGGGAAGCGAGTGACATGTCGTGAAGTCGGTGACCTAACTTCTGAGAACTGATAGGTGTTGATTTCGAACCTATATGAGCACCTTTTGTTTTTATATTGTTTGGCAGATATAAAAAATCCTGTCGCAGGACCGTTTTCTTTATTCTATTCCTTCTCCAAATCTCCAAACGACTATTTGACACTTCCCGTGACCCAAGGGCTGATTTGATTTGATACAACGTAGCCAAGTCGCCAGTCGCCAGTCTCTTGGGTACATTACCAGCCGACAGCGATGCGGAGGAATTTTTCGACGTTATTTGAGTTAATTGTTAATTTGCATAATTATTTTTAAACAGTAATTAAAAGTACTTATAAAATAAAATAAATAAGGGGAAGTAAATAAGGGGGAGCTTGTGGCTAAGTAATAATAGCCGCACGGGTCGAACCATCAGGTTAAGCTACGCTTGCCGGGGTTGGTCCGTGGATGGGTGACCATCTTTACATATCGAGGCTTCTCCGTGCCTCAGAAAGCACGTTAAGCCGTTGCTGTCTTTGAAAGTCGTTACGGGTCGTCAGAAGCCCGAAAGTCTGACAACCAGTCTTACCAAGGGGTATCGTGTTACCCAGTAACTGCCCAACTAGCAAAATACCCTTATTCACAAAAGCTTGTAAGAGCTATGGTTTATACGTGTTCTGATTAAGCCAGAAACTCTAATAGTGTTATTTTATAAGTCTATTTAAGTTTTAAGAGCATTCATACTTGTAACATTATTCTTACAGAGGTATATAAGAAAACGTTATATAATATTAATAAGAGCAGTGGCATTAAAAGCGCCTTTTACAAGTCTAATTGCTTTAGATTCTTAATTAAAACTTATAAATACATTTTATAAGTACATTCAATCTTAGAAGTGACTATACTAAGTGTTTTATTAGACTTATGTTAATCTAGTGTTTTAAAAGTGTGATTTATCTCACCTAAGACATATTAAAGAGTAGTAGCACTTTAAAAGTCCTACAAGTGTCTTAAACAATTCTCTACTTAAGGGTTATTTATTTTCCTTGTTGTGTCTGACACGAGAAATTTTTAATGGATTTTTAAAAATGGAAGCGGTTTAAGATAAATGCAGCATAACTAAGAAAAATACATAGAAAATGATTAGAATTAATACAAAAATCTGTGTCTCTCCGAGCATCTCGTGCAACTGATACAAACAATATTTTTTATGGTTCCGTACAAAATAATGAGGACTTTTTTGGTGGCATTAAACGAAGTAGTAATAGTGACTGCAGTGACCGAAGTAGTGAAAATGAATCTGAGGATAACTAAGGTGCGATAGCGTGTACCTCGCAGCTTTCCAGGTTAAGGATTATGAAATAAAAATACAGTTTCGAGAAGATATAAAAAATGGGCCACAACATATAACATATTTTTTTTACGTAGGAAACAGTCGACATCCGTAATTACAAACATACTGTATGTATATTTGTCTTAAAACATAATATAAGCGTGTTTACATTGAATTAACGTTGTGGATTAATTATTTACTTGTACCTTTAGTGACTTCCTTGTTTGGCTTGCTTTTACTTATTAAGGAACCCTAAAATGATGAGCAGTATGGCCGTGTAGAAAATGGTTTTAGGTTTAATTTGACTTTTACGAGTGCGATATAAATATTACACAAGAATACTAGACTTATATTGTTCTGATAAAGCACTTATGAGTCGTGGTCGTTCGTAATGGCGACATTTTGATATTATTTCACAAATAATTTAAATAATATAAAATAATATAAATATAAAAGACACTTTTTTGAAAAGACCCGTGGAATTATTGTTATTCAAATTTCAAAATAATCGAGAAAAACTACTTCGCAACCTAATAATCGCATAAAGGGCGTGACAAACCAGCTTACACACTAGCGTTTTGTAGGAAAATGAAATAAAATATAATACTTAAGTTTTTACGCGACTTTTTATTATTTTCCCAAAGTTTATCTTTAGCTCGCGGCGGTTTGTGATTACTCTTATTAGGAGATCACAAAGAGGATTATTAGCGATATTACACTTAAAATAGCATTAGTAAGAGGACTTTAAGGTTATTTGCCCTTAAAGCACTCCCTTGTAAGTCACTTGTAACTTTGTTTTTCATTATAAAAGCATCAGCAAGAGTTTTGTAAGTTTGAAAATACACTTCGCGAGACCATTATAAGGCAATTGTAAGGGTGAATATACTTATAAAGTGCGCCCAAATCCACACTTATATGTGTCTATAAGTGTGATATAAGACGATATAAGACAAAGATATTTTTTGCTAGTTGGGTGGGTTGTGGAGGTCAGATAGGCAGTCGCTCCATGTAAAATACTGATATTCAACTGCATCCGGTTATACTGGAAGCTGACCCCAACATAGTTGGGAAAAGGCTAGGCAGATTGACTTATACAGGGTGTTAGGGTAAACACCGTTATCCTTGCAACCAGTGGTTTGGTTTCATTTATAGAAAGTAAAATCAATGGAAAATTACAACTTTATTTTTTATTTTTTTAGATCTAAATTTTACCACAAGAGACGCAAGTTCGTTGCCCTATGCGCTAGGGCAACGAACTTGCGTCTAAACACGGGCGGGATGTAACCTGACCGGCAGCGAGCGCGATCCCTCCCTTAGTCAGTCATCTGTTTCGCTAGCAAGCACGGTGTCAGATATAAACTTTTTAAAATCTTTTAATGAAAATAACGTTTTTTTTTTGTTGTGTTCGGTCATTTATTTTTATATTTAAGTCAAGTACCCATGGTTTGAATGACAAGAGTGTTTACCCTTACAGCCTGTATTATGTAAATATTTTGTATAATTTGTTAATTTATGTAATATAAGAAGTTTATCAGTGTACCTATACATTTGAATAAATATTTTCTCTTAATTATTCTATCATAATGTTACCTAACAGTTTAAGTTAATTAACACGCTGTAAGGTAATTGCTTAATTCGTTCAGCGAACGTTAAAACCGACAGCAACGTAATATTAATTTGCACCTATTGTTATAAAATTCAGGGGTGCCATTACAAAATTAACATGCCATGTTTCTTTTCGGCCGTTTCACTCAATTTTTTTTCAAATTCTTCATTAATCTGAAAAGAAACCGGACGCGGTTTTTTTTTCGTTTAATATTCAACGATTTTTTAAGTCCTACATAAATGAATGGTAAACAAATTTAATTTATATTCATTCTTGGTGTTACCTGTACCTACATTTTTAAATTAAAATATGGTAGGTGTACGTACAGTCAAGGTGAAAGTATGTTTTTTTACTGGGTGTACAAAACTCATATTCCAAATTGGCATTTCAACTGAAAGTTTTATACAATTTTACTCGGAATCTAGATGCCAATATAAATTTGGTTTAGTAATTACTAGCGTCCGACTCCTGCTTCATTTAGCTCCCTTCAAAATGGTTGAGCTGAATGGTGCTGATCCATGCGTCATGTTCGTGAACGGGCGCCGTCAGTTGTGACTGGTCATCTCTTAGCTGCCATGGCTTATTTTTGAATTGTTTGTATGTTATAATTGCGAACGCTTTTTACATTGTTCTCACATGTATAATTTCAACATGAATGATGTAACCCATATATTGTAACAATATTTTGATTTAAAAGAGTGTCCGTGGAGTTTCTTGCCCGTTCTTCTCCATAGGTACCTACTACGCTTTGGAATGGCCAACTAGCTTCATATTTCTGACTGACCGACTCCTTGACAATTCAAAAGTGCCTGTAAATGGTTTAATTGAAATAAATGCTTTGAGTTTGAGTTTGAGTTTCGCACGGTTTTTACGATTTGACAAAACATCGAGATTTTTGAGTTAACGTTATACACATAAACCTTCCGGAATAAAATCTCTAAACGATGGTGAAAACCTCATCAAAATCTGTTGCGTGGTTTAAAAGAACAGCGCGGGTATACAGACAAACACGCAAAGCGACTTTAATTTATAATATGTATAGATGGTATAGTTTAAAGTACGGTACCGGAAAGACATTTTTATGAAAAAAAAAAAAATCCTTTTGTCTTATTAATTTATTAGACTTCCTCATTGGTCTAGCGTTCGCAAACGCTACTGCTGAGCATGAGATCCTGGGTTTGATCCCCGGAGTCTGGATTTGTGCTCGGTCGATGGTAATAGGCTCGCCCCCTATTACATGTGACTTAAACATAACTGGCGAAATGTGGGTGTACCTCTGCCTAAACCCTCGGGGGAAAACCAGCCACGATGTTATATTTATGCGTGTGTAATTTATAGACATTTAGTGCAGTTTAAATAGAGGAAGGTATCCGTCAGGTTAAGCTACGCTTGCCGGGGCTGGTCCGCGGATGGGTGACCATCTATACATATCGAGACTCCTCCGTGCCTCGGAAATCACGTTCAGCCGTTGGTCCCGGCTGTCATTTGTGGATCTTTGACAGTCGTTACGGGTCGTCAGAAGCCCGAAAGTCTGACAACCAGTCTTGCGAAGGGGTTTCGTATTACCCAGTTACTGGGTTGTGGAGGTCAGATAGGCAGTCGCTCCATGTAAAATACTGGTATTCAGCTGCATCCGGTTAGACTGGAAGTCTTTAAATAGCCACATTTTACTTGAACACTATTTAAATCAAACATTGACTCAAAACAATCACCAAATATAACACGTACAAATCTATTTCCCTTGATTTGGAAATAGACAAGTGCCGATAGCTTCCTTACTGTTCATCACAAGAACACAATGAGTCTATAAATACCCTTAAACTCTCCATTACGGCCATTGTGGGCCATTGTAGGCCATTTCCACGCACCTCTCGCCTGAGTGATTCCATTCTACGTTACACACATTGATTAATGGCGAATCCCTTTCGCGCCATTAGGCACGATCAATCATCGGTGATAAGCTTTTGAAGTTTTGTCTCATGTGGTTGCAATGTTTATTTATTTATTTTAATCAAGCGAGAGGCAGACGCCACCCGCCAATGACCCGGTGGTTCAATAAAAAGAGACCTCAAGAAAGCCCAATTGACAGAACTGACAACTCAAGACAGAATATCTTGGCGCAAAAAAGTGAGGAAACCCAAACTCAAAGCATTTATTTCAATTAAACCATTTACAGGCACTTTTGAATTGTCAAAGAGTCGGTCAGTTAGTCAAAAAGTTGAAGCTAGTTGCCCATTCCAAATCGTAGATCTCTATGGAGAAGAACGGGCAAGAAACTCCAAGGACACTCTTTTATATGGATATAGATATTACAAAATCCTGCTAACAGTATTCTTGGTGCTTCTATATGTGAGAACAATGTCAAACGAAAAATAATCAAAAACAATTCAAAATATAAGATTAAAAATAAGCCCTGGCAGATAAGAGATGACCAGTCTCAACTGACGGCGCCCGTTCACGAACATGACACGTGGATCAGCACCATCCAGCTCAACCATTTTGTAGGGAACCGAATGATCCAACACACCCGACCCAAAATAACTGGACCTGGGGGCCTACCACCAGTACTACTTCAGTTTATGAAAGAGAGGAAGCTCTACAGTAGGCGTAGCATGAGCACCGTTTTGTCGACGGAAGAGTAGACAAAAATGACGTTTCCGGTAGACAGTAGACAGTACGAGACGGCAGCAAAATAGGAAGGAGTCAACTGCACTTTTTACGAAATTCACTCTTTTAAATAATTCGACTCAGAATTCTTGGTTTTGTTAGGATTTATCGGTTGTCAGTGTGATTTTGACAGTAAGGATAGAAAACTTTCTTCCGAAATAGTCTACATCTATAAAGACGTAGACAAAGATCGTTAGAAATGAAAGACAAAATGACAGATTGTAGAAAGATTTCTACTGTGGATGTCAAAAATTAAGAAACGAACTGTCACTTTGTATAGAAAAAGCTATGTCTATTCTTCGTAGAGATAGAAAGCGCCATGCTACGCCTGTAGGTCGTGTTGATAAGGTTTAAAGAATCTTTATTCTCAATTAAAACATACACAAATGTCACTTACTTGAGAACAATAAATTAATGTTAACAATATAAAAAGGTTTGACTTCACCTCTATGTACAGTTTCACAAACACGACCCACCCAACGCATTCATTTCTGTGAGGGTGTTTTACTTGCTGTTAAATACTGACCGAGCTGAATTTTGAATGCATTGAGTGAGTGTACATTTCTAATACTTGATGGTAATTTATTATATGTTGCACTCCTTCGAAAGTAACCATTTTTTGCCATAATTGGTTCTAGTTTTAAGTAGCACTATTAGGCTCGCTCGTCGTGAGCTTCGTTGGCTGACTTGTCGATATTGAGTTAGTATAATGTTTGTGTGTATTTTTTTGTTAAGCACTTTATTAATGAATATACATGTATTATAGATATAGAGTTGCTTGATGTTCATTAATTTTGTGTCACTATAGATTTTTGAAGTTGATGTTAAATAGGGATAGTTAAAAAGCATTTTTATTAATTTATTTTGCGATCGTTGAAGTTCTGACAGTTTTGTTTTCGTAGCACTGCCCCAGAGTTCAATCAGATATAGTAGGTGCGGCTTTACTAGTGAGTTATAGATGGTGTATCTTAGAATTCGCGGAATACATCGAACTATGTTGCGCAATGTCCCTACTAGTGTCGAGAGCTTGTTTTTTATATATTCAATCTGGGCATTCCACGAAAGAGTACTGTCTATTCTCAGACCGAGGTATTTTTCGCTTGTTTTTAGCTGCAGTGGTACGTCATTAATTTTAAGTGGATCAAATGGTGGAATGATTTTATTTTTTGCCTTAAATATTACATAGCAAGTTTTGGATATGTTTATTGTTAAAAGATTAAATTGAAACCATGTGTATAGAGAATTTAAATCATCTTGGGCTAGTGTAATAATGTCGTTGATGGAAGAACCAAAGTAAAATAAACATGTGTCATCAGCATACAGGGTAAGGTGGCCATGTAGCTTTATTTCGGTGATGTTGTTAATATATATGAGAAAGAGCAGAGGACCCAGAATGGATCCCTGTGGAACGCCGCATGTTATTGGTAGCGCGTTACTTTGATCATGATTACCTAGTTTAACTATTTGTGAGCGGTTGGTAAAGTAGGATTTGAACATTTCTAGTGCACTTCCAGTGATGTTAATGGATTCTAGCTTTTTTAATAGTAGTTTGTGAGAGACGGTGTCAAATGCTTTTTTTAGATCGACAAAGATACCCACGACTATATTTTTATTGTCTATATTTCGCTTAATTTTGGTAACGAGATCGATTGTAGCAGTGGTAGTATTGCTTTTTGGTCTAAATCCATATTGGCGATCTGTAATAAAATTAATAGAGTTTAAGTAATTTTGTAATCGATTGTGAAGAACTTTTTCTAATATTTTTGACATTACTGGCAATACTGAGATTGGTCGATAATTTCCGGGATCTGTAAGACTTCCTGATTTGTAAATAGGGGTAACCTTTGCTATCTTTAGTGTGTTGGGAAAGTTTCCGTCGGTTAATAGTTTGTTAAAACATGTACATAAGTTATTTACAATAAGATTTTTAATGCACTTTATTGCTTTAGTGTTTATTCCATCTATGCCTGTGCTACAATTTGGATCAAGGTTTGTTATTATTTGTAATATTTCTTTGGCAGAACATGGTTTAAGACTGGACAGCTCACCTGATTCTTGAGGAAGATACTTTGGTAACGCGCGATAATAGTTGTCGTGAAATGTTGCAGGTATTTCTCTTGCTAAAAGTGGTCCTATCGAGGCAAAGTAATTATTAAAAATTTTACAAATGTCATTCGGATTAGTAGTGATTTTAGAGTCTACAACTAGCTGCGAGGGAGTACTACTTTGTTTGATTTTGTTATTGGCTAAATAGTTTATTACACTCCACATTTTTTTGGGTTTTTAAATAGATTTGGTTATTGCATCATAGTAGTAAGTATTTTTTGTTCTTTGGATTAGTTTTTCTACACAGTCTCGTTTTTTGCTAAATTGCTTCTTTAGAGCTTCGTTATTAGGGTCATTTTCAAGTTCCGTCCACATTACATTTCTTTGATTTATTTCTGCAATGATGTCCTTATTGATCCAATCTTTTTGCGGAGGGTTAAGAATTTTAGTTATTTTACTTTTTTTAACACATAATTTTATAATATTTTCCCATTTCAGGTAGTCTTCGTTATGGTTAAATTCCGCTGATTCTGTATGTTTGTATAACTGTGTATAGTCCATTGCCTCATACTGAGATCTCATTCGTGGTGGTGATTTGACTTTTTTTAGTTCTAGGTACATTTGGTTATGGTCTGACAGAGAAGATTCAAGTATTACCATATGGAAGTGGTCGTTTTTGAAATTAGTGCTAATATGATCAATAATGCTTTTTTTTGTAATAGACTTTCTCGTACAGTATTATTTACTTATTTTGTTCAGAAGCACGTGTCCGGCCTTTTTAACTATAGCTTTATATTGTTTTGTTTCTTTGTTGTTTTTGTCCAATAAATCAACGTTAAAATCACCAAATACAATTGCTCTTTTTCTTTTTTGTAACTGTGAATCATATTCCTGTAAGAATTCCCTGTAGTTGGTATTACCTGGGTAGTATACTACCCCTACTTCAAAAGCATACCTCTCCAGATATATCCATAAGTAGTTATTGCCTCCTGAATACGTAGATTCTGATAGACTGTGTTTAAGGTCGTTGTGAATATATGCCGTGACTCCTCCTCCTCTTGAGTCATTTCTGTAGTTATAATAATGCGTATAGTTATCTATTTGTAATGTTATGGCTTGGGTTTCTGACCTTATCCAGGTTTCTGTTATTAAAATTACATGTGCTGTTTTTGGTAATGATTTTAAAATGCACTTCAACTCGTCCAGCTTTCCTTTTGTTCTAATGCTTCTAGCATTCAGGTATAAAAATCTTAGGCGAGATTTGCTAGTAGTAATATTATCGTAGTTATTGAGTACTTGATACGTGTTGCAGTTAATACTGGTAGTTATATTTTCGTTTACTAATTGAAGTTTTTTGGAGACTGTTTTATTATTGTTGGTACCCCATGGATATATTTAATTGTAAGCTGGTCTTCACCGTCATTTTGACGTCGTAATAATTCATCTTTCAGACTCTTTAGGTATTGCTGCTGTGCCGGGGTTTGGTCTGAAAATATTTTTATGTTTTGAGGCAGACTATCCTTGTTCCGTAATAAATATTTTGCAGGGTCCGATGAGGTAAAACACGCTTTAATGCTGCGATTCTTTCCGGGTGTGTGTTTGCCTATTCGAAAAATCTTTGTAGGTTTCTGGAGGCCCTGGCACACCCGAGAAATGATTTCACAGACAGTCTTTTCGTCACTAGATGAACCTTCTCCTGTGCTAGTGGTTGTTGTCTCTGGCACTCCTACTATAATGATATTTTTTTCCCGATAGTTACGATCCGTTACCTCCTTAATTAGTTGTTCGCTTGAATATAGTTGGTTGTTTGTTTTAGATGTGACGGGTTGAAGTGGGGATGAATGTTCTAGGGCGCTGATGTCTGATTCAAGTGTGACGATTTTGTGTTCATCTTGACAAATTTGTTTTTCCAATTTTAATACACTTTGACGTAGTTCATTTTGTTCTTTAGCGACGTTAGACGTCGAAGATTTGATCTCGCTAATCTGTGTGGTATTTTCGCGGATTAGCTGATTAGTTTGTTCGTTACATACTTTTAACTCAGAGATTTGTGATTTGACCTCTGTAATACTCTCCTGCATGTTTTTTATGATCTGCTCATTAGATTCCACATATTTTTCTAGTAACGATCCAATACGGCTTAACTCCGAATGAATCTGTCTTATCTCAATAGTACAATCGCAGTCCGTAGGCCGTTCTTTACGTTTGGAGCGAAAAGTAATTTGTGATTCGGCTTCGAGTGCATTTAACTTCGATAGGTCGGGTTGCGAGCTAAAGCTGGCAGATGGTGGCGATCTTTGTACATTCATCGTGTTTACACTTAATTACTTGACAGCGGCAGGCGGTAAGCAGTGAGCGTACCTTCTTCCAAGTTTTAATAATCAAGTTGTCGTGTATTATGATATCGCGGAACTTTCCACTCCGTGCGTGCAATATTTGTGTGTACAAGAGTCAAAGAATAATATTGTACGTACTCTTTTGCGGGGGTGAAGTATGTTATGCTGAACGCGGAGTCTCTGTGCGAGCGAGATGCATAATTAGGTCCTTGTTTCGCAGCGGTGAGGCAGGGCGAGCGCGGGGTGCGCCAGCGCAGCAGTGTGCACACACTTGTTAGTAAACACAGCGACGAACTGTAGCAATTGACAACACACAGTTATAACAATTTGAGTTCTATTTGTAGCTGTACTATTAGTTACTTTTGAAGTACACTGATTTAAAATACTTTTAATTTAATTGATAGCACGTCTGCTCCGGGTGAAGTCAAACCGACTGTCCGACTGTGATTTATCTTTTCCCCCCACTGAAGTGAGATTAAAACAATACTGTTGTAAGCGGTGGCGGTAGGCCCCCAGGGCAGGAAAAAAAAAAATACGATTTCATTCAAACATTATTTTAATTACGCGATTTTATTTTCCATTAATGACGGGTAAAATCACGGTGTAAATGGATCGAATACTCTTTAAAAAGACGTAAACCGTCCTTGCCTAAACCATCTATCATCATAATTTCCACTAGTTTGTATAATATCATAAGGGTGTAAGAGACAGCCCTCCGCAGACTGATGGGGTGAATTCAGCATATCGTACTAGGACGACCGGTACATGAAACTATTTCAGGAACGATATGGGAATCCAATAAACTTGATTTTTTTTACTACCTCACACGCAATGTATCGTTACCGTGGCACAACCAATCGCAATCAAGCATTGCTGAGCAAGAGGGGCTGGATTTCCCAGGTATAACAAAGTGTTATTGCGTTTTTCCATTACGAATTTTGCCTAGTCTGGATTTTTGCTCGGTTGATGGTTTAGAGGTGTGAGGAACAGGGTGTAAAGTTCACTCATCCTTACTTATTAATATTATAAATGTGAAAGTAACTCTGTCTGTCTGTCTATGTGTCGCGCTTTCACGCCAAAACTACTGAACCGATTGGTGAGATAGTTTAGAGCCTGAGAAAGGACATAGGCTACTTTTTATCGACATACCACGCGGGCGAAGCCGCGGGTGGAAGCTAGTCTTCTATAGAAAAGGGAGGATCCTCCGACCAGGCGGGAGACAAGTTTTGTGTCTGGCGGGCCAACGTTTGATGTCGGGTTCTTGTATATATGTCCATCGCACGGTAAACTCTAATTTCTTGATGTAGGATTTTGTGTGACGTCAGGCCTTTGATGCGTAGTTCGCATGTGGCGATGTAGATGCCGCCACAATTATATTCCTCCTCCAAATCTCCAATAATAGCCTCGCCCCCTATTACTTGGCACTTAAACATAACTGGCGAAATGTAGGTATACCTTCTATGGGAACACCTAACCCTCTGCCTAACCCTTCGGGGAAACATGGCGTGATTTTATGATGTTTATATTCTTTACGATTCGTTGCACACCGAACCCTCTATTCATATTCCCGTGCTTGCAGTTAGACATACAAAACAGCTCGATCGCCGCAGTTGCTGATTTAATGGCTTCTAGCGATACTGCTCAAACCACAAAATGTATTATGTTTAATACCGATCGCTACACTATAATAAACAGACAAGTACAAAGATGATGCTTATTTATAAAGGAATCTATTCGAGCATACCTGCGATAGGAAAGTAGATAAAGAGATGATACCATGTGTAAGATTCGAGAGAATGTAAAATACTTAAAATAAAAAACAATTCACTTAAGGCGAATTTTACTAAACTTTTATACCGAGTGTAAGTCTGAATATAAATTTTGAATTTTTGACAAATTTTCCTATAAAAACTGTCAGACGACAATTTTATTCCACGGATAAAAGATATCTGACATTGATAAAATTAGCCCTTAATAAAATAAAACAAATAATACCTACTACTATAGAATTTGAAAATCAGCGTCAGACTACAGCATCTGTCTGGCATTATTGCTGAAATGAACCGACTTGGCGTGGCATTTTATGATCTACAGATATTTGTTGCTGTAATATTTACTCACGATATGGAACATACATCGTACTAAGGAACGTATTTACAAAAAATGTACAAGTCTCTAAGATGACATCAATGTGCTGGCTGGAAGCTGTACATAGTGTACGTATCCAATTGACATAATTACTAAGTCGCCCTTTACGATATCCACGGGAGAATCGAGGTGCCCTACAAACTGTCAGTGAGAACGGGCCGATGACATGACGTTCCCATTCTTTTGTTTAAATAACTGCAAAGAGGTTAGTTACAAGCACCCTAACTATCCTAACTAATATTATAAAAGCGAAAGTGAGTTTGTTTATTTTTTTTTTACGCTTTCACAATAAAACGGCTGAACGAAATATTCCCACGGGATCGAGACTTACGCAGGTGAAACCGCGGGGCGCAGCTAGTTGAATTATTGTTTTATGAAATTGCTTTTTCTATGGATTTTTTTATATGCAATACACCTTTTTTTTTGAGGGTGGGAAGTCATGAAATAACTTCTCCCGCTCTGGGCGGAGCGGGAGGGCGTGTAAGATTTACTGACTAAAACCCACCCGTGTCCTTCAGTTGCCTGTTGCCAAGGGCCCTGGTATCCCTTTCGGACTTTCCCGCAAGAATAGCTTCTGCCTGCGACTTCATCAGGGTGTTTTAACATAAAACACATCCAATTCACTCAGCAATAGCGTAGAATCGGATCAGTAGTTCTGAAGATAACCCCTTCCTACAAACTCACACATTTTATCCCTTTATAATATCAATATATAGTATTGGAAACTCAAAGAAATTGTTGCCGAAATAAGTTAGAAAATGTTGGCTACGTCGTAGCAAAGCTACGAATTGCTACGAGATTCTGTACTCAAATCAATACTTTCTGCAACCTCTACTTACTGTTGTTATTGTTGTTGTATTGTTTTTATAGTTGTTTCTAATAAATTACGGTGGGAAAATAATATTATTAAGCTCCGAGTATTTTTAAATATTATTTTCCATCCCATATTTCCACGTAAATAGTTCATGGACACAACACGGTGCAACGTAAATCAAGAATCTCCTAAGAGACAATAAAGGTTTCTCGCGCCTAATATATGGGCCAGACGTGCAATATAACTCTTAGTGAACTTTGTAAGTAGTTGCAAGTATCGTGTGTGCTTGTAGCAGCTTTGGAAAATAGGTTTTTGATGTATGTTGTTGTCTACTGTAGGACATACCTTATTAAATTATTACCCCCCCCCCCCTTTTATATAATATACTTGTACATATTATATATATTTTATATATATATACATATATTTTAACTTTGTAAGCTTTTAAAATTATGTCATCATTTTTAATCAGTAGTAGCTTTGTTTTCATTACCTGGCATCATTCTGCAGTTTTTAATTAGCAACTTTTAAAGTTTTTAGACAGTTTTTTACATAAGCTAGCTACATACATGGATTTTACAGAAGCATTCACTTAATATTATAAGCGATTCAAATCTATGTTCTCTCTCTGGAGCTTATGGTACCATCACCTTATGAAAACTAGAACGTTGATCACTTTAATCTTCGTCACATAAAATTCGTTATTTGTCAAGGACGAATTTTTGACGTCGCCATTTTTACGTAATGATTATCATCGTCGTAATGTTCTAGGTCAGGTGCGTAGTACTCGCAACCGGCGTGCGTGTATGACCAGGGAGCTTACCACCAACGCTTACAGCAGTATTATTTTAATCTTAGCTATACGTCCTGTAGAGCTAAACGAAGCAAAAAGAGTATGTAAGGATCGTAGCAGGTGGCATTCCTGGCTAACCCCATGGTAAGATGGCGTGAGTTTTATGTATGTGTGTATTTTTAAGTCGCCATTTTCATTGCGTATGACAAAATTCTAAGTATTGTGACGAGGTCCTTCCTTCCAACTCATACGATCACTTATTGCTGGCAATCTTGTTTATGTTAGGCCATCATTCGATTTTCAATTCAAATTCAGAACGCCACATAGGTACTCCCATGCACTTTCATTTCCAGTCTTGAAGACACTTCATCTTTAGGGCTTCCTGAAGCTAGTTGCTGTCTGTAATTTGAACATAATTAAATAATCTGCTGCTATAATCTCGTTAAGTGCCGTGTATCAATTATAATATACAAGATTTTATAATCTTGTAAAGTGACGTAGTGTTCTGCTAACGTGCAACAAATAATAAATTATCTTCAGTCTGCTTTCATTGTTTTACCATCAACCAATACACGTTGACAGGTGACATTCCCTCAATTGAGCTGAGCTAGCAAGAGGGCTGAGGGACCCACCGGGACAGTATGATTTTCGTAAATTGACCGTACGGGTAGCCTCTAAACACATAAAAAAGTTAAAACCTTACCTTAATATTACACCAAAGTAACATATTCAAGAGCGTTCAGATGCAAAATTACCTTAAGTAAAGTATTATGGAACTATTTCTTGCAACTTCGCGCGAAGTTCAAGTTTCCCGAGGAAGCTCGTTTATGATATAGATAGCGAGTTTTCCATTACAAGTTTTCCTCGCTGTATTAAAAAATAGAACAACAAAACTGTGGAGCGTCGCGCTGTTGTGTTATAAATGATGACATTATGTGAAGTTATGCCAATCAAATTTGTGGTGGACTGGAGGTAGTAAGAATTTGATAATGTTGGTGTTATAATAACCCCATAAGTTTTAAGCAAAGATTTTATAAAATTAAAGAATGAGTATTGAGCGCCATCTTTGCACTCTACGCTGTCAATTTTAGGGTGATACTAAGCCCAGGTTTTTATACGATCTTTCCTATCACAAAAGTGTAGAATACCTCTGAATTAAGATTTAGTTCCTTTGATTTTCCTATTCGCGATATATCTGAGTGCTCATCGAGTATTTCGGGACATCGCTGAGCAGTTGGTTGACTCGTCACGTGACCAGAGACCTGGGCTATTTTAGGCCAAAGAATCAGTGTTGCCATCAAAGGTCGTAATGCTGCAAGCCTTTTGGACACTTTTCCCATTGACAGCGATACGGACTCGTCTCTTTTTTAAATATACTTGTACATACTATTATTATATACATTTTAGTAATATTGTATTTGTATTTAAATTTCAGAACAAAATCAATAATTTTATTCACGCACCAGCGAAACTCTTCTACATCAATCTGCCTAGCCTTTTCCCAACTATGTTGGGGTCGGCTTCCAGTCTAACCGGATGCAGCTGAATACCAGTATTTCACATGGCGCGACTGCCTATCTGACCTCCACAACCCAGTAACTGGGTAATACGATACCCCTTGGTAAGACTGGTTGTCAGACTTACGGGCTTCTGACAACCCGTAACGACTGTCAAAGATCCACGAATAACAGCCGGGAGGAGTCTCGGTATGTAAAGATGGCCACCCATCGACGGACAAACCCCGGCAAGCGTAGCTTAACCTAATGGATCGACCCGGTGCGGCTGTTAATACTCAGCCACGAGCTCCTGAAACTCTTCTAGATACTGATATTTTTATTCGCCTCACTGTCTACAAAAGCCGCGAGTGACTCAACCACGCACCATAAGCCATCTGAAATTAGGACCTATTTATATTCAAATCCTTGGTTCCAATTGATGTTGCTTACACTGTTACAAATTTCAACTGAAAGGTGTGTAATTAAGGTTGATTTCAGAATGACTATTTTTTTTAAGGTGTAACGCTAACTGTTTACTTATCTTATTATAACCACTTTCCAAAAACACATGTTTGTTTACATGTTTGGAAACTAAATTGCGAACACAGTATAGTTACGTGCAACGGAGCGTGGGGGAAGCTTTACTTATCATAATGTTATTACAGGCAGTTGTAAAGCCACGGCTTTAGGCTGTCTGCACACTCCGAAACTTGTTGCTAACGTTCCAAGGTTAGAGATTAGCGCTTTCGTGTGGAAAATTATAACGGCTTCATTTAAAATGTAAATGGCGTTGTTTTGAGATTGATTATTGTTTCATGAGCTTAGGCTAAATGTAACATATTTTGGTATTTTTCACTTTTATTATAAATAATTTACTGTTACTAACCGACTTTGTTCATAATTATCATAATATTTACGAGTATTCCTGTTAGTAATTAGTATATTAATTATGATAGGTGCCTGCTGGGGTCGAACCTGTAAGTGGGGGCCGGTACCACTAGGCCACTACTGCTGCATCCCAGCAGTGGGAACGTTATACGCTGAGTACGCTTATGCTTATGGATAGTGTAAAATTATTGTGCAAAGAATGATCACTAATCGATAGACTGACAAAAGTAAGAGGAGATTAAGGGCCTACCCTGGCTCAAATTGCTTAGCATGATCCTCCGTTATGACGAAAATACTGCAGCATTAATCCTTACTAATATAATATTATAAATGCGAAAGTAAGTCTCTCTGTCTGTCTGTCGCGCTTTCACGCCAATACAACTGAACCGATTTAAATGAAATTTGGTACACAGATAGTCTAGAGCCTGAGAAAGGACATAGGCTACTTTTTATCAACATACCACGCGGGCGGAAGCTAGTTTTGAAATAAATATGTTAAAGGTGAGGATTGAGTGAAATAAATATGTTAAAGGTGAGGATTGATGCTAGGTCCTATGTTTGACGAAAACACGATTACATAATATTTTATCTATTGAAAAAAAAACCAGAGTTACCTCTAAACCGAACTATAAACCGCTGATATTAAAAAAATACTTCAAATTAGCAACTGAAACTTTGCATAATAACTGAATTAGAAAGCAGATCTTATTCTAATCTTATAAGCAGATTTTCACCGTAAAAACCTAAACTATTCGAGGCTTCAGAGCCGCCAACACCCATCTCCGTCTCGCTCTCACTTAGGTATTAGTCGCCAACCTAATCGAATAATCGGTACAGCATAATCGATAAGTCGACCTTCGAGACACGCATCGTCATCTCTGCGCCGCTTTTTTGCCAACTATGATAGAGTCGGTTGGTCAGTCTAACCGGATGCAGTTGAATACCAGTAAATACATGGAGCGACTTAGTAACCATAAATCGTAAATCTAAAGCGAATACGAAACTAGAAACACTGCTATGTTATTAGAACGCAAACAAGTATAAACTTCGAAATCCGACTATCAAAGAAGTTTTGTTTTTTAGAATCACAAAATCTTCACCAACTGTTCATGCGTATACGTGTATTCCCTAAGAGAACGTTCGCACGGACGTAAAAATATCGCCGCGGGATTTTTACGCACATTGGAAAATCCGTGTGTTTTTTCGACGCGCTGGGATACGCTTTGTTGAATTCTCAACGCTTAGTTTAGCACCGAGAGTTGAAAAACGCGATAAAATCCCGACGCGATATAGTTACGTCCGTGCGAACGTTGGCTAATTCGTATCAAACGGCTATGGCCAATTTATGTAGTAAGTATCTATGTCAATCTGCAAAACAATGCATTTATTTACACTCTCGGCCATCAAAATCATTAATAGACTTCAGGTACCACAGTACCTAATAGCTGGACAGTAATTGGAACCTCTCAGGCACCTGCCTTAATTGGTTCAGATTAGTAACGCTTGCCTACCAATAGGCTCGACCAATCACTGCTAGAGTGTAGTGGCTAGAGGGATTTAGTGGACGACAGTCACCAGTTGTGTTGGTATTTAAGTGTAGCTGGACCCGACAAGGCCATTGATTTCGAAATTAATACCTACTTTAATTTGTTGTAGTAACACCTTGGAGTCCCAGTTGATAGCTAACTCTTATCTTAGGTATGTGATTTTCAAAACTCTGGTGTATCTACCAAATACCTCTATCTATCCTTGCGAGAAATACTGGCGTAGTGAACTATATCGCAGTATAATCGCAGTAAGATGGTTCAAGCCGTGACAGTTATATCACTAGGAATATAGCTATATACCGTAATATAGTGATATGAAAGCGATTCTTAACTGTCGGAGTGCCCTAATTTTGTTTCTGCGACCAATTTTGACGTAGCGCTCGCCAGCCGCTGCGCGCTGCTGCGGCACCGGTCGCTCCGCTCACACTTAGGTGGTCGCAATTCTAACCTTACCTAACCTAGAAGGTCGGAGTGCCCTAATAGTTATATTACTAGTAAGACAGACTAGGGATATAACTATACCACGGCTATAACCATCTTACTGCGACATAAATACATACAATACGAATAGACAACATTTTATGTTGCATGTAGTGTTTGTAATATCAAAATAACATCTTTTTAGTACCTCGCCGTTTTGCTTACACTAGGGTCACAGTAGCGAACAAAATTTTAAAAAAATCCATAAAAGATATTAAAAAATATTTAGATTTTTTTAAATATCTTTGCCATAAATAAAATTAAAAGCATAGATTCTCTCATTTCGATATGTGCACATTATAAAGACTCACACTGGATAACTGTTTCACGTAATCACAACAGCCAATCAGCAGTTTCCCTTCAAAACTAATCTAACCAATTCTATTTTAATCCAGGGACAAATTAAAGGTTAATTCGTTGGGTTGGCGGTAAAATAGTAACAAAGGGTCTACGGTAAAGAGGGTCAAAGAATTGTGTCAGTTCTGTCAACAGTAGGTACTTACACGTAATTTAACTTTTAACGGATTATAAGAAGGGTGTTTTTATTAATTACTTAATTACGGTTATATTTAATTTGCAAAGTGAAAGAAATAAATAAAATAAATTTATTTAGCACAGACTAAAAGGCACACACAATAGGTAGAATATACAGCAGGCAAGAAAGAAAATTAAAATCAAAATGTAAAAGTGCAATGTAGAAAAAATATCAGGGGAGTGTGCCCCACAGCTGCACCAAAAAAGCCCAGTTCAGCAAAAATGCCAGACAGCTTTAAGTGCCTGACGCTGGTAAGTGCATGGGAAAAATTGTGTTTAGCTTGTAAAAAATAGTACAATATCGCACGGGTCGATCAATCAGGTTAAGCTACGCTTGCCGCGGTTGGTCCGTAGATGGGTGACCATCTTTACATAACAAGACCCCTCCGTGCCTTGGAAAGCACGTTAAGCCGTTGGTCCCGGCTGTCATTTGTAGATCTTTGACAGTTGTTACGGGTCGTCAGAAACCTGAAAGTCAGATAACTAGTCTTACCAAGGGGTATCGTGTTAACTAACAAACCAGTAACTGGGTTGTACACCAAAAAATACATAGCAAAAAAATAAAAACAACTTTTTAGCCCCCATTCGATTTGACGCCCAATTTTGCAGTTGTTTGATGTTTATTTATTTAAAATGCGGCAAATTCGTTATACATAGCATAACATTGCAATACATTCAGTTATTTTATGCTGAAGTTATTAAACTTAATCACCGTTTAAAATTGCCAGGCCTGATATTCTATATACTTATAGAAAAATATCCGGTATTTTTGTTTGTCATAAAAGTATTGGCCACCTTGTAATAGGCACGTCAATTTCAATCTCAAATACACCTTCCAACTATTTTACCGACAAATAAAAACAATTGTTTTCTAGAAAACAAGGCATTTCTATACCAATTATCCGTCATCGCGTGTTCAAAAACTATAAAACAAATATATTTGGTACCTACACATAAGAGCAGTAAGCTATATTTTTCTGTAGAAGTAAAGTAGTGTTATAAATATGTATTTTCATAACAGTAGTACAGCTTTCCCTAGAAAAGTATGCGCTTCGGGAATCATCGGCGATGATTAGATCTAATAATTATAAAACTGTTACAACCATGGAAGTACTTAAAGATATAAAATATAATAGGTACACACGGCTACACATCAAGCTATAGGTACATGCTGATCTCGCATTTCCGTACAAACAACGCGACAATGCAAGATCAGCGTAAACTGGAAATGTATAGCTTGATGTGTAGCCGTGTGTACTACAAGACGTAGTAGTACAAAAGTTAGAAGCATTACCTCTTGTGGGGGGACACTTTGTGACGCAAAGTTCGAGCTAATTCTAAAACACGAAGATTAACGAAGCGCATACCTTTTCTAGTTTACCTGTATTTTAGGGTCCATAAATGGTCAATGATATATATCTACGACCAATCAGTCAGGCGTTTGACCCAAAACGTAGCACAAACTAATATTAGTACGATTTAATTAACATTTGTATGAACCTCCGCGATAACATCTTAATAGAGAACACGCTACCACCTGTACAGTTCGATTCAAACTTAATGGCGGCTCGGAACATGAGGCTAGTCGCTGCGCAGTAACAATTTCATGTGACAGCGGGGTCGAGAGGTGGGGTACTGCGCAGCTAAAACTAACTTCCGAGCCGCCATTAAGTTTGAATCGATCTGTATTTGTCGTTGCTTTTTAAGCCGACTACGCATAAAACGCCTCCTTTTTTACATACAAATTACTAAACATTAAAATCATTTGTATGGACAGGACACATATTCGAAGTCGTACGAGTAATTACTATATAACTCTAATGGTGGATCGGCAATATTGCAGACGAACACGCACCGCGCACCGAGGAACTTCCGATGTCTGCGATACCCCGCACGTACACCTTCCCACGGCTCGTCGTCCGGGCTCGTCGGTGTCCGTCCGCAAAATTGCGGATCGTGGGATTTCGGTATAAGGTTGAATGTCACTTCATCATCTGCCTAGCCTTTTCCCAACTATGTAAGGGTCGGCTTTCAGTCTAACTGGATGCAACTGAATGCCATGGGGCGACTACCTATCTGACCTCGACAACCCAGTACACGATACTTATATAATGTAATCAAACGTGATAAAGGAACTAGTTACACGATTAGATATACGATAGTTTTTACACAAAACTATGCATTTCTTGTTTATCTTTGAGCATTGCTATTTATCACTGTCATCAAAGGAATTATGCTACAACGAAAATACATTTTTGAAACAGTTTTGTATTTCATTATCTTTTGTTTGAAACACATTGTCAGGCTTTGACGTTATTTTTTTAGTAAGTATTCATCTCTAATCTTGACGTCTTCGTTGGTAGGCCGAGTGTTTTTCTGTCACCGAAGAATATGTAAAACTTAATAATTATTTGTCTCAGAACTTAATATAGTCCTCCAGACCGGCGGCCAATCTCAACGGAGACTAACCTTTGGGCGGGAGATATTATAGTGCACAAGTGTGTGCGCAGACACAGGTGCACATTCTCTTCCCTCACTCTCATAGTCCGATGGGACGGCAATCCGACACGACCGGAGAGAGATCAGGCACAGTACCAACGGCTTACCGTGCTTTCCGAGACACGGGGGTATCACCCCGCCAACTTCCAAACCCCGGGCTGTTCTGACCAACCCGGGAATCGAACCCAGGACCCCACACTCAACAGTCGCGCTTGCGACCACGAGATCAACGGGGCAGTTAACTTACTAGTACTTTTACTCGTAAATAGTTACAAAATATCTTTACAATATTATAGAGGGCCAAAATTGCTAGCGAAACCCCGAAGAAGAAGAATAACTGAAACAGTGTAATGCTACGGCTACACTTCACGTTATCGCGAACTTTTCTACGTGCGCTCTCTCTCGCACACCCCTCGATGTCTCGCTGAGCAACAGAGAGCGCACGAAGAAAAGTTCATGATAACGCGAAGTGTAGCCCCAGCATTATGTAATATTTCCGCGAAAACGTTGCCGATTATACGAAACGCTTTTCGCATGTCAAGAGCCTGTCGCTTTAAGTCAGCCTAACTTAATATTACTGTTTTAACACCCCAGTCACAGACTTCAAAGTAACGAAAGAAATAAACACTGTCGTGTCAAATAAACAGAAACGTTCGCTATTTATTATGACAAATGGTATTCAGGTTTATGGGTCTGAGCACAGTATAATCAAGTAACAGTATTAGGTATGTCTCGGCAGTGACCTTATAGTTATTTATGCAACTGTTATATAATAAGGTGTATTAAAACACGAATGTGGGTTTATAAAACACGAATAGTATCACATGAGTGTTTTATTAGCTAATTATTTACAGTTGCATACAATACTTTATTTACAACCATGATATGAATATTCTATAAAAGTTTCTTTCCAATACCAATATCGAACAAAAATGGCGCGGTACGACGTGAATTCGAATTTTTCGAATTCGAATGTGTTTTGTTTTAAATTACGGTGCTTTGTTAGTGAAACGCTCGTCAATGACAATGTTCTTTTTTTTAATGAGTTGCATTATGAAATTCAGTACAACATTATAACACCCGTTTGGATGATATTATGGTTACTATGACACTGGATGTTTTAATGTTGGCTATAAGCTAACTGTTTCAGGAACTTTTATAGAGGATTTATAGCATGGGTGTAGATAAAAATAATTACCTACAGCCGCTCGGTAGACAAAACCTTCCGTATCCGTGCGTAACTGCCGCATTAAATTACCTCCTTGATCGATATACACTGAGATTCCAAAGCGCGTCGTTTCAGCCGTTTTCTTTGAAGACATAATACTGTTACTTATTTATATTGTGGTCCGAGTGACCTCGAGCCATGGAATAGGAAAAATGGAGTGTCTACGTTCATTTTGGTAAAAAATCGTTACGCATAATTTTGGCTCGCTATTCATTCTCCCGCCCTTATCCCAATTTATTTGAGGTCGGCGCGCATCCATAAGGGTACTTCCTTCCCAAGGCTGTATAAGGGTACTTCCTTATCGTGACTTGTAAAAAGTCTTAAATAAAATATCTTTCTTCTAACTGAAGTTTTTGAGGAGAGCCTGAAGGCTCTGACCGAGAAGACAACATCATGGCGGGCATGATCAGTTTTCTTCGTGACCAAAGCTACATAGACCTGTAATGGAGCTCCCATTTATTACAGCCGGGTCACAGCTATCACAGCCAACTCCAACATACCACTGACATTGACAAAGTGGGCTGGTCAGTGTGAAACTGCTCGGTTCTCTCACACATTAGACCTCCATTTCTTCCTTCTCCATGTCTCAAACAGACAGCCATCTTCTAACGTCTCACCCAAATTCTCTAGAAATTGTCGATCTATTAAGGTGGATGAAAGGCACCTCAATTAGCTCCATAAAATTAATAGCCGCTACCCGAACAATATTAAATGTTAGAATTGGAATAAATAAACTCGTCATCAAACGAGGACAATCAATTTCTTCCATTTAATTTAGAAGGAACAAGACGCCGCCGCCGTGAAAGTTTGATCGTTAACATACTGTCTGTCTAGACTTAAATTAGACACTACAAATTACTGAAGTTAGTGCTAACAGTAGCTTGAATTTGGTGTTTGTAATTAAGCGCTCGTTTTATGAAAGCACGTATATTATTGCTCTAGAGCTGAAGAAGGGTATCTTTTTAGGGTATCGTACCCAAAGGGTAAAACGGCACCCTATTACTAAGGCTCCGCTGTCTGTCTGTCTGTCACCAGGCTGTATCTCATGAACCGTGATAGCTAAACAGTTGAAACTTTCACAGATGATGTATTTCTGTTGCCGCTATAACAACAAATACTAAAAAACAGAATAAAATAAAAATTTAAGAGGGGCTCCCATACAACATTAATGTGATTTTATTGCCGTTTTATAGATAATAGTACGGAACCCTTCGTGTGCGAGTCTGACTCGCACTTAGCCAGTTTTTATATGTCAGCTCATAAAAATATAGTCAAACCCTATTTCAATGCCTCCGAAGTCCATCCGTCTGTTTGTCAGCGGGCTGTATCTTATGAACCGTAATAGGTAGACAGTTGACCATCCATATATGGGAGTCGGACCAAGTGTTGCCCAGAATGGACACATAGTGCATTATGTGCCTTGGGTTTATACTAGTCTGTAAACCAAAGCTCAATAAAATCTATCCGCGGAGTTTTGAGAAAAACAATTTTTTGTTGAGTATTTTTTATTGATGAACACCAACCAACCGGTGGCGCATTTAAATAAATAATGACAGTAATTATGTTAAAAACACATTATTATTTCATTTGTATGCATATCATTTACATGTTAAATATTTTTTACTGACATATTTGGGAGTTGGGCCAAGTGCTGCCCAGAATGGACACATAGTGCATTGTGTGCCTTGGGCTTGTACTAGTCTGTACACCAAAGCTCAATTAAAATCTATCCGAGGAGTTTTCAGGAAAACGAATTTTTGTTGAGTATTTTTATTGATGAACACCAACCAACCAATGGCGCATTTTATTAAATAATGACAGTAATTATGTTTAACAAAACATTATTATTTCATTGCATATCATTTACATGTTAAATATTTTTTACTGACCATCCATTTAGGGAGCTGGGCCAAGTGCTGCCCAGAATGGACACATAGTGCATTGTGTGCCTTGGGCTTGTACTAGTCTGTACACCAAAGCTCAATAAAATCTATCCGCGGAGTTTTGAGAAAAACTATTTTTTGTTGAGTATTTTTTATTGATGAATACCAACCAACCGATGGCGCATTTTAATAAAAATAATGACAGTAATTATGTTAAACAAAACATTATTATTTCATTGCATATCATTTACATGTTAAATATTTTTTACTGACCATCCATTTAGGGAGCTGGGCCAAGTGCTGCCCAGAATGGACACATAGTGCATTGTGTGCCTTGGGCTTGTACACACGGCTACACATCAAGCTATACAAAACCAGTATAAGCTGACCTCGCATTGTAAGGAAATCCTATAAAATGCGAGATCAGTATAAACTGGAAATGTATAGCTTGATGTGTAGCCGTGTGTACTAGTCTGTACACCAAAGCTCTGCTATCTTGTTTGGTTGAGGAGTTCCTATGGCCACCTTCCGGCTCCATCATCAGACCCTGGACACTGCCTAGTATAAGGCACTTGTCAATGCATATTCAACGAGTTCAAACCCGACGGTGCTGTCTTGTTTGGTTGAGCAGTTCCTATCGGTACCTTTCGGCTCCATCACCAGACCCTGGATACAACCTTGGGCTATACTAGGTACTTATCAAGACAAAACCAACGAGTTCAAACACGATGGTGCTATCTTGTTTGGTTGAGGAGTTCCTATGGCCACCTTCCGGCTCCATCATCAGACCCTGGACACTGCCTAGTGTAAAGCACTTGTCAAGGCATATTCAACGAGTCCAAACTCGATGGTGCTGTCTTGTTTGGTTGAGGAGTTCCTATGGATACCTGCCGACTCCGTATAAAGGCAATAACTTTTTAAACCTGGGACCAATTTTTTATTTTTATTTTTGTATGTATAAATTGATGCAAGGAACCATTTGGAAGCACTCCCATGGCTGGGCAGCATTTGGTCCAAATTGGTCAATATCCTATACAGATTGTGTATTTCTTTGCCGCTATAACAAAAAATAATAAAAATAAAATAAAGTTGTAAACTAAAGAACACCCATTCAGAAAATTGTTTTTTTAGGAGTTTTTTTGCTAATACGGTGGTACGGGACCCTTCGTGTGCGAATCCGACTCGCTCTTGGCCGGTGTTTTATCATTTTGCAAAACTAACTGCCAATATTCGCTTCGGGCGATAACACTATTTTTTTGCCAAATCTAGATAGTATGATAGCCTGGTAGTTTGTTTCATCATCTACAAGATAATTCCATAGTTTCAATTCTTCTTACCTCGCAGACGATTTGAAACAAAGTTGGTTCCATTTCTTAACTTATTTGGTGCTTAGAAACAAGGTATAATTTACCCACGTTTAATTCCTACAGTTCACCTACCGTATATCAAGCCAACATACAACTTGTCAAAATAAACTTTCTATTCTAAAAATGCTGTTTCAATTTTCGTCACACCGACGCGACGTTTATTTTAAAACTGCTATCTCCATGTCATGACGAACGTCTAATATGTCAACCACCTTGAACCCTCGCCTTTGTGGTTCGTTCAAGGCTCCCTTGTCGTTGACAAATGATTCATGAGAAACAAAAGACAGAGGAAATGCTTTCAGCTTTCGTCATGAATGTGTAGGTACTGTGTGATATGTGTGACGGTGACTATCTTTTTTTATGTGTATGTGTGACTGTGTCTTTTGGGCTAACATAAGAAGATAAGAAGCTGTAGAGTCGTACCATACGCATGATGAAAATGAAAACATTGGTTTAACGTTCGTAGACACTCTCAATTTGTAATAAATTCACGGAACGCGTTTTATGACAGAAAATAGTGATTGTAGTTGTGGTGGCCAATTAAGTAAAGATCATTTATTATTTTTTAATTTGTATTAATTTAATGATTTAAAACCAGGCACCAACAACTTTCGAATGACATAATATCTTCAAAACTTCTTTGAAAATAATACTTCATGAGAAGACCTTCTCACATTCAGACTCGAGATTTATACCTACTGTCTTTCCTGAAAGCGTTTTTGCTGAGTAATCGATGAGCAACGATGTAATTTGACATTGGCGTCTTATACCAACTTACACGTACCGATTAGGCTGAAAGCCGACCCCAACATAGTTGAGAAAAGGCTAGGCAGATAATGACGATAATGACCGTAGTCCGTAGGCACTGTAGAGATTTTTAACCTGCATGGTTTTAACATTCAACCTTTTGGAATAAATATAAGATAATGGCATAATACTTTGAGATAAGAATACGCTATTATGAATTAAGAATAGAATAAAATATATAAAAAATAAAAACCCCCAAAAAAGCTCGACTGCAAAAACACATTACTGAAAATAGAAAAACGAGCAGTATAATTTATAGAATTTTGGTATCGCAAGCGGGACAAACAAAAGTTACACCATATTGCAGGTTATTGATTTGTCTCCGCTGAATCTGTTTGTTTGATGAAATTATAATTAGCCACGTCCGGCAACGTCTGTGATTGCGGGACGATGTGGTGCCCCTGGCGGCGCGAAGTGGAAGCGCTGGCGCGACCGGCCGTCCTCCAATTCTCCTGTCCATTCAATTGTGGAGACGGCGGGGCTGTAACAAAATGCAACTTCTTAAATCCTATATTAAGCCAAGACAGTCAGACCAATGACTTACGAATACTGCCAACTCTGAGGAACTTAAATATCATTGTCATGTCTCATCAATACTCCCAAAAGTTGCTACTATCTTATAGGAGTAAGAGGAACAGGGTGTAAAGTTCACTCATCCACCATAGGAGGATCCTGCGACCAGACGGGTGTTGTGTCTGGCGGGCAACTGCCCAACGATTGATGTTGGGTTCTTGTACAATATATGTCAACTGCACGGTAAACTTTAATTACACGATGCAGGATTTATGTGACGTCAGGATTTTTGTGTGACGTCAGATCTTTGATACGTAGTTCGCATGTGGCGATGTAGATACCGCCACAATCTAAATAATCAATTTTTGATCTAATTTTGCATTATATATATATAGCACGCCAACAGGAACTGCTATACACAACATTAGGGCCGCCACAAACAAATTAATACTTACCAACCCCTATGCCTAACTTTGCTAACGAGAAACCGTCCTTCACTTAGGGTCATCAACTCTTAAGAAACTTGTACAAGTTTGTCGACCTAAATGGAAGTGTGGTAGCCCTAGAGACGTATTATACGTATAAGTTAGTATCTCATTCGTTAAGGAAAGTGATACTTGAGGGACATTGAAGCCGCTAGATAAATTGGTATAGTAGTGAGTAATATGAGACACTTGTCCATTAGCAGATAAAGTATTTTACGAAGGAATCCTTTTACTGAATTACGTTGACAAACAACTCAGTCTATCGTTGTGATGGATGTCATTGGGTTGTCATATCTTGTTTCTTCTCTTTGAGCCAATCTAGACTAGGTTTTAGATGTACCTATCGAGTTTATATTTATTAGAAAAAAATACAAAAAAATAGCTGAGGAAACACTTTTTTCTTTATGTACATACCTACAGTAATTTTTCTTCTATGAGTGTTGTTATTTACAAACCTTTACGTATCATACAGACTATTTCGGTACTGTTTTTAAGGTTCCGTACCCATAGGGTAAGCCGCACTACTTACTAAGACTCCGCTGTCTGTCTGTCTGTCCGTCTGTCACCAAGCTGTATCTCATGAACCGTGATAGTTAGACAGTTGAAATTTTCACAGATGATGTATTTCTGTAGCCGCTATAAAAAAAAAACTAAAAAACATAATAAAATATATATTTAAGGGGGCTCCGATACAACAAACGTGATTTTTTTTACCGTTTTTATAGATAATGGTACGGAATAATAATAAATCATTTATTTGCATTAAACATGGTATACAATGGTGTTAAGCCATAGTTATAATGGCACAAACATGTTTAGCTAGTGTAAGACATAGCACGTAAAATTTGAGGGATATTAAATTTTTTACAACAAACACATCAACATTTTTTATCCATAATTTTTTTTAAACCATAGAAGCTTTACTCATTTAACCACTTGTATAACTTTATTTTAAATAATAAAACCCTTCGTGCGCGAGTCCGACTCGCACTTGGCCGGTTTTATAATAAATATACATTAGATACCTACTTTTTCTTCAGTAATGGGCTCATCGCATATTGCACAACTTTCCTCTTCAATAAATACGCAAATTACCAATCGCACGTTTAACAAAAACGGTTCGTAAATTACAGGAACCCAGAAAACGTCACCTATAAAATTAACGATCTCTCTCCAGCGGTCAGTCGTCAGAGTGTCAACGTGTCACGATAAATCCTATTGTTTTCCGACATCGTTTATCAGTGACAGTCCCAGGGCCCTCCGACCTGCTGATAATGGCGACACTTTGGTTTAATCGGGACTATTCTGTCATAGCCATTGAGCTTGTCACTTCTAAAGAGTCAGGCAGTATGTCTATGATAGTATTGAGTATTTGGTTTCGTCTTATACTACAGGGTTACAATGAGTGAAAATTAGTTATACTGGCACCGCCACACCCACACGCACATCCTCCCTCATACACACATTCACACCAACCATACATCTTTCACACCTCACACCCCACATACCACATACACTCGACACACTTCACGCACCCCCCACTCACCACACACTCCGCATGCCCAAGACACCCACATTAACATATACATTGTGTTCAACTCACGTGCGAGCGAATGAGTTTGAATTTATAATAATAATTTTTGTAAGATGTACAAACTGCCAAAGCTATGGAAGTACGGAGTCTCCTAACACAGGCGTCATCATGCTTTAAAGGAGGCTACGTATTGAAGTTTTGTTTTTAACCGATTTCTTCAAAGGGGAGGTTCTCAATTCGTCGTTACTCAATACTCAATATCTTTATTGCTTTACCATAATGTGTACTTAGGTGGTAACTATATAATTTAGATCATTATGGACCCTGTAGGGCACAGCAAAAGGGTAGGAGAGAGGAAGCCCTGTTTTATGAGATCATTAAGTTGTTATTGTGGGAAAAAGTTTTTATTTACATAATCAAAATCAGTAGATACTTACTAAAATTTCGCATCTAATATTTAAGTATTATTTTTTCGTTGTCGGTGTCTTTGCTTTTCAGTCTCGTTTTTTGCCACCGACTTCCGAAATTAAAGTTATTTTTCAGTTTTTAGTGTTTTTTTTTGGAAGTCGGTTGTTTTTGTTTTGTAAAAAGTTTTTATTTTTCACTTTTTTGTTGTGGTACCGATCCCACACAAATTCGAATACCACTACCTGCTATGTAAATAACAGTGACGGAGTCACATAGAACATCGTCTACATAATGATACTAAATGGGAAAAATACGTAATATTCAAGCTAATTCAAAAACTACGCAAACAAAGTAAATAATTATGGGATCACTGGGATGTCAGTTGTTTTTTTTTTTTTGTAAAAAGTTTTTGATAAGACCTAGAACGGTCTCGCCTGAAACAAAAATAAATTCTATTGTGAGCCTTTCTTTAGTAGTAGGTAGGTATGTTACAAATGACAAATTTTTGCAGTGTCTTAAATAATTCGTCACCGTTTAGGTACCTTTTTAGGGTTTCGTAGTCAACAAGGAACCCTTATAATTTCGCCATGTCCGTCTGTCTGTCCGTGTCTTAGCTCCGAGACTCTTAATACTAGAAAGCTTGAATTTGGCATGGGTACTGTTAGATACGGGAAGTACGGGAACAGGACATATATTAATCACTGCCACAAAGTGGTCAAATAAAACCTTGAAAAAAAAGTGTAGGGTAACCGAAAAAAAATCAATCAAAAAAATTGTAGTGTGGGGTAACCTAAAAAAAATCTCAAACAGAGTACCTGCTATATGTACCTAATCTCTTCGCAACCCTTGGTTGACTAGTAGAGAAATGTCTTACGCAGTAAGTCCGCGTTTTTACCTTTTTTGAAAGGGAAAAGTTAAAATAAATAAATAAGACGAAGTTCTTAATAAGAAAATAAATTACTTAGTTACTACGTAACTAAATCTGTGGTAATCAGAAGTTTACAATCTTGTAAGCCCTTCAAAATTAGCAGTCACGTACTCCATACAACCCGTCCATATTGTAATTGTAATCGTTCTGTCCCTTTCTAACTCCCTAGTTCGAAAGAGACGGAATGTAACTCTAAGTAAATTAAAATTGGATTAGTAAAGTAACGAGTTTTGATTACTTTGGGTAAGTTACTATTAAGTAACATTTTGTAAAGGGATAACATTTTGTGAATTTGTTGAAACTGATTCTTTGAAGGATATAAAAACTTGTTTCGGCTATTATTTTTGAATCTTGTAAGACCGACTTTATGATTACTATCCGAATAAATGATTTTTTATTACTTTTTGATAATTTTATTGCACCTATGTGTCCCTTTCGGAATTCGGAAAATATTATAAATTCGAAAGTATCTCTGTCTGTCCGTCTGTCTGTATGTTACCTTTTCAAGCCTAAACCACTTAACGGATTTCGACATAATTTGGCAAGGAGATAGATGGCATCCAGGGGAAGGACATAGGCTACTTTTTGTTTAAAAAAATAATCCTTTATCGGGTGATATAGGGGGGATGAAAGTTTGTATAGGAAACCCAGCATTTCTTAAGTATCCCGATAGTATGTTCCCGTGAGACGATATCTGACATCGACGCGGGCAAAGCTGCGGGCATCAGCTAGTCATATGTATATAAAATGCGACGCATTACTACTTACTTCTGAAATTCAAGCAAGATTTTTATACACTTGAGTAATCAATAAACAAAAATGTCTCATGAATTTGATAATCTCTGATTTAGTCTACTTTTATTCCCCTAAAACGAAACGAATATTTTGTAGCGCCCCTAATGTACTCCTAAAGAAAATGACGGAGAAAATTCTCTAACAAAAATAGTATCTTCTAGCTCGTCTATGACGCAGGCAGTACATTATCATAATGATACTTTGTGATATTTGGCGTTTACGTCAAATTGTGTGGAAGATATGACGCATCGCTAGAATGAAGACTGAAAGTGTCTTCAAAGACTTTGTATGAACTTGATGCGATGCTTGAAAGATTGTTTTTTTTTTACTTGCGGCCCGCAGCTGCTTCCCATGCGCGCAATGGATTAAGTAAAATAGTAATTTCTTATTAATATTTTCATGGTATATAGATAGATACAGAAGCTATTGAAGGTAGTGGTCAGCGCTGCCAGTTAGTAAAATTGGACGGAAATATGATTTAAAAGGGTAGCCATATTGGAACGAAGCTTACGGTAGGAGTTGACTGGTACAAATCATCACGTAAAGAAAAAGCGTTATGCCCCGTCCATGCGACTTTCTCTCTCTCTCTGTCTCTTTCTATTCATTACGACTGTGTGTATGAGTGCGAGTATCGCGTAAGGAACTTCGTTCCTGACGGGGGTCCCTCGAACGCACAAGTGAAAACTTCTTTAGGCGCGTTGAGCACTATTTGGGTGAACAAAAATCAATGAACTCGCGTCATCGTCACGGTTGAATTGATTTGTTTTTTTAGCGCCATCTACCGTTTAAATTACGTTGAGGTTACGCATTGTTGCCTGGTTTAAACTTCTATCGGTGGGCAGTCTCCAAAGACTGCCCCGCATGTTTTTTTTTCTTTAAAATACCGGCCTTGTGATGAAATCCAAAATCTAACTATTTCTTTTACTGGAAGGGTGTTTCGTTTTCAGACATATAATATTATAAACGATGAAATTCAGAATACATTTTACTTCTTACAGAATTATTTTCCATTCCTAAAGCTTTTATAAATTAGCGCATTTGTTGTACTAGTTGGGTAATTAGGAAAACAAATGATTATCCATATTTTTATCAATAAAGAAAGATTTTTACAAAAGGGCATCATTTAGAAAGGAAAGTAGACATAAGACAACATTAATATAAAACTGCGTGGGATGAAAACAATCACAGTAAAATACTGCTAGTTAGCCCCACAGAAGCTCCCAATTAATTCACGCATTTGATATTTTTTGAAATTAATTACTTCTTTCTTTATTAAGAGTAACAATGAGACTCATAGTATTAGTAACAATATAATAAACTTACAACTTAAACTTACAACTATGTTAGTGATACAGTCACAACAATTACACAAAGCATACACAACTTACACTACATTTAGATTAGTCAGAGACGCCAATACTTTGCTTTTCAACCTAAATAGACCATTAGATAAAATTTTTATCTCCTGTTACTGGCAAACTCAAACTCAACTCGAACTCAAAGCATTTATTTCAATTAAACCATTATTTACAGGCACTTTTCAATATTCAAGGACATGGCATTCAGCGGCTTCCCGCGGTCTTCACAAGCAGACGTAGATCACATTAATTACAACATATAAGACTCGAATAAGCAATGAGCAGGGATTCACTAAACAAGGTGGCGATTTAGACAACTGTATCTGTCAAGGGGGTGATTCTACGCGTGAAAAAATAAAACAAATTCCTATACAACAGTAGACAGTCTATTTCATGTATGAAAAGTTTTTTTAATTTAATGAATTGTATAATGTGTTTCATAGCGAAAGTTGTATATTATGACAGGTAGAATCACCCCTTGCCGGATGCAGTAGGTCTATTCTGTAAAAATCTCATCGTGAAAACTTATAGGTGAACTGAGTCATTCCACCTGATGCTAGGGATTGACACTATTGACAGTTCACTTCTCAAGTCATTTTCATCATCATCATTTCAGCGTAAGACGTCCACTGCTGGACATAGGCCTCCCCTAAGCACCGCCACTTAGACCGGTTCTGTGCTTCTCGCATCCAGCGGATTCCTGCGGCCTTCACCAGGTCATCGGTCCACCGTGACTTTACTTTTCAAGTAACTCAAAGAATAATTATTTGCTTGAACTTTTCTCATAAACATAATATTTCGTGCGGATACGAGAAAAATAAACAAAAAACAATGGATAATTTTCGCTAAAATCAACCTTATTTCCCAGTACAATGCCATCCAATTATCCGCCGCAGTTCCGGGATTCCTCAAGCTACACATGTATGAATGTGATACCCTTCGAACCAAATATCTCCGTAGCATGGAGAGGTCTTGGTGGAGGCATCGACAGCTAGACACGTGCTGACGGAATATCTCGCGTGTTTATCTGTTACTACTGCTTCCTCGAATCTTTGGGATTGGTGCAAGTTAGAAGAGGTGGCGAAGTAGAGTACTCTCTCAGAACAGAATGACGACAAAAGATTATAGATATTTATAATTCTATGCATTAATATGTAATAATGTAAATTTTTCTTGGCTTTAAAGCCCTTCGTCTACGACGCTACTCAAAAGTAACGTGTTACAAACTCAAACCATCAATGAGTAGCCTAACTAGTAATGGGTCGACTATCCACGTCGACGGTCGACGTCATTACGTCAGCGCCAGCTGTCGCTGTAAACCAGCGCTGGGGCTCTGTCTTGCATAGGATAGCGCTGGGGCTCTGTCTTGCATAGTGTCGCAGCATAATGCTGAGCGATAGCTGTTTAGCGTTGATGTGACGCATGTTTCCCCCAACCTTTTTCAAATCAAATCAAATCAAATCCATTTATTCGCACGAATGTAGGTTTACAATTCTTATCTTTTTTGTTATCTTTGTATTTTTTTTGCGTCATGTTTACCGCAAATAAACGTATTTTCTTTCTTTCTTTCAATGGCGGGCCGTACACGACGCAATTAATCACAAACTACATCCTTACTAATATTATAAATGCGGAAGTGAGTTTTTTTGTTACGTTTTCACGCTAAAACGGCTGAACGGATATGGATGAAATTTGGCACGTGGGTATGACCTGGAAAAGGACATTGGATACTTTTTATTGACATAGGTACCACGCGAGCGAAGCCGCGGTGGGAAGCTAATAGTGAATAATAACGCGTTAGTAAGTCGCGTCCTTGAATGGACCTGCATTGGTACCACATTCTTCTATATACTGTGCTAAGTACTACCACATTCTGGATACTCATTGGTAATTTTTGTTTGTGACTTTTGAGTAGCGTCGTGGACAACGGGCCTAAGTTAATAAATTCATAAAGTAAAATAGTAAGCTAAAAATGGCTATTTTTTAGTCTAAGTTAAAAACGTTACTTAAGTATAATAAACTATACGTATAATATTCATGAAAGCTGATGTTTGCTATAAAACGTTTTTTATTTCAAAACTCTAGCTTCTATAGTTTGGGCGAAATTGCAATTTTAAAAGTGTGGTACTAAATGACGGCCAGTGTAGATACCAACTTATATTTTATAAGTTAGTTGCTTCTTCATATTCACTCGGCAACTAACAATATTCGTTAAAAAATTATAAGAGTATGAAATTATTTATGCTTTTAATTTTCACGTTTTATAACACCCAAAGAGATGTACGGACAAAACACGCACATTAACTGCAATTTAATTTCCTTTAAAATAATATCGCTTTAAGTTTGGACCACAATACGACGATACGAATACTACGATACAATCAATATAATAGGGCCAATGTTACATCGCCGGGTATTATCGACCAATCAGTGTTCACCCGGTGATGTCCGAAAACGCAGAAAATAAACCGATATTGGGTATCCTACTCTTAAGGACTGTTCAAATCGAGGCGAGGGACGCGACTGCGCTCTTCGATTGTTTTTAACCCCCAATTTTCGATTGTGTTTGATTTTTTTGGTTTTGTTTGAAAGGTGACTTGATCGAGAGTGTTCATAGCAATAAAAAAAAATCGTTTAGCGATGCTTTGTTTTTGTCGGGGGTTTTTAAAATGTAATTTGTTATGATTAAGTAGTCTCGCTAATATTCGCGCCAGTTTGAACACCTCCGTACGTTCACATAAAGGACACGCAGTGTGAGCGAACTCCGTCGCGCAATCGCGCGCGTGTTTCGCTTGTTTGGCGAGCTTTATCGATGGTGGAAATGTTAACATTTGTTTTTGTGCAGTACCTAGAATATTTCGATTTCCTGTTACAATTTGAAAATACACACGGTATAGTGATTGTTTGTTAGCATAGCAGTATGTACCTACTACATACATATATATTTATTATATATGTTTATTTGAAACGTCTAGGTATTACCAAAAAATTAGGCAAATGTGTAGCATAACCATAATCAGCCTATAATGTTCCCACTGCTGGGACACAGGCCTCCTCTCTTCGAGAGGGAGTGTGGCCTTTTTAATCTACCACGCGGGCCCAGTGCGGGTTGGTAGATGTCACATGTCTTCGAATTTTTTGGTTCTAAGACATGCCGGTTTCCTCGCGATGTTTTCCTTTACCGTTTTGAGAGCAGTGGCGATGAAATAATTTACACAAAGTAAAGCGCCTTTCAGGGTTCGAACCTACGACCTACAACTCGTAAGTCGTGGCCGTTAACACTGGGCCACCACTGCTATGTGCGGCAGATGTGTACCTATAGATAATTAAACAGTATATTATAAGTCCCATGTAGTAGAGGGCGAGCCTATTGCCATCATCGGGCATACATTCAGACTATACCTGCATCTGCTACAATTCAAAAACCAGTAACGCCTTTCGAGAAAAATTGCAGCCTACAGGAAGACTGAAGCCTCTCTAGTATAATCAGCCTCTATTAAGCAGTGAAAGCCTAGTGGTGTGACCGTCAGAGTCATAAGTCTTGACTTCGAACCCATGGCACGCACCTCTGACTTTTCGGATTCATGTGCGTGTATAGTTATCACTTGCTTCAAAAACGGTGAAGGAAAACATCGTGAGGAAACCGGCATGCATTTTATTTTTTTTTGGGGTGGGAAATCATCTAATGACTTCTCCCGCTCTGGGCGGAGCGGAAGGGCGTGTCAGACTTTTACTGACTAAAACCCACCCGTGTTCCTTCAGTTGCCTGTTGCCAAGGTCCCGGCATCCGTTTTGAACTAACCCGCAACCCTGGCCTGACATCTCTTTGAGGCGCGCGTGGAACACGACGCGCCATCGACCCGGGCCTGGTCCTAATAGGACGGCGAGCTACCCATTGCTCGCCGTCTGCAAGCCCGCGCCTATGGTGGCCGGGAATCCGCCTGGGATTCCCGACGCCCAGGGCGTCTCCAACGGCGACGGTTAGGGGCGTGAGGGCGCAAACTTTGCCTCTCCCTCACGCGTTCCGCCTCCTCCTTCGCGAGCATTACTGCTTCGCAGAAGGAGGTAACTGCTTCCCATGCCCTCTCGCTCCGTACCGTGGCCTGGACCAGGGCCGGGCGCGAGAGGTCACCGCCGCCAATCGCCTCCAAGAGGACACGGCGGGGCTCCGCCCAAGCAGGGCATACCTCCACCGTATGCTCCACCGTGTCCTCCGGGCGATCCACACAGTGGTGACACCCGGGCGTTTCCTCCCGCCTTATCCGAAACAGGAACCTCCGGCATCAGGTTAGTCGCTAACCACACGAGAAGAAGAAGAGCCTATGATGATTCCACTGCTGGGACACTAGGCCTCCTCTTTGTGAGAAGGAGTGGGTCTTAATCCACCACAGCCCACACGGCTGGGTGTCAGGTTGGTAGATGTTACATGTCTTAGAATTTTTGTTTCATGGTTTTAACATGTCTGTTTCCTCACGATGTTTTCTTTACTGCTCTTAAGATCAGTATTAATGAAATGATAAACCTCTCTAAAATAAGGTAGGTAATGTACTACTGCAAAGATTTGTCAAAAAGCCAGACTCGTGCGACACTGGCTGATCAATATTGTGACCGCAAAACCAGCCTTAGGGCACCGTAATTAAACTTATTTTCAATTTTTTGTTACACACCCTTGGGTACGAATTTGTACCTACTTTTCTTGGTTAAACTTTAAAATTCAAATCTACTTAGGAGAAACAAGATTACTCGGTTATTGTTTAAAAATTGTTTCTTACATATTCTACAGCATCTCAAGGGAAATTAATATTGTTAAGTATACAATTTTTTAAATAAATTCATGAGAATATTCAATGTGACAGTAGCTATTCGTGGGCTAAGTTTTAAAACTGTTTTGTTGAACTTTGTTAAGTTATAAACTTATACCAAGTATTTTCGATGTATCGTATAATAATTATTATGTCATTTTTCTGTATTAAATCCAGGATCTAACAAAGTCCTGCCAGGGTTTCGGGAAAGTCCGAAAGGGATACCGGGACCTTGGCAATAGGCACCTGAAGGAACACGGATGGGTTTTAGTCAGTAAAAGTCTGACACGCCCTTCGTCACACGTGACACGCGCTCCGCCCAGAACGGGACAAGTCACTTGAAAAAAAAAAAAAAAAAAAGATAAGATCTAACAAACTTTGTTTTTTTTTTTTAACAAAGATCTTTTCCTTTTTTTTTTGTTAGTGCTATTAGGTTTTTCATTGAACTAGAATTTCAGTTTTAGTCGTTTCTCAGTAGCCCCGAAGTCTAAATTTGTGCTCTCGCTCTTATTACACACTAGCTTTAAATAATAAAATAAATAAATAAATGTTTTATTCACAACCCTTATTACAAATGGTCTTTCTTAATCTAAGGCAGTGATTTAAAAAAAAAAAGAAAAAAAAGGAGGTTGGACATTGCAAATTACATTGAGTACTGTAGCTAGGGCTTAAGTTTGGCGAATAAAGTGTTGTATCCCTGACTCCGAAACTAGGCATAACCTGTATCTTCAGAGCCAGTGATTCCTTCTTGGGGTCTTGTCAGCCGTTACAATGCTAAGCAGTTAGGTAAACAATAGTAAAAATATGCAGCAAAGATGTAACAAAAGTAAATGTAAAAGGGTTATCTACTAGGTAACGAAATGAATATAAATCGAGAGGTGTATGAAAAAGAGGTGTTGCCATAGGTGTGTGTGAGTGTTCGTGTATGTGTGTGTTTGTGCGTTTGTGAGGGGGTGTATATTTGTGTGGGTGTATGTGGAGGTGTTATCTGAGCTGTAATAGGAGGTAACGTGTTATGTAATGCGGGTGAGTAATTTTTCAGTTTCGTCGTATGTCAAATTTAGCAAGTAATAGGTAAATTTTTTTTTAGGTTATATTGATTTAATGTGTGTATTTTTATTGATTTGTTCAAGCTGTTGTATAATTTAGATGCTAAAAAAGAGTATTGGCGTGTCGCGAAGCTTGTATTAATTTGATTATAATTACAAATGGGTTTCCCGCTACGCACTGTTCTATTTTTAATATGTGGAAGAGAGGCATGTTTTCTGAGTATTATGCGTAGGATGAAGAGTTTCCTTACAGAGAGACAATTGCAGTCTTTATATAGTGTCAGTGTTGGGTATCGACGAGGTTTGTGGGTCATGACTTTTAATAAAGCCCTTTGCGCTCTTTCGAGGCCCAACACTGCGGTTTTATCAGTGCCACCCCATACAGGGATACAATAAGAGAGAATAGACTGGCACAGGGCAAGGTATACTAGTCTCATCGTGTCCATATCGGCTATATCGCGTAGGTTTTTGAAAAGATAAATGAGTCGTCTTAGACGGGTTTTTAATATTCCTACATGAGTGTGCCAGTCCAGTCTCTCATCTATGTGAACACCCAGGTATTTGGTATTGGATACCAACGTAAGAGGGAGACATGTGCAAGGGGAGGATGAATCCTGACATACGTGTGCAGTTAAAGAAGATTCCGCAGCCCGGGGTGCAGATTTAGCGGTGATTCTAAAGGCGATTGCTTTGGTCTTAGATATGTTGAGGGTCAGCAAGTTAACCGAAAGCCAGCCCATTACTGTTCTAAGTGAGGCTTCAGCATTGAGTTTGGCCGCTTCCCAATCGGTACCATAGGCGAGTAGTACAGTATCATCTGCATACATAAACGTGTCACAGTTTTGTAGTTTTAAGTTGCATAGATCGTTTACGTATAACAGGAAGAGTGATGGGGAAATAATGCTACCCTGCGGGACTCCATAACTTATAATTTCCTCGCCGCTGGTGACCGAATCGATCTTAACGCACTGTCTACGATCTGTAAGGAAATCTTGAAAAATGTTTAGTGCATTTCCCCGTATGCCGGCGGTTTCCATTTTGCGTAGAAGGATGGGAATTGAGACGGTATCGAAGGCTTTGGATAGGTCCAGGAAGATGGCAAAACTTTTTATCCTGGAGTCCATTTTTTTTGTGACTTGATCAGTAAAGTTTGCTACGGCGTCCTCCGTGGAAATGCCCGATCGGAAACCGTATTGGTTTGTAGCTATTAAGTTATATTTGCGAAAAAAATTAACTAAATTATTGTTTATGATGCGTTCCAAAATTTTTGAAAGTGTTGTGAGTACAGATATCGGCCTGTAATTTGATACGACGTCTCTATTCCCGTCCTTATGGATAGGGTGAACGAGGGCCTTCTTAAATGCACGTGGGAAGGTGCCTGTATTTATCGCAAGGTTACATATGTGCGTGATTGGCGGTATCAAAAAGTGTTTGCACATTTTTATGATTTTTGAGGATATTCCGTCCCATCCGACTGCGCAATCCCCTTTAAGAGACATAATAATACGTTCTATTTCTTCGTGGTTGACTTCTAAGATGACTAGAGAATTGGGTTGCGGGTTGGAGTTTTCGGACAAAGGAATGTTGTAGTTAGGTGTGATTTGCGAAGCCAGTTTTTTACCTATATTGACGAAATAACTATTGACCTCGTTGGCGGATGCAGCGGGATCATCTTTGAGTTTCAAGAGTTGGCGCGCGGGTTGTCTGTCATGTCGGGTGTGCGTGATTGTTTTAATGGCGTTCCATGTTGCTTTTGAGTTGCCTTTAGCCTTTATAAGTTCGTTCTTTTCGTATTCCCGTTTCAATTTACGGAGCAATTGGTTACAAAAGTTTCTGTAACGTTGGTAGGTGATTTTGAGGATTGTGTTATCAGGGGATTTTCTTACCTTTTTATGCATTTTATCCCGGTTCCTTATGCATCGTAACAGGCCCGGTGTTATCCAGGGCTTAATTGTTCTTTGTCGTTTTGGGACATAGATTAGCTTTGTGTGTTGTTTGATTACTGAAGTAACAGTTGATATGAACATGTCTGTCGCCCTATTTGCATCCAAACTCTCTAATACTGGTGTAAAATCCGTTTTTTGTAAGGTGTCTAGAATAGATGGATAGTCAATTTTGTTACTGGACCTTGGAGGGTTGGGTTTGGGTTTCCCCATGTCGAGGCATAGTATTACGGGAAGATGGTCAGTTACAGGGGAGTCTATTACCATTGTTACAGCCATTTGCTTCGTTCTTAGGAAAATATGGTCGAGGCAGTTATTTTGTCTGGTAGGAATATTATGCGTCGGTAGTAAACCGAGAGACGCTGTGAGAGTAAGGTATTGATCAGATAGTCGATCTACATTATTAGCTTTTATATCGATGTTCATATCTCCAATTATAGCTAGGTTAATGTTTGGCGGTAAAGGATGTACTAAATTAAATAAACTATCCAGGAAGTTGTCGATATTTTTGTAGGATGGGGAGCGGTAGAGAGATATGAGACATAGGTCATTACCAACGTGACATACCAAACAATTGGCATCAAGAAATTGTGGTTCTGAAACCGTAACATTCAATAGGCTTTTGGCGTAAATCACTACGCCGTCATTTTGTGATGTGTGATTTGATGTGAAGAAGGCAATGTATCCATCTATTTTTGGTAACGGACCAGCGACCTTTAACCAACATTCGGTTTGTACGAGGATATCGAATTCAACGTTCGTAAGTGCAAGTGTAGATATAAACAGGTTAAGGTTTTTCTTGATGCTCCTTATGTTTTGATGAATGATTTTTAAGTATTTATTTGGGTTCTTTAGTAGAGTAGTACACTGATTGGGGGGAATAAGAGATGATTTGGCTATGCTGAAGGAGTCTATTTCGGATATTATATCAATTGTATTAGCCATTTATGTGTTTTGGGCAACAAATATTGGCTTTGTGACGCGACGAAGCTGGTAGGTGGATACGGATTTTGTTGAAGAGGTTTGTCGTTGGGACTTTTGTACAATTGGCCTCGGTTTTATTTATTATGGTGAAGTGAGTGGGAGTTGTGAGTATTGTGGTGGTTTTGTGTTTTGTGTACAGTTTTGAAAGGGAGTGTGAAAGTAGTGTATGTTTGGTTGGGTGTATATGTGTCTTTGGATGAAAAGAATGTTCTGGCAACGTTAATTTAAAGATTAAAAAGATTACATGGTCTAGTCATTGGTTGTCTTTTATGTCTAATAAGTTTTGTTCGCAGTTGATAATGAATTGTTTCATGCCCTTCTCCTTACGTAAGTAGATTTTAGAGTTATTTACCCAGCAGAATTTAAATCCGTTCTGTTTGGCGAACTCGCGGGCCTGGAAGAAGAGCTTCTTGCCTGAAGGTGGGAGGTGTTCGTCTACATAGAATGGTTGTTTATTTCCAGGAAGGCCAATGAGGTGGGTGTTAAGTTTCTCACCGAGATCGCGCGCCTTGTTGTAGTTCCTTACTGAGGATAGAACGTCATATTTTCTTTGTACGCTAGAGAATTCCACGATGATATTTCTGGTGGTGCCGGGTTTTGCCGGGGCTCGGTATATATCCCGAAGATCGCCAGACTGCAGCGGCGTTTCGAGAAGGTTTCCAATCTTTGCCACAATGGCGGTAAGGTCTTGGAAATTTTCGTTATCTTTCTGCGGTACATTTCGTATCTCGATGTTTGCGCCACGGGTGGCGTATTGTAGTTCTTTTAGCTTTTTATCCAGGGTAAGTAGGTAGTTTTTATTTTCTTTGTTTTCGGTTTCAAGCAATTCGACACGGTTTTTTATGGCTTCATACGATTTGTTGATGAAATCCATGGAGCGCTCGATTTCTAGGTTCGATTTTTGAATATTTTCGCATTGTGATTTTAGGTCGGTTATGTCTTTAGCCAGCTTTGATAAAAAGGAGTCGTGTTCTGCTTTCCATGAATGAAGCATGTCCATTATTTCTTTTCTAAAATCTTCCAGGAAATGCTTAGGGGAATCTTCAATACGGGCTCGTTTGTGCTGCCTGGTGGTTATATGAGGTGTTGAGACAATTTCCCTTTGTGTAGATGGAATATCCGAGTCAGAAAGGGTTTCCGTCGGTGGGTTTGTTTTGCATGCAGGGGGGGAACGTTGGACTCGGGGCAGCTTTTGTCCGCGGCTTCGCGTGGAGGTCGGAATAAAAAATATCCTTTTTCCTATTCTTAGCAGTCCGTTCGCATGATTTTTACCTATCCTATGTACCTAGTTGATGAAGAATTTGAAGTTCTTATGTCCAACAGTGAATTATTAAGCTGTTGATCTCACTTGTGGTACCTTTAACCTACACAAACAATGACAGGAAATTATCATAACATCGTCACCGTACACTATACTTCATAAAAGACAGCTTGATCTCTGCGACAGCTGTGAGTAAAATGAAACAACGACTCAAATGAATCAAATGAATGCAAATTGAATCAAGTCAATTTCCCATTTGAATGACTGCGATCATCATGATTTGGATTTATTTTGAGTTCAATTGAATTGGACTCAAATTAATTCGAGAAATGTCAGTTTGACATATGTCGCAGAGATCAAGCTATCTTGTTTGAAGTATAAGTGGATAAAACACGTAATTGAAGCTAATTCAAAACCCAAGCAAAGTTAATAATATTTTTATGGGACTACTGCGTAAGATTCCTCTCCCAAACGAAAAAATCAGTTCACATTTGATAAAAATATCGATGAACATCCATTAAAAAAAACATACAGACGATCTGAGAACATCCTCTTTTTTTAAGAAGTCGGTGAGTTTAAAAACAGGACAAGCAACGTATTGATTCAAGAATCCCTCTTTTCTACACCCATAACTTGACTATCGTTGAGTACACTTTCCGACGGTAGGCTAGGTGCTTTGAATACTCGCAGTTAATTGGAAATAAAATAAAAATTGTACAAATATACACTCTATTAACGCTGTTCGCATACTGACGCTTACCTTCGCAATTCCGCCGCAATACGATACTTTTTTATTCGTTTTGTTCAACTGTTTGTTTTTTATACCAACATGTTACCTCGGTCGGCGGCGGTAGTGTTAAACTGGTGCTATAATGCTAAAGTTAGCGGCCAGACCTAGCTTCACAGATTTGAAGACTTTGCTAGACGAGATGGCGAAGTGCACAAAGCCAAATATTTATTCTAACTTTACACACAAGTTTCTTTTAACTTTGCAGGTCTTTTTGACGTCTATACCTAATAATGTAATGAAGTGAAGGTATCTTTAACTAAGTAATGCTATACAATTTCATTAATCAATATTTGTACTCAATTTAATTACTATCCAATCATGAAAATTAATTTCTTCAGCACTGTAATAAGAGATTTTTTTATTAACTATAGTTGATATTATACAAATTAGCAGATATGCATTATATTTTATTTTTCTCATGAAAAAATGCTGCTTCACACGACATTTGTCGGATTAACCTAGAATAAATCCCTATGACATCATTGAAACTACATTAAAAGCTTACAAATCGTTTCGTTTATCCTATACAGCGTAATGCGGTGGACAGCCGACCGCGGCTAATCCGGGCACTGACGTCATTGGCCTGCCCGCCAAATTGCCCAGAAAACCGGCTGACCACAGGCACACATGGCCAATGTTTTCGCTTATAGACATTGTATGGTTAATTTATTGGTTCTGTCGTTTGTGTGTCCTTTGTTTTGTTTAAACAGACTGGAGTGGAGTTGTTGTATTTGTGTGAGATTCTTTTATGAAACAGATGTGCCAGTGACACAGGCATGCCGGTTTCCATCACGATGTTTTCCTTCACCGTTTTTGAAACAAGTGATAATTAAACAAGGCAATGTGGTTTTACGAAATTTTAAAAACATAATTTTGACGAAATTTTATTTATTAAAATTAAATAATAGATATGATTCAATTACTATTACATAATTTAAAAACTAACAAAGACTTATAATATCTATAATAATAATTATGTACAAGGGAAAATTATCAAAGGGCATCAAAAAATTCGTCCGCATCGCTGTCAACAGGAAAAGTGCCCAAAAGGCTGGCAGCATTGCCACGTTGTATGGCAATGCTGATTCTTTGCCCAAAAAATAGGCCAGCCCTCTGGTCACGTGAAGAGTCGACCAAGCGTTTGGCGATGTCTTGAAAAACCAAGTGGGCACTCGGACCCCATGGCTCTAGGGTTTCAACCCCAAACGGCTCGAACAAATACGTCCCGATAAGATTGGAGTATTTGCGCCGTTTGAGGTTTTCTGCACCTGCAGCAGCAGCTCCAGCACAGCCCGCCGTGCTGGGAAGATGGGATGGCGCAAGGGTGTCGACACACGTTGCATCCCACACCAAAGGCCTACCTACCTTCCAAGGCATTATGGTCATTCCGTCTGGTCTCTTCCCATCGTCGCGTGCCAAGCCATTGGGTTCTAGAACAGCTGGCACTCCGGCGGTGGCAAGAGCACGACGAATGATGTCATTGATGCTGGCGTGCCGTGCTATCCGACCTGCGCTTCTACTGCAGGATAGGCCATGGTGACCGAGGCAGTCGACACCTTCACCGCATTGGCAGCGATGCGGAGCCACGCAAGGAGCGCCCAGACGCAGACAGGTAGCGAGCCGGAAGGTGGTGTCACCCAGCATAGTCCCTATGTTGGGTGACGGTCGTGCCTGAAGCCAGAGGCCCGATTCCCATTCACCAACAGCCAGCAGGCGGGCACGCTCAGCAGTATTGGTGGACGTATTAATAAGATTATTCCGTACCAACCTGCAGAGCGGCTCATCCCACTGCCTCTGGGAAAATGAGTTCACGGGCCGATCTGTATCCGGGTAAGCCGCTTTTCAGGCGTTCTCCGCATCGGTCAGGTACGGCACTTCATAGTCAACCAGGCAGGGGGCTAAAATTTTCCCGGTCAACTTTTCAGTGCTGTGGACAGACGACAGGAACGCCGAGGCCCCCAAAACGGATGGGTAGTGTGGCTTGCAGCCACGCTCGGTCGTCCAAGGCCACATTTAGAATGGATGTCAGTGTGCTGCGAACAATTTGGTCAATTTTGTCCAAGAGGTGTGACTGCTTCCATAAGGGGGAAGAGCGTAGAAAATATGTACAATTTGGGCCAAAACAACAGTATCTAATCAGGGTGAATGCCGAATGTAAATTAATTTTGGAGAGTCTGTCCGAAACATCGTTGAATTTTTTTATTTTTTCTTCGATGAATGGAGAAAAGCTGTCTTCTAAAATTGGGGAACCTAGGAGGTGCAATGAACTTTTTTCTAAAATTTTTATTTGTGGGGCTATTGCATTAAATTTCTCAAGGGTCAATTGTCTGTCGGTCATGTCAGAAAGGTAAATTTCACATTTTGATGGATTAAGTTCCAGGCCAATAGATTTAAATTGCTGTTTGAGGAGATGTAAGTCTTTTAAAACGGTGTCTACATCACCTCCTAGCGTTCCATCGTCTAAATACCATACGTTAAATTTTGAATTTAATTTTTGGATGATTGGATGAATAGCCAAGCTGAAAATGACTGGCCCGAGAGGGTCACCTTGTTGGCATCCTACTGCAGATTCCAAAACATTGTCCTTGTATAATAATTTAGAGGGGTACCTGTAACACTGCCACATAAAACCATAAATTTCGGGTAATTCTTTTTTAACTTCAGCCAACAAAGTGTCCCTGTTGACAGAGTTAAAGGCGTTCTTAACGTCGACCTTGAGGATAACCTCACCTTTGTTGGAGTTCAAAAAGGTTGAAAGGGCATGCACGGCAGCCTCACAGCCCCCTCTCGAGCCAAAGCCGAGTTGCAGGGGCTGAAATTTAGCTGTAAGTGATTCGCTGTAAAGCTTACAGCATATTTTGGCTGCCGTGCGCCTGTAAGTGCACCCAACGGCGATGGGACGAATGCCGCTGTCCCTCTTGCGCAGGGCACATAGGTTGGCCCCGTACAAGACGTCAACGACAGCCTCGTTCACACCACCGGTGAGCATGAGGTTAATCAGAGCCGCAAGCTCCTTCGCAAGCGACTCACCGGCGTCCGCGGCGCCTGAACTCAAAAGATCCTTCAGGTGTTGGGGAGTCAGGCCATCGAGGCCGCCGGCCGAACCACTCCGGAAGGAGCCCACGGCTGCAATCAACTGGGGAGCCGAAAAGTTTAAGAAGGTAGAATTTAGGTCGGGAGGGTCGGGGGGGTCGGGAAAGGTGAGACTATCCGCAGGCGCTGGGTGTTTACTCTCTAGAGCCGCTAACGTTTCTGGAGAGTAAGGCGCCACCACATCGCTGCTGAACAGTATCCTGGCTGCTCCCCTGATGTCACCATCACTTAGTTTCGATTCTACATGTGAACATAAGCTCTTTTGTGATTTGTTGTTGAATGCAGGTAATTTTGGAACTAAACTGTGGGTCGAATTGTTACAATTTTCTTTAATTTGGTTGGTTAAGGTTTTTTTAATTGCCAAATTTTTTTGGACGTCAATTTTGACGTAATGTATTTCAATCTGCCTAGCCTTTTGTCAACTATGTTGGGGTCGGCTTCAAGGGGTCGGCTTCAGGGGGTCGGCTTCAGGGGGTCGGCTTCAGGGGGTCGGCTTCAGGGGGTCGGCTTCCAGTCTAACCGGATGTAGCTGAATACCAGTATTTTACATGGAGCGGCTGCCTATCTGACCGATACCCCTTGGTAAGACTGGTTGTCAGACTTTCGGGCTTCTGACGACCCGTAACGACGTAATGTATTTAGACAGTCGAATGAGGATTGCATAAAATAATTCATTTGCGCATTATTACATAGTTCTGCCAGCAATCAATTCTGAGTGTGTATTGCAGCGTAATATTTGTTAGTGTACAACAAAACGTATGGGCTTAGCAGATAACGGTGCATTAGGCATTAACGGGTTGTCGGCTCAGCGCTAATTGGGGATATTACAAATCATTTCCATATAGTTTACACACTGATAGGATTCGCACAGCTTATTGTTTAATGCTGGCTTTGTTCATACACGTAGTATAAGTTCTGTAGGAAAAAATAAAAAAAATAAGGCATTCGCTTCCGAACCGAATCCTCCAAACAAAATAAAATTAAAAATAAACTCATCTCTCATACGTTCTATAAACAGAACCTTTAGGGTGCGTTTCCACTGAAGCGGAGACTAGCGGAGCTGAGCGGAGACCTGCAGGAATCGACCAATCACAATGGTTGAAATCCATATCGTGTCTCTCGTCTCGTTTGTGATTGGAAGATTCCTGCACGTCTTGGCTCAGCTCCGCTCGACTCCGCTTCAGTGGAAACGCACCCTTATGGCCAGTAACAACCTCGGGGCTTTAAACCCACAAAGGGTCGCAAGCGGCCTGCAAGTCACATGTCATTTTTGTTCGTATTTCAAACGTAAAGTAACTGGCCGGTCCAGATTACGTCACACTGTGAAATATTACTGTTGTATTATTTTTTAAATTACCTTTCATAGAAAAAAAAATCAGATAGTCAAGCTGGTACCCGATAAATAGAATAGAAATAAATAGAATAGAATAATAGAACAGAGTAGACGTTTTCCGGGCTGACATTCGGGCTTTCCACAGTGATATTATAAAAATTTAAAGAACGATTACTTGAACAGTAAACCGCTCACATTGCCAGCAGCTTTATGTCGTGGCAGTAAGCGTGAAATTCGTAGTGCAAGTGTTACCACTGATGTATGGTTGACTGTACACAATGTAAAATCAACAAAACCGATTTTCTAGACATTTCCTTTCAATAATATGGCAGAAAAACAACAGAACTAAATTACAAGAGACCCAAAATAACCCATTCATGAATCATATTTCTTAGCAAAAGCCCAAATGCTCATACAAAATAGGGTAAGCGCGTTCATTATTCGACGCTCACAAGTTTTTGTGATGAAGTTGTCCACAAAAACCCGCGGTTTGTCCGGCTACTGTTGGGTTTACCCCAATTTTCTATTAGTGTCCCGAATGGGCAAAAAACGTGTCAATTTTCCTTGTACCCTCGAGAAGGGGAAAAATGTTTTACTGTTCATTTGGGAACAAATGTATTGGAAGTTGGGACTTTAGTAATATAAAACAATCAGTGGAGACAATTCGGGTTATATTGAATGGAAGGATAAGTTTTTGAGTTACATGAATGGGTTCAACATAATTTAATGTAATAAGTAACTTCCGCCCGTTCCGTGTTACCTTTTCACGCCTAAACCCCTGAACGGATTTCGATAAAATTTGGCAAGGAGATAGATGGCATTCCGGGGAAGGACATAGGACTACTTTTTATCGACATAATACGCGGACGAAGCCGCGGGCGGACCTAGTACTAAATACACAATGAGTAAATTATAAAATGCTAGCACCTACTGAATCTATAAATTGTTTCAAATTGTGATACCTACATGTAAAACTTATTTTCTATCTTTATCTATATCTATACATATAATAAATCTGTAGACGAAGCGTTTCTGTACAATGAAAAAAAAAAAAAAAAACTTGGTGTGGTGTCCAAGAATAACCAACAGATTCCATTTCTACCATTTTTGGAATTTTTGTCTGTTTGTCTGTCTGTCTGTTTGTATGTTCTTTAGTTTGATTTTTCCACTATCACGTAAAAAATTACGAAATCAATATGGTTAACTTTTACACTCAAATATTGTATGTAACTCGATGTATCATTTAGTTTTTGTTTCATCGCAATCGCTTTAAAATATCAAAAGATATATGAATTTAAAGTCATCAAGACACGTAACGACATCTATTGACGCGAAATGATACTTACTCCTTAAGGTTTGTGAGACCGTGTGTTGTTATATGATCGTCATTTTCTTTGCGCGGAAACTTAACGCGATACATTGTGTATAGAATATAACTCTAAAGTTAGGTTAATTAAAATTTTCCAGATGCGTTGTTTATTTATTAGTTTAGTATTAGTGCGATAGGTGGCGCTACCTATCTTTCAAATCATGATAATCATGAAAGAATAATGACAAATGTTAATTTCTTAAAAAATATAGGTATTTATTCTTTAATTTTACACTTTTATAGCTTATTTAGCTTACAGAGTGTTCGAACCTTTTCCCATATATTTTGATAGTATCACTTCGTGCTCGATAGATGGCGTTGTTCATTTAATGTAATTTTCTGAATCGCGGTGTTAAGAGTCTCCGTCGAAGAATGACCTTCGCCCAGATATTCCAAGTCATTAATAAAGTTGGTATTTTTGTTTTCGACTTCTTTAGTGTCGATAATAAAAATAAATAAATAATAAATTCATGGTCGAGTTGTCATTCGTTGAAAGTATTCGCACTAGAGATGGGTTGTAACAGGTGAAACACGATAGTCACGATATCTGTGATCACTGTGACTGTGACAAAAAAATAACAGATCCAAATATCTGTTAGTAAATCACAGCCTGTGATTTTTGTATGGACTATAAATACGTATCTCAATCGAATATCATCTTTATTTCTTATGATTTAAAGTCGAAAATCGTATCTATCTGTTATAAAATAACAGCCTGTTATTTTTGTACGGATGATAAATACGTATTAACTCAATTGAATATCTTCTTTATTTATTTTCGTTAAAGTCGAAAATCGTAACCGAAGTTTTAACAGTAACAGTCTTAAGGATCTGTGATTTTAAGTAACAGATATTTTTTATCGTTAGGAGCAACTGCTATCTGCTATTTTTTAATATCTGTGATTTCTATCTGTGACGATAAATACGCCTCACTCCTAATTCACACTCTGAGAACGAAAGTGACTCAAGTCAAAATTTACGATTTTTGGGAATCGAATAAAATGTTTTCGACTGATTGAACATTTTGTATACTTTCTAAAATAACTTTTTAATATGAAAACGAAAGTTACGAATTTCTTTTGTATAATATTATTTGGCTTTATAACTTTAAATATACTTATATAAAAATTAATAAATATAATTTTTTCTATATAAAATAACTTCTGGAAAAATAGTTTCAGAAATGAGTCCATGAGTTTAACTCATGCCTAAATAAATAAGTGACCGAATTTGATTTTATGTCACCTAGGTTGTCAATATAAGAAATAAGAAAGTGACCTATACCATAAATAGGTCACTTAATGATTATAAATTGTACGCAAAACTTACCCCCACAAATTGGCACACAACTGACAAAAAGGAGTAATTTTGTATATTTAACTCATTTTACTAATATTTGAGATAGGTCACTTTCGTTCTCAGCGTGCGTATTGTTCTGAATTGGTTTTGATTTGGTATCGGAACATGAGGCGAGTCGCTGCGCAGTAACAATTTCATGTGACAGCGGGGGTGAGGGGTGGGGTACTGCGCAGCTAAAAGCTAACTTCCGAGCTTGAATCGAACTGTACTTTACTTTGTAATTTGTTCGTATGATTCGTGACCGCCGCTCATTCGATTCGATCGTTGTTGGCGTGTGTTATAGTTGATTTGATTCGTTCGACTATCGGACAGCAATAAAATACACAAATATTGGCAAGTTTCTGGGGAAAGTCAACAATATACATCGATAAATACGGTTACCGAAGAAGAAGATGCCACACACTATCCAGTAGTTCTTAGAATCCCTTAACACACCCGGTCTTTCAGCACACAAAATTTGTTTAAAAGTCGGAGTGCCAATAATTTTTCTCGGAAATTTAAGTCCTCCCAAACTTTGCAACGGCACTCGGCTCATAGTCACCAATCACCAACAAAACGTCATCGAAGCCGAAATCTGGTTGTGGCGCCGGTGATGTTGTTTTTATTCCAAGAATTCCTCTCATTCCCAATAATTTCCCGTTTAGTTTTAGGTGGTTCCACCGCTAATATTGTATATAGAGAAGCATTTTCCTAAATAAAAACACAAGTTTTTTGGCAGTTTCTTACTAGGAAAAATCACCAGGCCTGGTCGAAAGATTCCCCCTTTTTAAATGTAGGTACAACTTTTCTAAGCGACATATTATTGTTTTCCGACATCCATGCGAACGAAGTCGCGGGCACAGCTAGTTTATAAATAAATGTAAATTATCATAAAAATTAAATAAAACAATAAAACATTTTGTTGTTTAATTTAATTTTAGTTTACTTAGATTTTTAACTTTAAGTAATAGATATGCATGTAACTTTGTTTTTGCTGTGCCCTGACAGGGCCTACAACGGCTCTTAGCTCTAAGTTAACATCTTGTTTTACCTTGTGGATTGCGCATAAATAAATTATGAATATGTACATTATGAATATGTAAATTATGAGTATGCACAATGCACTTTTAGCGCCACGAATTTTATTAGTTCTGCCGTCTCTAGACGCTACCGGCGCGGGCGCGGCGGTTCCATGCTCTGTGGCCATACTTAAGAGATTAAGAACGTCAGTCAGGTGGATACTGTTGTCTGTCTAACTGACATAATCCCTTAGTGGCGTGGGATGCCACTAACGCTTAGGTAGAGATGGGCTGACGTATTTATATTTGGGTACAGTACGGTTGACTTAGGAAAACCTATACTTAAAACCTGGTCCAGTACGTCGAGTATCGTGCCACTCAATAACTGGGTTGTGAAGTTCAGATAGGCAGTCGCTCCATCATGTAAAATACTGGTATTTAGCTGCATCTGGTAAGACTGGAAACCGACACCAACATACTTGGGAAAGGGCTATGATATGATGTCATACCTAACACGCAATATAAATCTTGGAATATCATACTTCTACTTAGTTAATAGGATACTGGAACCATTTTTAATTACACGACAGCTTAAAAAAAAAAACTAGCGGGGTGCAGTCTTTGGGGACTGCCGATAGAAGTGTAAAATAAGCAACAATGCGTAAGTTCAAGGTAATTCAAACGGTAGACGGTAGATGGCGCTAAAAACATTTCTTCAAACGTGACGGTGACGATGACGCGAGTTCCATTATTTTTGTTTACCCAAAAAGTGCTCAACGTGCCTAAAGAAGTTTTGACTTAAAAATAAGCGAGATGGAGTCGAAATTTCTTAAACTATCTAGGGGAGAAGAAAATGGTGAAACAAACTCAAGGGTCTTTTAAAGTCCAGACAATCTCTTATGGAAGGTACCAGAAATACAACAGTTTATGTAAACCATCCCCAACAGACTCCGAAACCTCATTATTAACCAATGCACTACATTTTACCCGACACACTTCTAACAGAAACATAATCCCTCCTTCGTTCTTCAATAAAATATCCATTTAAAAGCACTCGTTCACAGCCATACAGAGCTACATACGATGGAACAATATTTTCTCTCCGGTACATCCGTCCGCGCCGCCTCGAACATATCGAGCCAACGACTGGAAAATGTTATTTCTTACCTCAAACTGAACTATCGTGTCACCGTGCTCACCGTGCTTAGTATTGTGGAAACATACAGGGAGTTATTCTACTCTTTGTACGATTTTTACAAGCTTTATATTAGCTTGCTCTGTTCGTATGTGTTTCCGGTTACTCCTTTTGTCATAAAATTTTCAAGCACTTCCTGGCATCCGATTGAGCTGAAACTTAGCATACTCATACAACTACCAAGACATTTTGAAAAAATGATACCATGGAGCTGATCTAATGATTGAGCCGGAAGTTAGGCATAGGAACTCCTCAATCAAACAAGATAACACCATCGTGTTTGTACTCATTGGTTATGTATTAACAAGTGCTTTGACACCAGATGGTGTTCAAGGTCTGATGATGGACCCGGAAGGTGGCCATATGTGTTTCTAGTAACTCCAATTGTCATCCATTTATCAAGCACTTCCTGTCATCTGATTGTACTGTAACTTGGCATACTTATACAACTACCAAAACTTTTTGAAAAAATTATACCATTTTGCTGGTTTGATGATGGAACTGGAAGTTAGCCATAAGAACTCCTCAACCAAACAAGATAGCACCATCGTGTTTGGACTCATTAGTCATGTATTAGTAAGTATTTTGACACTAGGTGGTATTCAGGGTCTGATGATGGAGCCGGAAGGTGGCCATGGGAACTCCTCAATCAAACAAGATAGCACCATCGTGATTGGACTCATTGGTTATGTACTGACAAGTGTTTTGACACTAGGCGGTGTTCAGGGTCTGATGATGGAGCCGGAAGGTAGCCATGGGAACTCCTCAATCAAACAAGATAGCACCATCGTGTTGAGACTCACTGGACATGTATTAACAAGTGCTTTGACACCAGGTGGTGTTCAAGGTCTGATGATGGAGCCGGAAGGTGGCCATATGTGTTTCTAGTAACTCCAATTGTCATCCATTTATCAAGCACTTTCCTGTCATCTGATTGTACTGTAACTTGGCATACCTATACAACTACCAAAACTTTTTGAAAAAATTATACCATTTTGCTGGTTTGATGATGGAACTGGAAGTTAGCCATAAGAACTCCTCAACCAAACAAGATAGCACCATCGTGTTTGGACTCATTAGTCATGTATTAATAAGTATTCTGACACTAGGTGGTATTCAGGGTCTGATGATGGAGCCGGAAGGTAGCCATGGGAACTCCTCAATCAAACAAGATAGCACCATCGTCTTGAGACTCACTGGACATGTATTAACAAGTGCTTTTACACTAGGTGGTGTTCAGGGTCTGATGATGGAGCCGGAAGGTGCCCATGGGAAAACCTCAATCAAACAAGATAGCACCATCGTGTTTGGACTCATTGGCCATGTATTAACAAGGTGCTTCGACACTAGGTGATGTTCAGGGCGTAATTATGGAGCCGGAAGGTGGCCATGGGAACTCCTCAATCAAACAAGCTAGCACCATCGTGTTTGGACTCGTTTGTTATGTATTAACAACTGCTTTGACAATAGATCGTGTTCACGGTCTGATGATGGAGCCGGAAGGTGACCATGGGAACTCTTCAATTAAACAAGATAGCACCATCGTGTTTGAAGTCATTGGTCATGTATTAAGAAGTGCTTTGACAATAGGTGGTTTTCAGGGCCTGATGATGGAGCTGGAAGGTGGTCAGAGAAAACCTAATTCGTTGGATTTGTGAAGGTGAAAGAATAGATATTTATACAAATTATTTAATTTAATTATTTAATGCTAAAAAGTAGAAAATAAAATATAAGAAAAATCTTTTTAAAAACAAGCTTTTAATTAACTAAAAAGTACTAAATAAAACTGTCGTAAACTAGAACTTTAATATTTTCTTAAAAGCTTGAGGCGTAAATGTCCTTCTTACACTATACTTGAAGATAAGCCTCAAGGTTTTAAGAAAATATTAAAGTTCTATGTTTACGACAGTTTTATTTAGTACTTTTTAGTTAATTAAAAGCTTGTTTTTAAAAAGATTTTTACTTCTATTTTATTGTTAAGAAAAACATGATACTTGAACATAATACATGATATTACTAAGTAATAACAAGTATAACTAAGACATATAAAACAATGGTTATACCTGCTGTCTTGTATGGATCAGAATGCTGAGCCACAAAAGGGATGAATGAAAGGCAATTGCATGCAGCTGGGATGAGAATGTAAAGAGGGATGTGTGGTGTTACACGAATGGATAGAATAAGAAATCAATGAAAATGAGAATGAGAAATAAGAGGAAGTCTGAAAAGGCACCGGTGACTGAAAAGTTGTGCGGAAACAACTGATGTCATGGTATGGGCACCTGATGCGAAGGAATGACGAAAATGTTGTAAGGAAAGTTTTGGGTATGAATGTCAATGGCTATAAGAGTAGGGGAAGACCAAAGAAACGATGGATGGACTATGTGAAAGATGATATGGCTAGAAAGGGGGTGACTACCGATGACGGCTAATAGAGAAGTATGGAAGTATACAAATAATTTGGGATTAGGGCAGGAGAATGATGATTACTAAGTAATAACAGCCGCACTGGTCGATCCATCAGGTTAAGCTACGCTTACTAGGGTTGGTCCGTGGATGAGTAACCATCTTTACATACCGAGACTCCTCCGTGCCTCGGAAAGCCGTTAAGCCGTTTGGTCCCGGCTGTCTTTCGTGGATCTTTGACAGACGTTACGGGTCGTCAGTAGCCCCGAAGGTCTCAACCAGTCTTACCAAGAGAGGTATCGTATTACCCAGTTATTGGGTTGTGGACGTTACATAGGCAGTCGCTCCATGTAAAATACTGGTATTCAGCTGCTTCCGGTTAGACTGGAAGCTGACCCCAACATAGTTGGGAAAAGGCTAAGCAGGTTGATTGATTGACAGGTAACTAACTTGGTTCTACTTCTACAGAATGATGTGAGTCACCATTTCAGCCCAAAGACGTCCTCTGCTGGACATAGGCCTCCCCCACGCAGCTCCACTTCAATCGGTTCTGTGCTCCTCGTATCCAGCGGATTCCCACGGCCTTCACCAGGTCATCGGTCCACCTTGTGGGAGGATAATGTGAGTGTGCGAGGGTATTCTTTTACATTGTATGGAACCGAGAGTACAAGAACTGCTGATCTATCCTGTAAAAATCTCACCCCTAAAACAGGTGAAGTGAGCTTGAAGAGCAGTAGCTTTATGTAAGCGAGCACGTCTTTTGAGCCTGGAGGCTTTTGTTTAGTTATTTTATGTTAACATTTACTTTTTATTTCTGCTTGAGTACATAATTATAGTTCTCGTTTTTTTTTGTTTGTTGGTATATTGGCGTGTGCTAGCCATATATCAGCGCCATAATTAGATTTATGTTTTATGTTGCGTAATTTTAATGATTTTGCACACATACTTTTGTATAAAATCTTTTTTTTTCTGACTGAACAGACAGCTGTGCTGCTGGGGAGTTTGTTGCGCCGCTTTTTCTCCCCAGCTAAAGCACTAGGAAGTGGTCAAGGGTGGGCGTTTTGAGGGACTGTCTTATGTAATTTTGACGTTCGAAAAGTGCTGATTCTCAGCCTAGTTTGAAATGACTTTTGTTTTTTTTTTTTGAGTGAATTGTCATTAATAAGTCAATCCCTAGCATCAGGGGGAATGACAGCTCACTTCACCTAGGTTATCACAGTGAGGTTATTACAGAATCGACTGGCTGCAACAGCTTAGCATAGATTTTGAGTCTTTTCCACTCATGTCCCGCATCGCAGCTTCTGCGTAAACGTCCATCCTAAAATCCCGTATATTTCCTTCAAATAATAAATAGTAGATACGTGGATAACAACACATCCATAGGCGGATAGCACCGTCTGTTCAGTGTTTACAATCAATATTTACGTATGACTGGGTCGCTGTCGACGCGACGTGTCGATTCAACGTACGTTTACGTTTCTATGTAGGCCTAGCACGAACGCGCGGAGCAACGTTACCTAATTCGAGCGACTTTTTAATCGAAAATAAAACAATTTTGTAGCTTTTTTGTTGAAACTGCTACAAGCACAATTAGGATCATCCGTAGATATTAATCTAACTTTGAATCTTCAAGCTAAATAAATTTTGTGTAACGTCAAAATATATCGAAAATAAAACCATTGTACTTATAGCAATTTTGTCGGAAATGCTACAAGTACAAATTAATATCACCCATATAATATGAATAGTCTTAAAAGTAAACAAATAGTGCGAAATGAATATTTTCATATAATTTTTTTTCGAATTTACTTAACGTTAACTTCGCGCGTTCGTTTTAGGCCCTAAACTTAAGGTTACTAAACTTTACTATTTACTGACTACTGTTGCAATACATTTGAGTGACTTTCAACGGACTCAGTACCATGTTACATAATTAAATGTGGTTTGACTCACTCGCAGTTTACTTTTTCCTGCGTTACTTTGTTTCCATTTCAGACGCTAATCTACATGGTCCTTATAATGGCCTGACCAAGATTATGTCTGGACTTTAAAAGAGACTGCGACCTCTTAGTTTTTTTCGGCCTTTCTTCTTAGAGTAGTCAGATAGGAAACGCTGACCTCATCTAGCATTTTAAAAATAAAAAATATATGACGTGTAAAAGTGATTCCAATATCCTATTTACAAAATAAACAATTTCATTTCCAATGAAAATAAAGTCGACGGCCTATCTGATCGGACTTTTGGCGACACATAAGGCAATATAGCGTGTATGTGTATAGCCTTGCTACGTTCTTTTTACAAACTTTTCCTAAAGGGCGCTCTACACTCGCGCCGCGAAGGCCCGCGAAGGCCGAGAACCGCGAGTGTGGATGGTTTCGCGGCATCGCGGTCGCGCTTCGCGGCGTTCCCCGTCCGGTGGCGGTTTTTGGTCCGCGTCAAAGGGTTTGCGAAGCGCGAACAAAGCGCGAACGCGAACACACACTCGCGCTGTAAATGCATAATTGTAACACGCTAATGCGCACAATGTCAGAGCACACAAGTATCGAAGCCCAGAATTTTTCTTATTTCCAAAACGGTACTGCAGCTATGTTCTTGTCTACCGAAAAACAAAACACAACCTAGTTGACTCTCTTGGGTGTCATAACAGGCAGAAATACTGAAAAGCCGGTTTTTATTAAAAGTTTTAAACTCCTACAGCTAACAGTCTCCTTGAGCTAGCCTTCATAAAATGTTTATGAACCACATATTTTTAAATTTACTTTTAGAAGGTAGACGCTGAATTAACATACCTACAGCCAAGCTTGGCAATATTTAGAATAAGCAAGTAAGATTATTATTTAGCCGCACTGGATTAAGTTTGAGATATTCAGACTTAACTTTAAATTATCTATGTATACATAAAAAGAAGAAACAAAAAAAAATGTTAATACATTTATTTAGTACAGACTAAAAGGCACTTAATACACTGCAGAAAATAAAATAAAGAAACAAAAAATGTTAGGAATATTGTGATATCGTATACAGTATGTAACAAAAACCCTGTCGGATCCTTAAGGGTATTATTTGGTATAGTATTGTGTGCCCATATACGTAACCATTTCATGGTTTTGAGATTATTATTTTTCCCCAATGAAAATAATTAATTTAAAAAAATAAAAATAAACTTATCAAAGGCAACACTTATCCTCGATAAAGTTCATGTGTGTGTGTATTTGTTTTCATGTGTTCATGTTCTACAATTTGAAGCCGCCCGAGCGGGACGGTTTTTATGATTCTTTGACATGAGCCGCCCGCCTGCATTGTCGCTTGCCGCCAAACAAACTTATAGCTAAATAAACCTACGTTATGCCTACGCGTTGTTATCAGCTGATTTGAGCTGATATCGTTTAGGCATAGTGAACTTGACTTCAATTTCTGTTCATCAAGAAACAATTAATTGAAATAAATGTAGCCCAGAAAAGGGCTTTTTAAAAATGTGCTTTTGGCACAGAAATGAAAACAAACACAAGTGAGCTAAGAAAAAGGTACTTACCGAATTTTGGTATTAGTTTATTAAAACAGTAACTTGTTGTTGTTGGATACCTCGGCGATCATGCTCCACATGTCTACCTCCAACACTGATACACATTCGACACCTTTTTATTAAATCGTCACGTACTCTTTGCAGCGCACTTGTGTCTGATTTAATTGAATTGAAAGCTGCTACAATCCGAGCTCTTACTTCGATTTCCGAATCACACTCTTTTTTAAAAACCATTTGTTTGACATGACCCCATAAATAGAAGTCCAGAGGCGTAAGATCGGGAGACCGTGCTGGCCACGAAACTGGTCCCCCCCGGCCAATCCATTGCCTCGGGAACTGAGCATCTAAATACTCGCGCACCGCACGCGAGAAATGTGGAGGCGCGCCGTCATGTTGAAACCACATTGAGCGATGGAAATTGAGGTCTATTAAAGGATCCAACTCTTCACTCAGCTCTTCACTCAAGAAAGACAGGTAGTTTGCACCATTCATTGTGGGCCTCAAAAAGTATGGACCAATAATCTGGTCTCCGAGGATACCAGCCCACACGTTAACACGCCAACGATGTTGGAAATTACTCGGTTTCATAGCTAGCGGGTTTTCGAGCGCCCACACGTGTTCGTTGTGGCAGTTGAATACACCTGTTCTTACAAACGAGCATTCATCGGAGAATAGCACGCGATTCAAGAAACCTTCATGTTCTTCGACTTTTCTTAAGATCCAATTACAAAATTCCATTCTTGGTTCGTAATCAGTGGGAAGAAGGGATTGAACCCGCCGGTAGTGATAAGGGTGCTGACCATCTCCCTTCAGCACTCTCCAAACCAGCATGTGATTAGTGTCTAGTTGTCGAGCAACAGAGCGTGTGCTTTGCGTGGCGTCCGCCGCAAACATATCCAAAACTTGTTCCTCGATATCCAGGTTGCGCTCTCGTGGTCTTCCAGCATCAGCGCGCTGTGTCTCGTGGCCATGAGCACTGCCTGTGGTGAACACACGGTTATGTAGACGTTGGAACGCACGCTCCGACGGTACTGGCACACCTGGCCTGTGAAAACGCACCTCATAATCTCTACGCGCAGCTGCATAATTACAATCGGCCTTGCCTAAGCACATTAACATATTAAAATATTCCCGATTGGAATATGACATTACGGACGTCCGATCGAAAGGAATCTTCACGAAAGACTGACTAGCAACAAGCGTACAGACACGCGCCGCATCGCACGGTAGGCAACCAGTCGGCTACATCAGACAAGTCGGCGACTCGCTAGAGAGTACCGACAGCGCGCCCAGTGTAGGGCGGTATCCTTTGAAATAAAAATAGGTAAAATAAAAAGATTTCCCCGGTGAGTGGAATGTTGTCAATTTATGAAAATTTGCCGTATTTAGTGTGAATGTCGCATGGTTTATAAAAATAAAAAAATCATTATCTTTTGATTTTTATGAGTTACATTTTTAAATATATTTTTTATAGTACGTATGTTAACCCAGGAACACGCCTTTAATGGATCGGACAGGGTTTTTGTTACATACTGTAGATACTTTTACAATGTTTGTAAATATGTGAGCACCTTGTATCTATATCACATACTAAATTAATTTATTTGTCATTGCTCCATTTTAATTCTTTTTACCCAACTACGGCGAAGAAAAAGGAGGGTTATGATTTTGACCGGTATGTTTACCTATTGTGGTACAGTAATGGTATTTTAGGTTAATTTAATAACATGTAAAGACCATCGTCTTCACATGTTATTAAATTAACCTAAAATAATTGATGTATACAAAATTCTTGCCCATTGTTCTCCATACGAAAATTACCTTTTGGAAGAAGCAACTAGAAACAGTTCTATTTCGTGGTTTTTGACGTTCAAAAGTGCCTTTAATGTGCATATTTGAAATAAATTATTTGACTTTTGACTTTGACTTTGAAATAAAAAGTGTAAAAGTGCGATGTAGGACATCAATCATCACATGCATTTAATTCAAGTCGCTTTTCGCGTCTCTGTGACCGCGTTGTGCTTCTAAACTACCTACGCCACGGATTTAGATGCATTTATCACTATAATTTATAGAATTTATTCCTAAACTTACATGTTATTATGAAATCTCAATGTTTAGTGGTAAAAATGGTGCAAAGCAGAGGTGGGTAATGTGGCGTCAGAGATTATAATAGGTCTTTACCTACGAAATTGCCGTTCTGCAGTACTGGGCATTTCAAATCAAAATAATTTTTGTTTGGCTAAGAATTCTAATTTCAAATTAATTTTATTTTAAAAACATGGAATTCTTTTTTAAAAAGAAGTCATTTGTTTAATGATTAGTGTTACATTTTCATCGCATTTCAATCTTTTTCGTCATCATGGATACGTTAAAAATTCGAGTAATTATGGAATATGAGTACCGTCGTTGCAGCAACGCGGCACAAGCGGCACGCAACATCAACGACGTTTACGGAGCTAACACTATAAACCAACGCACCACCTGTTATTGGTTTGCTCGCTTCCGTTCTGGAAATTTCGACCTGAAAAATGAACCTCGCGCTCGTCCGAAGACTTTGGTCGACAATGACGAATTAAAGGCGATTATGGAAGCTGATACACAATCTACGGCTGAATTAGCAGCAGCTTTCGACGTTAGCGTCAAAACAATATTGGTCCATTTGCGTCAAATTGGCAAGGTAAAAAAGCTTGACAAATGGGTGCCCCACGAACTCAATGATCGCCAGCGCGAAGTACGCGTCGAAGCGTGCCTTGCACTGCTCAACAGACACACAAATGAAGGAATCTTGAACCGCATTGTTACCTGCGATAAAAAATGGATTCTGTTTGATAACCGCAAGCGCTCAGCAAGTTGGTTGGATCCTGGTTCAGTACCTAAACAATGCTCTAAACGAAAACTTACCCATAGAAAAGTGATGGTCACTGTTTGGTGGTCTAGCGCCGGTGTGATTAATCACAGCTTCTTACCAAATGGGGTGAGCATTACTGCAGATGTGTACTGAGAAGAACTGAATACAATGATGGAGAAGCTGGCACATCTCCAACCAGCATTGGTTAATCGCTCGTCTCCGCTGCTCCTGCACGACAACGCGCGACCTCATACTGAACAGCAGACGGTCTCCAAGTTGCAAGAACTGGGGTTGGAAGCTCTCCGTCATCCGCCCTACTCACCAGACCTTGCGCCTACAGACTACTACTTTTTCCAGAATTTGGATAACTTCTTGGCGGGAAAAAAATTCAATACCCGAGAGGCAGTACAAAATGCCTTTGAAGAATTTGTTGTCTCCCGTCCAGCTGATTTCTTTAAGAAGGGCATCAATAAACTGCCACTGCGTTGGCAAAGATGCATTGATTGCATGGGTGATTACTTCAATTAATACAAATAAAAAATACATGAAAAAAAATTCGTTTAAATTTTTTCATACAAAACGGAAATTTCATAGGTAAAGACCATAATTAAATGTCGCAGCTTTATCGTATAACACGCCGTATTACAAATAGGCGAACCCAATTGAAAAACGTCGCTGTTTTGAAATGCGGCTACCATTCGTTCCGCCGGATTTCAATTCGGCTGAAATAAAGTACGCCACATTGTATGAGCAATTCGCGTTCGTCAAAGCGGCTTAGTAACGTGGCGCCCACATACAAACGGGCGCATCTTCGATACGCCGCTTTGAAATCTGACACGCGCTGCATGATCATAACAACAAAAATGGCGTCACAATCGACAACGGTGTCACAACAAAGTAAAAATAATATTGAATTAAAAAATTTTTTTTTGTTCCTATGTTTTTAAGATTAATAAATAAATACATGTTTTAAATACTTAAAAGTTAAAAACAAGTTTTAAAGATTAATAAAAACATTCAGAACCTATATTTGCTAGCATAGTATTAAATGACCAGTAGATATTCTAACAAATTATTGCATGCTTGTAAGCATTTTAACATAAGAAATATTTAAAAAATTATAAGAAAATTAAATACTTTAAGACTTTTATTTTTATAAAAAAAATGTGATTTCAAAAGTAAATACTTATTTGGATCTGTTGTTTATAAAGTATCTCTTCATTGCTTCTTGCTGACAATAAAGCTAAACGTTGAACGCCGCTTTGTAAAATGTATCGCTACCGCGATCCGGCTGAACGAAAGGTAGCCGCATTTCAAAACAGCGACGTTTTTCAATCGGGCGCTCCTATTTGTAATACGGCGTGTTATACAATATGGCTGCGACATATACATCGACGCCCAAACTGGAACCATTCATTCAGCGCATTACCCCACCCTAGCGCAAATTTTTCATCGATTATCTGGAAAAAGATCTGCTGTGTCATAGAAAAGTGCAATACCTAAGTTAATTGATTCAGGCGTGACTTTGCGGAAATCCATTATTTATTATAATAGACGTAGATATATTTAGTAACCTATTCCACTTATCTATTCCTCAAGGACTCTTGATCGACTCTTGTCGATTTCTTACAGTCGTGTCGGTTTTGTATGACTATACAAAACCGACACGACTGTAAGAAATCGACACGTGTGTCACCTCTCAACGAGGCGATGACGATTGATCAGTCACGAACCCGAACACGACATGTCACGCCGAGCGTTGGACGCAGAGTGAGCCATATTATAGGATTTTTTTAATGACCCTTGAGGAATAGCTACTAAGCGGAATAGGTTACTAAATGTATCTAAGTCTATTATTGTATTTTTGCAATACCTTAAGGGGGATGCGCTAGGGTGGCCCGCGAAATTCAAATTTTCTTACAATTTTTGCAATTTGCAGGTCAGTATCAGGTTGTATGTTGATCTAAATATTATTAGCGCTCGTAACAAACATGGATTTACAGAATTATAAACATTAAAATAAGCAATACAACTCTCTAAGCTCATGAAAGTGTATTGAATGACTATTTCATGAAATCATGATATTTGGCACTTTCATGAACTTAGAGAGTTGTATTGCTGATTCTAATGTTTATAATTTCGCGGGCTACCCTAGCGCATCAACCTTAAGAAAACATGGATACAATTAAAAGAAAATTCGACAGGGGCCGCTATTCCGGATAGATTGTCTAACATAAAGGAGTTGGGTAGAATCCTATAATCCGATTATTCATAAACAGCAAACCCAAAACAGTTTACTTTTGTTAGCATGTAGTACTTTAACATCAGACTACTGAACCGATTTGAACAATAATGTTTATGGATGTTGAGTCCGTTTTGACGTTCAGTCCCCTACGGCCTTGTGGCTTTTTGATGGTAAATATTGGAAATTCTTATAAAGTTGAATAGAAAGCACTTTCCTTTTTATTGATGCCTGTGATCCGTATTTTATTGATTCAAACTTTTATTCATGGAGTAGGTACCATACCATGAATAAAAGTTTTAAAGTTTGATTTTTTTTTGCATGTTGTCTGTCGGCCTAGTAAGGCCTAGTAAACTAGTAAGGCCTTCAGACAACATTTAAAAAATCTCTGCCCGATCCGTGAGGGTGTTATGATCGTACTGAGAGTTTATTTATGAGGTAATTTTCAGGAAAAAAGACAAAAAAAAAATATTATTTTTTCAACGCGGAATTTCACCGGATTTTACATGGGGCGCGGGCAGCCGTCGATTAGCGGGTGTATATGTCACCGGAAAATAACAAGAACCGCCAATTTATAAATTTTCTAGCAAAATAAACTTTCCTAGGATTCTAAACGAGACATAAATTGTATTATTTTACGGCCACATTTTCGCAAATTGATAAACTTACCGAAGTCACGCGTAAAATAATAAGTAAGCAATATCCAAACGCCATGTGCGCTCTGATTGGTTGAAAAAGTCACGTGTTCCTTCTCCTTCCTCTCCACCGCCATTGTTCGCCACGGAACGTAAACAAACTTGTTTATGTATGTATTATAGGTACCTACCTAGTTTTAAAGTAAAAATACTGTTAGGTAGGTAATCGAAACTGATAAATTTATAGTTTGGCAAGTCTGATTGCACCGAAGTCTATGGACACAAGCATTGCCACTGTCAACATCGACCAATCAGAGAGCAGTGTGTTATTTGCCGTATTTTAAAGAAGCGTAAAATTAAAAGCTCTTCTGTGATTGGTCGAACCGTTTAGAACCTTACGAATGTATATCCGTTAGTTTATAAATTTACCACGAGACGTCGCAAATAGATAAATTTGCGAAAATGTGGCCGTAAAATAATACAATTTATCTCTCGTTTAGAATGCTACGAAAGTTTATAAATTTGCTAGAAAATTTATAAATTGGCGGTTCTTGTTATTTTCCGGTGACATATATAAGTCATAACTTATTTATTTATTCAGTTTATTGATCCTTATCTCGCTCGCACCGTACTGCTCGCGGATTGAGTGAGAGCGAGACTGAGCGAGCAGGGAGAAGCAAACATTTATGTAGTACAATATAATGGAAGATCATGTTGTACCGGGAGACCCCTCTGCCCTCCGCTAGCTCGCTTAGTGAGGGTCTCACCGGACAACGTTGAATAATGAGGTAAACACAGTAGACGATAGGAGGAACGGTTTATTACTCGTTAATTAAACACGACACACATGATTATATAAGTGTAGTAATATTATCACAGTATTAAGAATATTGGTTATATAAAAATTACAGACAGTAACACGCTCGGTCAAGTCCAAAGATGAAGTGTCGAAGACTGGAAAAATACTGCACGGGAGTTTGTGGCGTTCTGAATTCAAATTGAAAATGGAATGATGATTTGGCCAGCCATAAAGGATTGCCAGTAATAAATGATAGGATGAGTATGGATGAGTATGGATGAGAAGGAGTTCGTCACAATACCCCGCTCCCCCGGCGCAAAAAAAAAAATCGTACAACAATTTTTTTTTTATTGTTGTGATCTAAGTAATAAAGATTAAATTAGGAGTCGAAAAAAAGTAAATCTAAAAATGATTGGTGGTTGATTAATTTTGTTGGTCGGGAATGATTTTTACAATGTGAATGTGCAATAGATTAAATTCCCAACGTATACAGCTTTTATACATATTCTTGCATTCATCATCATTCAAAGTCTTGTTCCTCATTAGGAAAAGACGACGAGGATACATAGAGGAACCCAAAATTATAATTAGAAGTTACTCATGGAATTAATCTATAATAGTGGTGGCTTGTTTATTTAGTCAGTCACCACCCGCTGACATGGTGAACATAGCTTAAGGCTTATTTAACGAGTCGCTAATAACCGCTCTATGACTTATGTACAAAGAGTTTGCCCAATTTGGCTAAGTTACCTAACGGTAAGGACGACGACGTGTCTAAACACGTAAAGTATTAATGATTAAATCGTAATCATTGTAAGATATTAAGTTAATTTTATCAATTATTTTAATAAATTGACCTAGGCTTATTTTCGGAGTTGACGCCGCTCCTTTAGATTAGTGTAGTTTTGTAAAGTATTTTTATTAATTCTGGATATAGAATAGGGCTTTATTTTTAAAGGAGTTTCAATCCGCTCCTGTACTGTAATTTAGTGGTAAGTACCTAATAATTAAGTATTAATAAGTTTAATTAAATATATGGGTAATACTAATAATTAATTATATCAAGTAATTTATTAAGATTAATTAAATAAAGTAGTAATGATATTTAATATAAACATTTTGTTTATGATAATGATGATTTCGTAAAGAAATGGTTTATGTATATTAAAAAAAAATAATCTAAATTAGTAAAGGGTAATTATATCTAATTAATGGTTTTTAAACGAAATATTCGTTGATGAAGGTATCATTATGTTAATGTAGGTTTATCGTGATATGTGTTGCCTATATCAATGTTATGTTTTAGTGACGTGGTACTGGCTTAATATCCTTAACGTACCAACGTCCTAAGGGTTTGTTTGACAAGTCGCTAAGGTCATAAATAAGTGGTGAGATCTTTGATGTAATAATGCATTTAATGAATTTAGGTGCTAACTTTGCTGAAAAGAACTTATCCGATGAACTAAGCGGATAATTACGTCTCCATATAATATCACCTTCATTAAATTCTTGATTTTGGTGACGTTTATTATAAGATTTAGCGTTAATTTCATGAGCATGAAATAAACGTGTTTGCACTTCAGCGAACAAAGGGCTTAATTGCTATATTTTCTGCGTATACGTCGCGAGGAGCAAAAATTAACTCTTCAGTTAAATCAGAGGAATTAAATACCGTACCGCATATTACTAATTCGCGACCAAATACTAAAAATGCTGGTGTGAATTTCGTAGTTTCATTCACAGCCGAGTTAATAGCGAATTGTATTTTGTTCAAATGTAAGTCCCAAGTGCGGTGGTCGTGGTCAACAAAGGAGGCAATTGCTGTAATGATTGTTTTGTTGTAGCGTTCGACAGTGTTAACTTGTGGACAGTAACGTGGAGTGTAATGAATTTTCGGTATGTTGTAAAACTTAAACAATTCTTGGAGCTCATTGCTTATGAATTGTGGACCATTATCTAAAATTATGGTTTCTGGAATACCATGAGTCATAAATACTAAGTTTTCCAAAATGTGTTTTATTATTTTAGAGGTAGCACGTTTGATTGGAAATAGTAAACAGTATTTGGAAAAACAACATGTGACTACAAAAATAAACCTATTGAGTTTATGTGTCATTGGTAATGGACCAATAAGATCGATAGATATACATTGAAAAGGGCGTGAGCAATGTTTGGGTTTACCCATAAGACCGATGGTATTTTGATTTTGATGTTTGTATGCGAGGCAAGTTTCACATTTAGAAATAAAAGCTGCAATATCTTTGTACATCCCGGGCCAAAAGTATTTATTTTTTATACGATGGTAAGTTTTGAATGTACCGAAATGGGCTGCTGTTGGAATAGAATGATTTTCTTCGATAATTAAATTTCGAAATTCGGATGGTATAACTTCTTTCCAATTGAATTCTGAGTTAGTTAAAGTATTAGAACGAGAGTATTTGTATAGCTTATTGTTTTGTATCATATAGTCAGGAGTTGATGTGGGGTAAGAGTTACATTTAGAGTATGTGGAAGTGTACCAGTTATCGGAGGTAATTGACGGATCATAATTAATCATAGAAATTGGTATACTGCGTGATAAGGCATCAGGAACAAGGTGATCTTTACCTTGTTTATGTTTTATATCGAAATTAAACATAGATAAGCGTATGCTCCAACGGGCAAGTCTACCGGTAGGATTATTTAAATGTAATGTAACCATTGTAGTGCTGAATGATCGGTATAAATTGTAAATTTCTGACCGTTGTCTAAATAGCATCGCCAATGTTCGAGCGCTGTTATAACACTGAGAAGTTCACGTTCAGTGATGGAATAATTCCTTTGGGGACCTGTTAGAGATTTGCTCATATAAGCTATTGGTTTTTCAACACCATCGAACTCCTGAGTGAGCATAGCACCTAGTCCATACGCAGATGCGTCACAATGCACTGCGAAGGGTTTAGTGAAGTCAGGACAAGCTAATATGGGAGTTGAGATTAGAGCTTGTTTGATTTTAATAAAAGCACTGTCAGCTTCAGGGGTCCATTTAAAAGGAGGTGCCTTTTTACTGGTAGAAGTAAGTTTGGTTAGTGGAGCTGCTAATGTGCTAAGGTTTGGTACGAAACGTCTATACCAACTAGCTGTACCGAGGATTTTTTTTACTTCTTTAGCAGACTTGGGGGCTGGTATGTCGAGTATAGCCTTGACTTTACTAGGGTCTGTGTGGAGACCTTGTTCGTTTACAATATAACCTAAATATTTTAGTTCTTTTCTGAAGAACGCTGATTTTGGGAAGTTAATTGTTATGTTTGCTTTTGCAAGTTTTGTGTGTAATAAGTTGAGTAAACGCACGTGTTCCTCGTAGGTTTTAGTACTTATTATTATGTCGTCTAAATAAAAAAATACAGAGTTATCGAAAGCATCAGAAGTAAGAAGGTTATCTATGAATCTTTGTTGAGTAGCGGGTGCATTTGTAAGACCAAAGGGCATAACTTTGAATTGGTAGGTTCCCCGACCTGGAACGTGAAATGCTGTCTTAGGTCTGTCCTGTAATCTTAATGGAATCTCCCAAAAAGCTTTAGCAATATCGATAGACGATAGGTATTTAGAGTCTTTTAGGTTATCAATAATATCTGATATGAATGGTAGTTTGTATGCGTCTTTTCTGGTGATATCATTGAGTTTACAAAATCTATACAAAATCTCCAAGAACCGTCTTTTTTTGGAGTAATAATTACTGGGTTAAGCCATGGGCTTTCACAAGGTTCTATAACATCAAGCTCAAGCATTTGGTCTACTTCGAGTTGAAGAGCTTTTTGTTTTTCTGGCGATAGGCGATAACATCGCTGACGAAGTGGTGGGTGATCACCTGTGTCGATATAATGTTCTGCTAAATGTGTTTTCCCTAATGGAAGTACAGTCACGGACTTTAATTGATGAGCCACCTTCAAACTTTACAATTTTGCAGTTTCATACATTCACAAGATTACACGATTAAACACGAACTCAAATCGCACGCTCGTAAACAAGATGACAAATAAATTACTTTTAATCGGAAATATCCATAGAGGTTGACTTTATTAGTTAACTTCTATGGATATTTGCGATTAAAAGTAATTTATTTGTCATCTTGTTTACTTTCATACATTCACGAGATTACACGATTAAACACGAACTCAAATCGCAAGCTCGTAAACAAGATGACAAATAAATTACTTTTAATCGGAAATATCCATAGAGGTTGACTAATAAGTTCTCAATGATAAAAATAAATACAATGTTGCATTAAGTTTATCCAATCTATTTGATACCGACCTCCTTTGAATCATAGCTCATTAACTCGATAATTATGAAAACATAACTGAAGACAGTGATAGTAGAAATATCAAGATGACAAATAAATTACTTTTAATCGGAAATATCCATAGAGGTTGACTAATAAGTTCTCAATGATAACTAAAACCCAACTACGACTTAAAAGGTATAAACAAGACACCACAGACAGACAAATTAAAAATCCGGACTCACACGTGTTAGGGCATAAATCGAACAGATTACGTGTGACTCCGGATTTTTAATTTGTCTGTCTGTGGTGTCTTGTTTATACCTTTTAAGTCGTAGTTGGGTTTTAGTTTTTATTACTTGTTTTTTTTTTAATTCTTTTGGGGTTATAATATATATATTTTTGAAATGCGCTCATTAAGCCCTTTCATTTGATACCCAACATGGTACGATTAAACCATTTTTTTTTTAAGTTCCTCACTTTATGTCCTCTAGAGGGCGCCATTTTTAATTTAATGTCACTTCACATAGCCTATAACCAGCGGAAAATCACGACGCTTCTAACGATACCTCATTTGTCAAATTGTGATAAGTGGTTTGGAAGATAGGAGGGAACAGATGAACATACATACATACATACATACATACATACATACCCGTCAAAATCATAACCCTCTTTTTTTCTTCGCCGTAGTCGACTGGGTTGACTTTATTAGTTAACTTCTATGGATATTTCCGATTAAAAGTAATTTATTTGTCATCTTGTTTACTTTCATACATTCACGAGATTACACGATTAAACACGAACTCAAATCGCAAGCTCGTAAACAAGATGACAAATAAATTACTTTTAATCGGAAATATCCATAGAGGTTGACTAATAAGTTCTCAATGATAAAAATAAATACAATGTTGCATTAAGTTTATCCAATCTATTTGATACCGACCTCCTTTGAATCATAGCTCATTAACTCGATAATTATGAAAACATAACCGAAGACAGTGACAGTTGAAATATCAAGATGACAAATAAATTACTTTTAATCGGAAATAGTCTTATCCATAGAGGTTGACTAATAAGTTCTTAATGATAAAAATAAATACAATGTTGCATTAAGTTTATCCAATCTATTTGATACTGACCTCCTTTGAATCATAGCTCATTAACTCAATAATTCTGAAAACTTAACTGAAGACAGTGACAGTTGAAATATCGATGTCAGAGAATTTCTCCGTACGCTAACGTTACTATGCAGCAGTAACCTAGCAATTGTTTATCGTTGCTAGGTTACTGTTGCTAGACCTGCAATTGGTTGACTTTGAGTAGTCACTGCTGTCAAGTTTGTAGTTCTGCTCTTAGGTTAGCCAATCGGTAAAGATATGAAATATATTTTTCTTCTTCTAATACGAAGACATATGACTTTGCGTGTCGGGAACCAAATAAACCCGATTTGCATTACACGGCTAAAATGCGAACAGTACCAGGTGGCTCATCAATTAAAGTCCGTGACTGTACGTCGGTGGATATTTCTTTAAATTTATTTATGATTGTATTCGCTAGTAATGATTGAGTTTCAGTAAGGTTATCAAATGTGTGTAGTTGAATGTCATTAGTAGGATATTATTGGGCATTCTACTCCACCTTCCGTTCCATCGGCTCACTTCGTTCGCCTCGTCACTCTCGGTGGAGTAGAATGCCCAATAATATAATTGAAAAATACTGGTTCGGCGCCTATTCCACCCGATGGAACGGAAGATGGAGTAGAAATCTTACATAGTAGAGTAAAATACTGATACTGGTTCGGCGCCTATTCCACCCGATGGAACGGAAGATGGAGTAGAAATCTTACATAGTAGAGTAAAATACTGGTTCGGCGCCTATTCCACCCGATGGAGTAGAAATCTTACATAGTAGAGTAAAATACTGGTTCGGCGCCTATTCCACCCGATGGAACGGAAGGTGGAGTAGAAATCTTTCATAGTGGAGTAAAATACTGGTTCGGCGCCTATTCCACTATTTTAGTTCTAAAACGCAATATAGGCTTACCTCGATCAACTGCTGCAGATTCTCGGATTGAACACTAAACCACGACTTTATATTATATAGTTCACAAGTTTTATAACAACAAGTTTCACACATAATTCTTTCATAATTTCGTTTGCAAATTGAACTACATACACGAACATAGTAAGCTAAAATTCAGGACAGTTTGTCTCATGTCTCTTCACAAAGCAAGAAATAGCATACACCTACAGGCATACACACATTCTATTTCTATGACCCCAGATTGGGCACCAAGGACATCTGAACTTTAGGATACCGTAAACATTAAACTAAAATTTGGGTCAGATTGACTCTTGTCTCTTCACAGAGCAAGAAATAGCATGCACCTACAGGCACAAGCTCATTCTATTTCCATGACCCCAGATTGGGCACCAAGGACAACCAAATGTTAATTTAATTTATTCATACACGTAGACAATCAACTACTGGTTTTAGTAAGCTAAAATTCAGGACAGTTTGTCTCATGTCTCTTCACAAAGCAAGAAGTAGCATGCACCTACAGGCACACGCACATTCTATTTCTATGACCCCAGATTGGGCACCAAGGACATCTGAACTTTAGGATACCGTAAACATTAAACTAAAATTTGGGTCAGATTGACTCTTGTCTCTTCACAGAGCAAGAAATAGCATGCACCTACAGGCACAAGCTCATTCTATTTCCATGACCCTAGATTGGGCACCAAGGACAACCAAATGTTAATTTAATTTATTCATACAGCTAACACTACCTTACTAGCGTGTAAGGTAGTGTTAGCTGTATCAACCAACTACAACTACAATCAACTACTGGTTGCTCTGCTGTTACTCCGCGTTGCGCTTGATTAATTAAGATGCTTACACACTCATACGTTCGCCTTCGAAACGGTTCATGCGCCGTCCCGTGGCTATTTATTGTACTATACTCTTTGTAAACCGCCTGACGACGGCGTCGGAAACGATCGTACAAATTTTTCACAGTATAGGTGTGAGTGAGTCTTTAAAACCTCGGACTGCAAAATTGCATTATGTAAATTTGCTGAATTCGAACTTTATCGTTGTTATGTGAGGTGTATGTGTGAGTGAGTAATTTCCATGTATTCAACAATTACTTTGTAAGATGATCGCCGCGCATGTTGCAGTCTTTGATTAAAATTTGATTTTTATAGGATTTCCTATTTCTCTCTCGTTTGTTTATTATTTTATATGTTTTATAATAATGTGTTAGTTCTATCAATCTAGGATTGTTTGAAAGATGATTCTTAATATCAGTACTGAAAATTTGCATGAAATGATTATAAAAATTCGTTCTAGCCGTTGGATGATTTTATAACAATTTTAAGTTTACTGCAACATACCTGTGAACTTACTTTATGACATGGGTTCGTTTACATATAATGGTCTGCAAAAAAAAAAAAAAAAAAAGAAATGTATTCCGGATATTTTACTTTCGGCTCATCTTAACTTGCAGATTTATTTTTTTAATTTCAGTTTGATTTATGTTGGCATGCAGAGTTTAATAATACGGTTTATCAAACAAACACACATACATTATTATAATACCTATTATAAGTAACAGCTTGGTATCGGCTTCACCTTTGTCGGTGAGCGTTAAAGCTGGTTTTCTATTTCGTTTCTCACGATAAAATTGCAATTTGACAGAAGGGTTTTCAATCAATACGGTTTAATAAGTCGTAAGTATCATCAATTAGTTATACACCTGTGAGGACATGTAGTTAAGGTTTAATTTTGATATGAGGTAAATATTGCTGAAATGAAATTTTTTAGGTATATAACCAATCAATTTCGATCATATAATTACATTCGCTCCAGTGTCTTCCAGTGATCCACTTATCTTTTTCGTTACATAATTACGTCATCCTACAAATATAAAATGTAAGTAAGTACTACTAAGTTGATTGAATATTTTAATGTGTAATCGGCTACGTACCTACTCAGCTTCGGACCTGGTTTCTGCCTGCCGGCTGATGTAACTGTCGCCATCATACCACCCATGTCATCTTCTAGCAAACAATATTCCATCTGAATATTTTAATGATTAATCGGTACTCAGCTACGGACCTGGTTTCTGCCTGCCGGCTGGTGTAACTATCACCATCATACCATCCATGTTATCTTCTAGCGAGCTATATTCCATCTGAATATTTTAATGTTTAATCGGTACCTACTCAGCTACGGACCTGGTTTCTGCCTGCCGGCTGGTAACTACCATCTTCTAGCGAGCTATATTCCATTGAAACTTTCCTCTCCATAATTATTGAGGTTGGTTATAGAATTAATCTTAGTGTGTTCTATTTCAGGTCTGACTCAGAATCGGAATATCAATCACCTGCACGGTCCACAGCTGCAGTAGTCGAGGTGAAAAAGCAAGCTAAGAAAAAGGCGGTGAAGCGCCAAACACCTGAAAGCACCGCCCACCCGTCAAACTCTAAGTCAAGGTAATTTATATTACTGCTTGTATGTTTAGGTGTTTTTTTGGTATGATAAATCAATTAAAATGCTATGTGCACTGATACATGATGGTTAGGGAACTTGGTAACGCAGACAACTGTAAAATCAATTTCCGATTATATTCAATGCAGGAATGTTAACAGTTACTTCATTAGGTATTCTTATTGAAATTATTATAACAAATATATACCACGTTTATCGCGTTTATCAGGCTTTGTATTCCCCATAAGATTCAACAGAGGTGTATAATAGATAATAAATGTAAATTATTATAAATGAAAATATGTGTAATTGTTTACAGTAAAAGACGCAGCTTGAGCTCGGACCTCTTTGGTCTGGAGGACGAACCGAAGACGACGACCTCAAGCGGGGACTTCGGTTCATCGCTCATCAGCCGTGTTGCCAACGGTAAAGTACGGCGAGCGGCAGACCTAAAGGGAGAGTTCTACGTAGAAGTAAAGGTATACGCGAAAGACGAAGTTGCCTCCACCCCCAAGGAAGAACGGTGGAAAAAAGCCCAGGTCGCTTTAAAAGCACAATTAGATCGAAATACTCCCCAGTGGGACGGGCTGCAAATGTTCATGAGGTCAACTCATGAATTGTTTAATCATTCCGAGCCCGTCTTTTACAGCGATAGCATAAATTTAAAATAATTTAGTTTTAATTGTTGGGGACACCAAATTAATTGTATTGATTATTGCAGAATCTAATAGTATGTAAATCTAAACCTATTTTAGCATACAAAATTAACTGACGTAATAATTATCTAAAATGCCTTTCTGTACCGTTTGTAACACCTCTGTTGAGCGCAGTCACTGGACAGGTCATCTACGTAGTACTAATCATAAAAACAAAAATATTTCACATTTTTGCGAAGGTGTTGAAATAATCCATTCTGCATTTCGTAATCGTATAGCTTCTTATAGAATCGTCGATCCGTCTGAGAATTATTCTCTAGATTCATTTTTTAATAATATTGAGAACAAAATTAAAATGTTGATTGATACGTCTCTTAAAGAACACACTTGTTTAAAAGTTAACTTCGAATATTTCGCGTTGTTTTTAATGGTTAAAAATGATTCTCAGGAGATGAAATCATTTGCCACAAAAAACTTTACTTTGCATCAGAATTATGAATTGGATCCATTATTGGCTCAAGTCAAAAATACTTTAACAAAAAAGATTGAAGAATTTCAGGACCGCGATAGTGGATGGACCTTCTTAAACAATTCCCATTTGGAAATCAATGTTAACAAATATCAACCTTTGCGCGGTTCAGGTTTTGTCGAATTGCCTGTATCAATAAAATCGAAAAAAGCATGTATTAATATCCGCAATAATGATGAGTATTGTTTTTTATGGTCCGTTGTTGCTGCTTTATATCCAGCTAAAAGTCATCCTGAAAGAGTATCGTCTTACCCTGATTTTCGTAACGTATTAAATGTAAAGGATATATCATTCCCAATGAATTTCTCAGATGTTACGCGATTTGAGGGTAATAACCCTGAAATTTGTATTTATATTTATGGTTTGAAAAATAATACCATTGTAGGACCTCTTTACAAACCAAAAACCTTAAACGACAAGGTGATTCGTTTACTTTATTTCGAAAATGATGATTTATCACATTACTGTCTTATTAAAGACTTACCACGACTCGTTAAGAATCAAATAACAAAGCACCACAGTAAATTGTACTTTTGTGACGTTTGTTTACTGTTTTTTAATTCATGCGACGATCTTAGTTCACATAATTGTGGAGGTGTCGCCACGGAACTGCCTCCAAAAGGTTCTTTCATACAGTTTGAAAATTATAACAGAAAGCAGACTGTACCATTTGTTATATACGCAGATTTTGAAACAATGCTAGAACGGTATGAATCTTGTGACCCTAATCCCACTAAAGCGAGCACTGTAACGCGACAGCGACACGTGCCTATAGCTTACGCTTACCATATTACGTGTGCGCTAGACGAAAGCCACAATCGTTACGTTTCTTATCGCGGTTCGGATTGTGTATCTAATTTTGTGAAGTCTATTTATAAAGATGCACAAAAAATTTATACTATTTTAAAAAATAATGTTCCTATGATATACTCAGATGATAATGCTCACAACTTTGAAAACGCAATGAATTGTCATATTTGTGATCACTTCTTATTCGGCGACAGGGTTCGTGATCATTGCCACTTGAGTGGAAAGTATCGCGGCGCAGCTCATAGTTACTGTAACCTGCAATACAGATTACCAACATTTTTACCAGTATTCTTTCATAATTTGTCCGGATACGATTGTCACCTTTTTATAAAAGAATTAGGTGAAGCTCCTGGATCTATTAAAGTGATACCGAAAACAAAAGAAAACTATATTTCATTCACAAAGTTTATTCCGATTTCACCGGATGAAAACATTCAGGTTCGGTTTGTAGATTCTTTCAAGTTTTTAGGCACTAGTTTAGAAAAGTTGGTTAGTACCATGAAAAAACAAGACTTCAAACAATTACAATCTTATTTTCCTAATAAAACAGAATTTAACCTACTCACCCGTAAAGGAGTGTATCCTTATGATTATATGTCTCAATGGGATCGATACGAAGAAAAATGTTTGCCGTCAAAAAACAATTTTTTTAGCTCATTGACTAATGAGTCAATTACTGACGAAGACTTTGAACACGCTCGTTCCGTTTGGTCAGTATTCAATATTCGAAACATGGGTATGTACACCGATTTATATCTTAAAACAGACGTTCTGTTGCTAACAGATGTATTTGAAAATTTTCGAAAAACTTGTAAACGCCATTACAATCTCGATCCTGCGTTCTATCTTACAGCACCAAGTCTATCTTTTGATGCAATGCTTTTAAAAACAGGAGTTCAATTAGAATTAATTAGCGATGTCGAAATTTTTAGAATGATACAACAAGGTATTCGTGGAGGTGTTTGTATGTGTTCCAAAAGATATGCCAAAGCCAATCATAAATATTTAGATACCTACGATCCAAACCGCCCAAATTCATTTATCATTTATTTAGACTGTAACAATTTATACGGTTACAGCATGTGTCAATCCCTACCCTATTCTGGTTTTAGATTTATGAACAGACAAGAAATAGATTGTTTACAAACGAATTTGACAGACATCAGTGATACTGCGGAAAACGGTTACATTCTTGAAGTTGATTTAATATATCCGGAAAATTTGCACATTGAACACAATGATTTTCCATTTTGTCCAGAAAAATGCATACCACCTGGTGGTAAAAATAAAAAACTAGTACCGAATTTGTTTGACAAATATCACTATGTAATTCATTACGTTCATTTAAAAAAATGCTTACAATACGGTTTAATATTGAGAAGGATCCATCGAGTAATTATGTTTAAGCAAAGTTGTTTTTTAAAGCGATATATTGATATTAACACTCAGTTACGTCAAAAAGCAGAGTCAACGTTTGAACAAGATTTTTTCAAATTATTAAACAATAGTATTTTTGGAAAAACCTTAGAAAATAATGAAAATCGAATAGACGTTAAGTTAGTAAACAAGTGGTGTGACTCAAACAATAAAACCAAAAAGACTAATTGTGCTGAGAAATTGATAGCCAGTCCATATTTTCACAGCGCCTCTGTATTTTCTGATGATCTAGTAGCAATCCAAATGAAGCCTTTGCGTGTTATACTTAATAAACCAATATACATAGGGTTCACAGTATTAGAATTATCTAAAACGCATATGTACGATTTTCACTACTCTATCATGAAACCGTTTTATGGTAATGCAATTGAATTGTGCTATACTGACACAGATAGTCTAATCTATGATGTACAGAGTAATAACGTTTATAAAGATTTCAAGCTCAATTTTTTAAAATATTTCGATACCTCTAATTATGACTTAAACAATGAATTTCATTTGCCTATTATTAATAAGAAGATTCCAGGACTGTTTAAGGACGAAATGGGTGGCAAAGTTATCAAAGAATTTGTAGGACTGCGCTCAAAGCTTTATTGTATTAAAACCGTAAACAAAACAATTAAAAAAGCTAAAGGTACAAAAAAATGTGTAACGAAAAATTTAAGTATGTTTGATTATAAAAATGTTTTATACAATTGCAATGTCATTCGCAAAAAAAATGTATTGTTTAGGTCAATAAAACATGAAATATTCACACAGAATGTAAATAAAATAGCACTTTCAAGCAATGATGATAAACGATTGCTATCATCAGATAAAGTATCTACTTTAGCTTGGGGTAATGCAAATATATTTATGTGATGCATTACCATAATTTTATAGTTGTTAGGAACCTACAGTAGTTACATATTACATTTCTAACATGTATTTATTGATTTTAAAACCTATGTTATTCTAATTGGAAAGTTAGATAATCTTACAACCTGCCTACTATCATACTTACAATTATAAAAAGTTTTTGAGGATGGGTAGCTGGATGTTTGTTACTCTTATAGTGTGAAATGTTGTGTACCTATGTAATTCTAAAATTTGTGTATTCTTGGTGTCCCTTGTACTAGTTAGTTGAAAATTAATTTTAGTAAAATATCTGTATTATATATTAATTTACTTAAATAAACAATATGTATTTAAAATGAAATAAAGACATAATAATCTGTTTCATTAATGTAAAATAGTTGTGTATGTAATTCTAAATTTTTTGTATTTTTGGTGTCCCTTGTACTAATTAGTTCAAAATTAATTTTAGTATAATATCTGTTAAGTAATAATAATGCTTAGTTTAATTTACTTAAATAAACAATATATATTTATGTTCATAATAATAATCTGTTTCATTTCCATTCCTGATGACAAAGCGCATTGCGCTGACTGCTTTGTGCAATATAACACCGATCAGGTGCGCGAGCATGTCTCTTCATGTCGCGCCCATCAGCTTGAACTTGTTGAAACATGAAATTGATTCATATCGCAAGGTTTTAAGTAGTTTGCATTTCATAATAATATGATATGCACATACATCACCAGGCAGTCAGCCGGACCGGTCACATCAAATCAAATAAAAACGAAACGAATTGTAAGTATTGTACAAGTACCTACTCATCTACATATAACATTATTTCATCATGTTGTTTATGTCATTTAAATTAATTATGATTTCGTTTGTTTCAGATCATTGATAATGTGTGATTCTCCAGATATTATCGACTTCTCACAATACGCTCAAGGTTTTCCGACTCCGAGTTTAAGCTGGCATATCCCAGATTTCCCTGAACAAGAAAGACCTATCAACAAGGAGCCTAGAACAAGACGAGACTGCGGACCGGCCAACAAGAAACCTAGAACAAGACGGGAGTGTCTAAAACAGAAGTCATCTCTGCCTACATGTCAATCATTCGTCATAAACAATGAGAAGAAAAAAGGTTTACGACTGATCCAGGTACAAGTGTTGGATATCAGTGAACAAGAATCTGCAAGTGACAATCAGGATGTGATAATGTTAAGTGCGCAGTATGTAGTGACTGAATCGGTGGACCATGTTATGGAGGAGACGCAATCGTTAATTAATAAAATATCAAAAAAACTTTGTGGGGACGGTTATTATTAGCTGGTGTCATTATTTTGTAAGTATCTAGTAGTAGTTATATTTAGTGATAATCAATAATAATAAATCATGTATGTAATATTATAGTTATTAGTAAAAGTTTGTAAGTTTAAATGTAGTTTGTTTTTAATCGAGTTGGGATAATGTTCATACATCACAAGTTTGTAAGTTAAGTATGTAGGTACGTTAGAAAATAGTTAACACTATTATTATTATTATTGTGTAGGTAGTTATAATTAGTTTGTAATAGTTGTAAGTAATGTAAAAAAGTAAATAAAAATATATTCATTTATTATTTAAATTATGTTTTATTTTGTATTACTTATTTATAATCGAACTCTAAATTAGCTCTAGTGTAATGAAATAATTAAAGGCTATTTGCTTTCCATATTTTTTATTAGAATAATTCGTTAATCATTGTATATTTTAAATTTGTAATAAAATTGATAAGAAATGTAATTTTTGCTGCAGCTAATTTAAAGTTTGTTATGTAGGTTACTCTGATTATAAATAAAACACTCTTAAGTACAAAGACATTTTTTAATTAACTGTTTAACACAATAACAATTAAAATAAATTAAATACATTCATATTGTTATCAACATACCATTTTCTAATACACACCGCATTCGTTAAAGTACAATTCATTTTATGGTTCACACAATTAAAATCAGTTTTATTTTTGCAGAACTTTTTTTTTAATGTTGCTAAATTAGGACATCCCTTCTCACCTATATCTATCACTTCACAGTTTGCACATAAATCTTTAATCCACTTAATCTTTTCCAAACCCTTTGTAATAATTTTTTTATTTTCTAAATATGGTAAAATAACGCGTTGAAACTCTTTGTAGTCTATGTAGCCCTCACTCCAGTAAATTCCTCGATTTCTTTCTAACCACCTCACCTGCTTTTTTTCTTCTTGTGTTAGGTAGTGGAATGAAAATGGTGGTTTTACCAAGAACGTCTGTGTATGGTCTTGGTTCGCAATGGTCAATTCTTTAACAATAAAATTATTTATAGTATCTTTAAATCCTTGGAGTTCCACTATACAGGTATCTGTCTTCATGATATCTTCTTAACAATGTTACTTAATGGTTTATATTCAACAATGCAATCGTTCAGAATGAGACAGTATGCTGATGTTTGATCTGGTATCTCTGAATCACTCTCAATTTCTACTCTTACATCCACAACCGGACCTGTCTTTAGATTATCCGCTTGTCTAGAGCAATCGACTACAAACAGCGGTGCTAAATCTCTAAATTGTTTTTCGCTTAGTATGGGTTCCGAGCGACGTCCGTAATACGACTGTTGAAATCTGGTGTATTGCTCGTATAATAAAGCGATTCTGTTATTAGCAAAACTCACATTTAAGTTTTCATATGGAAAATAGGTTGAATTGAGATACACTCTAACGTCTCGAATATGACAGTGATCGAATTGAGACATGTCAGAACTTGCATTGTTTTTTCTATTTGTCTGTAGACCAATAATAATGTATCTTGGTTTTTCTATTTGAGATGAAGTTTTGATAGACCAGGTATGTTTTGTAGTTTTAGGCAAAGCTGGATATTCGTATAGATCCCAATTTCTGTATATCATTTGAAGTGGACGATCCTTTTCTAATACTTTTAACAATCCAATTTTTTCTTTGTCTGATACTTTAACATGCGGTACGCGCCATATTATTTTATTGATCTGAACATCATCCACTACTTCGCCAGTATTAAGTTTTACAGCGTTTAAATTAGTGTTACTTCGTAACAATATCAGTTCATGTCTACTATTTATAACGACTTTTTTAAAATCTTCAGCAAAACCGAGGAGGTTACGAAGTGGTATGGAAGCAGAAAATCTTCCTCCATTTATATTTTTTATGCCATCAATATTCCAGCCCCAGGCATTAGACATTTTTGATTCACTTTCGTTCATCGAAATGAGTGATTTCATGGTTGTTGTTATACCTGCATTTTTTATTTTATCAATCTCCACTCCATTTAGCTCATACCTTATGTCTTGGAATAAGTAGAGTAGAGCATTGTTCGTGAAATTGACACTAGTAGCTTTGTCCTTCGTATCTTTTTTGCTAACGATAACAGTTCCTTCCAAATATAAGGTGCTAGCTGATGGTAATATGTACAAGTCCTGTTGGTTGATAGGTATGCGGATTTCATCGTTCCTGTTGAAACTTGTTACATAGGGCTTGTAGGAATGAAATTCGATTCCTTCTATAGTATTATCATAAGTTGGAGCGGATAAAACGTCTAAGATATTCATTTTAGCAATCCGATCGCTCTAAGGAATGCTTTATTGTCTTTAGTTAATTTTATTTTCTTCTTAGAGAGAGGTCTTATTTGATAGGTAGCTCGAGCAGAACTGATATTCTTTACTTGTTGAGACACATTTTTATTGTAGTCAATCATTTTTTTCTTCTAAGATGCAGATATACCTGCACTTCTTCACCACGTAAATTGATTAATCGTTTGTTTATATCTAACAGTCTGATGTGTATGCAGCTTATGTTGTTTTGATTGATTGGAAAGTATATTGCGTTCTTCGGGATTTCTATGATCCTGTATCCAGGTGGCACATTAAGTGCAAATTCGTGAATAATATGACTTGGTTCACCGTTTACATAAGAACCGCTTACAATATCACATTCAATCCTGACTACGGTCGTAGGTAGAATGTTGACTGGAGACTGTGACACATGCCATTTATTTGCTTTCAAGATTTGTTTGTTAAATCCTAATAGTCTTCTAAAAGAGTCTTCTTTGGTAAAATTAATATCTTTTGAACAGAATATAGTAGTTTTTAAAGTGTTATTATTACACCGCAGTTTGATCGCTGCATCTTTTATTTCGGATTTTAAATAATCACTGATATCTTGCAATTCATAAGTGCCTTCCGGTATTTCAATAACTTCATTAAAACCATAATAGAACTTATTATTACTTTTATCAATGTTTGGAATAGAATTAAATGTTGAAAAGTGTAATAAAGCACACTCATACTCTCCATCTAGTTGCAAAGTATTAGGATAGTATGTAGTTAACACTGACGAGTCTCCAGTTATAGACAAAGTGAGTGACATCTTGCAAATGATTGAAATTAAAGAAAAGCATATATTTTATATTACATTTTTATTCCAAAAAGTCCACAAATAATTTAAACATAAATGACCACAATTGACTGCGTTAAATTTTTGATATCTTGTGTAGTTATAAAACACATTACAATTTTTGAAATATTGCATCAGTTCCATCGGAGGTTTTAAATTTCCATAGCTATCAAAGTATTCACAGTGATTGTGTACTTTAGCATAAGCTACCCAATGCGTTCCATCGTTCTTAGAATCGTCTAAGTTAACGATACCACATTCAATGCGTTTCGGCTTTCGAGGTAATCGATCCTTCATGTAGACCCCACGAAAATGTGGGATGTCTCTTGAGTACTTTCGGATGTCTACATTAGTTAGAGGGCGATTGGGTAGCATATTTTTCAGTTTTTTGAAGATGTTATAAACAATCCTTTACCACTTTTATACGGCTTAATGTATAAACCCTTGCCCAACACTAAAGCCTCCATAGCTTTATTATGTCGTTCTGTTTCTTGCAAATTTTGTTTGCTTGCTTTGTAATCATTGACGGTTTTTGCAATGCCAGCTGCACCACCAGCTAAAGTTCCTAAAGCCGATAAACCAGCGAAAATTGGAATTAAAGGTAGAACTCCTCCAGTCTTTGGTATGGGTATTACTCGAGGTACTCGAATTCGATGATGAATGTTTGGATATAACTTTTTTGCTGTTAAGTAAGCTGCTTTTATTAAAGTCTTATTATCTTTGCATTTGAGTTTCTTAATTTTTGATTTTATTTTTGAAACTAAGCTTTTAAATGTTTTAATGCCGGATCCAGACTTTAGTTTTACTTTCATAACTTTGTTCACTAGCCAAGAGCTTAGTTTTTCACCTTTCCCTGCATCTTTTGATTTAAGTCTTTGTTTAGCCATGTTAAGTAGTTGTAAATCGGCTTTGTGACGATTTGCTAAGTCTGTATGGTTTGTATACGCAATGTCGTGTTGCATGCAAGCTTCGTCTAGTTTATTCACACCTCGGTCACCTCGCGCTAAGCGTTTGTGAAGTTTGGTTCCTGGTCCGCAATAATTGTATCCTGGCAAATGAAGTTCGAATGGTAGATTATTAATTATGTTGTTAACTAGTCCACCCCCTTGCATCACTCAAATTATAATGATATGATTTCAAATTAAAAATGGTTATATAATATCTTAGTCCATTATTGCAGCTTTTTCAATCCAACTGTTTTCTGCACTGTTTAGACCTAACCATTTGACATACAATTTATTTCCTTTCTTTTTCAAAACCTTTTCTATCAAATAAACATCTGGATGGTTAGATCTTTGCAGTTCTTGTTCGTAAAAAGCTCCTAATATGTTTTGCTTTCGTTGATCTTCTATGTGATACGTCACTGGTAAGGTTTTATTTACCTTTTTTATAATAAATAATTCAGTTGACCAATTAGGAGTGTAACCTTTCTCAAAATTATGTTTGTATTTACTTATACGAACACAGTCACCAACTTTGAATTTAGGCTTCCACTGAACTAAATCATGTTTTTTTATTTTTTCAATATTTTCTTTGATTACTTGTTCATTACATTTATTCACATCAACCGGTTTAAATTGAATAGTGCGATGCTTGGTGTTGTTATATCTCTTCAATGTATCTTCCAATGGTAGACCTAACCATTTATAGTTTCCATTGAGACTAAAATATTTATATAATTTATTTTTTACAGTTCTAATCAGTCTCTCTACAATTGATGCTTTTTTAGTAGAAAACGATGAGTAATGGTTAATGTTGTGCTTTTTCATAAGAGCTTGAAAAGTGATGTTATAAAATTCTGTTCCCATATCAGTTTGTAAGTTAACAGGATTTTTACGACTACTAAGCAGTATACGTTCGAATGCATGAGTAACATCAAATTTATTTTTCGATTTTAACGGTTCAGCCCAGGCATACTTTGAGAAGCAGTCAATCACCACTAAGATGAAATTGTAACCTTTATTATACTTTTTCAGGTTTTGCATGTCCATCAAGTCTGCTTGCCATAAGTCGCTGATTCCTTTCAGAATAACAGAACGTCGAAGGAAATTTCTTCGTGCGGCTTTATGTATTTCATTTACAATTTGTTGTTTAACCATTACGGAGTTTTTAGAAGTAATTTATCCACCTCTGCTTTAGTATAAAACTTATCTTGCAAATGAGTTGAAACCTCAGGTATCCCTGCTTTTAAAGTAGCTTGAACTGTACCCTTTGCATCTTTTATGATTTGAGAACGCAATGTACCAATCAGATTATTAAATTCTTTAATCATATTAGCATTCAATCGATCTACATAATCCTTGTTCACAACCAGATTATTTAATTCTTTTAACGTGTTAGCATTCAATCGATCTACATAATCCTTGTTCACAACAAGATTATTTAATTCTTTTAATGTGTTAGCATTCAATCGATCTACATAATCCTTGTTCACCGCCAGATTATTTAATTCTTTTAATGTGTTAGCATTCAATCGATCTACATAATCCTTGTTCACTGCCAGATTATTTAATTCTTTTAATGTGTTAGCATTCAATCGATCTACATAATCCTTGTTCACAGCTTCGTCTGCTTCTACTGGAGATCTAATTCCTTTCAGTCTTGATGTTTTTAAATCAAAATCTCCGTTCTCTGATTTTAACAATGCATTCTCATTAAACTCAAATAACTCTGATAAACGCATTCTTTTGTGAATGTAGTGTCCGAATTTGTCTACGTTCATGTTTAAGGTGTATTGTATCGAGAGGCTGATAGTAAAATAAAGACATTTTTAAGTATTTATTTATTTATAACTTTACTTTCACGCAATTCTTCAATGATAGATATAATTTCATTATCTAATCCTGTGTTGCCAGCATCTCTAGATGCAATTAATAATTTCAATCTTTCCACTAATTCATTAGGATTATCCCAGTACACTAAATCTACATTTTTTCTCCACTTTTTTAATAACGGTAGACCCTTTCCCTGAACTGTATTCTTCAGTTTAAAAAGAGGTTTAATAACTTGCAAATATTTTTGTCCTTTATTACTTTTTATTGGTTTAGTTGGCTCATAGTCCCGACGATGTGCATTTGTATCAAGAAGCATCGACTTATAATTTTGCATATCACTATCTGTAACTAAGCTTAAGTCTACATCTTTCTTCAGCAACAACTGTTTTAAACCAGGTGTATTTCGGTATTTACTTCCAGCTACGGTTATGTATTGATCGTTGATCGTTATGGAAGCAGAACCTAACATCAGTTTCCCGCGGTCTGCTCTAACCCCAAATGGAATATCTACCAACGCTTCTGAAGATAGTGACCAGGATGACATATCACAATCTTCATTCTTTTCAACTACTGATTCATAAGAAGAGTCACTGTTGATATCGGATTCATATTTGTCTTCATCACCATTATTATCATTACTTCCTGCGCTACCAGTTCCTTCTTTCTGTGAAGTTTTGTTAATAAACGGAACATCAGCAAAATCATCACTAGCACGCAGGAGAGGAGTTTGCTTACTAGCATTAGCAATTAGGTTGAGAGGTTCTGTTACAGGTTTGAAAACAGATTCCAGTGCTTGTTTATTGTTAATCTCTGCATCTCTCATTTTTCGCACTTTTATTTTTACAGCTTCTGCCGCATCAACAATTTGTCGTTTCAATGATTTTTCCATATTGGTAAAATAGGTCGTAATTGGTTTAGCGTCGTAAGGTGAATAATAATGTCAGACAGGTAATAGTCTTATATATGTATTCCTGTTTTTAGTCAAAGACTACAAACGTGTCAAATTTACTTCTATAACATCCTTTGTTTTTAGAACAATCTTTATTAATTACAACATAATTGAAAGGTATACTCCATATTTTTGAACACATTTCACGAAATTCAATCCATGTCATGTCAGTGTTGACGTGTTCTTCATAAACATGTCTCATATTTCTTTCATCTTGTTTGAAAAGTACGATTAGGTTTGCGTTGTCTCTTACTAACTGCTTAGGGATTTTACTATACGTCTGATTTAGATAAAAACAATCGATGAACTTGTGTCTCCCCATAGCAAAATAATCACGCATACTACTTTGATTTTCACAAGCAACATCGTCAAATATAATAACAGAATTTGGTTTTGCGGTTTGAACACTCAATACTTGCTCATTTTCATGATATTTCTGAAATGAAATGCCTGGTACTTGTTGCAAGACTTTTTCTAAAAAAACATACTTGGGTTGTTGTAAGGTTTTCGAATAAACATACACATTTTGAAATCTTAAACCATTCTCGTGTATAAGAAGACCGATTAATAAATTAGTTTTTCCACAATTTGACGGACCGCAAATGATGCATCGTACTGATTTAGGTAATAATTCTCCATGGCGAAAACCAGTCTCCTGAGAATTAACACAAAGTTTGTTTACATGTAACGATTGTGGTTGTTTTACAAATTTCATGACGACTGCTTGAAACGGTTATATTAATAATGAGTCAATTGATGTATTACTTTGACATTTATAACTCATTGTCGCTAACTCGAACAAATGTACTAGCGACCGCGCCTAACTGGAATAGGCGCCGAACCAGTATCTTACTCCACTATGTAAGATTTCTACTCCATCTTCCGTTCCATCGGGTGGAATAGGCGCCGAACCAGTATCTTACTCCACTATGTAAGATTTCTACTCCATCTTCCGTTCCTTCGGGTGGAATAGGCGCCGAACCAGTATTTTTCAATTATATTATTGGGCATTCTACTCCACCGAGAGTGACGAGGCGAACGAAGTGAGCCGATGGAACGGAAGGTGGAGTAGAATGCCCAATAATATCCTACTGTCATTAGTGTTAATTATGAATGTTGGAATATTTGGAGTTGTATGCATATTAACTGTATTTAATATATCGGGGGCTAGATTAAAGGTTTTCCAGAAATCAATTCCCAATATGAAAGGTTGAGTGATATTTGGGATTACGTGAGCAGTAATGATGGAAAATTTGTTTTTAAATAATGTTGGAAGCTGAATGGTACCAATGGAGTATATGGGTTGGCCATTAGCAACAGATCCTTGAATGATATGGTTTTGTTGTAATTTAAAACCATGTTTAATAAGTAATTCATGAGAATTATTTCCTAGTATAGTAATCGCGCTGCCACTATCAAGTAAGCCATTTAATGTTAGATTTTTAACATTAATTTTAAGGTAAGGGCGTTCGATATCTGATGTATTATTAAAGAGGAGCGTAGAAATCTTGTAACATTTCAAGTATATTTTAATAGTATTTAGCCAATTAGTCCATTCTGAATGGTTAAATTTCGAATTATTAAATGTATTTGATTCTCTACGTTCCTCCGTAATTAGTTTTTTTGATTGGATTTGTAACAATTTGGGCAATTTGTAAAAATTACGTCTTTTTTACCGCATCTAAAACAAACTTTATAACTGTAGGGACATTTTTCTAATGTATGTTTGTTGTTCCTACATCGTGGGCAAAGAATTCTAGGATTAGATTTATTTGGATCTGCTTGTATTGGGTGTACTGGAAAGTTTGGTTGAAATTGTGTCTGGTTCATATTATCATATGGGTATTGAGGTATATATGGTTCGTTATTGGGTGTAGTAGTGAATTTCTTATGTGAATTTGAAGTGGACGGTAAATTGAATTGTGAAGGGGAATGATAATTAGAAATTTCAACGCAACTTTCGTACCATTTACATGCCTCGAGAAGGCTATTTACTGTTATAAGATCACTTTGTGTTAGGCGTGTGGCATATTCGGGTCGTAAGTTGCGGCGTAGATATTCTATTTTGTTTTTTTCTGTTAGGGGTTCTTGAAGTTTTTGGAAAAGAGCCTCCATTTCAGAAAAATAAAAAATAATACGTTCGTTTGGTTTTTGTTTACGAGCGTCAATGGTTTTTTTAATTTTGTAATCGTAATCTGTGATGCCAAAGTCTTGAATAAGGCTAAGTTTGAATGATTGCCAATCTTTTACGTAGTCCTTGCGTGCCCTAAACCAATTTAAGGTTGTGTCTGTTAAGATGTCGTATATGTGGTGGTATAATTTATCATTGGTGATATTTCGTGCAATTGCGTATTCTTCTACGTGTTGAATGAATTCTTTTGGGCAAGTTGTTCCAGAGTATTTGAAGCGTTTTATGTCTCCGCTGGGCCTATCCGAGATGTTGTTTAATTTTTGTGCAATGATGTCTAAATATGGCATTTGTGGTCCTAATGTTGATGTGGTCTGTTGTACTGATTCTGTGGAGTGGTAGGTAGATGTGATGTTTGAGTTTTCTAGTTGTGTGAATTTTGTTTTAACTTCAGAGTATTTTTCAGATATGTTATGATATGATTGTAAGTTTTCGATGGATGTTTCCGTAGAAATATTTATGTAATTTAGGCGGTTTTGTATGTGTGTAAGGTAAGTTAGTATTTTTTCTTTTTTATTAGGGTATGATACGAGACGGGCTGAAATGAGTGTCAGACATTTTTGTATTTCATCTATGTCTTGTTCTATAGAATATGGACTTATTAATTCCTCGTTATGATTATAATGTTCTAATAATGCACTTAGTTGGATTCTCAATTCTTCCGCTGTATGAGTTGGGATTACATTTGTTTTTCTTAGTTTTAATTCGTAAATTATTTCTGGTTTGTTTAAATGTGATATATCCATTGTGTGATATATCCAAGTGATATATTTTTCCCTAGTAAATGTCGAGAAGAGAAGGAGAAGGAAGAGATTGACGAGAATATGGTATGGATGGTTATGGGTTAATGGTAATATAATAGTTTAATTATATTTAATAATCTATTCTATTTATATTTAATATTTGGTTTAGTCTTCAACCACCTAGTACGGGGTGCGTCTCGTAGTCGGTCGCGGGGACCTAGAGGAATACACCCTGTATGTCGGTGGTTTGCGTGCGCGTATATCTAAGGATATTCTCCTTAGACACGCTGTAAGTCTGTAACCAGTCTCCACCAGAAGTGACCACGAATGGTTTTACGTACACTCCTGGGTTTGACTGGCTTATGATTCTACCGTTGGGTAGATTGGTGGTGTGGTGTGATGTAATATATACAAATTTTGTTAGTGTATTGTTGGAGTAATTGTTTTGTTAGTAGGTAATGTATAAATACTTTTTGGTCTACTTTTATGATGTACTAAATTCAATTAAGAAGGTAATGATGACGTTGACAGGCAGTTTTCTTCGACAGCTTGTTACCTTGTCGTTGCTGTTGGTTACTGTCTGTTTACATAATATTTTCCTGTAAGAAAAATGTTTGAAAAAAAACTAATATTACGATATGGTAAAGGTAATATTAAATTAGACAATAATATTATTATGTGACAAGTTATAGCCGAAATGATTTGCCGAAAATTATGGTACGTCGGCTATGGATGCCTTTTTGAATTTTGAAAAATTTTCCCTGTCAATTCTGTTGCTGTTCTTCTAGTGTTCCCTCTTGATTTTCCTTCTTCTGTGTATGATGATTATAAAATATACTTGTTTCTTGTACTTGGCTGTCTTGTGTCTTGTTGATGACTGTTGGATGGTGGTTTATGTGGTAAATTTCTTCTTAGGTTCCTTTTTATTGGGCGCCAGTGTACCGGGAGACCCCTCTGCCCTCCGCTAGCTCGCTTAGTGAGGGTCTCACCGGACAACGTTGAATAATGAGGTAAACACAGTAGACGATAGGAGGAACGGTTTATTACTCGTTAATTAAACACGACACTGTAACGTTGTGGCTTCACACCTGAACTTAGTCGAGTACTATGTTACTAAGTGGTTGAGCACAACACTAAATTACATGCCCAACACTACTTGACAGACTACTCATTCATTTCATCTGTCACCAGCCATACTAGCGGTTCATTATGTAGAACCCCTAGATTTACCATGTGCCCCGAGTCTAGGGTGAGTTCACCATTATTATTATACTGTACTGTGTGCTCCTTGTGCCATCTGCAATGGTTATGCTCTCTAAACATGGCTTGTCACAACATAACCTAAAATCACCTGTCATTCTGCCACGCTGTGATTGCACTCTATCTCTGCCTGTAAGCCGCTGCGATGTATTATGCTTGCCTATCCTGCTTCCCATACCGTTCTTGGTCGCTAAGGAGGGTAGCACATCGCACGCGGCTTGCTGCTAACTGCACTGCATCTGACATGCGCTCCCTAACGCGCTTTCAGGGTTCTACATCCCGGGTTCTACGTACCGGCTTCTACACGGCGATTCTACATCCCGGCTTCTACACGGCGATTCTACATCCCGGGTTCTACATCCCGGCTTCTACACGGCTTCTACATCCCGGGTTCTACATCCCGGCTTCTACACGGCTTCTACATCCCGGCTTCTACACGGCAATTCTACATCCCAGCTTCTACATCCCGGCTTCTACACCTCGACTACATCCCGGCTTCTACACCCCGGCTACTACTTCCCGGCTAAGGACAGGACGCGTTGGCATGCTGCCAATGCCCGCTACCAAGTCCTTGCCGAGGCCTGGCCTACCTGCGGCCTACCGCCGTGATCTACCTGCGGCCTACCGCCGCGAACTACCTGCAGGCCTATGCTGACAGGCCTCCTCGTCGGCCACGTGTGCTACCCTACCGTTCCAGCTGAGCCTGCGCTGGCAGGCCCCTTCCTACTACAACGGATGACCAAGGACGGTACCCTTCTACCTACCTAAGTGTGTGAGTACTCGGATAGATCAGTGACCTTACCCGCGACCTAGCTGTGGATCTACTACCTATTATATGTATCAAACTACCCAGCTGGTTTCATTCCTCTCTCTACCCTACCTACCTACCTACCTATCTATCCGTTAACGGCCTGCGCAGCCTACCTGCAAAGCTCTAGCCGTTAAAGTGGCGCCCAACTCTTATCCTACCACACCTAACGCTGATCTGACTGAGCTCTCGCACACATTCCTCGCTAATCATCGTAGCGGTATATTTTTTCTACTTGTATTGTACTAATCTGACTGTGACAACTACTTGTGCATCTAATACTGACTGTGTACATGATGGGAACTCACCTGATTTGTCATTATATCTACTTTACAATCTAAATCTGAAGACTTACTCAGTGCTGGCAGCGGTGAAATGCATTTTTTCTAAATAATTGAATTGTGACTACTACACAAGGTACTGATAGCTGTCATACCTTTACATACCTAAAACTGATAATATCTACTATAAACATACTCTAATTACTAATATAATGACCTAACCTAACTTTTAACTTTGCTAAAAACTTTAAACTAAACTTAACCTACAAACTTACCTACACTTATCATTCAAATTAACTATAGAACATTACTTATTACAATCTAAATGACTAATCTACTGGCTCACAAGTAATAAAACAACAATATAACTACTGTAGCCAATCAAAACACTAAAGACAGCTATCACTCTAAAATACACTTACCTAAAAACTTCATGGAATATCTAAACACAAATTCATACCTACACCAATTACCTTCCTACTGCAATAAAATAAAACTACCTAAATAATTCTATTCTTATTCAAAATAATTCTTAAATTGCTGTTACAATTAAACTAAAATGGTATTGTTTTCTACTTTAACAATGAAAAACTACTACCTTCATTGACAAACGAAAACAATACACAATATTGTAGTAGTTACTACTTTTTCCTATACATACAATCTAAACAAACAATTTGACCTAACAAACGAATACTTAATGAATTGTTGTCATACCTAAAAATTAACATTAACAACAATTATTTACCAAATCTAAACTAATCTAAATTAATTTCTCAACCTACCCACCTATGTCAACATAACAAACAGCTGACAACCACTACATAAAAATCAGATTTAAGTACCAAAACACTACACAAACTACTAAAACTACTTGCACTCACCCTCTACAACTACCCACTATCTACATATAACCAACAATTATCATACTATTATCTAAACTTCCAACTATTTGGTGAATCCAAACAGTTACTTATGATGATGGCCCTACCCCATTCATCTTAAACTTCTACCATTACTATTGGCCCTACAGCCATAGTTATAATTGATGATGGCCCTACCCCATTCATCCCCTACCTTCTATAACTGATCATGATGGTCTACCCCATTGATCAGTGGTTCTGCTTTATCAATTGGCCCTAAACCATTGGTAACCTAAGCAACCTAATCTATGTATATGTACTTACTATCTATTCTAAAGAGCGGTGCAACTCTATAAATAAGCCCTTGCAGGAGCGGTCGGTTACTCCCTAAATAAGCCTAAACCAAATTTCCTATCTATTACATATCTATACTCTAAAGAGCGGTTGCAACTCTATAAATAAGCCCTTGCAGGAGCGGTCGGTTACTCCCTAAATAAGCCTAAACCAAATTTCCTATATATTACATATCTATACTCTAAAGAGCGGTGCAACTCTATAAATAAGCCCTTACAGGAGCGGATGGTTACTCCTTAAATAAGCCTAAACCAAATGTATCTATTTATGTAACCTGTCTATCTATGTAATTGTTGCTGTTCCTGTGCGGTTTAGGGTGACACTATGTATTCAATAAAACCTACATACTGGATACTAAGTACACTGGGCTGGACCCTAATTTTCTAGTCCTGTGTTTGCATTTTATTATTGGGACTTTGGTTGGACTACAACAGTAACTACCTACTGAAATCTGATCTGTTGCTAGCTTAACTATTCTATTATCTGAGTTATTATGGGAATACTAATGACTACTAAATATAATATTGAAACTAAAACTACATCTAAATAAAACTTAAAATACACTATAATTTATATCTATAACTTAAATATTGTTGTTCACTGGCGCTATTTTAAGGAGTGCTGCTGATCCCAAGGGATGACTATTTTTTATTGCAGAGCAGTTCATTACTATAACTACCCTTAGCTTTTGTGTTGTCTATCTGTTACCTAAAACAATTAAGAAAAATCTATCTCTTAAAATAGCATATGCTGCTCTGGCGCTATTCTAGCGGACGCTGTGGATCCCAAGGGATGTCTTTTATTATTGCAGAGCAGGTCACTATTATAACTACCCTTAACTGTTGTGTTGTTTATGTCATGTTCAAATGAACATCTTAAAGACGGCACCTACAAGTGAGGTGACCGCACCAATACACATCCTACAAACCTGACACTAAATAATTTAAACTAACCTACCCCACTACACACTACTCCACTAACCTAACCTACCCCCACTACATACTACCCCACTAACCTAACCTACCCCTACTAACACACTAACATTAACGCATTCTAGCTACATGTGCATACTTACCTAACTACACCTACAAGTACACACTGAACTCACTTACCTATATTTACCTAAAGCCAGTAAGATCTAAGTATCTAATACACCACATGTCTACTCACATGTAGGAATACTACTAAATACACTGGTACCAGCTACTAATAGAACACTACCGACTGAGATACACTTGCTTTTAATCTTGTGTATTTCTTTGCTTGCTGTCTGGAAATCTTGAGTGAACTATGACTAACTAGTTTCACTCATGGCTATAGAGTATGGTTCCAGTCTCTGCTCTGATTGGACTGAATTCAGACTTGTGCTAAAGATTAGACAGCAAGTGGGAAGTGGTAGTTCTAGCGGATTTTATATAGGTAAAATCCTCTCTCTGCAGCCGGGGTACTGTAACGTTGTGGCTTCACACCTGAACTTAGTCGAGTACTATGTTACTAAGTGGTTTAGCACAACACTAAATTACATGCCCAACACTACTTGACAGACTACTCATTCATTTCATCTGTAACCAGCCATACTAGCGGTTCATTATGTAGAACCCCTAGATTTACCATGTGCCCCGAGTCTAGGGTGAGTTCACCATTATTATTATACTGTACTGTGTGCTCCTTGTGCCATCTGCAATGGTTATGCTCTCTAAGCATGGCTTGTCACAACATAACCTAAAATCACCTGTCATTCTGCCACGCTGTGATTGCACTCTATCTCTGCCTGTAAGCCGCTGCGATGTATTATGCTTGCCTATCCTGCTTCCCATACCGTTCTTGGTCGCTAAGGAGGGTAGCACATCGCACGCGGCTTGCTGCTAACTGCACTGCATCTGACATGCGCTCCCTAACGCGCTTTCAGGGTTCTACATCCCGGGTTCTACGTACCGGCTTCTACACGGCGATTCTACATCCCGGCTTCTACACGGCGATTCTACATCCCGGGTTCTACATCCCGGCTTCTACACGGCTTCTACATCCCGGGTTCTACATCCCGGCTTCTACACGGCTTCTACATCCCGGCTTCTACACGGCAATTCTACATCCCAGCTTCTACATCCCGGCTTCTACACCTCGACTACATCCCGGCTTCTACACCCCGGCTACTACTTCCCGGCTAAGGACAGGACGCGTTGGCATGCTGCCAATGCCCGCTACCAAGTCCTTGCCGAGGCCTGGCCTACCTGCGGCCTACCGCCGTGATCTACCTGCGGCCTACCGCCGCGAACTACCTGCAGGCCTGTGCTGACAGGCCTCCTCGTCGGCCACGTGTGCTACCCTACCGTTCCAGCTGAGCCTGCGCTGGCAGGCCCCTTCCTACTACAACGGATGACCAAGGACGGTACCCTTCTACCTACCTAAGTGTGTGAGTGCTCGGATAGATCAGTGACCTTACCCGCGACCTAGCTGTGGATCTACTACCTATTATATGTATCAAACTACCCAGCTGGTTTCATTCCTCTCTCTACCCTACCTACCTACCTACCTATCTATCCGTTAACGGCCTGCGCAGCCTACCTGCAAAGCTCTAGCCGTTACAACACACATGATTATATAAGTATAGTAATATTATCACAGTATTTAGAATATTGGTTATATAAAAATTACAGACAGTAACACGCTCGGTCAAGTCCAAAGATGAAGTGTCGAAGACTGGAAAAATACTGCATGGGAGTTTGTGGCGTTCTGAATTCAAATTGAAAATGGAATGATGATTTGGCCAGCCATAAAGGATTGCCAGTAATAAATGATAGGATGAGTATGGATGAGAAGGAGTTCGTCACAATGTTAAGCAATGGAGGCATTATAGACTCTTAAGTGCAGTGGATCTAGGTCATATAGGCAGTCGCTCCATGTAAAATATTCAGCTCCATCCGGTTAGACTGGAAGCCGACCCCAACATACCTAGTTGGGAAAAGGGAGTGTACTACGTGAGAGCGACAAACGGATGTGCGTATAACGCTTTTGCGACAAAACTGTACTGCGAATAACCAGAGTTCGAATTTACGCTAGTGCGAATAACTGAACCTCGACATCACGCTAGTGCGACCTTGTTGACTCAAACTTTGTATTAATTATTATAATAAAGGACACACCCTCTGAGCCGTTGGAACTGCCGTTGGTGATTCAAGGCTGGGCAGATTGAAGTCCACTGCGGATCTAGCCTGGTAAGATTGAATAATGATGACTTAGCTATTTCTGTCGTAGGCGTGTCCGTGGTATTACAGCGGGCCCTATCAGAATACCAGCGCTGCGGTGTTTATTTTTTAAATATCGTAGCATTATGCGGAGATAGGAGCCTTTTTGGCCTCGCACAGGTCGTTAGTTAAGTATTTTGTTAGTTTGTAAATTGTTCTCTTTTTTTGTTTGTTTTAACTATGTATGTACTTACTTTTTATTACTGTTTGTTTTTCCTGTGCGTGTCCAAAATAAAATATTTTTCTTCTTCTTCTGTTATGTTCAAAAAAGCACTCGCGTTTTGAATGAATAATAAAAAGCGACCGATCGTCCGAATTTAATGATCGATAGGAATAAATTCAATGCTTTTTCCCCATGCAAATGAACTATACATCAATCAATTAATTGCCACCAAAAATTCGTATTTCCCATTTAAAAATTCTAAATGGGAAATCAAGACAGATTAGCTACCTTTTATTCCGTAACAACAGACCGTTTCAAACAATATGTACCCCATGATAATTAAATCTTGTACAGTACAATAGCTGCAAACATTACAATTAAACTCCTTTTAGGGGCAATAATACAGCGCATATCTTCAACTTCAGCACAGTATAATAAAGTAACAGTACTATGTCTCAGCAGTGACCTTGACATAATTAACTACGGCCGTTTGGTAGATAAACCTTACGCGTCCGTGCGTAACTGCCGCTCACTCGAGACTGTTGCGTACTGATATACACTGAGATTTCAAAGCGCGTCGTTTTGGCCGTTTTCTATGAAGACATAATACTGCTAATTATTTATACTGTGTCTTTAGCAAGGGTCGTTTATACGGTATAAAGGGCATATCTGGTATATACAATTATATTAGTTAGGTACGTATTTATGCGCTATGCTTATACATATATTGATTACTCTTTTTCTGGGACTAAGGAATATGCCTGTACTGTCAAAAAGGTGGACTTGGTCCAAACGAATATACAGTATGTTAACTAACAAAGGGCGTTCCCGTTAACCTGCAATAGTATAGCGTCTATACATGCTAAAAAAATATTACCATTCAAAAAAAAAAAAAAAATAATTTGTGTCGTGAAATGTTCATAAAACGATTAAATTTAAACGTAAAAGAAACACTCTGTACACGCACACTTGTATTTCAACGTAGAAAAAGAAGTGTGACAAGTGGGCGTGTACAGAGAGTTTATTTTCCGTAACAATTTATAATTTATTAAAGAACGCGAACGTTTAGAGAACTTTATTTTAACTTAAATTAACCGGTTTATTCGACGAGCGGCATATCGGTAAAAGCTTTGCAACTTGTGACTACTTGTGAGGATGCGGCGCTAAATAAAAACTGTAGTATTAACCGGTTTTATTGCTCTAAACCGGTAAAAACTAAAATATCTTTTTAGAATACGCTTCTAAATATGCGAACAAAACCGAATGTAAAGGTTTTTGCGTCAAGTACCGGTTTGAAAATTTAACTGACCGCTTACTATTAGAAAGCGCACCAATGATATTATGTAATTATAATATCATTGAAGCGCACTCATTTGTTTTTAATTAAAAGCAAGTCATCGCAGATTCAAAAGTCGACACTATTCACGAAGTGATCACAAAAACAGTAAGTAATGTATAGAGAGAGATAGAGATAAAACGGAAGGAAAAAAAAAGAGAAAGGAGAAGGAGGTGTTGGGAGTGGATTGTGTCTGTGTCGTAGTGATTGTATTACACTTATAATATACATTACGACTCGATCGTAATGAATAAAGTATGAATATAGTAGTCGTAGTGAATATATTCAATTCCTGTGACTATTACAATACAACCCTACTTTCGCTCATTGTAGCAATCAAAGAACGGTTGATGTTTACGAAATGGATTACTTGGTCACCCAAAATGTTCCAATCTACACAATACAGACCTCAACAATAATGTTATTAGTTGACAGAGAGATTGTACCCATAATCTTGTGTAATCCCTATCTTGCCTTTAGACATTGATGAGAAACCCACCCGTAGCCGGAAACGAGATTGTTAGGCCTGAAATATTGTCTCATAAATTATAAACGAAACGTTTTGAAGTTGTTTAAATCGTTACCAGTATCGTTTTACGTTACGCGGAATATTTTTTTTTTTCTAACTAAATGTTGATACCGGTTTCTCGTTACAATTCTCTAATAAAAACTTATAATATGAACCTGACTATTCAACAACTAAAAAAACAATTTGTTTCGCTGGGTGCGTTTGAAATTCGAACAAAATTGAAAGCTGTTGCAATATTTAAATTCACAACAGTTCCATTCCAATTTCAAATAATCTACCTATTCCGAATGCATTCGTCACTTCCGCATATTTCCGTTAAAACAATTTTGCTTTGGCAACCATTTTGAATTTACAATTTGTTACAATTCTATTGGGCTAACTAAAATCGACGGGAATGGAACTTAACAAAATGTACCTTCAATTCAGAATTTAAATTGCATTGTTATTCCGAATTCGGAATAATTTCGCTTTCTGCGGTTTGTACTGAAACCGCTAGCTTTCGATAGATTGTTTAGGCTAGTAAAGTGTGTACTAATAAAAATAATTCATAGACATATTTTAGGTATAATGTGCTTGTTTGTTATTCGTTATTGGCTCGAAAGACCAGACACCAATCTACATGGTCTTCACATGATCACGACCAAGATTAAGTTTATGGACATTAAAAAAATCTGTGACCTCTAAGTTTCTTTCGGCCTTTCTTTTCATCGTAGTCAGACAAAAAACGCGGACCTCATCTAGTCCAAAGACAGAAAAAAAAAAAATTTTGGTCTTTAAGTTATTGGGTCTTCTTGTCTCGTTTTGACACGAAGCAAAATAGGGAATATGCATGTATTTTTTTAATCTTTTTATTCGATAGTTTACATCGTCAAATAATAGTTTAAAAAAAATCGACGGCAGAAAAGCAATTTAAAGTTGTTAAAAAAATGTTTAAAAATATCCAACCGATCCGGGCTATTTAAACGCCCTCCATTTGGCGCGCTTGGTGTGGTGACGTCACCGTCTGTGAAAACAGACAAGCAATTTTCAAGTCAACGTCAAACACTCCTTTTTCTATGAGCGTTTGACATTGACTTGACACTTGTTGATTGACTTGACATTGACATTTTGATTTTATCCCGGATTGTTACGTCACATCCGCTCTTAGCCTTTTCAAGTATTTGAATTACCCACAGTTATTTGGGACTCTTCAAAAATTAATTTCTCGTTCAAAAAGAAATTTTATTCAAAAATATTGATGGAGGCATAATTCTGAAGTAACATAGTTTATAAAAAAAAATATCTGACCCATATTTGAATCACATGCATATTCCCTATTAAAAGATAATCAGGTAGAAAACAGAAAGGTTGGTGGGCTACCCAGACTTACCTACTCAAATATGGTCTTTTATGTTTTGCAGGTGGACCGATGACATTTTTTTTTTTTTTTGAGTTTGGGAAATCATCCAATGACTTCTCCCGCTACGGGTGGAGCGGAAGGGCTGTCAGACTTTTACTGACTAAAACCCACCCCTGTACCTTCAGTTGCCTGTTGCCGGTATCCCTTTCGGACTAACCCGTAACCCTGGCCGGCCCCCCACAAGGTGGACCGATGACCTGGTGAAGGCCGCAGGAGCCGCTGGACGCAAGAATCACAGAATCGGTCGAAATGGCGATGCTTAGGGGAGGCCTATACCTATTCAGCAGTAGACGTACTGGACGTCTTCTGCTGAAATAATAATGATCATAATATTTTGAATAAGTCTAAGCAAAAACAAGTAATAATTAAATAGTTTTTGGACTAAAATCAACAACTACATTCAGTTACTAAAAGCAGTTTCAGATACGAATAAAAATATTATTCATAATTTAAAATAAAAAATCTGTGCTGACTATTAATCAAATTCATTTGACCGTGAACGATCCTTTTGTTCGAAATTTCAACAAATAAAAGTCATTTTTTTATATTTCGCTGCTGACGCGAGTTTTACCGGAAAACGATACATTTTTTTATTCAAATAAAGCTTATCCAAATATCCAGCGTTCAATATAATTCAGGTTTTGACAATGACTTTGCTCGCCAAGAGTCGAATCATCTGCCTAGCCTTTTCCCAACTATGTTGGGGTCGGCTTCCAGTCTTTCCGAATGCAGCTGAATACCAGTATTTTGCCTATCTGACCTCCACAACCCAGTAACTGGGCAATACGATACCCTTGGTATGACTGATTGTCATACTTTCGGGCTTCTGACGAGCCGTAACGAATGTCAAAGATCCACGAATGACAGCGGGAGCAACGGCTTAACGTGCTTTCCGAAACACGGAGGAGTCCCGGTATGTAAAGATCCCAAGACCCATCCACGAACCAACCCCGGCAAGCGTAGCTTAACCTAATACATCGACCAGTGCGGCTGTTATTACTATTTACACTATATTAACTATGAGCTCCTTAGCCCGATTCCCAAAAACCAATATCCAGTACTGAAAGTTGTTCATAATAATGAGTACAATGACACCTTTTCAGGTGCAGGCTAAATAAAAAAACTTTTTACAAAAAAAAAACAACCGACTTCAAAAAAAACACTAAAAAAGTGAAAAATAACTTTAATTTCGGAAGTCGGTGGCAAAAAACGAAAATTAAAAAGCAAAGACACCGACTTCCGAAATTAAAGTTATTTTTCACTTTTTTAGTGTTTTTTTTGAAGTCGGTTGTTTTTTTTTGTAAAAAGTTTTTATTTTTCACTTTTTAGTGGTGGTACCTATCCCACACAAGTTACTACCTGCTATGTAAATAACAGTGAAGGAGTCTAATAATTATATCGTCTAAATAGACTGTGGGAAAAATACCTAATATTGAAGCTAGCTCAAAAACTATGCAAGCAAACTTAATAAAATTTATATGGGACCATCTCGGGAGTATACCCTTTCGAACAAAAAAAATAATTTTTAAAATCGGTTCACAAATGGCGGAGTAATCGGTGAACATACATAAAAAAAAAAAAAAAAAAAAAAAACAATCATCCGAACGTAGTACCTCCTCCTTTTTTGAAGTCGGTAAAAAACTAACCATAAACACATGTGGTAGTTAGTATTTGTAAACAATAGAGCTTTATTAAAAAGTTTGTTCAGCTTCGTTCAATTACAAAGACCGTATCCGTCTAGACAGCCTGTGTTACAACGAGGTGTCTGGGGGTCTACTCCCTTAGACCGTCGTATAATTATGTCCGCATGGGCGTACCTAGGGGGGGGCAGGGGGGCAGCTGCCCCCCCGGAAATCTCCCAGAACATGTATGAACTCGCCTAATTACTAATCAAAGTGTAAACGGGGCCGTATGCTCTAACTTTTAAATAAACCGCGCAGTAGACACTGGCAAAATGCACGATGCAATTGCCAAAAAACCGCGCGTGACGATGGCGCACTACACTACATATACCAAATGTTTCATGTAGGTGTGTTTGTGTAGTGTGTATGACAAAACAGCCGCGGACGTTCCTACCTAAAAATAAAAAATCTGACTTGCTCCCCCCTAGGCCAGAAGCTGGGTACGCCCATGTATGTCCGTTAACGAAAATCAAGTCTATACCCCACTGCCTATTGATTTTAGATTCATGGATTTCAAACAGAATCATAGACCATATTATTGAATTGTCAAATGAATTGTCAAAGTTTTTTATTTTCGATATTTACACTAGAAGTTTTCGTAACTAATTAATTATGTAATAAAAAAAAAGCTCCAAACGCTGCAGCAGCAACTCAAGCTCATCATTTGAATTAAGGTAAAGTATTCAGATAACGACCAGGGTATACTAGTTTCTCCCACTTTTCGGGTACGTAACGGTTGATAAGATATTAAATTTTGATCTTTGCAAGTTATTTTACCTGCATCAAACTTTACTGTCAGGTATAATTATGTAAATGGAACAGACCATTTCATAATTATACCTGATATCATCAGACTACACCCTAAATACGACCACACCTATCTGATACATGCTCTATATATCATCATCATCATCATTTCAGCCGAAAGATGTCCACTGCTGCCTCCCCCAAGCACCGCCACTTCGGTCGGTTCTGTGCTTCTCGCAACCAGCTAATTCCCGCGGTCTTCACCAGGTCATCGGTCCACCTTGCGGGGACCGATCACCTGGTCGGCCTTCCAACGCTACGGCGTCTTCCGGTATATATTAGGTCTTTATCTATGAAATTGCCGTTTTATATGAAAAAATTTAAACAAATTTTTTTCATGTATTTTTTATTTGTATTAATCGAAGTAATCACCCATGCAATCAATGCATCTTTGCCAACGCAGTGGCAGTTTATTGATGCCCTTCTTAAAGAAATCAGCTGGACGGGAGGCAATAAATTCTTCAAAGGCATTTTGTACTGCCTCTCGTATATTGATTTTTTTTCCTGCCAAGAAGTTATCCAAATTCTGGAAAAGTAGTAGTCTGTAGGCGTAAGGTCTGGTGAGTAGGGCGGATGACGGAGAGCTTTCAACCCCAGTTCTTGCAACTTGTAGACCGTCTGCTGTGCAGTATGAGGTCGCGCGTTGTCGTGCAGGAGCAGCGGAGACGAGCGATTGACCAATGCTGGTTGGAGATGTGCCAGCTTCTCCATCATTGTGTTCAGTTCTTCACAGTACACATCTGCAGTAATGCTCACCCCGTTTGGTAAGAAGCTGTGATGAATCACACCGGCTTCTGACCACCAAACAGTGACCATCACTTTTCTAGGGGTAAGTTTTCGTTTAGAGCATTGTTTAGGTACTGAACCAGAATCCAACCAACTTGCTGAACGCTTGCGGTTATCAAACAGAATCCATTTTTCATCGCAGGTAACAATGCGGTTCAAAATTCCTTCATTTGTGTGTCTGTTGAGCAGTACAAGGCACGCCTCGACGCGTACTTCGCGCTGGCGATCATTGAGTTCGTGGGGCACCCATTTGTCAAGCTTTTTTACCTTGCCAATTTGATGCAAATGGACCAATATTGTTTTGACGCTAACGTCGAAAGCTGCTGCTAATTCAGCCGTAGATTGTGTATCATCAGCTTCCACAATCGCCTTTAATTCGTCATTGTCGACCAAAGTCTTCGGACGACCGCGAGGTTCATTTTTCAGGTCGAAATTTCCAGAACGGAAGCGAGCAAAACAGTGCGTTGGTTTGTAGTGTTAGCTCCGTAAACGTCGTTGATGTTGCGTGCCGCTTGTGCCGCGTTGCTGCCACGACGGTACTCATATTCCATAATTACTCGAATTTTTAACGTATCCATGATGACGAAAAAGATTGAAATGCGATGAAAATGTAACACTAATCATTAAACAAACGACTTCTTTTGAAAAAAGAATTCCATGTTTTTAAAATAAAATTAATTTGAAATTAGAATTTTTAGCCAAACAAAAATTATTTTGATTTGAAATGGCCAGTACTGCAGAACGGCAATTTCATAGGTAAAGACCTATTATGTATATTTATAATACTAGACAGATAAACAACATAATCAAAACACATTATGACTGTAACAAACTGTAGGTACATTTATTACTCAAACGTTGTGTTAATAATATACCTTGGGGACTACAGTTTCACAAACGATTGGTTCGGTTGATTTCGTACCGATGAGAATATTTATGTTATTTATTAGTAATTTTTCCGAACAAAATAGTTATTTATTTTTCGAAGTCAATGTTATTTCCCGATCAAAATAACAGATATTTTTTCTGTGAATATTTCAGTGGCCTAGTTTATAGGCTTCGTGCAAACCTTAATTAGGTAGGTATAGTATAGGTATTTTTTTTCATTAGTAGTACTACTTATGTTTTATCTTTACAGGGTTCCGTACCTCAAAAGGAAAAAACGGAACCCTTGTAGGATCACTCGTGTGTACAGACACACGAGTGATCCGTTCCGTTTTTGGCTAAAAATTAAATTGGCTGTGACAGACTTGCTCTGAATCCAATGGACCGTTTGGTACACATAATTATATCATAATGTGACCCACAGGCGGACGTGTAACGAAAATAAATGAATTTTGAGTATGGGGTTCACTTTTGGGGAGCGAATTATAAAATTTTAAAAAAAGTTTTGCAAACTGTCCCGTTTGACATATCAAATGAAAGGGCTTGTTGCGAGGATCTCAAATACTTTTTTAAATAATTTTTAAATAAATAATTTTAATGATATTTAAGAAAATTGACCATTCCTCCCACCCTTATCTGCGAAACTCCTGAGCCTATTTTATTTAATTTAATACAGCAAAATAACTATTTTGCTGTGCTATGCCGTGATGCTTATCGATTACAGAAAACCCTATAAGAAATCTACTGTCTTAAAAAAACATGGTAAATTCATCCTAACTACGGAACCCTTCATTGTGCGTGGTCCGACACGCACTTGGCCGGTTTTATTTTTATTTTAATGTTTTTTCCTACATTACCCAGGGGACACCGACGAACTATCATGGCATAAGGTATATTTGATATTGGTAGAACAATAATATAAGCAATTTTATTTAGATACATTCCGTTCCCACATTTAAATGTACTTAACTTATCATTCCGCGACTATAAATCGTCCAAAAATAAAGGTAAACCTACATAAAATATTATCGAGCACTTACATAATCCCACTGAATTGTAAAGCAGCGAACAGATTATATCTGGTACAAAAGCGGTCGGATATTATTGCTGGTAATACATGCCTACTTGACCGGAAATTACCTACCCTCTCACACAATGGGACACAAATTGACAGTAGACAGGTTTCAGGCGGAAATACCCGATTGTGAACGAAGAATAAAGTCGTTTGTGCGATTAAAACTTTCATTCACGATCTTCTTCTTCTTTTCGTGTGGTTGGTTAGTGACTAACCTGAGGCCCTAGACAAAGTGACATTCTATCAGCGATAACAATGATGGAAAAGGCAAACAATGTCAATTCTGTTGACAGTCGTTGTTGAAATATGAAATGCTTTGGAAGCGATTGTCACTTGTCTAGGCCCTCTGGTGGCCATTCACAAGGTTGTAATGGAATATGATGAAAAGATGTCACTTGTTTTTCACCACAATTTGAGATTTTTGGCTATTTATTATTTATAAAAAACCGGCCAAGTGCAAGTCGGACTCGCGCACGAAGGGTTCCGTACATCTATTAAACGGCAAAAAAATCACGTTTCTTGTATGGGAGCTCTTAAATATTTAATTTATTCTGTTTTTTTTAGTATTTGTTGTTATAGCGGCAACAGAAATATCGTATTACCCAGTTACTGGGTTGTGGAGGTCAGATCGGCAGTCGCTCCATTTAAAATACTAGTATTAGCTATTAGTAGCTACATTCGGTTAAACTGGAAGCCGACACCAACATAGTTGGGAAAATAGCTAGGCAGATTGATTGACATAAGTTAATGTTAAAATTCAAGCTTATTGGCGCGAAAAACTAACATCGAAATTGGAAAACATAACCAATTTTCAAAGGACGTCCGTTACAAACTTCTAGATAAAAGAATAAAATAAAATCGCAGAACGAATCAACTGTCGATACCGTTACGATCGCGTGACTACCCTCACTTCACAATAACTTGAGGTAGCTGGCAGGAACCGTACGTAAACATGACAGTTTACCGCTACACCGATTTGTACTAAGGGACGCATTTTGTGATACGGTTTAATAGTGGAAGAAAGAAAGAAAATGCGGAATACAAGAATACCTACATAACAATCATTTATTAAACGTGCCTGGGTTGTCTGTGGTATCATACCTATGTACCTATTAGACATGACCACCATCTAGCAGGCCGCATCCTCATGTTCCAATATTCATCCAATAAATTAAAAAAGAAACATTTGCGACACGCCAAACTGAATTCACATACATGGGACACATAATTGTGCTTGTCGCAAAAAAAAACAAAAACCTATAGGATAGGTTGTATTTTCGATTCAAAAATCGTTCGAATTTACGTTACGGACCTCTGACAAACAATCCCATATACACACATACATGAACTCGCGCCATCTTCCCACGGGGGTAGGCAGAAACTACAGAAACGCCACCTGCTACGATCCTTACGTACTCTTTTTACCGAGTTCAAAAAAGGAGGAGGTACTACGTTCGGATGATTGTTTTTTTTTTTTTTTTCACCGATTACTCCGCCGTTTGTGAACCGATTTTAAAAATTCTTTTTTAGTTCGAAAGGGTATACTCTCGAGATGGTCCTGGTGGTTTATTAAGTTTGCTTGCGTAGATTTTGAGCTAGCTTCAATATTACGTATTTTTCCCACAGTCTATGTAGACGATATAATACAAAAAAAATCAACCGACTTCAAAAAAAACACTAAAAAAGTGAAAAATAATTTTAATTTCGGAAGTCAGTGGCAAAAAATGAAAATTAAAAAGCAAAGACACCGACTTCCGAAATTAAAGTTATTTTTCACTTTTTTAGTGTTTTTTTTGAAGTCGGTTGTTTTTTTTTGTAATTGCCTTGTTAAACGACCCCGCTTCCATGTAATATCATATTTTTACAAGCTTTATATTAGCTTGCTCTGCTATATTATATTAGCGAGAATAAGCAGGTCATAAAAACGCTCATTTCAGAACACCCTCATTTCACTAGATAAGTTTAAGTCCCTGTAATAGAGGGCGAGCCTATTGTCATCCAACGGGCACTGCTCTCAAAACGGTGAAGAAAAACATCGTGAGGAAAACCGGCATGTTCTAGAACCAAAAAATTCGAAGCCATGTGACATCTACCAACCCGCACTGGGCCCGCGTGGTAGTTTACGGCCCAGTCCCTCTCATAGAGAGGAGGCCTGTGTCCCAGCAGTGGGAACATTATAGGCCTATGTGTGTATATGTGTGGGAAAAAATCTAGACAATAACACCCCGGGTGTTACTGAGTTTGTCATGGAAAATCTCAATAACACTATTCCCGACCTGGGAATGGAACCTTGCAACCACGAGACCAAGGGACAGTTCAGAATTTTGTTTACCTTAAATCATGGATATTCTCTTGGTATTCAAGCTTGGCAATCGGATTGCAGGAAAAATAATACCTCACCTGGAGTCATCTACAGGCAAAGTAGAAGGGTGAACAACCTTGGGTTTTGTTTACCCTAAATCGAATAAAAAGAGGTCATTGTTTTTATCATCTCGGAGGAGATCGTGGCTAAGTAACAACAGCCGCACGGGTCGATCCATGAGGTTAAGCTACGCTTGCCAGGGTTGGTTCGTGGATGAGTAACCATCTTTACATATCGACGAGGATCTTTGATAGTCGTTACGGGTCGTCAGAAGCCCGAAAGTCAGACAAAACCAGTCCTACCAAGGGGAAATATTGTGCAGTCGCTCCATGTAAAATACTGGTTTTCAGCTGCATCCGGTTAGACTGGAAGCCAACCCCAACATAGATGGGAAAAGGCTAGGCAGGTTGATTGTTTTTATCATCTTTTAGTACGGAACCAAACCTGTAAATGCGAAATAAATAATCAGTTGCTCGCTACATTTATGTTCGCACAACTCTATAAAGACAGCAGATTAATTTCGCGATTTCAGTATTGGTCCCATCGTAAAAGTTGTTCATAATAATGAGTACAATAACCTCTTCTCACGTTTTCAGTTATGTCCATAACATCTTTTATAATGTCATGTCCCATGCTTTAGTAAAAAAATAGCTGCTCCATAATTTTCTGTTCGCCGCATAAATCGACAAAGTATACGAATTATTTTATTTTTCCTTTTAAGGGTTCCGTAACCAAAGGGTAAAACGGGTCCCTATTACTAAGACTCCGCTGTCTGTCTATCCATCCGTCAGTCGGTCACCAGGCTGTATCTCATGAACCGTGATAGTTAGACAGTTGAAAGTCACAGATGATTGAGTATGTAGTGCATAATTTTGAGTTGAATAGATATTATGATATGGGTAAGGTTGAGGTAATTAATAAACATTTTAATGATTTACATGTGGACCCATTGTTTACTCAAGACAGTTTTGAATTGTGTAGTTATATTGTTGGTAATCATGGGTCATTTGGGACGCCTGAGATCACTGGTTCTTATGAAAATATCAAACGTACTCCATTGAAAAGGGGTTGTCAGATTAAGTGGACTTATTATCCACGATGCAAATCGATTTTGAATTCTAAGACTCGTATTGATGAGTTAGTTGTTGCAATGAGCAGTCCTGATGTTGTTAATAATAATCATGCTGGTAAAGCCTATATTGGTTTTGATTCTATAAATTTACCTGCTGGAACTGATGCTAATTATTATTATGAATATTCTTTACGTTATAATATTAAATATAAGGTCTATTTTACTTTTTCTACTATCAACCCTGATAATTTTGAAATTTAATTTTTTCAATAAAATGCCAGATAGTTAATTACATTGTTTTATTTTGTTGGGGTATGCTTGATATCTGTGATATCCAGTGTAACCCAATTATTATTTTAAACCGACTTTTCCCTAGAAAAGGAGCGGCCCCCCCGTAAGGGGGGCGCTAGCGGCGACATATGGGACAGAAGTGGGTTTGTTTTTTTTTTATCGTGAGCGAAGCGAGCGAGCGTGACAGTCCGACTTTCTATTTATAGATAATGACGTCAGCCGCACAACGCGCCGGTCTAAAACGATGTATTTCTGTTACCGCTATAACAACAAATACTAAAAAACGAAATAAAATAAATATTTAAGTGGGCTTCGATACAACAAACGTAACTTTTTTGCCTTTTTTATAGATAATGGTACGGGACCCTTCGTGCGCGAGTCCGACTCGCACTTGACCGGTTTTTTTTTTGGTAGACAATATGTGTGCGTTACGATTGCTCGGCCAAGTTACCCAAACAAAAAAAAACTTCGGCCAAAAAATTGTCGAAATTTGTCAAAATCGAAGGGAACAAACCAAAAATTTGTCAAAGTAGAAATAAAAAAGTTATAAGGGTTTTAAGTTGGCCGCGCGAACGTAACGTGGAGGATTGCGCGGCCATGGAGATCTCAGCAACTACTTGGGTTAGAGATGTAATTTTTTTTGTCAATTGAAGACCGAATTTGTCAAAAATTGAAAAAAGAATTATAAGCTCAAGATCAATATTTTACGAAATATTCACTTTGGAAGTTATGGCCGCGCAATCGTGCACTTGTTGTTTCTATAATGTTGATTATTTCTTTAAAACTAGGACTTCACACAGTAAAACTGTTACAAAAAGAAAGGTCTTAATTTGTCAAAGCTAACGAAAGCAATAAATACTACTAAAGTTTAGTTAAACAGACGAAATCAGTCCAAAACAAAAAGTACGTGGCCGCGCGGTCGAAACGTTACTTTGTACGCTGATATCTCATTATCTATAATTGCTAGGATTTCTGTGTGAACATCCATTTATTCGACAGATTAACCTCATTAGAATGGCATATCGTTTTACCCTCAGAACAGTCGTCAACGCGTGTAATCTCAAAAATAATGTTAGATCATACAATGTTCGAGTAGGGTAACCATAATTTCGATTTGGGAATACCTCTGACAGGAGACTGTCAATTATATTGGACAACATCTAACTCAATCTGAAAAAGGAGAATGGGCGTTTCTGCGCTGGAACCCAATTGCGTTAAGATATATACCAATGGAAAGATCTCATCAAGGAAAATATTATTTTCTTATTATGACGACTTCTCTTGATCGTTAGTACGAAAGGAGCTACAGAGCTTTAAATGTGGGTGATTCAATATTATTGGAATTCTGGTATTTTGTCATTTAATAAACTTGTAATGATTCGGTGCCTTGCAAACATCATCTTTCAAGCCTATAAGCGAACATTTTAAAATATTGGCCTCCAATAGATGCCGTTTTAGGAACAATGTTTTTAAGCTTCTCTCGATTGTTAGTACGAAGGGCATTAGGTTAGTACAAAGGCATTAGTGAAATTCAAGTATTTCGTTAAGTAATTAATTTTTAAACACACTTGCTCATAAATTGGCTCTTTTTGAACCGCTTTTAGGTTCATAATGCAGTGTATTATGGAAGCGTGCTTTTTACTTTACATTACCGCACTCGTGCGGTAATGTGCGCCACAGATAACTATTTACTAGTCGAAGTAATGACATAGCAGTATGGAATTAGTAAGTACTATCATGGCAGCATGGAATTTGTATCCAATAGAAATTGGTTTTAGTGAAGCTTTTCAAAGACAAGCGTTCAAAAGCAAGTTTTTATTTTAAAAAAAAGAACCATAAGCAAACCAGTGGCGTTTAGTTATGGTAAAAAAAAATCCCATGCATACCCAGGGGTTTTTTTTTACCATAACTAAACGTCAGTCACTTACTATACATTAACTAGTATGAACTATCCTACTTATAAATGAGCATTCTCTATTTACACCCGAGCAGAGACTTGCGCTTTTTTCCGGTAAGACGGGTGGCACGCGCGCAGGCCACTTGACCCGCCTAGACGAATCGCGTTGGCCTGCCCGTGTGCCACCGCGTTCGCGCGGAATAAAACTCTATCTTTACTATTAAATAAGGGTTTATATCGTCAGTGGCCATTTCAGTCTATATTGTTCACTACCCTAACCCCATTTGCGTATGTATTATTAACATTATTATATTTTAATATGGGCTGTTCAGCGGTATTACCAGTGCCTTTAATTACACACGCGCGCGCATCGCTAGCGGAAAAAACAAAACCAGCCGCCAAATATGAATAAATTATTATAAATATTTGTTAACATTTTTGTAATCATTATTAAAAATGTCGATTTCACGTAGGGGAGAAGAGCGTAAATAATAATAAATAGATTTGACTCCTCCGTACGTTTAGTGAAAATATTTTTTTTTTTTCTTAATCAAAACATTTTTTTTGTATAGGCTGTCTAACGGTTTTCCCAGTGCCTTTATTTACACCTATGGAAAAACAAAACCAGCCAGCGGCCAGCGCGCCATTTTCCATAGATATTTACTATCGTTTTCGTTGTGTGGTTTATTTTACCTATCAAAAATACAAAATCTAAAGTATATAGTATATAAGTATATATATATTTTATATAGAAAATCCGTAGTCTAGAAACTTATTATGTTTTTCATGGCCGCACAGGAAAATGTTAAGTTTGTAAAAAAAAAGTCAAAAGTCAAATAATTTATTTCAAGTAGGCACATTAAAGGCACTTATGAACGTCAAATACATGGAAATAGAACTGATTCTAGTTGCCCCTTCCAAAAGGTAGTTTTCGTATGGAGAAGAATGGGCAAGAAACTCCACCGTTACTCTTGAAAAAAAATGTTTTACAATATTTGGTATACATCAATTATATAATTACATGTAGATAGATAGATAGATAAAACGTTTATTTGGTGCACACAAAAGACAGCACAACATACAAAAACACGATTAAATTGTAACTAATTAGGTACATTAATAAACAGCTGGGTGCCAATAAACAAAAAAAAAAAAATGAAACATTAAAAGAACACTAGACACGGTGATGACAATATTGTCTTTGACAAACTTTAAAAAAAAAAAAAAAACGAAACATACAAAGTGCGGTGTGCGTCTCAACGTTGCACCAAATGGGAGTCCAACTCAGCATGTGTCAGGCGAATATACCTGACGCTGATATTCTGCTGGATCCCTGCAGTGACATACGGACGTCGAGCAGATCTAAGAAACTAAGAATTATGTGAAAAGTGGAATGTACGGAGCAAAATTACGTAAGTACCCGCAATTTAAATATTCTATTATACAGTATAGTTTTGCATTAGGAAACGTTGTCGTTGATGATGAATGTCTATTTATTACCTTGATTATTTAGATATATAAATGTATAGCGTATAAATTAATAATCATATAGTGGCGTAGGATAATAAGCATAATAATTATAGTGGCGTAGGAGTAAATAAAATAATTGATTTGACTGGATTATAAAGTGGTTTCAATAAATAAATATAGGTAAATAAGGATATGTATTATAACTGTTACCTAACAATAGATCCACAATTTAGTGAATCATTAATATTCCCTTTGTTCTCAGGTTTGTGACCACGAGTTGCACTAAAAAAGAAGAATGACTGTATTACGCTTGTGCGACAAAACTGTACTGCGAATAACCATAGTTCGAATGTACGCTTGGGCGAATAACTGAACCTCGACATCACGCTATTGCGACAATAGTGCGACATCACGGTAGTGCGACAAATGATTGTATGACAGTACCTATTTTAACTCGACATTACGTTGTTGCAGTAAGTATTACAGTAGTTTGAAACTACCCAAGTGCAACAGTGCAAGGGCTAATAGTCCTTGTCAAGACAACACCAGCGAGTTCAAACACGATGGTACTATCTTGTTTTGTTGAGAAGTTCTTATAACTACCTTCCGGCTTCATTAAGAGACCCTCAACACCACCTAGTGTAAGAGCAATGTCAAGATAAATCTAATGAAACAAAACACGACGGGGGTACCTGGATTACTTGAGAATTTCATGTGATCACCTTCCAGCTCCATCAACAGACCCTGAACACCATCTAGTGGCAAAGTACTAGTCAATACATAACCAATGAGTCCAAACAGGATGGTGCTATCTTGTTTGATTGAGGACTTTCTATAGCCAACTTCCGACTCCATCATCAGACTCTGGACACCACCTACTGTAATAGCATTATTGAGATTTTCCCATCGTCACCTTCCGGCTCCACCATCAGACCCTGAGTACCATCTAGTGTCAAAGCACTTGTTAATACGTAACCGTGAGTCTAAACACGATCGTGCTATCTTTTTTTATTGAGGAGTTCCTATGGTCAACTTCTGGATCCATCATCAGACCAGCTCCATGGTATCATTTTTTCAAAATGCCTCGTTAGTTATGTAAGTATGTCGAGTTTCAGCTCAATCGGATGCTCATGTGTTTGGTTTCATTAGATTTGTCTTGACAAATGCTCTGACACTAGGTGATGTTGAGGGTCTGTTGATGAAGCCGGAAGGTGGTTATAGGAACTTCTCAATAAAAGGCGATAAAAATAGATCTCTTCTTTTTTTTCATATAAAAAAGATAAAACCTTTTGAAAAGGTTTTTTACGAATCACCAATGGCAGTGCCAACGGTTTAGAGGGTGTGTCCATTATTATAATAATTAATACAAAGTTTCAGTCATCAAAGTCGCACTAGCGTGATGTCGAGGTCCAGTTATTCGCACTAGCGTAAATTCGAACTAGGGTTATTCGCAGTACAGTTTTGTCGCACAAGCGTTATACGCACATCCGTTTGTCGCTCTCACGTAGTACTCGTACACTCTTTCGTACTAACAATCGAGAGAAGCTTAAAAACATTGTTCCTAAAACGGCATCTATTGGAGGCCAATGTTTTAAAATGTTCGCTTATAGGCTTGAAAGATGATGTTTGCATGGCACCGAATCATTAAAAGTTTATTAATTGACAAAATACCAGAATTCCAATAATATTGAATCACCCACATTTAAAGCTCTGTAGCTCCTTTCGTACTAACGATCAAGAGAAGTCGTCATAATAAGAAAATAATATTTTCCTTGATGAGATCTTTCCATTGGTATGTATCTTAACGCAATTGGGTTCCAGCGCAGAAACGCCCATTCTCCTTTTTCAGATTGAGTTAGATGTTGTCCAATATAATTGACAGTCTCCTGTCAGAGGTATTCCCAAATCGAAATTATGGTTACCCTACTCGAACATTGTATGAGCTAACATTATTTTTGAGATTACACGCGTTGACGACTGTTCTGAGGGTAAAACGATATGCCATTCTAATGAGGTTAATCTGTCGAATAAATGGATGTTCACACAGAAATCCTAGCAATTATAGATAATGAGATATCAGCGTACAAAGTAACGTTTCGACCGCGCGGCCACGTACTTTTTGTTTTGGACTGATTTCGTCTGTTTAACTAAACTTTAGTAGTATTTATTGCTTTCGTTAGCTTTGACAAATTAAGACCTTTCTTTTTGTAACAGTTTTACTGTGTGAAGTCCTAGTTTTAAAGAAATAATCAACATTATAGAAACAACAAGTGCACGATTGCGCGGCCATAACTTCCAAAGTGAATATTTCGTAAAATATTGATCTTGAGCTTATAATTCTTTTTTCGACAATTTTTGACAAATTCGAACTTCAATTGACAAAAAGAATTACATCTCTAACCCAAGTAGTTGCTGAGATCTCCATGGCCGCGCAATCCTCCACGTTACGTTCGCGCGGCCAACTTAAAACCCTTATAACTTTTTTATTTCTACTTTGACAAATTTTTGGTTTATTCCCTTCGATTTCGACAAATTTCGACAATTTTTTGGCCGAAGTTTTTTTTTGTCTGGGTAACTTGGCCGAGCAATCGTAACGCACACGACAATATAGAGCATACTCTCCACCTAACCATCTAACACAGATAGCCGTTATCAGTTATACTGCCCATAGACAATTATTGTTCGGCTTTGGCACATATCCAGGCCATTTCTAAACGTTGAGTATGTTCGAAATGGAATTTATTATGTCTGGGATACTGAAGTGGAATACATAGAGACGTATTTCTAGAATACTTGAATCCAAATAATAATGATAATGCCTACCTATTTAACACTAGCTTCCGCCCGCGGCTTCGCCCGCGTGGTATGTCGATAAAAAGTAGCCTATGTGCCTCAGGGTGCCAACTATCTTCTTGCCAAATTTTGTCAAAATCCGTCCAGTGCTTTAGGCTTGAACAGGTAACATTTACAGACAGACAGACAGAGTTACTTTCGATTTTATAATATTAGTATGGATAACATAGATAACTCAGGCCGCGAGTAGTATGGTGCGAGCGAGATAAAATTTGAGGTAGGGTAGAGCCTAAATCAAGGTACACCGGAAGAGTAGCGTTGGAAAGCCTCCCACAAGGTGGACCGATGACCTTGTGAAGGCCGCAGGAATCCGCTGGATGCGAGAAGCACTACCGTTCCAAGTGGCGGTGCTCGGGGGACGCCCATGTCCAGCAGTGGACATCTTACGGCTTTATGATAATGTTCTCATATAAAAAACATGTAGATTTCATTACGGTCGACTGCATCATGACTTACATTCGTTTAACACTTCATTACACCAAACCGTAGATTAACGTGTCAACGCCAATTCAATGCATTTAAATGTTCGCATTTGTACGCGTATAGGACGCCGTAACCGTAAGTTAACCGCGAGTTAAGCCGCTTTGCCGAAATTGGGTTATCTGTTTACTGAGGTATATCGTGACTATGGGTTTATCCTCGGATGATTAGTACTGAATGTACGTGATTAGGAGATTAGGTGATGAGAATGTGTTATAGGAGGCATAACATGCTCGTTACGGCGGAACTGTTCTAGGATTAGTTGGTTCAGTCCCATCTCGGCACCTTCCCATCTCGGCACACATGAATTTATTTATCATGCTCACGAAAAACTCCCATCTCGGCACCCTGTCAAAACCATAATCATTCATCGTATTTGAAATTTTATCGTTAAATAAATGATCCATTATAGTAGCGGTTCTCGAACTTTTTTGGGCCATGGAACCCTTTTGGAAATGGAAATATTTGACGGAGCCTTAAAATAATCAAAAACTACGTTTCATGGAATTCCACTTTGCTCCACCAATCTGTCCCACCAGTGCCCACACACTCAATGTAATGTGAGATTAATGTGAAATAGTTCTTCTAAGAAAATATACCAGGGATGTTGCGGATGCAGATATTTTCATAATCTTCGGTCCTATTGGTCATTGAGCACGTGCGTACGACAAGCGCCAGTCGGCCCCACCTGTTTTCTTTCTCTTCACGACCATTATTGCGGATGCGGATGCGGCTGCAGATGTCCGAATCGATGCGGAAACTCCACAGTTGCGGATTTGGATGCGAACATCCGCAACGTCTCTGGTACGTACCAGCCTGTATTTAGATAATACTGCTTCATATACCGCAATACTAACCCAAATTACATATTCGACCTTCTTTACAAATCTGCTAAAAGTATCTTGAACTCGCTTAAAGCGAAAACAAGCGCCGTTTAATGCAAAAACAGACCACTAACTTAGAAAATTCTCTTGTCCCGAAAATGTTGACTTTTAATTAAGAAGGGATACACAAGGAAATTAGGACCTTATTATGATACCCACAGGTTTCATAGTAGTTTTTGGGGTGTGTTTTCTTAACCGACCGTCAGGGATGGTATAAAGTGAATGTGGAAGATTATTCACATCTCAGCGGTTTGTGGTCGGCTGTACACAAATGGAGGAAACGACTACAGGTAGCCCTAACTATGTACTGTATACTAATATAATACTACTGCTGGTCAATAATCTGGGAGGAGCTAGTGGCTAAGTAATAACAGCCGTACGGGTCGATTCATCAGGTTGGTCCGTAGATGGGTGATCATCTTTACATACCGAGACTCCTACGTACCTCAGAAAGCACGTTAAGCCGTTGGTCTCATCTGTCATACGTGGATCTTTGAAAGACGTTACGGGTCGTCAGAAGCCCGAAAGTCTGACAACCAGTCTTATCAAGGGTATCGTATTACCTAATTACAAGGTTGTGGAGGTCAGATTGGCAGTTACTCCATGTAAAATACTGATATTCAGCTGTAACCGGTTAGACTTAAAGCGAACCCCAACATTGTTGGGAAAAGGCTAGGCAGACTGTTGGTTAATAATTCATAACAGTTATAAAATAAAATCACGCCTATTTTCCTAAGGGTAAAGCAGAGATGTACCTAATAGTACCTGCACTCATATTTCGCCAGTGATGTTTAAGTCCCATGTAATAGGGGGAAGCCTATTGCCGGCCGTCAACCGGGCACAAACAGTTTCCGACCTGCTATTGAAAAATTCCAGATGGAAAAACCTAATATCACTTTTGTACACATAAAACAGTTTAAAATAAATTGGTGTTCGTTACATTTTGATGTTTGAAAGTTCAGAGTATTGATATTTGTGTATACAGAGTGATATTAAAATTTCCATGAATTCCCTAATGACCGATAAACAAATATGCTATCTAGTTTTGATGTAAAAAAAATCCTGGTTTTATTAAAACTCATACTAGTACTCACTCGGGTTAGCGAACTTAGCGATTCAGTCTTACTCACATCTTACTTTAAATCATAATTATTACGAAATTAAATAAAAACTCCCTGGTCCTGGGGTTGATTCCCGGGTCGGGGAAAGTTTTATTGGGTTTTTCCATCTGGAATTTCTCAGTAGCAGCCCGGAGTCTGGATTCGTGCCCCGTTGATGGTGAAAGACTCGTCCCCTATTACATTGGACTTAATCATAACTGGCGAAATGTGGGTGTACTATATGTATAAGTACCTCTGCCTAACCCTTCGAGGATTACAGGCGTGATGATATGCTATGTAACAAAAGCCTTTTATCAAATCTCTATCACAGATCACAGCTGTACATAGGTAAGTACATAACAAGCTTAATATCGGCCAGTTTAGGCCAAAAGGTTAAAGGGCCGAAACCAGGTCGTCGAATGTTCCGGCTGACGGCCCCCGTCAACAGTAAACAAATTACTGGATTGTAGTTCGGTGCAGCACCGACCTAATATCGGATGAATAAAATTGAACGCCGTATTTTTTGTGAACTATGTAGGTGCAATGCAGAATTTTTTAGGCAGTGTTATGAGTTATATTAGAAGGAGCTCGTGGCTAAGTAATAACAGCCGCGCGGGTCGTTCCATCCGGTTAAACTACGCTTGCCAGGATTGGTCAGTGGATGGGTGATCATCTTTACATATCGAGACTCCTCCGTGCCTCGGAAAGCACGTTAAGCCGTTAGTCCCGGCTGTCATTCGTGGATCTTTGACAGTCGTTACGGGTCATCAGAAGCCCGAAAGTCTGACAACCAGGCTTGCCAAGAGGTATCGTATTACCCAGTTACTGGGTTGTGGAGGTCAGATAGGCAGTCGCTCCGTGTAAAATACTAGGCAGATGCTCGAAAAAGGCTAGGCAGATGCTCAAAAAGGCTAGGCAGATGCTCTGTCTTTAGAAATTGCTATTTTTCTACAAATTGACATCAAAATCTAAACGCACAATTTCCCAAACGCGGCCATTTTGTTTTAAATACGCAGAATACAATAAACGAAATAACGAATATAATAGCAATAAATAAAATCAAACGAAATACGAGTAGTACAACGTAAATTGATTCCCCGTATATTGTGGTTATTGACCCGTGTAAGGCCCGAGTACAAAATTCAATCAAAACTGTGGGCGCCATGCCTCAGCTTCATTGGTACGAAAGCGAACTATTTTGTCACCTCTGGGTTTAAAATTCGTACAAAATTTAAATATCTAGGTTTTAAAAATCGTCGAAAGATTTAAAAACCGTTAAGTATTTTTGGATGCCATTTATACTGCGAATTTGTAGGTGGAATGAATAAATACTGAAATGAAACAATCAAAATCGTCAATTAAAAGGCCTAGCAATTTTATTCGTGCGGTTTATAATATTCAGTGTAGGTACGGAGTATGTTTAAATCACCAGTGCGTGTAGGTACATAAGATACCATGTGTTACAGAATAGCTAGATCGCGGAAAGCGATAAGGCCGCCATTGTATATTTTGTAGTGTTTGTTTTTTCCTTTTGTTATATATTTTTGTGGTGTACAATAAAGTTTAAATAAATAATTAAATAAATAAATAGCAATAAACATTTCGTCCTATTTTATATTGCAGTGCGAGATAGGCGTTTCTTTTTTTTTTTTTGGGTGGGAAATCATCAAATGACTTCTCCCGCTCTGGGCGGAGTGGAAGGGCGTGTCAGACTCTTACTGACTAAAACCCACCCGTGTTCCTTCAGTTGCCTGTTGCCAGGGTCACGGTATCCCTTTCGGACTATTCCGCAACCCCGGCAGGCATCGGTCCTAACGGACCCCGTCAGGTGTGCTGACATCTCTTTGAGGCGCGCGTGGAACACGACGCGCCATCGACCCGGGCCTGGTCCTTATCGGACGGCGAGCTACCGATTGCTCGCCGTCCGCAAGCCCGCGCCTATGGTGGCTGGGAATCCGCCTGGGATTCCCGACGCCCAGGGTGTCTCCAGCGGCGGCGATTAGGGGCGTGAGGGCGCAGGCCTTGCCTTTCCCTCACGCGTTCCGCCTCCTCCTTCGCGAGCATCACTGCTTCGCAGAAGGAGGTGACCGCCTCCCATGCCCTCTCGCTCCGTACCATGGCCTGGATCAGGGCCGGACGCGAGAGGTCAGTGCCGCCAATTGCCTCCACGAGGACACGGCGGTGCTCCGCCCAAGCAGGACACATCTCCACCGTATGCTCCACCGTGTCCTCCGGACGATCCGCACAGTGGTGACACCCGGGCGTTTCCTCCCGCCTAATCCTACACAGGTACCTCCCGAAGCTGCCATGTCCGGTGAGGACCTGCCTCTCCAACCACTCCGCAAAGAGGGGACTTATCGCCGCAATTGTGGCGTGCCCAGAACTGGGTTGCGACAATCGCACTCTCCATGCCGCCATGAGATCCTGCCGGAGCTCTGTCCGCTGTGCCGCGATTTCTCGCGGCAGCGGAGTTACGCCCCGGCGCTTCATCTCCTCGCGCCACTCCCAGATGTACGCGAGGACCTTCGCCTCCAGATCCCATGGTGGTAATCCGGCAAGGAGGCTCGCCGCCTCACGAGAGACCGTGCGGTATCCCCGGGCCAGCCTAATGGCCCTTTGGGACGCGTTCAACCGGCGGGCTGGCCGCAGCCTAATGGAACGCGCCCACACCGGTGCCCCGTAAAGGGCCATGGACCGCACGACCCCCACGTAGAGCCTCCGGCAGGAGGCGTTTGACCCCCCAAGATTGGGCAGGAGCCGCCCCAAGGCGGCTCCACGAAGTTCCACCGGCTGTCGAGGACGAGTCCTAGATACTTCATCGTCGACTCGACGCCGATGTGAACCCCTCCTACCGTTATTTGGGAACCCGACAGTGGCGCGTTCCGAGGGCCATGAAAACACATGACCTCGGACTTGTGCAAGGCCACCTCGAGTCCCAATTGCCGGATTCTCTCGACGATTGTCGCAACCCCGCGTGTCGCGAGTTCAGCCGCCGCCTGGTGCGACCTCCCTTGCGCCAGGACCAGCGTGTCGTCAGCGTAGCAAACTATGCAGAACCCAGTCGTATCCGATGTCCCACAGATGCGGCCCTAGGACCGATCCCTGTGGGACACCGCACGACATCTCTCGCCGGTTCCACACTCCCTGGTGACCGGGGTAGATGACGGCCTTGTCCGTCAAATAGGCCTCGACCAAACGACAGAGGTAGGTCGGCATCCGGTGGTACCGGAGTGCCTCCCTTATGCAACTCCAGGGCAGGGTGTTAAAGGCATTGGCGATGTCTAGAGAAACCGCCAAGACGACCCCACCCCGGGCCACAGCATCCCCCGTCGTGAGGGCCCGTACGCGCATGATGACGTCCGCCGTAGAGCGCCCTCTGCGGAAACCAAACTGGCTCTCCGCCAAATCCGGCCCCTTCCGCACCAGCCGCCCGACGAGGCGGTTTGCTATTACTCTTTCAAAGAGCTTGCCCACCTCGTCGAGCAGCACGATGGGCCGATAAGCGGACGGAGAGCCCGCAGGGCGCCCCGGCTTCTTTATGAGGACCAGTTTCCCCGTCTTCCAACGAAGTGGGAACTGGCCCCTCTCCATGCATGCGCATAGGAGACCCCTCAATCGAGGCCCGAGAGCCTCCATGGCCAGGACCCACGCCTTCCCAGGCAGGCCGTCGGGTCCTGGGGCGGTATTCTTGGCATTCAGCCTTCGTACCGCCACTCTCATTTCTACCTCGGTCACCTCCGGAGCATCGTCGTCGTCGTCGTCGGCGGTGTGGTCCGCTTCGAGCACCGCAGTAGGCGGAGCCATGAGTGGGGAGGTATGTTCCCCTCTCGAAGGGAACAGAGCGCTCACCACGTCCGTCCTATGGGCGTCCCCACGGATCTGCGTTCAGAGTCTCCAGCGTCTCCTCAAGGGCCAGTGCCCTGGCCCTCAGGATCTCCTCCTGGAGGGCGGTCTTCGCCGCTCTGCACCCCTCGTACAGTTCCGCCTGAATGGCTTCCGTATCCGGAGGGCGTATACGGAGCCTGCGGTGCCTGGCGTACCGGCGTCGCGCAGCAACGCACGCATGGCGCAGAGCCGTCAACTGCTGCAACCACCAGCTCACCTGGCGCGAAGCACATCCGGGCTGGACCTGGGGCATCGCCACGTCACAAATATTGGACATGGCCTCCCGGAAGACTCCGTCTCGTCGTTGATGTCGGCAGGCCTGTCCGGTGATGACACCCAGGCCTGCACGATCGAGGCTTCCAGGAGAAGCTCCCGGTCCAGCTGCTTCAGCGCCCACTGTGGACCACTCGGGGCCTGTCGGACCGGCGCGCTCGAGGACTGGGCGGAGACCACGTCAAACCGGATATACCAGTGGTCGGAATACGTCTCCACCCCCTCAATGACGCGCCAGTCAGTGACACGCGGTGACAGAGTGGGGCTGGCGAACGAGATGTCCACCACCGACTCACCCCGCATCCGCACACACGTGGGGACAGAACCCCGGTTTAGGACGACCAGGCCTGTCTCCAGAGCCCAGTCCTCCACCATCCTGCCCCGTGTGTCCGTATACCGGGAACCCCAAGCCACATTCTTGGCGTTGAAGTCCCCGAGGACGAGCACGGGGAGGGAACGGAACCCGACGACGACGACTTTCAACTCCGCAAGGGAGTTGTGGAACTCGGCGAGAGTTCGGTTCGGGGAGAAGTACACCCCTACCACGACAATCTGCTTGCCCCTGCCCCTGGCTTTGCCAGACTTCGGTAGAGCGCAGGCCTTACTCCCGATCCGGTGGTCGGCCGGCTTGCCTGCCGCCGCACATACGACGCAGTGCGGCGTGGCCTTGTGACCGGGCTGACCGCAGCGGTAGCAGGCATCGCTGCGGTCAACCTCGGAGGTGCATTTAGCTCCCACGTGGTCGCCCACATGGCAGCGGACGCACCTCCGAGGTCTGGGTTCGAGCAGTTTGACCTGCGCGGACACCCAGCCCACCAGTAGCCTTTGGCCCTCCCCGGCTATTTTCTTAGCCGCCGCCACGGGGCAACTCACCGTAACAGCTTGCATGCCCCTGTAGTCGGGACCGATGGTGCCAGCCTTAACCTGCTCGGCAGAGCACCCCCCCAGTCCTGACCACGGCGGCCACTACCTGTGCCTGCATCACAGAGTCGTCCAGGCCCTGGATGCGCACTTCAGCGCACTTAGTGGGCCTGGACACCCGGGCCTCGTCCGCCTTTAGGGACGCCCTGAGCTTTTCAGCCAGGGCGTCAGCGGCCGAGCCACCAGCCGGACCGGGGGACTCAAGCATCCGAGCCCCAGTGGCAGCGATCCTCAGCCTGATGCCACTGGCGGCACCGAGCTCTTCGAGATCCACCACCTCTGTCACCTTTGCCAGCACGTCCTTATAGGACACGCCCTTCTTTGCCGCTTCTGGCTGTAGTGTGATCACTACAGCTGCGGATTTCGGGGCGTGGAGCCTATCCGCGACGCTTCTCCCCTTGCGCCGCTGCCGCCTCGACTTTTTCCTCTTGGCCGCCCTTGCCTTTTTACCCGCCCTCCTCTTCTCCCCGACCACTTGCCATTCGGCGTTGGCCGGGAAAGATATAGGAGGGTGCGAGCTAGGCCTAAGATTTTTTATTGCAGTGCGAGCTAGGCCTAAGATTTTTTATTGCAGTGCGTGCTAGGCCTAAGATTTTGATTGCAGTGCGTACTAGGCCTAAGATTTTTATTGCAGTGCGTGCTAGGCCTAAAATACTAGTTTCTGCCTGCGACTTCGTCCGCATCTTTCTTGTTTTAAACATAGCATATTAAATCGACACTCGACAATACTAGTTTTCCATTATTAAAAGATTTTAGGGATCAGCAGGCCTAACATGACACACGCGACAACTACTCACGCGAGAGTGAGTAATTTTTGTCTATTTCATCACTTTTCTCGTTTTCTGACAGCGCTGCCATACAAAATACTCGACTCGTTCTGTCAAACTTGATGTTTTCTCTACAAACCCTAACATGACACCCAAGTTAACTCGACTTTTGACAATTAAACACGAGATAATCTCCGATTCTTCTGTCATTTACTCGTCGTCGATTTTTACGACGAGATGAGTAGACAAAATTATTATACCAAAAAAAAAAAAAAAACTCCATAATAACATGGCAGTTTCTTAAATTGTTCTTATTTTAGTCATAATTTTATTTTGCAATATAATATGTAATATATAATAATGGAAAAAACTTAGTTTTAAACTACTATCTACATTGGAACGAAAGTTCCTTTCAGCAGCCACGAGAGAAACTGTGGCGGAGGGGAGCACTATTAAGTAGATGAGCATCACTTTCAGTAATAACCAGTCACTTTGGCAATTATGGTGATTAGTGAAGTCTAGGGATTATGGCTGTATGGCAGTATCATACCTTCGCAACATAATAGGATGGTGATTAACCACGATAAGTCTTTTGTGACAATATCAACCTTCGCTTTATCAAATGGCGATCATCGGCCCCTTTGTCATTTGTGGTAATTATTTAGTGAGTATACAGGATGAAATTTAATTAATTGGCATTATTATTCACGTATTAACCGTATCGTAATCTATTCTTTTTCATTTACGACAACAATACTTATCGAAAAAGAAATGATATTTAAACTTATATTGTGCCACTAATTTTCATTTCCGTCATTTTGTATTTTAATTTCGGCATGCCAAAGAAAAATATTTAATTTTAATAAAAAAAGTCGGTTATAAAAGAGGTGGACGTAAAATTAATATAGTACATACTAATTCCATGCGTAAAATCGAATGAATGAAACCGAACCTTAAGCTGATGTTGCTATCATAAAAATGATTTGTTTTTAATAATTTGCTACATCGGTATCTCGTCACGAGATAGAGAAGTGTCAAAGTGCCTTTTTCGGTTATACTCGTGCATCACGGTCATGTTAGGGATTAGAATGACGTCATAATCGACGACAAATTTCGACAAAACGACAAAAAGAGCGTTCTCGCGCTTGTCATGTTAGCCCTGCAGATCAGTAATTCCGAAGATAACCCCTGCATTTTAATAATTAATTAAATAGTCGTCATCTTAGAGTATTGTAATTATCCATACTAATATTATAAATTCGAAAGTAACTCTGTCTGTCCGTATGTTACCTTTTCACGCCTAAACCACTGAACGGATTTCGATAAAATTTGGCAAGGAGATAGGTGGCTTCCCGGGGAAGGACATGTTCTACTTTTTATCGACTTACCACGCGGGCGAAGCCGTGGAGAGAGGCTAGTATACTATAAGGTCGTCATACTGCGAAACTTCAACTTCAGTTTCATGAACAGCTTACAGCAGTCCACTGCTGGACATAACTCTCCAATCGCACGACATTTAGCTCTATTCTCGGCAACCCTCTTCCAACTGCTGCCAGTTACCCTGAGTAGATCGCCGCTCCACCTAGCCTGAGGGTGTCCCGAATTGCGGTCTCCACTCAAGAACACGTCTGCCCTAAATTATATTGACGGAATTATAAATTACTAGCTGCACCCCACGGTTTCACCCGCGTGAGTCTTGATCCCGTGGGGATATCGAGATAAAAAGTAAGTTAATCCAGGTTATAACCTATCTTTTTGCCAAATTTCATCCAAATATATTCAGCCGTTTTTGCGTGATTGAGTAACAAACATCCAAACACACAAACTTTCACATCCATACTCCATACTAATATTATAAATTCGAAAGTAACTCTTGTCTGTCTGTATGTTACCTTTTCATGCCTAAACCACTGAACGGATTTCGATAAAATTTGGCAAGGAGATTGGCAGAGAAGAGAGAGGTGGCAGAAGAAGGAAGAAGGATGGCATCTCCTTGCGCGTGGTATTGCTTACATAGACTACTTTTTATCGACATACCACGCGGGCGAAGCCGCGGGCGGAAGCTAGTCTATAATATTAGTAGGATGTTTTTAAGGAGAGCCGACAAACAATGTTCAAACTTATTAGATTCTAAACTGTACAAAATAATGATCAAACATGATCTGAAAATGATGAAACATGTATCGAGATAAAAAGCTGGGTAATATGAAATAAAGAATTTTAACGGGTTTTTCAATAACCGTCTGTGGCCCGCAGCTACATAGAACTTATATTTGACCAACAAAATATTACTCCGAAGAAGCATATTTTTTTTCGCAATAAATTGACGAAAAGAAGAAAATATCACCCGTTCAGTATATGGGATTCATCTCTGTTTAACCAGTTAGTAATGGGATTTTTCGTTATAATTATATACCTAACTATTTAATGTTTTTGTGATATTTATTGGCCCTGAAGAGCATACCTACATAATTTTAGTTTTTTTTACCCTTGCCTACCTTAAATGTTGCCAAAAATACCAAAAAAATCGTCCGCATCGCTGTCAGCAGGAAAAGTGCCCAAAAGGCTGGCAGCATTGCCACGTTGTATGGCAATGCTGATTCTTTGGCCCAAGGATAGGCCAGCCCTCTGGTCACGTGAAGAGTCGACCAACCGCTTGGCGATGTCTAGATATAATGTGAGCACTCGGACCCCAGTGCCCTATTTTAGAGGTTTATATTATTTTTATAGAAGATAAAACTATTGAGGATATACGAAAGTAGGTATTGTATAGAGTGTACAAGAAATTGCTCACAATTTATTACAGGTAGCTATTTTTCATCAGTACTGTTAAATATCGGAACACAATTCGACATCTATAAATTGTTGTTAGATATCAACATTGAAGCTTAGAAGGTTTGACTTTTATATCTTTATCTTTTATAGGATAAAATATCGTTGTCGTGGTTTACAAGAATTTTTTTTTGTTAAAAAGATACGCTTAGGTAGCCGACTGAAACGGGGGTGACGACTCTGATGATGATAACGCGATAAACTAAATTTTCCTTACCTTTTTTTCCTATTTGAAAGAAAAAAAAGAAAGAAAGAAAGAAAAATTGTTTACACACAAACACATTACAAAATAAAAGAATTTCATGACCTCAAGCCTCGTATTCAGAGGCTACTGTCTGTAGCTCAAAGTACATTTTTAATCTGTTGACAGAGACCAATTAAAGTTATTTGCAGTTCCTATTATTGCATTTGAATACCTATGTATTTACAGAATAATACATAATTATTAAAATCACCAAAAATTACCCTCTAAGTTATAGGTCGACGGAAATGTCATGTTTTCATGAAAAAGTCATATTTTAGTAAAGATCCGTAAAGATCAACAATCGAAACTTACGCCATTTTGATCTCCAATCATGTTTTTCATATCTGCCATATACTTATTTCGAAGCGGCAAAACCCTCTTTAATCGACTGCATAAAACTGCAATAAACCATACAAAATCCCCCTTTTTTGAAGTCGGTTAAAAATTACAAAACCAAAGACAGACTTTGGGCGTAGTGAACAACTGATGAAATGTACCTAAGTGCACTATAAAGGATCTGCCCAACCCTTCGGGGGACTTAGGCCCTTGGTATTAATTTGACACAAGTTTTGCAATCCTCAGATCTAGACACGCGGCCGCGTGTCAAGCCAAGTTCAAGAAAAGAACTGGCGACGCAGCCGCCGTGTGTTATATTACACGAACCATTTGGAGCTACTTTTCACCCCTCAATAACTCAAAATCTATTTAACATACACACATGAAACTTGGTTTACTTATTAATACCCCTAGATTAACCAGAACCCCAAATTTCATAAATACAGCTCAAACGGTTGTTGAGATATCAACGTCTAAAAATCGTCATTTTTATCACTGACCTAGATACCTACCTATAGATCAAAAACCTAACCCACTTCCAGATGACCTAGAAAATTGAAATTTGGCGTCCAGCTTGATAATTGTGTGTATACAAAGGAAAAAATCAGAAAACAGATTTTTTTTTACGATTTAAAAAAAAATTCAAGTAATCGATTTTTAACACCAAGCGCCTATCGAAATTATAATAGCAAAAATATTTTCTTTTGTAGGAGAAGTGGTTCCATTATGAAAGGTCGCTTTTATTGTTTTGTATATAGCTACCAGATTATGTAATATAACTTAGACAACCAGTAATTAATAATAATTGTTAATCATGTTATCAATTGGTTCCGGTGCATATCGCCCTTGCGCCATGTGGGCGATATTCATTCGTATATATGTTACCGGTAATCTGTATAATTCAGATATTCTATACAATACCTAGGCAATGTATAGAATACATTTTCCGCAGTAGCTAGAAGCCCATAAATAAATAAAAAAAATAGTACTTATACCGATACGTTACGTATGTTTTTGAGTGTGTCAAAGCGGATAGTGAGGTCATAATGTATATGCAAAATAGTGGCTGCGAAAATTAATTAATTAAAGCATACGTGGGGAAGAAACCGATAGGGTCCATGTGAACTTTGTAATTATCATTTTAAGAGTTTGTACACACATGAGATATGCAATAAAGATTTGAATTCAATTGAATTGAACTTGTTCCTGACGGAGTTTCCCCGACGGTACTCGTTTTTTTATAGAACTTCGACAACCAATATTAACACAAACTACAACGCCGGGCTAAGCGATCTGACATCACTGCGGATAAGTGTAACTAATTAAGTTACAAAATATATACCTTCTAACACAATCTTGCTACTTATATTTGAAAATAGATTGTACGGATCACTTTTAGTTGACGAATAATAATAATTTATTTACAAAAAGTAATGATATCCAACCAAAAACATAAATGTGAAATGGGAGCCAAATTCAGCCAAAAAAGTGTGGTTATCGACTTCGCCGACAAAAGAATTGAGATCTAAATGGGTGCCAAGTTCTATAGATAATCCTGTTTATAAAGAACATACAACATTTCTCAAATAAATTTAAAACAAAATTTCTTGTTTTTTCTGTTATAACAATGTTTGCTATTTAAAAATATAACTTCATTGAATAGTCGAATTATTTACACAAAGCACTTAGGATGAATTCAAGCTGAAAATTTTACTTGGCTAGTTTTTATCAGCAAGCCGACATCTGAGAGGAGTAAGATAATATGTTGGCCTTACAATAAAGAAACGGTAAATATATAAATATGCATAAATAGACGGTCAAAACTGCGAATTTGTCGAAAATAAAAGAAAATAGCGCCCAACTGTTAGCCGTTAAATAACAACAGCTAAAAAAGCACAATGACGTGGCGCGAGTGTAAGATGTAGCTGTCACGCACACCAGAATAACAAAGTTACCCTGTTTATTTTAGTTCTTTTGCAGTGCGATACTATAGACATAGAAATTATCAAAGATAAAGAAGATAAGTTGAATAGCCAAATATAAGACAACTTGTATGTAAAAACTAGCCAAGTAAAATTTTCAGCATGAATTCATCCTAAGTGCTTTGTGTAAATAATTCGACTATTCAATGAAGTTATATTTTTAAATAGCAAACATTGTTATAACAGAAAAAACAAGAAATTTTGTTTTAAATTTATTTGAGAATGTTGTATGTTCTTTATAAACAGGATCATCTATAGAACTTGGCACCCATTTAGATCTCAATTCTTTTGTCGGCGAAGTCGATGATTGATATTTTCTATATAAAGCTGGCGAGAACGGTGACTTAAAAAAACTAAAATGCGTATCGTTAGTCACATATTTACGCATTTTCGTACATATGCGACTAACGATACCTACGCCGCGTCGGCGGTGAAGGCTCTTTAGGTGAGGGCCCGCCATATTTGTTCTTCAGATAAAAATAGATAACTTTTAACCGCCCCGTAAAGCTATTAGACTACCTTTTTTGATAGGAGTCAAAATTGACTCGCGGACAGTCGGAAGGATAAAGGTCCTATTAAAATAGATGGACAAACTTTTAGAAATCATTCAGACCACCAAAATAAGGACAATGGTAAAAAAATATAAGAAAAACGTATAACATACTTACAAGAAAAAAAATCAGCTAACGAACACTAAAAATGTTGGTTTAGGGGTGAGGCGTATTTATCGCAACAGATAGAAATAACAGATATGAAAATATAACAAACTAGCTTCCGCCCGCGGCTTCGCCCGCGTGGTATGTCGATAAAAAGTAGCCTATGTACTTCTCCGAGATGCCATCTATCACCTTGCCAAATTTTATCGAAATCCGGTCAGTGGTTTAGGCGTGGAAAGGTAACATACAGACAGACAGAATTACTTTCGAATTTATAATATTAGTATGGATAACAAGCGCGAGTGCAAGTACCTACCCATAATGGATGTGTTTATTCTAGTGTGCCAGCAAATTATTTTTAGGTCAAAATAAAATCACTTTAATCAGTGTTTTTTTTTGGCTTGGATATCTTTGGTTAGACGTGTGTTAAAATTTCTCCATCTATTTTAATGGGACCTTATACAATGTGGAGACGACAATACAACAATAAATGAAAACACTGGCAATACTAATGCATATGAGTATTTTGGAACTATCAAATAAATCCTAACAAAACATCGAAATTAAAAAAGTCATTTTTTCAAACAAACTAAATAGTAGTGATGGGCCGACTATGGATTTTGCCGATCTTTGACTAGCTATCGTAACTAAACTATTGGATATATTTGATTATTTTTTTGTATGTAGATCAAGAACGTCATTAGATATACGGAGTTTCATTTTTTGTCGTATTGTCGTCTCCACCTTGTATATTGAACTGAAATGTAATTTTTCGTTCTTCATTATTTATTGAAGAGACACCCAATAAGTATAACGCAGAGAATTGGTACTTAAATCTTAATAAGAACTCGCCTTCCACAATAATACTTAAATTTTCTCCTTCATGTAATTTGGGAACAAAATGGAAAACGACGAGACAGCTTTATTGAAAGAGTCGTAACTGAACGATAAGGGTGTGGCACAATGAGACAGTACCCGAGGAATACCATCGAGTTTTGATTCATCTGACAGTTTTCCAATATAAAAACCTGTCAGATGAATATTGTTCCACTGATGAAAGTTATCTGGCGTTGGTAAAGTCAGTTGTAAGTATTTTGTTGTATTATCTTATTACGAAATCAAAACACGACAGTCCGAAAACGCCCGCCCCTAAAGAATCAAGCGATATAGGCTTTAAATATCTATCAAAATCAAAATCAAAATATATTATTTCACATAAACCTACATGGGCACTTATGAAACGTCAGAAGCTAGGTGCACGGTTCCAATTGGTCGTTTCCTATGGAGAAGAGCCGGCAAGAAACTCCATGCTTACTCTTTTAAAAATAATTGGCTTTTACAATACTTTCAGATTACAGTGTTGGTAGGCATGGGGGGACAATGTAGGCCTTTCAACAAGTAAGTACCAGGTACTTAACAAAAATAGAAGATGTTCAATAAATCTACAGTCCAATAAGCCTACAATGTTCTCACATTCACAAAATAGAAAATAATCTATCTAAAAGACTAATGATAATAAAATTAGAATTCATATAAAAATAAAAACCTATTTAAACCAATTGACGTGATTGCTATTACAACTGTAACAAATTGAATAATTATAATCCTGTCCACAAAAGCCACTAAGAGTTGAAATTAATTGGAGGTATATAATGTCAAATACAATGATTATATGTCAAGGATGAATGTAAAGAAAGCCTATATTTAGCTATCTATGTTCTATTTCTTACAAATTGTAAGTCACATAAAGTCTCAGAGGTCGCAGTAAACGGGTTTCTTCTTAGACCTTAAGGTGATTTCCGTCTTTATCTTGCACTTTTATTCCGACAGTTGTGACACAGTGTCAAGAATAATGCGAAGCCAAACTCCAAGCTAAGCAAGTCAATCAATCTGCCTAGCCTTTTCCCAACTATGTTGGGGTCGGCTTCCAGTCTAACCGGATGCAGCTGAATACCAGTATTTTACATGGAGCGACTGCCTATCTGACCTCCACAACCCAGTAACTGGGTAATACGATACCCCTTGGTTAGACTGGTTGTCAGACTTTCGTGCTTCTGACGACTCGTAACGACTGTCAAAGATCCACAAATGACAGCCGGGGCCAACGGCTTAACGTGCTTTCCGAGGCACGGAGGAGTCTCGATATGTGAAAATGGTCACCCATCCACGGACCAACCCCGGCAAGCGTAGCTTAACCATGTTAAGCAAGTATCATTTTTAAATTCCGGTCATTGATTTCGTTATTGCACTTTTGGACACTGGTTCAGTTTCAGATAAGTTTGAGGAAAATCGCCACTCCCGCGTCCAACGGAACTAAGCCATGCACGCCCATCAAACTACTATTTATTTTCCTTATTCCTCATTCGTTTCGAGTTTTATAATGAAATTTTTATTTTTCACTTTTTAGTTGTGGTACCTACCCCACACAAATTCGTATACCACTACCTGCTATGTAAATTTTAATCTGTATAATTTTATTTTAATTTGGACCAATATTTTTATTTAATTTATTCGATTGTTAAGTATATGACATTGTATTTGATTCATCAGACAATTTTTATTTTTATTTTTAAGCCTTTGACATGTGTAGTATTCTGAATTTTTAATTAACTATATTTTAATTTTATGTTTTGAGTATAATAATTTTGTAATGTTATTTTAATAATTATTTAATTAGATTAATAATAATGCAAATATTTGCACACCATAATAGGTAATGATACAGAGTACTTTAAATTTATTTGTAACATCTGTTTATACCTACCTGTATTAAGCAAATAAAGAATTTGATTTGATTTGATTTAAATAACAGTGACGGAGCCAACTAAGATAATAATATCAGCTACATACGCAAAATGGGAAAATACGTAATTATTGAAGCTAACTCAAAAACTACGCAAGTAAAATTAATAAAATTGATATGGGGCCACCTCTGAAGCATGACCTACCAAACAAAAAAAGAATCATCAAAATCGATTCATAATTGGCGGAGTTATCGCGTAACATACATAACCTCCTCCTTTTTGCAGAAGTCGGTTAAAAAGAAAAGGCTTTCAGACTTACACTCCAAGTGTACCCCAGCCATGCCCTCGTTTCCTTAAGTCCATTCATCTCAGTACAATATCAGAGTAATGTCTACTTACTGCCAAGATACCTACTCACTTGATTAAAGTTCGCACGGTATCGGATCGTGGGAGATGGAAATATTGCCAGTGAAATCAAAATGTTAATACAGGTAAATCCACAGGTTTTACCGACCAAGGGTACAGATTACTCTTGGTACAGACACAACTGGTAGGACAGACAGAAGGTCGACTCTCACGTTGTAAAATACGACCTGTAGGACGAGTACGTACCAACTGACAAACTCGCCAATTATGCCAGACTTGTTGCAGAGAGGCTTCCCTCGCTAAGCTCGCTCGGTCAATAATATAAACGCTAAAGTGAGTTTGTTTGTTTGAAACGCTCTTACGCTAAAACGGCTGAACGCATTTAGATGAAATTTAGAGCTACAACGGTCTTAAGGTGCATACACGCTTCACGTACAGCGAGTGCAAGGGCACTTGCGACTGGCATTATTTTTAAAAGTGATTGATAGAAGGTTGACTGGTAGATAATGCCTAAGGCATTAAGTCCTCTATTTTTTTAATTTTTTTTTTCTTAATTAGTTTTAACGATGGTCTGACAATTTGAGTACTTTATCCGGCCTCCCCAAATATCCTTTCTTTGTCAATTCGTCGAGTCGTTAAGCTCCGTTCAGCTCCACTATTAACGACAAATGCTTGCACTGAATGGACAGGTTCACTCAAATCTGTGTGGTTCTTTCCTCAAAAGATCATTCCAGACGCTAATCTACATGGTCCTCCTGAACAAGATTATGTCTGGACTTTAAAAGAGACTGCGACCTCGTGAGTTTGTTTCGGCCTTTCTTCTCAGAGTAGTCAGATAGGAAACGCCGATCTCATCTAGCTTATTATTACTAGTTTATAAATATGACGTGTAAAAGTGATTCTATATAATTATCCTATTTACAGAAAAAACAATTTCATTTCTGGACATTTCTGTGCTTGAAGTATTAAATTAATTAATTTTCTCCTACTGTATTGATTGTAATTTTATATTATTCAGACATTCGTCTTATCTCAAAAGTTACAATTCCACGAAAAAAACTGTTTTGGATTCTGATGAATGAATATGAATACAAATTGGTGCTCGTGACCGTACACGTCTATGTGTACTGCGCCTGTTGCGTATTTTGCACATTGTATGGATCCGAACCTTCTGTAGCTATCTATCTAGTTCTACTGAGCTCTCGTTTCTTTAAGAATTGGTCGTAAGTGTACAGAGGTATATACTTTTGTTCGGATGTGATCTTTCCCTTCATTCAGGCGTGATCTGATCTGAGGTCTGCATTGCTCTAAGAAATGAGTCTTGCGTTAGGACCGATTGCTTCAAAGCAGACACTATGGATTCCGGAACCAATATCATTTTTATTATTACAAGCTTTATATTAGCTTGCTCTGTTCGTATGTGTTTCTGGTTACTCCTTTTGTCATCAATTTTTCAAGCACTTCCTGGCATCCGATTGAGCTGAAACTTGGCATACTTATACAAATACCGAGACATTTTGAAAAAATGATACCATGGAGCTGGTCTGATGATGGAGCCGGAAGTTGGGCATAGGAACTCCTCACGTAAACAAGATAGAACCATCGTGTTTGGACTCATTGGTTACGTATTAACAAGTACTTTGACACTGGGTGGTGTTCAAGGTCTGATGATGGAGCCGGAAGGTGGCCATATGTGTTTCTAATTACTCCAATTGTCATCCATTTCTCAAGCACTTCCTGGCATCTGATTGTGCTGTAACTTGGCATACTTATACAACTATCGAGACATTTTGACAAAATGATACCATGTTGCTGGTCTGATGATGGAGCCGGAAGTTGGCCATGGAACTCCTCAATCAAACAAGATAGCACCATCGTGTTTGGACTCATTGGTCATGTATTAACAAGTTCTTTGACACTAGGTAGTGATCAGGGTCTGTTGATGAAGCCGGAAGGTGGCCATGGGAACTTAGCACCATCGTGTTTGGACTCGCTGGTTATGTATTAACAAGTGCTTTGACACTAGGTAGTATTCAGGGTCTGATCATGGAGCCGGAAGGTGGCCATGGGAACTCCTCAATCAAACAAGATAGCACCATCGTGTTTGGACTCGTTGGTTATGTATTGACAAGTGCTTTGACATGAGGTGGTCTTCAGGGTCTGATGATGGAGCCGGAAGGTGGCCATGGGAACTCCTCAATCAAACAAGATAGCAACATCGTGTTTAGATTCATTGGTCATCTATTAACAAGTAATTTGACATTAGGTGGTGTTCAGGGTCTGATGATGGAGCCGGAAGGTGGCCATGGGAAAACCTAAATCAAACAAGATAGCACTATCGTGTTTGGACTCATTGGTCATATATTAACAAATGCTTTGACACTAGGTAGTGTTTAGAGGGTCTGATGATGGAGCCGGAAGGTGACCATGGGAACTCCTCAATCAAACAAGATAGCACCATTGTGTTTGGACTCGTTGGTTACGTATTAAGAAGTGCTTTGACACTAGGTAGTATTCAGGGTCTGATGATGGAGCCGGAAGGTGGCCATGGAAACTTCTCAATCAAACAAGATAGCACCATCGTGTTTGGACTCGTTGGTTATGTATTGACAAGTGCTTTGACACTAGGTGATGTTCAAGGCCTAATGATGGAGCCAGAAGGTGGCCATATTAACTCCTCAATCAAACAAGATAGCACCATCATGTTTGGATTCATTGGTCATGTATTAACAAGTGGTTTGACACTAGGTGGTGTTCAGGGTCTGATGATGGAGCCCGAACGTGGCCATGGGAAAACCTCAATCAAACAAGACAATACCATCGTGTTTGGACTCATTGGTCATGTATTAACAAGTGCTTTGACACTAGGTGGTGTTCAGGGCCTGATGATGGAGCCGGAAGGTGGCTTCGTTGGATTTTTGGAGTTGATAGAAAAGATATTAAAAAAAAAAAACAGAAAAAAAAAAATATTTCATAGTATTTCTCAATGAAACTGTGAAAATCAAAATTATTTCTGCGGTTATCATAATTATCTCGAAAAAAAACACGACCTAACTTCTTAAAAAAAAGAGTGTTTTTAAGTTGTACCAGGTTTTTCAGAATTTTCCATCGTAAGCAGGCATTATAGGCTCTGACTTTTCAACTGTTTTGATCTCCTGTTGCTCTGTTTTTCCTCTCCTCAATCTAAAAAATATCCGACGATACGAATAATTCATTTAGTCTAATCCCACTTAATCAAAATAAAAGTGTACCCTAAAATCAAAATATTTTATTTCACATAAGCCTACATGGTCACTTATGAAACGTCAGAAGCTATAGGTGCACGGTTCCAATTGGTCGTTTCCTATGGAGAAGAGCCGGCAAGAAACTCCATGGTTACTCTTTTAAAAGATAATTAAAAGAAATAGGTACCTACACAATCCACCGTAACTCTCAACTGCATCTAAATTCCGCTCCAATAATAAAACAATACTCGGAAACAAGTTTACAAGTGCCTTTAAAATAAACAATTGAAAGCTACATTTTATGAATTTCAAAGAAAAACTTATGTTTCACGACATCTCAAAACTGTAGCAAGCTCATTTAAATGTACCTTGAATTCAGAGTAGCTTGGCACAATTTTAAAAAGCTTTGTTACCACTGAAACACGGGAACGAGCTGAAACTTTCAGTGTGGGGCCTTTGAAACTGTAGAAAATAAATATAAAGTTTCCGTATATTCTTTTGAACTTTAACTGAATTTGAATGAGGTGCTTTGCTAGCGGCAGCGATTGGATTGGAAGTTGAGTTTGCGGTGGAGCCAAAATAGGGAGTAAAGTTTTTTTAAGTATGAAATTATCTTCTTATCCATTCTGCTGTATAGACGAGCAGTTTTGTTAAACGTAGCGAATGTGTTTACGTCATAATTTGTGAAACAACCAGGCGGTTTTGTAAAACGGCGGACTCGACAATCCATCTACGACACATCGAAATGGGAGCGAGTGCTTTATTATTTATCTGCAGTCATAATAAGTGTCCAGTGTGGCTTCTAATGCCGAAATTATTGGTTGCAGTAACAAGCTAGGGCACCATGACTTTTCAGAATTCTCTAAAACAAAGAATTCACTTTTCTTTACAATACACCAAAGAATTGAGACCAGGTCACCAAAAAAATTAGCATAGCATAATCAGCCAATAATGTACCCACAGCTGGGACACAGAGCTCTCTTCGCGTGGGAGTGGGCTGTAATGTTCTTTATTATTTCTCAACAAGAACAAGCTTATTCTAGGTTTCACATATTATTTGTTTTTTTAGCAATGTGAGGAGCTGGTGTCTGAATTAAGCGTAAAATACCTGTATTATAAATCACCAGGTCCCCACCCCACGGAAGAACAGAAAGTTTTACTTAAAACATACAGAGGAATTAAGAACCTCCTCCTTTTTGAAGAAGTCGGTTAAAAAAATATGACATAATATAGATAATTATTACAATCTAACTTTATAGATAAGGAGATTTAAGACTAAAACTTAATCATATGGAGGCACATGTCTTCGAAATTTTAGTTCTAGGACATGCCGGTTTCCTGATGTTTTGCTTCAACATTTTGAGGTGATGAATTATTTACACAAAGAAAAGCTTGGGTTCGAACCCTCGACCTCGTAAGTCGGTGCCGTTACCACTGGGCCACCATTCTCTCCGAACAATTTACCAAAAAGTCATCTGAATGCAAAATGTTTATAATTGTCTTTGTTAATTTAGATTGAAAAAGTTAGTTGACAACTTTTAGATGGAGGACGATAAGCAGATAAACATTTACTTCAGGTCAGTTCCGATTACATAAAACAAGTTCAGAAGTAATTTGTTTACTTTAAGAAATGAGGTTTTGAATCGGTTTGTGTCTTAGTTAATTTGACGAATGTTTTTTTGTTTTCGTGTCAGTTGTCAATTCAAATAAATCAATTGTCAACTCAAATAGGGAATAACATGTATTTTTTTTTTTTTATTCGATCGTTTATCTCGCCAAATAATAGTAAAAAAAAAAATTCGACGGCAAAAAAGCAATTTAAAATACACTTCTCATCAGAAAAATCGAAACACTTCCGTTTTTATGGTTTCTGTCCTAATTTACGAGTAACACAAAAAAGTTTCCATGCCATGAGTAAAATCACATGATTGTATAGCTGGCAGTTTGGCCATTACAGTGATAAGTGAAAATCCTAAATTCAAAATTAGAATTTCATTTGTTTATCCTATAAATGAAATGATTCACTGTTTTGAGACAAATGTGTGTTTAGAGTTGGAGTACATTTCACCTTTGAAAACTAAAATTAGCGCTCATCTTAAAACTTTTTGTTCTGTGTTCTGTATACTGTGTGTTTACTGTGACTGTGGGACGTCTTTTTTCTAAAACATATGGATACTTCGCCCGCAGAAGCCGCCCAAGTGCTGCATTGCTGGATTCTGGACTTAGTCAGCGTGTTGTGGCTGAAAGATTGCATCTAAGCCTGTTCATAGAGTCTACAAACGCTATCGGGAGACTGGTTTGTTTACGCGCCGTTCAGGATCTGGCAGGAATCGGGTCACTTCTGATCGAGATGATCGATTTATTGCAACAACTTCTTTACGAAATCGACGCCTTAATGCTTTTCAACTGCAGCAGCAGCAGCTTCATGTTGTACGTAGGGTGGCTGTAAGTGACTCTACAATTAGAAGAAGGTTGAAGGAACGTGGACTGGTACCGCACAAGCCAGCAAATGGGCCGAAATTAACTGCAGACCATCGAAGAGCGCGGCTTAACTTTGCACGTGAGCACCTAAATTGATCATACCTCCAGTGGAACAAAGTCCTCTTTTCTGATGAGTGTAAAATTATGCTGTATGGTAACGACGGAAGGAACAAGGTCTACAGAAGAGATGGAGAACGCTTCGCACATTTTGCTGCATTGAGAAAGGGTCAGCTATGGTGGCGGTTCGTGGACGGTTTGGGGAGGAATCAGCGGCGACGGTAAGACAGAGCTTGTCTTTGTGTCTGGGCCACGTCTGCCTGCACTAAACAGTCATCGGTACATCGAACAGTGTCTTGAGCCTCACGTGATGCCCTATGCACATTTTATTGGCAACGGTTTCATATTCATGCACGACAATGCTAGGGCTCACACCGCGAGGATCGTACGAGATTATGTTACCGAAGTCAGTATCTCCATTATGGAATGGCCAGCAAGAAGCCCAGACATGAATCCGATTGAACATCTATGGGATGAATTAAAGAGACGAATTCGTGCAAGAGATCCTGCCCCAGAAACTCTTAGCCAGCTGCAAAATGCAATCCAAGAGGAATGGAATGGAATGCCACAACATTTGATCGTGACTCTCATCCGATCGATGAAGAACCGTATGGAAGCAGTAATAAGAGCTCGGGGAGGGAATAAAAGTTATTAAATAAACGTTTCTTAGCTTTTGTTTTCATTTACTTGTGTTGTTTTATCAATTTCCTTCATACTCCATACAGGGTAAAATTAACTTGTTATAAAAAAAACGAAACCTATGAAAATTTAATTTGAATTTAGAACATTAACATTAGGATTTGAAAACCTCATATTATTCACTATTAAACGACATTTGACATATTATATTCCTAAATATACACATTTTTCTGATAATCCTTACAAAACATAAACTTGCAAGGTGTTTCGATTTTTCTGATGAGAAGTGTACTTTAAAAAAATGTTAATAAAAATATCCAACTGATCCGGGCTATTTAACGCCCTCCATTTGGCGCGCTTGGTGTGGCGTGACAGTTTATCACAACAAACAAACAAGTGTCAAGACAATGTCAAACTCTTTTTTGTAGTAGTGTTTGACATTGACTTGACACTTGTTGATTGACTTGACATTGACATTTTGATTGTTGTCATAGACTGTGTCACATCCGCTCTAACCAATAGCGTCGCTTTAAGTATTTGAATTTACCACAGTTCTTGGCACTTTAAAAAAATTAATTTCCCGCTCAAAAATAAATATTATTCAAATATATTGATGGAGGCATAACTCTGAAGTAATAAAGTTTATAAAAAATAATACTTGACCCTTATTTGTATCATATACATATTCCCTATTATGCTACGTATATACGTCGTTAGAACGTAGCTTTGAACTGTTCATAGATTTTTTGTTTAAACTGGCCGGTTTTATTTTAACACGAAGAATTCCTTATCATCTTACAATTTTAACACTTCATATTCTTTTTAATACTTTAACGTTTCTTGTATGGGGACCCCCTTTATTTTTAACTTTATTTTATTTTTATTATTTGTTGTTCTAGCGGCAATAGAAATACACAATCTGTGAAAATTTCAACTGTCTATATAATACGGTTTATGAGATACAGGCCGCTGACAGACAGACGGACGAGCGGACAACGGAGGCTAGTAATAGGGTTCCGTTCGGCACCCTAAAAATGGAAATCTTTTTGCTAGTAGTAACACTTTAGTAGTATCGAATCAGAAATTAAGAGATCCGCAGGAGAAACAAGTTAACCGACATAGCCCTAAGAATTGCCAAACATAGGTGGCGGTAGGCAAGGCACATTGCTCGCAGAACATATATTGCCGAAAGGTTCTTGATTAGCGACCGCGTACCGGACGACGTAGCGTTGGAAGGCCTCCCACAAGGACCAATAACTTTGTAAAGGCCGCAGGAATCCGCTGGATGCGATGAATAACAGGCGTTGCAGCAGTCCTGCCAGGGTTGCGGGAAAGTCCGAAAGGGATACCGGGACCTTGACAACAGGCAACTGAAGGAACACGGGTGGGTTTTAGTCAGTAAAAGTCTGACTTTCCCTTCTGCTCCACCCAGAGCGTGAGAAATCATTTGATGATTTTCAAAGCTGAAAAAAAAAAAAGTCTGGGCATCAGTGGACATCTTTCGGCTGAAATGACGATGATGAACAGTAAATTTGCAGGAAAATAAAGAGCAACGGTTTCTTAATTCGGTAAATTAAATTAAATTTTATTTAAATACAATATACAAATCCATCTTTTTTTTTGGTGGGTCTTTTGTTTGTATGATTTAAACCCCGTGTATCATAGGATAACCGTAATCACTATTGTAGCAACTGCCATAGCCGACGATTCGCCAATACCCTGAAAATCATTTTAAACATACAAGTCACATTGTTCTTAGCAAAGATAATGGGAAATGCTTATAAGGCCGTTTGTCCATCGCCACCGTCAACTAGAATTCAACGAGAACGAGGTGACGGCGCCGAGGTAGCAATATATACATTTACTATGGCTGTTCATCACCCGAGCGCCGGGATATCAGGCCCTGAATTTTGAGTAGTTCCGCGCGACCACTAGAACTCGGCCCGAGATTGTGATGTGCCGTGATTTTGAACTTTTTGTGTAAAATGACCAATGCTTGAAGTGCTGTTTCTCGGGTTCTTTTGGACCTGCACAGTTACGGCTGTGCCAAAATTGTAGCAAATCCCAAATTATTTTATCCCAAAAAATCAGTACAGTACAATTTTTGCGACCTACGAAGTTTTAAATGACTGGCCTAGTATTGAACCGCCGATTTCGGTCACGGTGCACAAACGATCGTCGTCACCGGGACGTCACGTTCGCTTCGAATAATCTCATTTCTCATTGACGTCCCGTTGACGGTGATGGTGGGCAAACGGCCCTAGTTTTAAACGACGCTGCGGATGCGGCGATTCCGTACTCTGTGAATAAAACATTGTTATCTTTACGTAAGGTACTAACAAAAAGATAGCCACTTTAATTGTTTTTCGATAGACAGTCCAAGGGCCTCTGGCTTGGCTTAACTTGGTTCCTCCGAAATAATAAAAACATACTCACGAAATCCGATTCTACAATTTTCAAAATGTCCGTCGCAATACGTGTTCCTCAATGTGTAGTGATTATTGCAATGCATCAAACAAACGGGCATAGCAATACTCCTGCAAATAGTAACGCATAGATATAATACCTACTGATGAGGCCACCTACTCACTAAACTCTAAATAAGCTCTTTTAGTGATTATTTTGGTTATGATCTTATTACCAGTATTCCCGTTAGACGAAGCCTAACTGTTACTAGGTACCACTAATCTAGAGATCATTAGGTTCGAAACAACATGCGTTTCATTACTAGACGCCACAATTTTAGGTGGGCCTAATCACCGTATAAAAAAAAACCATCTCCTTGCAAATAGAGCTGTTTAAAGTAAAGAAGAAACAAAGGAACATAATATTGGCGCGTAAAAATTATCGATGTTCGTTATTGATTCTGGAATTTAGAATTAATTTACTTAGTTTGAATGTTCGCGCATTAATTGAGAAAAGTGACAAGCCTAGGCCGCAACCAGGCATTGATGTACTCACGTATGTCCCCTGAGAAGGGTTAGGCAGAGGTGTTCCTATTAATAGTACACCCACATTTCGCCAGTTATTATAGTTAAGTCTCATGTAATAGGGGCGAGCCTATTGCCATCAACCGGGCACAAATCGACAGTCCGGGCTGCTATCGAGAAATTCCAGATGGGAAACACAATAACACTTTGCCCAACCTGGGAATCCAACCCAGGACCTCATGCTCAGCAGTAGCGCTTGCTGACCGACGCGAACGAGGCAGTCAGATCAGATCAGTTTTATAGTGTGTGTATTTTTTTTTTAAGTATTGACGTAAATAAAATGTAAGTGTGAGTATGTGTGTGTGTGTTTTTAGTGTATGTATGTATGTAATGTATGTGTGTATGTATGTGTGTATGTATGTGTGTGTATGTATGTAGTATTTACGTAATGTTTCTTGTGCATAAAGCTTTAATAAATAAAAATAGATAGATATGTGTAGCAAATAATAATCAAATCAATAATACACAACAACATTAGAACCCTACTCTGCGCCTCCGACTCCCGTCTGGCACCTCTAACTGGCCTACTTTATACCTCAAACATAATTCATCGATATTAAAGAAACCACCATACGGGTTACTTACAAGCTTGCCATGCATTTGCTATGACTATCATAGCATGCATCCGCCGGAGTTGAGTTCCACCACTGATGTCTTACATAATGAAAACTAACTGTGGTGTACGTTCCTAAATCCAAATTTACAGCGGCATCTACTTTCCACTGAGGCAAATCCGTGTTTGTATCGGCATACGGTGCCGCCATATTCGGATCCTCCGCTACAAAAAAAAATTAAATCATCTTAATGTTAAATCTATATTTTTTTATGGTGTTAAATTAACTATCACGCCTGTAATCCCCGAAGGGTTAGGCACAAGTGTACCTATTTCGCCAGTTATGTTTAAGTCCCGTATATTATGGGGCATATTGCCATCAACCGGGCACAAATCCAGACTCTGGGCAGCTACTGAAATAATTCCTGATGGAAAAACTCAATTACACTTTGCCAGACCTGGGAATCAAACTCAGGACCTCATGCTCGGCAGTAGCGCTTGCAACCGCTAGACCAACGAGGCAGTCCACTTTGCAATCCCAAAAACTACCACCAAAATAACAGTAATTTATCATCAAAAAACAAATGATTCCAGTCTAGTCCAAAAACAAGCACTTACTGCTAAATCGCGGTTTTGGAACCATGGCTTGCCGGCGTGACAAGTGTAAACAATTCAGTGGCTCCATTAATAATATAATGCATAAAATGTAAAACACAAACTTATATATTTCTTTCATTACTGGTTTTTAATTATTCTTCGTTAAATAACACCTCTCTGACACTGTTTCAACTGAGAAATCAGCTCATAACACCAATCCTTTTATACCCACTTACAATAAATAAAAAAACCGGCCAAGTGCGTGTCGAGCCACGCATAATGAAGGGTTCCGTAGTTGGGATGAATATTTCCCAAGAAAAAACTTAACATTGTATTTGAAAAACTTGTTCTCCCATACAGAGTGTATGGGAGAGCATGTTTTTGCAACTGCAGATGTAAGTTGGTCGATTATTACTGGGTAACTTGTAAAGCCTACTTAGCTGTTTTTGTTAGAGTCAAGTGGAAATAGTTGGTTTTGGATATGTGAAAAATTTACGGCAGTAGTATACAACTTTTTTTTTTTTATGCTAAACCTGAAAAGGGAAAAAATTAAAAAAAAGGGGAAAAAATCGCGAAAAAAATCAGCTGTTCCTTACATTTTATCGATTTAAGTGAACACAAATGTGTGGAACAGCTTTTTTTTTTTTCGCGGTTTCAGGTTTGGTCCCATAGAAAAAGTTGTTCAAAATGATGAGTACAATGACCCCTTTTCGAGTTTAGCATAAAAAAAAAAAATGTTGTATGTTAATATTGGTTACATCATTCATGTTGAAATTATACATGTGAGAACAATGTAGAAAGCACGTTAAAAGCGTCCGCAATTATAACATAAAAACAATTCAAAAATTAAAATAAGCCATGGCAGCTAAGAGATGACCAGTCACAACTGACGGCGCCCGTTCACGAACATGACGCATGGATCAGCACCATTCAGCTCAACCATTTTGAAGGGAGCTAAATGATCCAACACACGCGCCATCATCAGCGAGACATTTGAGTGAGCATGACATTCCCAGCCGCCAGGGAACATGGTAAATGGTAGCTCTATAGTACATAGTACTCACACCTGTACTAAGCAATTATATAATACAAAGGAGATACAATGCAAAGATGGTCAGCAGCTCCAACAGAATTTTCGAATGTTGATTAGTTAGTTGTGGTTATGGAGCAGGACCAGCATTAAGCCAAGCATTTTTATCAAAGATGTAAGCCAACATATAATATGCCTGCCTGCATAGTGTGCGTTATAAACAAGTTTTGAATTTCGTCTCATTCAGTTGAAGTATGTGGGGAGGAATTTTATTGTAACATTTTAAACAGTACCCCATGAAAGATGAGTCTACTTTAGCCAGTCTGAAACCTGGTTGAACTTACACTTAGCCGACCTTGCCTCAGCCGCGGCGGCGGGCCTTCAAACCACCTGCTCCTCAGCTCGCGGGCCGCCCCGCCCCTCCGTGCCTACACGCGCTTAAATTACACTCTAGGGGTAGGGCAGACAACACTACGTGAAGTCGGTTTTGCAGCGATTCGTTTCTATCACTAAATTAAATATTGAAAATGCTACCAAGTAACTCGCTATATATTTGTGACCAAATAATATTCGGTAAAATGTTGAAAAAAGTTCTAACATAGTTCGGTAAAATAATACCTATGACACATGATACTTCGATGATCTATAAATATGTCAAATAATGCATATAGCAAAAAAGACATCGGTCAATAGTTTTCGGTAAAATGAAATTCGACCAAAAAAAAAAAGTGATCGGTTCCCCCTTAAACAGTTCCCTTAAAGAATCGCGCCTGCGGAGATTGTGATCGGCTCTGATCGCTCTTTTCTGCAGAATAAAGATAGACTCGATGTCTACAGCCCGTCCCCATAGTAAAATACCGTAAAACAGGATGCTATGAAAGTAACTAAAATAGACTAGCCTCGCGGTATCTACATCAGTAAATTGACGGATAAGGAGTTCCTTGTTGACTACGGAACCCTAAAAAGTTATGGACATAAAAAGTACTCATTATGAGTAATTAACACTGGCTTATTAGTGATAACCGTAATGATGTGCGAGTTATTGTGATTTGATTTTATTAATGGATGTTATGTCTCTTTTCACCTTGTCATACAAAATCCAGGATGATAGATGGGTAGCTGGGATACAGGCATTTGCCTGTATCCCAGCTACCCATCTTTCAAACATAAGGATCGGGTCAGTGGTTTAGGCGTAAAAGGTAACAGACAGAAAGACAGATTTTATTTCACATTTAAATTAATAACTAGCTGATGCGCGCGGCTTCGCCTGCCAAATTATTATACTAAAACCTTCCCCGAGAACAACTCTATCCATTGGTGAAAACAGCATGAAAATCGATGCAGTAGTTTTTGAGTTTATCGCGAACAGGACGACAGACAAACGCGGCGTAGGACTTTGTTTTATCTTAATGTAAGGATAATTATTAATTAAGCGGTTATTATTAATTTACTGGGTGTTGTAATCTATCACTACTGAGAGGACTATTTTCGCCAATAAGGCTAATAGATCTATTAGCTCGCAATGATTGTCGATGTTGCCATCCCACATGACGAGAACCTCGTGAAATCTGAGAAAGAGAAACAAATAAAATATCTCGAATTAGCACAAAAGGGTTGCTTGTTGACTTATGGAATGTGTGCTCGGGTGTCATTGTGCCGATTTTCGTAACGGCAAACGGCGAAACAATTCCATAGAACGTCTTGTAGTACAGAGAAAGATCGAAGGAACAAGAGCACGCGGTAGGTCGCCCATGCGATGGACCGACCAGATTAAATCCGCAGTGGGCGGCCCATTACACGAATGCACACATATAACAGCCGACAGAGAGGGATGGCGTCGCATCGTCAGGCAAATCACGGCTGTCCGAAAAATTGATGACCACGACCGCTCTGTCAAGAGTGCACCGACAAAGAAGAAACGGCCTGATGGCCAAAAGCCTCGATCAACCAACACACCTGGATGTTCTCGTTAGGCGATTGGATCAATGGCCTGATACAAAAGACAGTAATCCTCGATACAGCTCCCATCGTAAGGAGGTTCCTATCTCTGGAGCTCTAACCACAGGTAGCTCGAACCCTGTTCCCGACACCGGCGGATCTGGAGGAGCTCGTGGCTAAGTAATAACAGCCGCACGGGTCGATCCTGATGGATCGTCGCCTGATGGCGACGATCCACGGACCAACCCCGGCAAGTGTAGCTTAACCAAGCTACGCTTGCGGCGGGTTAGTGCTAGTTAGTGCTCCGTGCCTCGGAACGCACGTTAAGCCGTTGGTCCTGGCTGTCATTCGAAGATCTTTGACAGCCCAAAAGTCTGTCAAAAACCAGTCTTACCAAGTGATATCGTATTACCCAGTTACTGGGTTGTGGAGGTCAGATAGGCAGTCGGTCCATGTAAAATACTGGCATACAGCTGCATCCAGATAGATTGGAAGCCGACCCCAACATAGTTGGGATAAGGCTGGGCAGATTGATTGATTTAATCCTTTTTATTAAGAAATATTTACAAATGTATTTTATATAGCAAGTAAATATGTAGAATCGCCAGGATTTACTCATTAGATTCAGACATCATGTGGGCAGTAGATGGATTTCGTGCAATGAAAACACACTTGGGTGCATTACACGGCGTACATACGCGTATATTGGCAGTATTGTAGTTTATTTCTTTCTGTGATTTTTTGTACCCATGTTTCGCATCCATAATGTTATACCTATACGATAAGATAAGGGGATGGATACTTTTTTATGGCAATGCTTAGATCTCTGGATTTCATGACCCTCAGTAGAATAGAATACTGTTTATTATGTACACCATAACCAGACCAACCATCATTGGTTGGTCTGGTCATTGGTTGGTGGTTGCTGACTCGCTACGAAATTTTCAGCAACTTTTGTCGCTGTCGGTACGTCGTCATACCTTCAACATAGGTGGTGTACGATAAGAGGTGTGATGCCTACTCGATAAATAAATTATAGAGATTTTTACGTGAAAAGGAAAGTCATGTAATGTCAATGTATAGGGAAAATAATATATAATTCAAGACTGAAAGTCAAGAAAAAGTGAAAACCAGCTAATTGTCAGTAAATATTTTATTTTAGAAAACGTTTTTACTGAAGATATCATGAACGAAAGTATCTGAAAATAGATTTAGACTTTTTTAGCCTTTTGAATCTTACAAAATTCATGCTGGTCTATTTTCTAAAAAAAAGTGAGCTAGAAGTGAGCTGTCATTCCACCTGGCCTTATACCATGACGTGTTAGAGCTATCATTGTTCCGTTGTGAAAAAGGGATAGGGCTATTTGTCCCATATAGCTCCATCTTTCTCTGACACTGGAACAATTATGGCTTTAACAAGTCATAGTACTGCCCCTGATGCTAGACGCTATTGACAAATCATTTCACCCAGTTTTCATGGTGAAATTTGTACAAAACGGCTCTGCTGACTTTTCGTCCTATTTTTTTTTACCGAGTTCTTATAGGAGGATGTTGTCAATTCGGATGTTAATAGTTTTCTAATTTTTTTTAAAAAATTTTTCGGGCATGACTCCGTCATAATGGACGGATTTGCAAAATTCTTTTTGTGTTTGATAATTCCGAGATTCCATTGTCAGGTCGGGATCCAATTATGGGATCCTGGAGAAATCGAGGGGACTCTTCAAATAAAAGCACACCTATAGCGATTTGGGTATTTTATATAGTAACTCGTGCAGTTGCTCTCGGAAAGTACCATTTGGTGAAGTGGAACTGATGATGAAGACCACAGATGGCCACCGAAACTACTCAATAATAAGTGTATTTCACGGGTTGCGATTCGATTACTTTAATTTATGGATGCTAAGCAAATGCTAGTCACAAAGTCACAATGGATATGGTGAAGTGAAGCTGATGGTGAAATACCAAGAGAACTCCTCAAGGATGAACCCCCCGGTATCGGGAAAAGCAATATTTTGTAATAGGTGATGAGCAGTTGACATTAGGCTATTTTAACTTAGATAAATTACAAACTGACCCACTAAAAAGCGAGATATAATAACTTTTTTACTAAATTAAAGTTATTTTTCACTTTGTAGTGTTTTTTTGGAAGTCGGTTGTTTTTTTTTGTAAAAAAGTTTTTATTTTGTCTCAAAGCAATGTGGTTACAAGCTATTTATTTTCTAAAAAAATATATATAAAGTATAGTGATTTCAGTTAATTTACAAGAGCTGAGAGGTGCGCTGTAGTGGCCGCTAAAGGGATTAAAGCGGCAGGGTGATTGATAATGGACACGGCGGATAGAAACGCAATGAGCCGCACTGGGGCCCTTCATTCGGGTGCGGATTTAGTGACAAGCGGATTCTTAAATGAAAGAAAGAAAAACGTTTATTTGCGGTAAAAATGACGCAAAAAAGAAAAAAAATACAAATAAAAAAAAATAAGAAAAGGCACCAAATCTCTAGCACTTATAAAGTCACAAAGTCGCTTTTCGTGTTTATACGTGTGATAGCTTAGTTCTTCTAAACAAAACAATGGAGTTTGATGTGGTTGTCACCATTTAGTGCAGTGGCAGTTACTAGGCATCACAAGTACAATAAAGTATCGATTAGTATTTAATTATAGAGTATCGATTGGAATTATTTGGGTATCGATTAATCGCGTTTTCCAAGCTACATATCCGTATCCTTATGTTCTAATGGATTATGTACCGACTGCTGTTGAAACACCAATGCGTACGTATATGCACCAAACCGACCGACCAGCCCGATATGGAAATTGAGATTTATTTCACACGATATTGCTTTAATAAAAACCGGCCAAGTGCGAGTCGGACTTGCGCACGAAGGGTTCCGTACGAACGTAAAAACGGAAAAAAATCACATTTGGTGTATGGGAGCCCCCTTAAATATATATTTTATTCTGTTTTTTAGTATTTTTTGTTACAGCGGCAACAGAAATACATCATCTGTGAAAATTTCAACAGTCTAACTATCACTGTTCATGAGATACATCCTGGTGACAGACGGACGGACGGACGTACGGACGGACAGCCGAGCCTTACTAATAGGTTCCCGTTTTACACTTTGGGTACGAAACCCTAAAGATGGCTAATTTAACAACGGATGACAGAAGGGATTATGACAGATTATTTTTCAGGATATTTTTTGTTCAATTTATGTGTTTTGTTAATATGGGTATGAGAGAAATTGGGATAGGGAAATGATTTATTGGACCAGCCGTGTTCAGAATATGTCAAATATGAGCCAGGTTTGAACCGATTTTATTGATAAAATTGGCTTATTCATAAGGTGTGATCAAACATTGAGCAGCAATCGTGCGTGAAAGCCTCCAGTCCGGGCGGTCTGCCGCGCTGTGTTTGGACGACAAGCAACTGCCGCGCGGGAACGCTTCTGTCTACCTGCCGCGCACAAACATTTCTAGTAAACATTCGTCAATAATTGTGTTTGGACGAATTATAAGCAGAGCTACGACACACGCAACCGCTTTCATGCCAACTGCAGTGCGCGGCGTTTCTCGGATATGCCGCGCAAACATTCGCCGGTTTAGTCCTAACTAGAGCGCGGCAAAAATATGTTCTGCGAACGCCACTCAATGTTTGGACACACCTTATTAAATATTATAAATGCGAACGTGAGTTATTGTTTGTTACGCTTTCACCATAAAGCCGTTAAACGGATTTGAATGAAATTTGGCATATGGTTAGACCAGCTATACTCTAAGTGTGTTCCGCGGAACCCTAGGGTTCCGTGATACCTCTGTCGGGGTTCCGTAAGAATTTAGAAAAAAAAATCAAAACACCTCTCTCTGGTCGCTCCGCGGCTGCGCGGACTCCGCGGCCGCGCGGAGACAAAACGCTATGAACGTTATTTATTTGTATTTGTAGAAACATGTGTTATAATAGCTGGTACAATATCTCATAAGTCTGGTATCAACAATTTTATACTTGTACAACCCGTTCGCTCTAAGTTTGCCGTTCTGTGGAATGCGCGTACCCTCCCCCACGTGACAACAAAACTTATAATGTGTCATAGTTTTACCCAAATATTAAAATTTTTATTGTTACAATTAAATAAAAAATATTTTTATATTATGTTTTGCTGACGCTACTTTTCGAACGTCATACCTATCGCCAGCGGCAAACTTAAAACGAGCGGGTAGTATACTTGTGAGCGCGTAGTCTCTTTGTTAAAAGCCGCCTCTGAATTAGACGCTATAGTTGTCAACAAGCGACTTTCGACTCTAACTTCAAACGATAAAGTCGATATTGTTTACAACGCAATTTTTAAATTTCTGTTTTTATTTTTGCTTTTTGTTTATCAAAGGTAAAGGTACTCGAGTATTTTCGAGAATATTTGAGATCGAGTCTAGGACTAAGTATAAAAGCGTCGCCCGTCGTCAGTTGACGATTAGCGTTCGGAGCGATATGTTACTGCCTACTTACAAGCTCGCTAGCGAGAAACTAGTGTTCATTGTTTTACTGCCTGCTGTATTCTGTTGTCTCAGTTTTGTACATTTCTTCACCGTAGGTACTAAATTTAGTCTCTTATACGCAGTAACGATTGTGGATTATTTAAACCCCACTATCCTGACGTGTAACATTATAAATAAAGAAGAATGGAACGTTGGCTTAAAGGTGTTAAACGTGTTGCAACAACATCTTCTAATGACGCTGAATGTTCAAAAGCAGTGCGCGCGGAGAATATAGCAATCACCGATTCAGAAGATGATGCCACGACGTCAAGCTCGACGGTTTCAAAGACGAAAAGAAGGAAGTATGATGAATCTTATATCAGTTTCGAATTTGTTGATTCCAACGGCTCACCTCTCTGCATGCTCTGTAGTAAACTGCTTCCTAATAGTTCCATGGCACCTGCCAAATTGCGCCGACATTTAGAAACTGTACACCCCGAGTCTAAAGACAAGAATAAAGAATTTTTTGTTCGCAAAAAAGATCAGTTATTAGAAAGTCAAAAAAATATGATGCATGTAACACAAACTATCAACGAAAAGGCCACCGAGGCATCATATTTAGTTAGCTATCGCATTGCACAAGCAGGTGAAGCGCATACTATCGCTGAGAAATTAATAAAACCATGTGTATTAGACATAACAAAATGTATGCTCGATGAAAAATCTGCAAAGCATCTTTCTACTGTTCCGCTATCAAACGATACTGTTTCACGACGAATCCATGATCTGGCAAGCTACGCCAAACAAGAACTTGTTACACGTCTACAAAATACACGATTCGCCTTGCAAATGGACGAGTCGACTGATGTCGCTGGTTTGGCTATCCTGCTGGTTATTGTGAGATATCCATATAAAAGTTCTTTTGAAGAAGACATGCTTATGTGTTCATCGCTGCTTACAAACACTACCGGGGAAGAAATTTTTAATAAAATAAATATATTTTTTGAAGAAAATAATCTCAGTTGGAACAATTGCATTGACATTTGTACAGATGGGGCCAAGGCGATGACAGGTAAAACAGCAGGAGCAGTGACACGAATTAAAAATAAAGCACGTAATTGTAGTTCCAGTCATTGTATTCTGCATAGACAAGCACTTGCGATGAAGCAAATGCCGTCAAATCTAAAATTTGTTATGGATGAAGCGGTAAAAATAATTAATTTTATCAAATCACGACCACTACAATCCCGATTGTTCTCATTATTGTGTGAAGATTATGGCAGCAAACATAAAACACTGCTGCTCCATACAGAAGTGCGATGGCTGTCTCGGGGTAAAACTTTAACAAGGCTATTTGAACTTAGAGCCGAGTTTCAAATGTTTCTTTCAGCAGATACTTCTTTTAATTTGAAGGACCGTTTGTATGATAAAACTTGGTTGTTCCGATTGTCTTTTATGGCGGATATCTTTCAAAAACTTAACGAATTGAATTTATCGTTGCAAGGTAAACAGACAACAGTGTTTCAGGCCTATAATAAAATAACTGCTTTTAAAAGAAAATTAGATTTTTGGATCATTTGCATTGGTAAGAAAGAAATAGAAAGCTTTACGTTACTCAGTGAGTTTGTTAGCGAAAACGACTCAGTAATGTTTGAAGATGATGTGTTTGAATTGGTCCAATATCTCAGTTCGATGCGCGCATCTTTTGAAAAGTATTTTCCCGAAGAACACAATACAAAAATTAAAGTGAATTCATGGATTCATAATCCTTTTTTACCCAACTTGGAAAAGCCTGAAAACATGTCAAACGAGATATATGAATCTCTTTTAGAAATGTCATCAGACACAGGTATGGAGTCACTGTTCAAAACGACGCCTCTCAATGATTTTTGGTGCAGAATCCAAGATGAATATGCAATGCTTGGCCAAATGGCTCTGGATATTCTGCTCCCGTTCCCAACTACATATTTGTGCGAAACAGGATTCTCTACCTACGCAGCCACGAAAACAAAATATCGCAATAGACTGGACGCCGAAGCTGATATGAGACTCCAACTTTCTTCCATCAAACCTGATATCAACCAATTGATGAAAAATAAAAAACAGTTTCATACCTCCCACTAGTTAGATTTTTTCTTTTTTAATGTTTTCTATTGTTGTCCTTGCCAAGTGGTGAAGTAAATAATAATTAGTAACTGTTACATTGTACTTTTATTATGCTGATTAATAAAAAATACACTTATAAAAACAATTGTTTTATTGTAGGGTTCCATCAAGTATTTTGCTTCCCAAAAGGGTTCCGTCATTTAAAAAATTTGAGAACCACTGGGTTAGACCATGACCTGTAGAAGGACATAGGCTTCTTTTCATCCTGGATCGCAGACGAACTCGGGGGCAACAGCTAGTCATCCATAAATTTAAAACCATACAAAACGATACAAACAGTAAGTGATATTGGTACTTCAGGGTTTCTCAGAAAAATGAGCAATTAAATATGAAAATATAAATTCGGAAAATTTGCGAATTTCCGCCATTTTCCGCCATTTTGCCGCCATTTTCTTTGCAGTAATTTCTTTGTGCCATGCTTTCATTTTGCTTCTGTGCAATGTTGGTAGCATGGCGTGTTTTATTGTTAGCTCTGTCTTTCGTGCCCACTATACCACAAGAATGAAAGAGATAGGGCGCTTAATTTCACAGATAATCGCAAAAAGTTGGATCATAGAGTTGAACTGCCGTGGTAGGAAGAGCGTCAGTTAACTATTTGGCCCTGGCCCCCTGGATATTTTTTTTTTAATGCAACTTGAAGTTTAAGTATTTTTTACATCTTTCTGTTAGTTTGAGGACACATAACTTTTCTCCTAGCTAACATCTGAATAAAGCAATAATTTTATAAGAATCTGCCAACATTAAAGATTAAAAATATATATATATTGCCTGTTTTACCCATTTTTAATAAAAAATACACTTTAAAGTTAAGAAAGTGATGAAACTAGAAGAAAGAAAAAAAATTTTTTTTTTAATATCCAGGGTTCCAGTGCCAATTATTAATTAGGGCTGAGTAAGTAGCAGATGACCCCACCGATCCACCATTTTCGTATGTTCAACGTTCTGCCAAACACCCTGTATATGACGGAGTTATGCGCGAAAAATAATTTAAAAAAATATATAAACATCCGATTGATAACCGAGAAGTCGGTTAAAAATTCTAAAATGATGACGTTTCTTTTTCCAATTAATCTCCAACACCTTTTGTAAAGCCCGTACTAGACGTCTCTGGTTCACTACGGCCCGTTCGACCTCGCTTGATTAAGAAATGCCTGCATGTCTAGCTGCATGTGTTAGCCCCGCATTGCTCCCACTGAATCTATTGAACTGGGGACAAAACGCCTCCATTACGAAGATGGGATGTTATTTCTGAGAATCTTTTAGTAAAGATTCTTAATTATTATTTTTTGTGTCGAATCTTTTCTTTAAGGGAATTTTCTGCTTGTAGTAAAGGATTTGTTTTTGAAGTTAGGAACATAGTTGCATTGAAGTTTAAATTCTTCAATAATCTTACCACTCATTATGATCGTTTTAACTCAACTGCCAAACATTTAGGGAATATGAAATTAATCCTAACTTAATAATTATAATGCGAAAGTAAGTTTGTTTGTTACGCTTTCACGTTAAAACCTCCGGATTTGGATGAAATTTGGCACATGGGTAGACCATAACCTGGTAAAGGACATAGGCTACTTTTCATCCTGGATCGCAGATGAAGTCCTGGGCAACACCTAGTTGTTTATCAAATTGACACATTACGTCAATTTGCCATGGAATAGCAATTTCAAATTTATTTATGAATGATCTAATGGTAAAATATATACATTGGGTAACTTATTATACTAAATTAACTAAAAAACAATTACATATATAACAAAATTAAAAAGAAAAAATAAAAGGGAAGGGCTCATTGAGCATCAAAGAATTCGTCTGCATCGCTGTCAATGGGAAAGGTGCCCAAAAGGCTGGCAGCATTGCCACGTTGAATGGCAATGCTGATTCTTTGGGCTAAAAATAGGCCAGCCCTCTGGTCACGTGAAGAGTCGATCAATCGCTTAGCGATGTCCCGAAATACTCGATGAGCTCTCGGACCTCACGGCCCTAGTGTTTCAACCCCAAACTGCTCAAACATATAGCTCCCAATAAGGTTGTTATATTTGCGCCGTTTGAGGTTTTCTGCACCTGCAGCAGCTGCCCCAGCACAGCCCGCCGTGCTAGGAAGATGGGATGGCGCGAGGGTGTCGACACAGGTTGCGTCCTACACCAAAGGTCTACCCAACTTCCAGGGCATTATGGTCATTCCGTCTGGCCTCTTCCCATCGCCGCGTGCCAAGCCGTTGGGTTCTAACACAGCTGGCACCCCGGCGGTGACAAGAGCCCGACGGATAATGTCATTAATGCTGGCGTGCCGTGCCATCCGACCAGCGCTCTTGCTGCAGGATAGGCCGTGGTGTCCGAGGCAGTCGACTCCTTCACCGCATTGACAACGATAATTTCATACATCATCAACGAATAATGGCTCTTACATACCGGCGTAAATTGTCGCGCGACGCGACTTTTAACAAAAAATAATCGGAGACAACTTCACGGCGAACAATGCGGCGGCGTCGCGTCGCGCGACAATTCGCACCAGTATGTAAGAGCCTTAACAGTTGTGATTCGACAGACAATTTAAGTTGGTATTACATTTGTTAAACAATTAATTTTACTGATTTTATTGTCGACAACTGGCTCCATGGACGGTTTCATGTCAGGGTCAATATGCCAATAGATAAATATAAATCATCACGGGAATGTACTACCGGGATTAAAATCAGAATCAGAATCAGAAATTTATTTGCTATGAATGTAGGTACCCTATCTGTTAATCCAGGTTATAAACTATCTGTGTTCCGAATTTCATCCAAATCTGCTCAGCCGTTTTTCCGCCAATCCGGAACATACATCCGGACAAACATACAAACGGACTAACATTCTGAAAACTATATTTTCGGTAGGTACCTATCTCTCATCGAACTGGTTCCCACACCACGTAGTATTTTTTTTTTTCAAAAATATTCAATGCACAGTTTTGACTTCGTTACTATTTTATTATAGGTATGTAGGTATAGATTTCCTATGGGCCTTGATGCCTTAATTAAATCATTAAAGACGAAATTTCTTGGACGCTCAAGCTATTTTAATCATCTTGAGAACTAATACTTGAAATATCATCTACAGTAGACTATACTCGCACTATTTTCGAAAAAATAAACCTTAAAACACTACCACTTACCTGTCAAAAACAGTATCAACGTGTTTACCGCTCTCCATCAAAGGTAAAAACGATGTGTCATTTCAAGGTATATTGTCGCGGCCTTATTCCTTCCCAAAAACACATCGACTCTTAAATTCTCTGCATAAATTCAGTTTAGAAATAAACAAAAACTAATCTCTTAACTCTAACCATAGAATAAGTATGTGTTGTAGAAGTGAATCTCAAGCTCTGGGGGCCTAAACTGGCCACATTAGCAATTTTCTCTAAAAGCAGTTCATTTCTTGAATCCCAGCTGTCATTAGCAATTCCTCTAATTTGACATAATAGCAATTCGTAATTTGTGGACCATTTTATGAATCTCCATAGAAAACTGTAAAACAGATGAATTATTTCGTAATATGAATTACACACATATTAAGAATTGTCAGTTTGTGACATTTTACGATGATTCATAATATTTTCATATTATGATCCTGCTAAAGTGACGGCTTTAAGCCCCCTGAACGCATTTTATGTGTTTATCTCGTTTATCGGGCGTAAGAACGTCAGATTTGACAAAATTGACAATCGTCTTGGCGAGCCCAGGTTGGACCGGGTAGTGTGGAGGAGTGGAGTAGCTTCTACGTGAACATTCTGACATTCCAGCCTCGGCGCTATAGTTGAACGTCGGAAATAAGGAATGTTCTTGCCGATGCTTCGCACGGTTTTTACGACTTGACAATACATCGAGATATCCATAGGTATTATGTAAACCTAATATTACAAGTATTATACACATAAACCTAATATTACAAGTATTATATTACAAGTATTATACACATAAACCTAATATTACAAGTATAATATTACAAGTATTATACACATAAACCTTCCGGAATACATTCTCTAGATGGTGGTGAAAACCGTATTAAAATCCGTTGCGGAGTTTAAAATTATGATGATGATGAATAGGGATGATACTTCATTTTTTTTGTCCATCCGATAGATTATTAAAAAATATTGGACACGTATTTTTTTCTTTTTTTACGTAATCAAAAGATTACGGCAATAAATTGAGTTACAATGTGGCATGACGTCACTGTTTAGAGATTTTATACTGATCTGTGACGTAGCAACTCCACTCACTAACTTTAATTCGTTTTATTTAAATCATTTTTTATTAATATGATAAAGCAAAAAATACGTGTCTAATTTTTTATCTGACTGACGTGACGGTCTAAATATACTTATTTTTTTTTTTTCCCAAGCAATCTCCCTGTTCTTGAAATGTATAAATTTATCTGCCTAGCTCTATTCCTTATTAGTTCTGCTACGTGCCACAGGAAGTCTAACTCAAACAGGACTCCACATGACCATTTCGTCAGTATCGGAGCGCGCACAAAGGAAAGTACGCGTCTATGCAATTATTTTACTCTATGCTCGAGCCTTAAGTATTTTCTACCGAGACCTGTCATAAGCATGACAAATGCTTTCAAGAGATGCCACTTGACTCAAGCAGACAGTGTTGAGAAACTGTTACCAGCGACCTCTACCTTCGAACCATCAATCATACGAAATTACCACATTTTTTCGCTACTTATTCTTGAGGATATATGTGAACTTTCATATTTGAAACTATGTTCAATTTTGTATGGTTAGGTATTGGAGACAGTTTACTAGTATTTTGTAAAACTCAGCAAATCAGTAAAGGTGAGTATACACTAGCTAGAGCATTTTGTCGAGCATTTCCATGTAATGTAACGTTCCTGCGAAAGCTCGACGCTGCGTTCGACGTAATGCTCACGGGCGGCGCGGCGAGTGAGCATTTATCTGTATTTCTTTCTCCACGCACCTTACTCCGAGTCGCCCACACACTCGTGCCTTTGCTTGATAAAACGTTACACCAATACTGGTTATGGTTTTTAAAATCAGGTTTTAACAAAACATCGAGCGTCGTGTTCGAAGTGCGGTTCGATAAAATTTAAAAACGGCGAATGCTAGCTCTAATCTGTAAATGCTCTCGTCTGTAATCACTAATCATTAAATGAAATTAAAAATTCGTATTTTATTTCGGACCTTTTATTCAATTTCCCACACACGACTTAGAAACTAGTGTTAGTACTTACATATACTAGAAAAACAATACAAACAATTCATTCCCCACGCAGTGCATGTAGTCGTATCCAATGTCCCAATCATGCCAACCATATTTGTGACGAGACGTCAATCGGCAAACCCTACTCTTAACCCAACACCACAGGTTGGCCAAATGTTGGCGCCTAAGTGTGAAGACGAACGGTGGATGCTTGGTACGATGATAAAATGTTATATTTTTAATTATTTTGGTAATGTATAATTATTACCAAAATAATTAAAAATATAACTCTTAAATATTATTATTATTGGCACTTTAAAATCGACTTTAACTTTTTATTTGACCCGTCATCTGCCTAGCATTTAAGAAGAACCAATTGTTAAGGTATGTCTTAAAACTTGATGAAATCGCGCAACAATACGTAAGTAGTTTTGTCTATACTTACAGAATGCACCTATCTTTTGTAAGTAGTACGAACCGATTCATTTTCTTTCGCAGTGGTAAAGTAAAAATAAAAAGGTAAATGGAATCGACTGCTTATCGACTAGTGCTGGTCAACAAAAGGAAATGGATTACTTCGCTCCAGCTCTGAAAGATTGGCTCGAGTACTTTTACAATTAAACTACTGCTACTCTTTTGAAATCTTTTATTTCTTTCTTTATTTTAAATAAAAGGATTCCCACTGTGTAAGTTTTTAGTCTGAAAGATCTTTTTAACCGACTTCAAAAAAAGGAGGAGGTTATGCATTCGGCGAGTGGCGTTTTTTTCATTATATCTACAGATTTCTTCGTGATTACTAGACTTATTTAAGTGTTTTTTTTTACATTTGGTATAAGAAGCCCGCGCAATGGTCCCATACAAATCTTATCAACTTCGCTTGAGCAGTTTTTAAGTTAGCTTGACAAATACGAATATACACTCCTTTGCAAAAAAAACGGGTGGTTTTGATTTTTGTACATTATTGGAAATAATTTAGTTGTAAAGAGGTTTTAATAGCCAAACTATGTTGTTGGCACTTAATAAAGAGTCAGGGTAAGAAAAAAAGTTAATTCCAAATTTGAAACTTTGTTTAAAATCGATAATAATCCCGTTTTCCGTTTGTGACTTTTACTAACATTTTGCAGGTTTGCGGTTAGAAGGTTATCCTGGCAACTGAAACTAACTTCTCGTTATTTTTAGTAGAATAATTTTTGTTTGTCGCCTATTCCAGCCTTATTGTGACTTAAAAGTGATATCTTTGTATCGATTGTAATGGCAGAAAAAGCAATAAGAGCTAGTAAAATTGTAGCGCTGCTGGAAGAGGGGTGTAGCCAAAAAACTATATTCTTATTGATTATAACAAATTACTAGCCATTTATGCTAATGACATAGTAAAAATATTAATATTATCCATACAAAAGCCAATGACTTAAGGTGCCCGTTTTTTTTGCAAAGGGGTGTAGTTAGTCCACTTTGTGTAAGTAAGTTGATGGTATTATAACTTCCTGTCACTATTATTTACATACCAAGTAGTGGTATACTCGTACCAATATATTTGTGTGAGGTAAAGTTTTTTTTCTTTTTTAAGTTTTTCTGGCGCCGTGTTTGTCCTCAGCTTTTGGTAGCTGATTCAATTCTTACATTAAGGTTTGTCTTTGGTGTTTGAATCCTGATTAGCAGCTTGTTATAGCGATTATTATTGCCTAAACTTTCGTCTATAGTTATTGAAAGCAAGATTGCTTTGAGCAACATAATGACTTAGTAGTTTGAAGTTAAAATATATACAGACATACCTAAGTTTGTAGATACAACAATATATTTATAGCATTATTATAAAGTTAGAATTTACACTGATTAACAGACATATCAGCTTCGTGGTCAGTTCTTATATACGGTTTAAGACTAGGTACTGCACGAATGAAGACACCCTCATTTTACTAGTTACTTTTCCCATGTAATAAAGGGCTTTTTTGGCACAAGACTCGTAATTGCTGCTGAGAAAATCTAAAAATCCAAGAAAAAATAGAAAATGAAAACAATAACACTTTGCTCGACCTGGAGATTAAACCTAGAAGGACTATGCTCAGAAGACGTTTGCGTCTTGCGACCACTGAACTAACGATGCAATCCAATGAAACAAAATATTATTATTTATGTTAATCTTTTTTATATCTTGAACATAATCGCAATAAATCTACACGATCATCCTTCTTTATATTCCAGACTCCTGTCGATATCACAAAAATACTCGAGAAGAGCGACGACAGTTAAATGATATGATGTTTCTGTACGACATAATTAAAAATTAATTTTACTGTCCACAACTGCTCAGCAGAATACACTTTAACGTCCCACTCAGACGTACCAAAAATACCTCTTTATTATCAGTACCATCGGCCTCCACTAATTACCTAAAGATGTCACCATTCTTGCGTCTACCTGCATTATAATAGGTCTTTACCTATGAAATTGCCGTTCTGCAGTACTGGCCATTTCAAATCAAAATAATTTTTGTTTGGCTAAGAATTCTAATTTCAAATTAATTTTATTTTAAATACATGGAATTCTTTTTTCAAAAGAAGTCATTTGTTTAATGATTAGTGTTACATTTTCATCGCATTCCAATGTTTTTCGTCATCATGGATACGTTAAAAATTCGAGTAATTATGGAATATGAGTACCGTCGTGGCAGCAACGCGGCACAAGCGGCACGCAACATCAACGACGTTTACGGAGCTAGCACTACAAACCAACGCACCACCTGTTATTGGTTTACTTGCTTCCGTTCTGGAAATTTCGACCTGAAAAATGAACCTCGCGATCGTCCGAAGACTTTGGTCGACAATGACGAATTAAAGGCGATTGTGGAAGCTGATGATACACAATTTACGGCTGAATTAGCAGCAGCTTTCGACGTTAGCCTCAAAACAATATTGGTCCATTTGCGTCAAATTGGCAAGGTAAAAAAGCTTAACAAATGGGTGCCCCACGAACTCAATGATCGCCAGCGCGAAGTACGCGTCGAGGCGTGCCTTGCACTGCTCAACAGACACACAAATTAAGGAATTTTGAACCGCATTGTTACCTGCGATGAAAAATGGATTCTGTTTGATAAGCAAGCGCTCAGCAAGTTGGTTGGATCCTGGTTCAGTACCTAAACAATGCTCTAAACGAAAACTTACCCCTAGAAAAGTGATGGTCACTGTTTGGTGGTCTAGCGCCGGTGTGATTCATCACAGCTTCTTACCAAACGGGGTGAGCATTACTGCAGATGTGTACTGTGAAGAACTGAACACAATGATGGAGAAGCTGGCACATCTCCAACCAGCATTGGTCAATCGCTCGTCTCCGCTGCTCCTGCACGACAACGCGCGACCTCATACTGCACAGCAGACGGTCTCCAAGTTGCAAGAACTGGGGTTGGAAGCTCTCCGTCATCCGCCCTACTCACCAGACCTTGCGCCTACAGACTACTACTTTTTCCAGAATTTGGATAACTTCTTGGCGGGAGAAAAATTCAATACCCGAGAGGCAGTACAAAATGCCTTTGAAGAATTTGTTGCCTTCCGTCCAGCTGATTTCTTTAAGAAGGGCATCAATAAACTGCCACTGCGTTGGCAAAGATGCATTGATTGCATGGGTGATTACTTCGATTAATACAAATAAAAAATACATGAAAAAAATTCGTTTAAATTTTTTCATACAAAACGGCAATTTCATAGGTAAAGACCTAACAAATTCCCAACATTGGACCCCTTCAATACCACACGGAACAGTTTTAAAAAGGAGATTATCCAAATCCTCCATCAAACACCGGATACTCAGCTAGCCAAGCTCAGTAGTGCCCAGTAGTGCCAGTTTAGTCATACGTATATAAACATACACACATCACACACACTTACAGCACCTACACCGCACAGATACACACACGCACACACTATAGATATTAAGAATATGTCACTCACTGTATTTTCTATTTTTCTGTGTACTTCGAAATAATTGGCGTAATGTTTTGATTAATATTAATGTTGTACCTACTTACTCTCAGCTGTGAAGCTGCCTTATACTAAATAAATAAATGTCTAACAAGCTGATGCACGCGGCTTTGCCCACGTGGATGTCGGTTATTATATACTAAAACCTTCCTCGAGAACCACTCTATCCATTGGTGAAAACATGAAAATCGGTGCAGTCGTTTTTGAGTTTATCACTAAAAGGACGATAGACAGACGCGGCGGAGGACTTTGTTTCATAATATGTAAGGAAGGAAGGATACATAATCACAATGAATCTCCACATTCATCTGTAAAGTTACAACTGGAATTACGCTTCGAAATACCTACGTGTGACATTAAAACTGCAACAATCTGCACCTTTATTACGAGATCGCCGAGTATGACGTCACTTTTCACCTTATTAACTCCCTTTGGTCTTGGCTAATTTGCCTAGAAAACGCCCCAACAGCCCTTGAGAGGCCGGTGACGACGTGACGCGAATTAAAGAACCGAAGGGAATCGAAACGTTTTACGTAACACCGAAGCTCATTTAATACCAAAGAGGCCTTTGATATCTTTCTTTGAATTTTAAAGAAAGACTTAGCTATCGGTAAATGATGTTTTATGTTTAGATACGTACGACCTTTTGTTCGTTGATACTAGGGTTCTTTCAATCTTCTTAGCGTTTTTACAAGCTTTTTTTATTAATTACTAGTAGCGTCCCGCGGTTTCAACCGCATATGTCTCGATCCCGTGGGAATATCAGGATAAAAAGTATCCTATGTGTTAGTCCAGGTTTTAACTATCTGTGTGCCAAATTTCATCCAAATCGGTTCAGAAGTTTTTGCGTGAAAGAGTAACAAACATCCATCCATCCGTCCATCTATCCATACTTACAACTTACTTACACTTTTAACTTACTTACTTTCGCGTTTATAATATTAGTTAGATTAGATTAGATTTCAGACCCCTCCGTGGCTCGGAAAGTACGTTAAGCCGTTTGATCCCGGCTGTCTTTCGTAGATCTTTGACAGTCGTTACGGGTAGTCAGAAGCCCAAAATTATGATAACCAGTCTTACCAAGGGGTTGGGAAAAGGCTAGGCAGATTGATTGGGGATGATTGAACATATTTGGCCGCCCATTGTATATTTTGTAGTGTTTGTTTTTTCCTTTCGTTATATATTTTTGTGGTGTACAATAAAGTATATCTAAATAAATAATAAATAAATAAATATTTGTCAGAAACTTGATAGGTTTGTGTTTGCGTTGAAAAAGTTAAGGCAAAATGTATCTGTAGAAGCTGCTCTTTTGGCTTATCACGGCTATGTGTCATCTGTCCTAAGCTATGGACTTATAATGTGGGACAACTCGACCGATTCTGACAGAGTTTTCAAGCTTCAAAAACGTTGCATCCGGGTTATAAACAAAGCATGATTCTTAGATAGTTGTAAACCTCTCTTTAAAAAATGTAACATTCTCCCACTACCCTGTATGTATATAAGAGATATCTGCGTTTTTACCAAGAATCACTCGCATTACTTTAAGCAACGTAGTGAGGTTCTACCAAGACAAAAAAGGGCTACATTCACAACTTATTGTATCAACCACCAAGTCATAAAGATATTTATAAAAAAAATGTGTTTAATATGTGTATACTGATTTATAATAACATTCCAAATGATTTAAAATAGTAGCACGGTAATCTATTTAAAAAAAAATTGACCGTTTGGCTACAAGAGAGTTGTTTCTATAGCACAAAGGAATTTATGGAATTTAAAAATTAATGTTAGGTATGTACCTACTATTGAATGAAAATGAATAATTGAGTTTAGAATAATTGTAATAATATTAACTGCATGATAATAATTACATAAATAGACGTAAGTAAATAATTTGCACGCTTGCTTGCAGGCAGAATACAAAGACTTTTAGGACATTAAGATCTTTCCTTGAATTTGTATGTATTTTCTAGCAAATAAACATTTTTGATTTGATTTGATTGTAATTATGTTTTTTTAATAGCTTAAATATTTAAAAAAACTTGACAAAATAAAATGTTGAACGCAAAAAAATGCACACTCGTCATATATTTCTACAAATCCGACAAGATATAACAGATATCCATAGATAACAGATATCCAAGATATAACATATAACACATACCCGATTTAAAATAAACATTCCCTTCATGGAGTCTTAAGAAAAAATCGCTTACTATTAATCACAGGGCCCTATAAGCCGAAAAGGTTTTAAGGAACATTCAAAATCTTCTTGGAATCTATAAGGGCTTTGAAACGACAAATCTGGGGTAAAATATTTGTCGTGTGAAAGCTTAAGAGGTCCCGAATGAAGCACTCAGATTCAACGAAGACTATTTATAAAGATTACTGAACCAACGTATATCGACTTAAGACAAAATAAACTGGAAATTCGTTTAAAAAGGAACCTTTTTGTATAAGTAAGTTGTAGATTTTTATAATGCGACCATACAGGATGTAAGGGTAAACACCGTTGTCACGCAAACCATGGATATAAATAAAAAAATTAAAATAAATGACCGAGTCACACCAAAAAAAAACATTATTTTCATTAAAAGATTTTAAAAAGTTTCTATCCGACACCGTCCGCAAATTCATGGATATGCGCCCGAGGTCATCGCTCCTCCTACTTACCTACACAACACATGATATAAATACAAAATGGGGTCGCTCTCGCGATATTTATAATATATATAATATAATTACTTTTTTGATATTCGGACTCTACATATAATAGTTACTATGCAGATCCTATAAACATAATATTGAACCAATACTCAAATTGTGTTGATTTGTGTAAACGGCCACAATCATGTTTTGATTGATTACTACTAAATATCGTTGAATTTAATTACGTGCTCTTGTTTACTGAGCCATGAATTTGATTACTTGTTAGTTGTTACCCACTCACCACCCCTATCAAACTTTTTAGACGAAATAGTTGTGCACCAATTAAATTAATCATTCTAAGAAGTGATTTTGGTTAATTTGGTTGATTGAAAGAATTAGAACATTGCCCGCTGAACGAACCAAGCATTTCTTCTGTAATATGATATGCCAGAATTTTATTTAATGCACGTCCACGACGCTACTCGAAAGTAATCAGTCACAAACTCAAATCGCCAATGAGTAGACAGAATTAGACAGCACTAATATTTCAATAGCGGGACCTACACTACGGAATCAATCACAAACTAATTAATTACGTGTGCTCAAAAGTTGCACGATAGTGTGGATGCCGGCTCCACACTATCGTGCAACAGTCCATCTGTTCTTCCAGCTTTCCACGTGTATAGAGATAGTTCGTGCATGTTTGACGATGTTGGATCGTGATGGCGCGTGATTACTTTGATGGTGGTAAATCGTACCCAGATCAAAGGAGTTGGCCCTAACTCACACGAATAGACCCTCCACACATGTGTTCAGTGTGGTAATAATTATATGCACTCAAAAAGCATAGCGCAGAAGCACTTATCTCTTCAACGTCTTCCATAGGTGAGTTTGGAAAGTGCATATTGATAGGTGTGGACGGTCGGTTGATCGATCGCGCGGTATGTCGATAAAAAGTAGCCTATAACCTTTCCCAGGATGCCATCTATCTCCTTACCAATTTTCTTCAAAATCCGTTCAGTGGTTTAGGCGCGAAAAGGACAGACAGACAGAGTTACTTTCGAATTTATAATATTAGTATGGAAGTTAGAATAGTCAGAATTAGGATTTGTTCACATAAACCTGTTTTCATTTGAAAGATAACTGAAGTTAAATAACGTGAAGCTTCATCAGCCATCTTTAATTAAGTACTAATTACTCTTATATGGTAAATATCTTTTTCATGTACTCTTAACATAAGTAAGGTTTAGTTGAATTAACAGGCTCATATGAGAACATTTTAGCGGAGAATTTAATTATCTAGGTTTCATTCTGTAGGTACGCACTAATTACATTAATTTCGAGTCATGTTTGACCTTACTGATTAAAATTAAGAAGTTATATTGAATTAGTTATAGTATTGGCTTTAGGAGCAGTGGTGGCCCAGTCGTAATGGCCGCGACTTACGAGTTGTAAGTCGTAGGTTCGAACCCTAACAGGCGCTTTGTTTTCTGAAAATAATTTCATCACCACTCTCAGAACGGTGAAGGAAAACATCGTGAGTAAACCAGCATGTCCTAGAACTGAAGACATGTAACATCTACAAACACGCACTGGGCCCGCGTGGTGGATTACAGCCCACTCCCTCTCACAGAGAGGAGTCCGGTGTCCCAGCAGTGGGAACATTACCCACATACAGGGTTGTTAGCAGAATGACTGGATATTGTTGAATTAGATATGAGATCTATACCCAAAGATCTATACCCAAAATAAGTGATTTTAAATTATTTGGGTTTCTAGGTTTCTCTGTTTGTTCAAATTCAACTAATGCTTGTTGCTCAAAAAAACCCACCTCGAGGAGCGTAGTTTAACCTTCCATCGAACCGTGCGGTTGTTATTATTTCGCCACGAACCGTAAAACACAGACCATCAACTTCAGATATTCAGCAACTTTCAGAATTTCTCTATTCATACCGCGCTATGGTTTGGATAGACAGGTGTCAAGTGCATACTAAGTGCCGTCAGTTTGTTCTGCGGTCAGTCAGGTTCAGGTCACGACAACCCTTACTTTGTGCAGCTGATCCTTTGTGAGGCTGACAGCGTAAATATGATATCAAACGGACGCCGATGTTTTTTGTTTTTTGCATTAAGGCTCTTACATACTAGCGCGATTCGCCGCGCGACGCGAATTTTAACAAAACAATTTCTGAGAAAACTTCACGGTGAACAATGCGGCGGAGTCGCGTCGCGCGACGAATCGCCCCTGTATGTAAGAGCCTTTAGGTACTTAATGCCTCACTGTGGTTTTCGATGCGTGTTGTCGATTATAATCTATTTCAAAACTTGTTTTTTTTTTACCCTATTACTCCGCTAATTATGAATCGATTTTGATGATTCTATTTTTGTTTGGTAGGTCATGCTTCCGAGATGGTCCCATATAAATTGTATTAACTTTGCTTGCGTAGTTTCTGAGTTAGCTTCAATATTACGTAATTTTCCCATTTAATGTATCTCGACGACATTTTAAGTGACTCTGTCTTTGTTATATACATAGCAGGTAGTGGTATTCGAATTTGTGTCGGTAGCAAAAAACGAAAATTGAAAAGCAAAGACACCGACTTCCGAAATTAAAGTTATTTTTTCACTTTTTTATTAGTGTTCTTTTTGGAGATCGATTATTTTTTTTTCTTGTTAAAAGTTTTTATTCCAACAAATTGTGTAAATGTGTAAATGAAAAATCATTGACACAAAAATGAGGTTATAAAATTAAAACCTCAAAATATTGTCAAATTAAAAACATAAACAAACTTTATGTTGAACTTCATCCTTAGTTTTCTGATCCATTTGCATTTGCATCACATACTTTTGGAATAAACCATTATGTTATACAACGGGGTACAGTTATGAATTAGAATCCTATTTATAGAATAAACAATTTCATTTCATTTCATATCAATTGCATTTCATTTCAGTCGTATAGCTCTTCTAAGCTCAAATGATGCGCCCCACTACCGCATTTACCGCATAATTTTTTTGTATGTATACTAATTTAAGGTGAATACCCAATGGTAGCCCGTTTTCTTACAGTTTTTGCAATTTTCAGGCCAGTGTTAGGTTGCATCTCGCTCAAAATATGATTCGTATCAAAGTATACATACAGTACGGTAAATGCGGTAGTCGGGCACGTCATTTCAACTTAGATGAACTTTAACTACATACTTAACTACTTACAGTAAATCCTTTTTCCCGATGAAGTAACGAAGTCCCAGGAGGTGCTAACTCGATATTACAGATTACCGCTTGACCTACATTCAGTTAAACTGTTGTGCACAGTGTACAGTCAGCCTCAAAAATATGTTTACATTAACAAGAATTCACTGATTTAGTATGTACAGTGACGGACTTTAATTGATGAGCCACCTTCAAACTTTTCAATTTTGCAGTTTCATGCATTCACGAGATTACACGATTAAACACGAACTCAAATCGAACGCTCGTAAACAAGATGACAAATAAATTACTTTTTATCGGAAATAGTCGTATCCATAGAGGTTGACTAATAAGTTCTCAATGATAAAAATAAATACAATGTTGCATTAAGTTTATCCAATCTATTTGATACCGACCTTCTTTCAATCATAGCTCTCAGCTTCAGTTATGTTTTCAGAATTACCGAGTTAATCTCGGTAATTCTGAAAACATAACTGAAGACAGTGACAGTTGAAATATCGAAATGACTATTAATATTTCTCCGTACGCTAACGTTACTATCGCAACAGTAACCTAGCAACGATTGTTTATCGTTGCTAGGTTACTGTTTTTATTTTATTTTATTTTGGCATCAAACAGTCACATACAAACAATACAATTCAAGGAAAGACGCACGACAAGAACATTTTTTTTTTTTTTTTTGTCAGGTCCTACTTTAACTGAAATAGGTATGTATATTTATATCCAAAGTGTACAGGGTAAAGTGAAGGTGGAAAAAGTGAAAAGGTAAGTTTCAATTAAGTGATAGTCTATTTTTAAGTTTTAGTTTAAGGTTATTAAGAGAAATGTTGAAAAGGTCTATGTCTGTAAATTCTCTATTATAATTGTTAGTGGAACGATATACAAATGAGTTACGAGTGTATTTTTTATTTAGCCGAGGAGGAACAAAAAGTGGTGTTGTACGTGAGGGGCGTACGGGTAGGCGAGCGTGTGCGAACTGTTGCTAGACCTGCAATTGGTTGACTTTGGGTAGTCACTCTGCTGTCAAGTTTGTAGTTCTGGCTCTCAGGTTAGCCAACCGGTAAAGATATGAAATATAATTTTCTTCTTCTAATACGAAGACATATGACTTTGCGTGTCGGGAACCGAATAAACCCGATTTGCATTAAACGGCTAAAATACGAACAGTGCCAGGTGGCTCATCAATTAAAGTCCGTGACTGTACAGTCGTTCATACTAAAGACCTATAGACAAAGGGGATTATATGATAATTTACAAATTGGTGACATCAAAATATTAATGTATCAACAATTATTTATTTTGATACTTATCACAGAAACTACACGCAAATATATAAGGTGTTAGGGTAAACACCGTTATCCTTGAAACCAGTGTTTGGTGTCATTTATAGAACGTAAAATCAATGGAAAATTACGACTTTTTTTTTACTTACATTTAAGCACATGAATAGTTCACCCTTTCACCCTATGCGTTAGGGCCGAACTTGCGTCTCACCACGGGTGGCGGGCATGAGACGTGACCTGACCGGCCGCGAGCGCGACCCCTCCCTTAGTCAGTCAGCTTTTTTTCTAGCGAGCACGGTGTCGGATAGAAACTTTTTAAAATCTTTTAATGAAAATAACGTATTTTTTAGTTGTTACTCGGTCATTTATTTTTATGCCCTACCCATGGTTTGAGTGACAACGGTATCTTTACACCCTGTACAATACGTATAACACATATCAAATGCCAGTTGATCGCAATGCTTTTCATTATGACAGTTCAGGTACATTCATTGCGTAATTTATGTTGTTGACGAATTTTTAAACCTATAACGCAATGGATAAGGAATTTCAAAAACCTCGAATTGTTATTGAAAGTGTGGTGTGTGATACGGTCTGATCTGTGGCTGAACAAAAAGAAAAAAAAATCTGCTGTTCTCTACATTTTTATTCACACAATTTTGAACAACTGTTAGTATGAAACCCTGAAAAAACAGCTGCTTCATATATTTCGACCGTGTAGGTATTGCACTTTTGCATGAAACATTTTTTTTCTAAATCACTGACGAATTTCTACTGTAGATTGTCTAAAATCATGTGCAGTTTGCAATTCATGTAATCTGGGGCCTAAGTCTACTTGTAATGTTTGTAAATTATGCAAACGTTACAATGACTCGCCATTGTGAGTTTTTGACAGATTTTCCATACAACATCTGTCAAAAACTCAATCAGCTAGGAAATACCGGCGCTATATCTACTTACAGAAATAAACAAAATTTTGTTTCAATACTGAAAGTCTTTTAAATCCCGTAGTAAAAGTATGTGCAATACGTATATAAAATGTATAGGATCTATCATTATGGCTCAAACAAAGTGGCAATTTTCGTAACGAAAATAGAGAAAATTGTTTACAAAATTAAAACATAATGATTTTCTATTTTGTTACATTTACGTTCACCTTTACCTTTACCAGCAGGTGGAAGTGGTCAATTTTGTATTAAGAACTTTATTTCACTCAGAATAAAGTTCACAATAAAAAACTGGCTAGAAATTATTTTGAAATGAGACAATAATGCCCGTTTTCACTAACGCCTAAATGTAATGGCTATATAAAAGCGTGCTGTAGGATTTTCAACGCTCAACTCAGCGCCGAAAGTTGAAAATCGAGGCGTTCATTTAGGTTAGTAAAAATGTGCATAAATGTCTTGGCAACAACATTAGAAGGCAGATCAACAGGGATCGTTAAATCCTTCCGAGCCTTGCTTACATCGTAAAAGATTACCTTCTGGAGGAGCGATGCATTCCACCGGGATTTCAAGATAATGATCTTGAGGAATTTGTTTACGTCACGTAGGTACCTACTGTCTATTCCAAAAGTATCTGATAAAAGTGTAAACAAACCTTGTTCAGGTTAAATTCTTATGCAATAACTCGCTAAAGGGAATTAATAACACAGTATTTAGAAGATTTCAGCTATAATTAATCAAACAATAATTTTTCGAATGGTGAAAAAATTATTGTTTGATGAATCATTAAAAATAGAGGTTATAAAATCATCCTTAGGGTGACTTAAAAGTAGAATTTTGGGTTTACAAATAATCAAAGCAAAGCACTCTATCCACAGATATGTTTTCTTATCCATTTGTTAACATTTTCATCAAATAATTTTTGAGCAGACTATACACACGACGTCACATCAAGCTATACATTTCCAGTATACGCTGACTTCGCATTATTTAGGCTTTCCGTATAATGAAAGGTCAGATTATATTGGAAATTGGTAGGTACCTACTTATCTTTACTTGAACCTTTCTTCTGCCTTTAATCGGCCTTATTGATGTGACCTCCACAACCCAGTTACTGGGTAATACGATATCCCTGGGTAAGACTGGCTGTCAGACTTTCGGGCTTCTGACGACCCGTAACGAGTCAAATGACAGCCGGGACCAACTGTTTAACGTGCTTTCCCCTCGGAAAGCACGTTAAACAGCGGCACGGAGGAGTCTCGGTATGTAAAGATGGTCACCCATCCACGGATCAACTCCGGCAAGCGTAGCATAACCTGATGGATTGGCTTGTGCGGCTGTTATTACTTAGCCACGAGCTCCTATCAATTTAATACAAGCTATTACAGTACACAGTACTGAAAATCGCGAATTTAGTTTCAAACCGTACGCATAAATTGTAGTTAGCGGAATATTCTATTGTTTTACTAACTAGGTTTAAGTAACATTAACTGAATTAGTATGTACGGTAAACCACGGCTAAACTTCGACAGGAGTAGTTCAAACAATAATACGAAGTACTTAACTTGATTATTCATACATACATAGTGTGACGTAATAATTTAAGTGAAATGGTCTATGAGAACTGTGTAGTAAATATATACAGTATGTAAAGGTAAACACCGTTGTCACTCAAACCATGGGTAGTTGACTTAAATATAAAATTAAATGACCCAGTAACAACAAAAAAAAAATCTTATTTTCATTAAAAGATTTTAAAAAGTTTCTATCCGACACCGTGCTCGCTAGCGAAACAGCTGACTGACTGAGGGAGGGGTCGCGCTCGCGGCCGGTCAGGTCACGTCCCGCACCCCCCGCCCGTGTTGAGACACAAGTTCGTTGCCCTAGCGCATAGGGCAACGAACCTCCGTCTCTTGTGGTAAAATATATTTGTAAAAAAATTGAAAAAATAAAGTTGTAATTTTCCATTGTTTTGACGTTCTATAAATAAAACCAAACCACTGGTTTCAAGGATAACGGTGTTTACCCTAACACCCTGTATAATTGAAGAACTTGTGTTCATTTTTTTTTTTATCTTAGTAATATGTGTACAATACAGTCTTTTTGATTGTCTTTCACGTAATAATGGGTGCAACCAATATTCATTTCGAGTATTTTTTACTTCCGCATAACTAATTCAAAATCACAGCTATCTCCTCGACGTCCATTTAAAAGCAAGCCGGGAATTCTTGACCGCCACATTGGCCTTCGGTTCCCGCCTGGCCGCCGCGACCTGGCCGCTATGACCTGGCCGCCGCAACCTGGCCGCCGCGACCTGCCGGTAGAAGCGGTCATACAGACAGACACGAAACGCGACAAGCAAATGACTGCTTTATGTTCCAAAACATACATTTTTAATTAAAAAATAAACTGGTAAAAAGTCATAAAAAAGAGTATTAAATACCGCACAAATGGCTTCACGGACAGAATTGTTAAATAATATTTTATGCCCACATAAAGAACGTACTGTTGCTTTGTTTATCACGATTTTGGGAGCCTACAGTTTTTATTTTGCGCGGTCCATACTTTTATATTACTGTTTGTAGTTTAATGAAAAATTATAGTAGCAAAACAGGAATAAAGCAAGAATATTTTTAGAAACAAAAAGGTTCTTAGGTTCAAGGTCAAAAGTTCTGGAGTGGCGACCGCTTACCGGAAACGTAGCGTTGGAGAGCTTCCCACAAGGTGTACCGATGAACTTGTGAAGGCCGCAGGAGTCCGCTGAATTCAGGAAGTACAGAACCGGTTGAAGTGCCGGTCCTTGCAGGAGGGCTATGTCCAGTAGGTAGTGCTGAAATAATGATGATGATGAAAAACAAAAGAAAATGAAGAAAAAATATTTATCATGCAAAAACAAAACGCACATTACAAAAATAAAAATATCTACATTAAACACATTTTATAATGTCTAGTAATCTGTATTAATGTAGCCCGTCATCTGGCGTGGTATTTGATATTTAAGAATGTAATTATAAGAAAGGAAATAAATAAACGAATAAAATAATATAATTATACATTCAAGAAACTTGTTGATTTTCGGCGTTTTTAACTAAATATTGTAAGGTGGTACGGAACCCTTCGTGTGCGAGTCTGACTCGCACCTGATCTATTTATTTTTATCTGCCTTGAAACTAGAAAAAATAAAAAAGTCAGAATCAAAAGACAACCGGAGAGTTCCGATAAAATTCTACTTTGTCATGTTTTTATTGATCTTGTAAAAGGGTCAGGGGTTCAAAAAGAAAGTTTGACCAATAAACTTGCAAGTATACCTTTGATCAATCCCTTTGTATGCCCTCTTGACCCACAATCGGGACGAATCAAATCTGATTACAAGAATTTCTAGTACAATGTTAAAGTATTATGTAGGGCAAACAACAAGAATTAACGAAGTTCTAGGTGTTACAGAAGACTTGTAAATGGTCCTCATAACCTAGATTGAGAGTACATGGGTGGACATTAAGTCATAAGTAATTTATTTCATAACAAAATACATTGTGTCGAAAATATTCAAGTAGACAATAAATTACATAATCACCCACATTGCATTTAAATTTAAAATTCACTATATAGTTTACAATTCATTACATATACACACATAAAAAAGTCAAAGCAACACGCATCATTTACAGAAACGGCATGTTTTATTGAAATTAAAATAATGTATGAAGTTCGGGGCATATTTTTAACCGACTTCTTCAACAAGGAGGAGGTTTTAAGTTCCCGTCACTATTATTTACATAGCAAGTCAAGTAGTGGTATTCGAATTTGTGAGAAGTCGAACAAGCTATTCTATATATAATTAGTTTTGATTGTGTGTGTAACTTTTTGAGCTTATGGCTTAGGAGAGTGACGTAAAAGGATTGTTGACTACTGAAAACACTCACAAAATTGTAAAGCAGTTGCAAGTTATCTGCCTGTATACCTAATAGCTTGTTCGACTGTACCACAACTAGAACAGTCGTCCTAAAACTAAAACACTGGTCCTACAACACTGGAGCCAACATTACGGCATAGGAACTATTTGATGAAACGCACTCTATAAAAAAATATCCATAGACAAGATGTCATCAGAATTGTCAATTTTCTAATACTCATCGCATCGCACCGTCGCGTCATCATCCAGAATCACGAATATTTCCTGATATTACATGGGTCTGACAGCCGCCATCTTTATCGCGTCTCGAGGCAAAGGAGCCTCGTCTCACAGCCTTATTGAAGACAGTCGCTACTCGTTAGCATGTCGGAGAGAATTGTATGTGACTGCAGCTCTTGTTAGTAATTGCAATAAGGCGACGAAGAAACTATCATATTTACCGGTTTTTTTTTAATGGGGAGAGTTGTGGCGAAATATAAGACTGTGTAAGTATGTATGTATGATAAATATGCACAAAGAAAACATGAAAATGAAAACAATTTCAGAGAAAAATTGCCCATGATTTTTTTAATGAATAAGTTAGTTCGTTAGAGAATGAATAGTTTCGTTTAAGAATGTTATGGTACCTAGATAGTAGGAAAACAATAAGCCATTATTGTTGATTATGGGCCGATTTTTCAATCGTCAGATAACTTATAGCTGAAGAATAAATATGGCGGTATGATAAATTTCCTATAGAAAACCCAAACCGTTATATTTATTCCTTAGATTAAAGTTGAGTTGACGATTGAAAAATTAAACCCTTACACTGTTTGTTCACTGCCACCGTCAACGAAACGTCAACGAGAAACGAGATTTTTCGAACCGAACGTGACGGTAGTGTGCGAAGGATACGCGGCCCTAATAAATGTATGTGTCGCTACTTTCGCGCCGTGATTTCGTTCTCGTTGACGTCTCGATAACAGTGCCGGTGGACAAACGGCTTTAGTCATTAACATCGCTGGAAACGATCTACATAAAGTTTTATCCTAATTAACGACTTTCTGATAGGATTCAAGGATTCATGTCTTATAAAGGGCACTACGAAATATATATATTTTCTATTAATTACGAGCATTTTGCAATGTTAGATCATTCCAAACGGCAACAGGCAACTGAAGGAACACGGGTGCGTTTTAGTCAGTAAAAGTCTGACACGCCCTTCCGCTCCGCCCAGAGCGGGAGAAGTCATTTGATGATTTCCCACCCTCAAAAAAAAAAAGATCATGCCTAACAAGTACTTTTTATCCAATTTACGTACATACTAAGGTGTTCATTTATAAACATTGCTAAAGTTAAGTAGGTAACTAGCGACTGTTTCACCATACATTTTTGACGTTTTAACGTCACATAACTTTAAGCAACGTTTGTAAATAAACTCCTATATACCTTTATTACGTTGAAAAAGTAATAGGTACACATTCTGATTTTAGGAACGAGCACAATTACATTTTAAGCCGGGATCGTATGTACCAAATTACAACTCCTATACGCTTGTAATTACAAAACTGCCATTGTTATCTTTAATTATAGAGACCGCTATAAATCACCATTTAAATAATAATTTCTCTTTGTAATCACAAAACCCCAAGTGTCAAAAGGGATTTAAGACTTAACAGTTATTAATAATTTTATTATTATTTACTTTCAACGATATCCCCTTAAGTGGCGGAGGCGTAACTAAAACTTTATCCTTTGCCTGAAACTAATTTGTTTTGTAAGCAAAAAAGCAAAGATAAATATTTTTTTAAGCCTAAAATCAATGACCAAAATTATATTTTTTGTTTACGATGTAGCTTTCGAAGTTGTAGGTAAGTACTTTAGTGGTCGGGCCTAAACAAACAGTTCGATGTTTACCTTTACTTTAAGAAACTGACAACTTTCAAGTACCTTGTTTCACCTTGTTTTAAATATCAAGGTTATTCGTACAAGAATAACCTTGATATTTAAAACGTATTTTGCTGAATTCTAACACAAAATCACGCCTTCTTCCCATGGGAAAGCATAGGCATGCTTAGGTAGAAACTAGAGAACGCCACCTGCTACGATCCTTTTGCTTCATTTACGTTCATACATCCGGTCACACACGCACTACCGGCGCGGCGGTTGCGAATACAAGGTTTGATCTTACTGAAGAACATCACCAACATTTTTTTTTTTTTTTTAAACGTTGCCCCACTCTATGAATTTCTTCCTGTATCGTGGGTGCGTTTACAAACATATAAACTCACATACACTAACACCCAGACACGGAACAACTACTTGCAGATCATACAAATATTTGTTCCGTGCGGGGATCGAACCCGCGACACGTTGCGCAGCAGTCCATCGCTCAGCCACTGCGCCAACCGTGTCGTCGAATATGGTCACTAAGCGAGCGAAGTGAGCGGTGCCCCGGCAGCGGCCGGCGCCTGCCTAAAATGACTAGAGTTTATAGAAATATACTTTAGTTAAGGTTAGTTAGTTGAGGTTCATGTACTTCTAGGGCGCTCACTCCCGGCGTTTGTACTTGCCTTGTATGTATATGTCGTAGATTATGAAAGTTGAGCGATAATAGTCTCTCAATTGATTATTGTAGTACTAAGGAGAGGGTAAACGCCGTGACGCGCTCGCTAGAGTGGGGCGTCACGTGGACAGAGTCGTGGTAAGGGAAGTGGCTGAGCTACGAGTCAGTCTTATGAGGGCAACGAACGGATGCAGACCTCCACTTCTACTATGCGAAACTGTCGGTTTGCCCGAACGTGTAAAGTAGTGTGTGAACATTATTAGTAATGTACCTACTGTGATGATTGTTCTGAGAGTGAAATACTAACTGAGTTGCTGTATCATCGTGTTTTATTGTAAACCTGCACTATGGAGTCCGTACCACCGAATCGAGATGATGACGGCAACTATCGCTCAGCCATCGTTGACGCCGACATATATATTTTTTAATGGTTGCCTTTCACTCATCCTCTCAACAAGACCAAATCATCTAAGTATACTCTTTAATTTAGCTGAATGATTCTATTTTGATTATCAGTTAGTTACACAATTGAAACTATAAAACATAAAATATTATTTTTGACTACAAAAAAAGTTCAGAGAATTATTCCTATAGAAATAAAAGAAAGAAGTGAATCATAAAAAAAAAAAAAAAAAAATTAAATTATTTTATTTTCAAATAATCCTAACTAATATAAAATGTGAAAGTGAGTTTGTTTGTTTGTTATGCTTTCACGCTAAAACGGCTGAACGGATTTGGATGAAATTTGGCACAGGGGTAGATCATGACCTGGAATAGGATACTTTTAATCCCGATATTCCCACGGGATCGGAACTTACGCGGACGAAACCGCGGGGCGCAGCTAGTTATATATAAAAGTTTTTACACAGAAACAGAATTGCCTCCAACAAAGATCCTATTAAATATTAGCAATACACTCAAAATTTCCTTCACTCTGAAAGCCACATTACAAATGGGTTGCCCATATCTGAAACTTTTAAAATAATCCTTTGTTTTTAACTTTTATGTTTTGAAACAAACTCGGCTAGTTTTTTTTTACCGACCCTGAACCTGAAAAGGGTACTGATGAGAATGTGAAAAATAAAACGCTGCTGTCCCATATATTTTATGTGAAAACCAAAGTATGGAGCAGTAGATTTTTTTTTCGCGATTTCTGGTTTGATCCTATAGTTGTTCGTAATGATCCAGTTTATGACAAACAAAAAATAAGGTTGCAGATCTTGCAATTCAGGAGCAGATACAAGTTGGAAGAGGATGGTAGTTTTTTGTCAATAATTATGAACCACAAAATGACAGCCTAAAACCTACAAAAACACATTATTTTGTTTATTTATTTGCCCAAACCTCAACGAAAAGACGAACCGCTTCCAGGAAAACAATAATTTTTCTCCGAAATTGTATTCCGAAGGAATTAGTTGTTTGTTTCCTGATTTGTACTTTAGTAACAGTTGAACAAAATTAATAATACCTTTTGAAATCAGGACCATTTACGGTACGGAATTAAATATTCTTGTCTTATATTTTATGAAAAACCTATAATTGTTTCACAAATTAATTAAACATTTTAATTTTATTTGAGAAAAAACTTTTTGAATTTACTGTTTTTGAAAGTAGAAAAAGACAATTGTTGCGCCGACCTCAAATAAATTAGGAGACAGTATCAACTTATGAAGTTCAAATAAGACATTATTTAACTTAGAATTCTGGATTTAATAATTTATTTATTTAAACTTCTCGCACACCATCAGGTAGAAAGGCGGACTAAGCGGAAATATTTTCTATTACAACCAAACGAAGGTACTTAAAAGTTTTGAAATTATAATTAAGTGTTGATTTCCTTCAACAAATAATTTCTCGGTATTTTCTGGATAATATTGTGATATTGTTAAGTATCTTGTTGTTTACTTATTTGCAGGTTTATCAATAGAGAAGTTTGAACAATTGTTTTGTTTGTATCCTTAGAATAGCTGAAGAATTGACGAAGTTTGTTGGTTTGTCTAGGATGGCAAAAACTCTTACGAATAAGGCTCTTTTCTCATTATGACGATTGTATGTTTTGGCAAAGGTACACTTTGATTACAATGGCGGTTATGATGCTTTGTGACGTTTGCAAGTTTTTATAATAATCATCATTATCTTGTCTTCATTACTCGAGTGCAATATAATAATGCGTTCCGGGTATTGATGGGGCTGTTCCGTTTCTGTAGCGCATCAGGGATGTTTGCTGATGCGCGTGTCGATTGCTTCTACAGTACGATGCGGAAAAGATGCGCTTCCCTGGTGCGCCGGGTGCGGGCCAGCCCCAACATTATACTGCAGTGTGTTGCGAGCAGACTGGACTGTTTGTGTGTGAATCGCTGCTGCAAGCTTTCTACATCGGTTATAAGCTTGTAGCAGGGATACTCATACCTTTAAGGCAGTGTTAGGTTAAATGTGTAGGTTAGTGTACTAATATAGTTGATAAGATAGATTGTTACTAACTTTTTGAGTCCTGTTACTTGTTAATTAAATATAAATAAATAAATTACAATTTATTTACGGTCTGCGGTACATGTCTACGTGGAGGAGCTCGTGGCTAAGTAATAACAGCCGCACGGGTCGATCCAGCAAGTTAAGCTATGCTTGCCGAGGTTGATCTGTGGATGGGTGACCATCTTTACATACCAAGACTCCTCCGTCTCTCGGAAAGCACGTTAACCCGTTGGTCATTCGTGGATCTTTGACAGTCGTTACGGGTCGTCAGAAGCCCGCAACTCTGACAACCAGTCGTTCCAAGGGGTATCGTATTACCCAGTTACTGGGTTGTGGAGGTCAGATAGGCAGTCGCTCCATGTAAAATACTGGTATTCAGCTGCATCAGGTTAGACTGGAAGCCAACCCCAAAATAGTTGGGAAAAGGCTAGTGATACTCAGTAGCAGGTTTTACACAATTAAACCACGAACTATATTCACACTCAGTCTGTATTTTGGGCAGAGTAACGTCCTTATCACTAGTTCACAATATAATGCCTGCTAACAATGATTTGCCTGCCTTTTTATACACTTAACCGCCATATTCAAATCAACTGTCATTATTTACCCAATAATTTATGAAATACTAAATTATTGTTATAAAAATCAAATAAATTACTTATTATGGGAAAATAAATACAAAGAATATTATTTAGATATTAATGACAATATTTGAAAGTAATTTAGGAATAAACAAGCAACTACTACATCATAACCGTCGAGTATCTATCTGGTACTTGTTAACACTCGGCCATCCTGCACAGGCCGTGTCCCACGGCCCTCGTTGCTTCCTTCAGCGGCTTGCCCGGAGTCCTGAAATAGAAATAATGTACAGCAGTAACTTGTTGTTTGTGAAATAAAATATGTTTGAATGTATTAGTTAATGACCTTGGTTTATGTTATTTTATTTTCAACTGCTTATCACACAGCCTTAAGATTTGTTTTTATTTGTCTAAATAATATATATATAGTTCCTTTTATAGAATATTAGTCGGATCTCTCATTTAGAAATATTGCACAGCTATCTTTAAAGTCTTGGTCACACAGCTAAGATATGGACTTGGTCACAAAGTCGTCCTTATTATGGACTTGATTACAAAGCCGTCTGCGTCCCTATTATGGACTTGATCACAAAGCTGTCCCTGCTATGGACTTGATTACAAAGCTGTCCCTGCTATGGACTTGATCACAAAGCTGTCCTTGCTATGGACTTGATCACAAAGCTGTCCCTGCTATGGACTTGATCACAAAGCTGTCCCTGCTATGGACTTGATCACAAAGCTGTCCCTGCTATGGACTTGATCACAAAGCTGTCCCTGCTATGGACTTGATCACAAAGCTGTCCTTATCATGAACTTGTACACACAGCTTGATCACACAGCGCAATTGCCTATTGTCTCTATTATCATGGATTTGATCACACAGTCATAAATATTAACAAGATCACACAGCAGTCTTTACTAATAGATTTTAGATCACGTAGCCATAAAAATATACGGATGGACTTGATCAAACAGCTGACCTCACCTACTTAATATCGTATCGTTGTAATAAGTACCTACGTGGATTTGTTGCCAATAATAATTATTGTCACACGGTGAAATTATGAAGTGATTATTAGTTATAGGTAAAATTCAGTGAAATAACTATTCAATGTAAGTACCTAGGTACAGCTCCTTTTTTTTTTTTTTTTTGGTAACTTTACTTACACTTTTGGTTCACTAAACTTAGCTATAAGATAATACAAGATTCAAATAATGAAGAGTCACACATCTGTAACGATCAGTATATTGTATTAATTAACTTTCAAGAAGATCAATCAAATCGTCTCTGTCTACTTCTCGGTCACTGCCTGAACTTTCTTCCTCAGATATAGTTGGTTTGTATGGCCGAAGAGTTTCTCCTCTAACTACTGCGCTAAACTTTTTATAGCCTTTCATACCCTTTATACTCGAGATTGTATATCGGTCAAACGACTGTTCGGCCTTAGATATTTTGTAGGGACCTGTATATCGCCCAATAAGTTTTCTAGTAACCCCAGTGGTTGCATCTCTAGCTACACCACCTTTCCAAAGAACTAGTTGACCTACGGTGTACTTAATACATTTTCTATGTTTTTTGTCGAATCGCGTTTTCATAGAAGTCATATTCCTGTCAATACGGAGCTTAGCAGTTTCCCTATTGGCCTGCAGTTGGTTCTGTTGAGTTTCGGAGGTAGAGGGCGCGTCAGACGGGAATGATGGATATCTAGAATTAGTATGACTGAACATAAGGTTAAATGGCGAAAAGCCAGTAGTAGCATTGGTTGTATTATTGATTCCCCATACTATATCATCTAGCTTACTATCCCATGTACATTCGCTTTCGGACATAGTATTAAGACCATTTAATAATGTTCGATTTACTCGTTCGACCTGCCCGTTGGAACGAGGACTGGCTATAGCATTTAATATATGTTTGAATTGATTTCCCTCGGAAAATTCTTTGAAGTATCTACTCGTAAACGCTTTTCCTCGGTCTGTTATTATTCTAACTGGATAGCCAAACTGCATAATAATTTCTTTTAGTAATCGAATGGTTTCTATTGAACTACAATTTTTAGCTGGTCGGGCAAATACAAATTTAGTAAAAGCGTCGATAACCACTAAGATATAAGCGTTTCCTTTACGAGTTTTGGCAAAAGGACCTAAATGGTCAGCATGCAACGTATGCATAGGTATGGCTGGCTTGTTAATTGGATATAATTCACCCTCCAACCTACCATAGTTGCCCTTATTAAACGCACATTGTAAACAAGAGTTTATATATTTTCGGATGAATCTAGTCATGCCTTCGAACCAAAATTGAGCCTTAATAGAATTTTCACACTTTTCAAAACCGGGGTGGCCTATCTGATCATGAAGTTTTTGTAGTAAACCGTATTTAGCTAACTTAGGGATGACAAACCGTTCTCCAGCAACAGTTTTCCTATAGAGTATATTATCTTTTATTATATAATTTGCAGATAAATTTGAATTGGAGCTATCACGAAGTCTAGAAATAATGTTTTGTATATTATAATCTTGTATCTGTAGGGTTATTAACCAATCGGAATTTTCAATCATAAGTATTGCATTAGTCGCGGGATTTCTACTTAACGCATCTACGTGTCTCATGCGTTCCCCTGGCCTATATTCAATCTCAAGATCAAAATCTTGTATTGTGAGCCACCAACGAGCTATCCGTGGTATTAAATCTCGCTTTACAAGAGTTGTTCTTAATGCTGAGCAGTCTGTAATGACTTTAACTTTAATCCCCGTTAAATATATTCGAAATCGCTTAAGAGATTCAACGACAGCGAGCGTTTCAAGCTCGTAACTATGGTAGTGCTTTTCTTCATTACTTGTCACCCTACTGAAATAAGCAATTGGTTTTAAACTACTATCTGTTTGGTATTGCATAAGGATCCCACCTAAGCCTATTTTGCTGGCATCTGTGTGCAATTCAGTCTTTGCATCAGAGTTGTAAATGGCTAAAACTGGCCTTTCAATCAGACGCTGCTTGAGGCCTTGAAATGCATTTTCTTGATCAGAACCCCAATGCCATTTGACATCCTTTTTCGTGAGTTCTGTTAAGGGGCGAGCAATTTGGGCAAAATTCTGAATAAATTTTCTAAAATATGACGTCAAACCGATAAATTGCCTAATCTCATGTACATTCCGCGGCCTATTATATTCTGCGACACATTTTATTTTCGCTTGGCCTGGTTGTATTGTCCCAGCTGAAATCTCATGGCCTAAGTACGTAGCAGTACGTTTAAGAAAAGAACATTTACGTAAATTTAATTTTAAATTTGCTTGGGTCAATAATTGTAATACTTTCTCTAAAAGCGAAAACCCTTCCTGAATTGATTCCGTAGGTAACATTACGTCATCTAGGTACAGGGCAATATTTTGATCGACTCTACCTAGCGTCATTTGAATTAAACGAGAGAATACTGCCGGGGCATTGGCCAGACCAAAGGGCATTTTCAAAAACTCATACTGGCCTGATGGAGTAACGAATGCAGTCTTCGGTATTGAGTCTTCATGAAGGCTGACTTGATAGTACCCTTGGGCAAGGTCAAGGGTAGTGAAATAGAACTTGCCTGATAACTTACTAACCTGGTCTTCAATATGCGGTAAAGGATACCTATCTTTCACAGTATTAGCATTTAATGCCCTATAATCAACACAAAGCCTGTAATCCCCACCCTTCTTCTTAACCAGTACCACTGGACTAGCGTAATCAGACATTGACTCTCTAACGATACCTGCTTCTAATAAATCTTTAACTTTTCCACTAACAATTTCATTTTCTTTATGCGACAATCTATAGGGCTTGCAAAAAACAGGCTGGTTATTCATTGTATGAATGTGCATTTTTATAAGATCAGTACAACCTAAATCTTTCGTACTTCTGGCAAATGAGTGAGCATACTTATTTAAAAGCTCTAGTAATTGTTTGTTTTCATTATCACTAAGGTGGCCCTTATCAATATCTGTTAAGCTAATTTGTATATTATCCGTGTCTGGACTATCTATGGCTAGTACTGTAGACTCACTACTGAATGCTGGTATTGTTACCAACTCCGCTCTAGCTATCAACCTAGGAGATTCCCAAATCACATCTACATGACCTAGGTTTACAACTTTTAAATAAGAATGGTTTGAATTAATAATAGCTGAAGGTATTAAATACGTTAAATTACCTAACTGCATCCATACTGTGTGCGTTAAAAATGTGTGCTCTTTTCCAATGTTTTGTCTGCAGTCAACATAAACTTCTATATATAATTGATTTTGCTTTGGTATTATAACATTTTGTTTTATATAAACTGGAAAATTTTCAATGAAGTCCGTGGCATGTAATTTTATATCCGTAAATATATCCTGTATAGTTTCACTTGGAACAAAACGTACAGAAGAAGCAGAAGTGACTAAACTAATATTCTTACTATTAATCATTGTTTGTCCAATTAATAGGTCAATATCTGATGTAATGTAATTAACTATTTCGACTATTCCATCTAATTTTACATTATCTATCAAAATACTTAGGCAACATGTACCGAGTGAGTTTACACATGCTCCTCCAAAACCTTTCATGACAGTTGCACTAGGCTCCATTTTAATTTGCAATTTTTCAGCTTTTGTGAGACAAAGTATGTTGATTTTACTGCCAGTATCTATGTAAGCTCTGAGCTGCTGTCCATTTACCATCACGGTTCTTTTGTAAACATCAACATAAATATCATAGGTAATATGCAGCACTTGACTAACCTTTTGTGGTTGCTGTCGCGAAGTCCCGGCGCCAAACCAGCAATCCGCCGTCGTGTGCCCGCTGCGCCGGCAGGTCTCGCAGCGCTGCCGCTGTCTGCAGTCCCGCGCCTCGTGGCCCGGCCGCCGACACGTGTAGCATATCTTCGGCTGGAGCTGATGACCCGATGTTGAGCTTGGCATGGTGCTGCTCGCTACTCTTCTCCACGTACCCGTCGATTTCCGCACAGTATATGTCTCTACTCGTTTGAAATTTTCCAATGAAGAAAGGTAGCCATAGTATAGTTGTTCAGGAGTTCCACAACTATATGCTTTGGCATTAGCTCTCAATTCAGAAGGTAGTCCACGTATTATGCAGGAAATAGCATCTCCACCGTCTATGTTGCATTTCTTCAATAGGGATAATTTTTCGTGATAATACTTCGTCATCGTCTCTTTATCTTCCTTTGTCCTTGCCAGCATACGTTCCAATTTGTCCACGTAGTCAGTCGATCGAGGAAAAGCAACCTGAAGCATTTCCTTCCAACCATCCCATGTCAAATTGTAGTTGTCAAGGTCGTCATACCATTTTCGAGCAGCGCCACGCAACCGCAGTTGCATGATAAATGTTCGATCGGTGTTGTCCCAGCCGTAGACATCGCCTAGTTGGTCTATTTTGTGGAGCCAACCTATAACGTTGCTACTGTTGTCTTCGGGTCGAAATTTAGGAATAACTTCGGCATCACTGGGAGCAACATGTCGTTTTTTGTGCGACTTGGTCTTATAAAGGTCTTCAGAAAAAAAGTTTTCACTATTTTCATCTTCCGAACTGGTTGACTCACTACAGTTTCGTTTACGTTTCCCCAAACCGTTAAAATATGGTCCTGACATTTTATCACTATCCCACTTCTGAAATGATACTCAGTAGCAGGTTTTACACAATTAAACCACGAACTATATTCACACTCAGTCTGTATTTTGGGCAGAGTAACGTCCTTATCACTAGTTCACAATATAATGCCTGCTAACAATGATTTGCCTGCCTTTTTATACACTTAACCGCCATATTCAAATCAACTGTCATTATTTACCCAATAATTTATGAAATACTAAATTATTGTTATAAAAATCAAATAAATTACTTATTATGGGAAAATAAATACAAAGAATATTATTTAGATATTAATGACAATATTTGAAAGTAATTTAGGAATAAACAAGCAACTACTACATCATAACCGTCGAGTATCTATCTGGTACTTGTTAACACTAGGCAGATTGAATGATATTGCAACCTATCTACGTCACGTGTAGTGTGTACCACGTTTTTACCCGACTGCCCCAGAAGGAGGGTAATGTTTTTCGAGAGTATGTATGTATGTATGTATGTATGTTTGTATGTATGTATGTCTATTTCTTTGGCACGCTCTGTAGCCTAAACGGCTTGATGGATTTTAACATTTGAGGTGTCGTTAGATTCGTCTTAATTGTGGGAGTGACATAGGCTACATTATTTTTATATATTTCATCTGCAAACAAAAAAAAAGGGAGCCAAAGGTTTTTTTTTTAAAATAAATTACAATATTGTTATCAAATAAAAGCTAGTAGTTAAGTAATTCCAAAAATATAATTAAAAAAAAAAATAAAAAAAAAGATTGAAATAAAACAAAATTATTTAAAAAACAAAAAACCCGCCTGCAAAAACGCATAACTTAAAAGAGAAAAACAAGCATTATAATCTGTAAAATTTTGGTATTACAGGCGGGGAACAAACCAATATCCTGAAATATGGTATAACTTTTGTTTGTTCCCCGCCTGTAATACCAAAATTTTACAGATTATAATGCTTGTTTTTCTCTTTTAAGTTATGCGTTTTTGCAGGCGTGTTTTTTGTTTTTTTAAATAATTTTTGTAAATTAGGTACCGTCACGTCTCGATGTGAACTGACCCTAAATATTGACGGTTAAATGTGAGCAAATAAATGCCCCACTACATTTTTTAACCGTCTTCTTCAAAAAGGAGGAGGTTCTCAATTCGTCTGTATGTTTTTTTTTTCTTTTTGTATGTTTGTTTTTGGACTGGAACTGTAATTTATCGTATCGGTACGTTGTATTTTTATTTGTAAGCTGTCACAGATGCCATCATACAGTGCCGCTAGTTAAGTTTGTTTGCCGCTTACATCAAATAAAAATCAAATTGTGTATATATAATCCCTTTATCAATATACATAAAGCCTGAGTTTTCATAAAGCGCTCTTTTATTTTGTTGGTTACAGTCAATCCCAGAGTATAGAATAGAATATCTAATAAAATATTGTACAACACGGCTAGACATCAAGCTATACATATCCAGTATAAGCTGACCTCGCATTGTGCGAGATGAGCATTGTATAGGAAAAAAAAAAAGCACATTCTTCAATACTAACCCTATAAGGGTCAAACATATTGTGCAATTCGTGATAATGCGCAATAATACGGTAGGAGTAGGACTTGGGCTGGCTGTATGTCCATTAATTTTAGAGCGATCAATTTATTGCTAAAAAGATTTCATAATAAATTCAAGCAATTCAGTCAGCATACACTTTAATAATAACAATTTCACGATCACCATATTCATAAATATTAATGGATTCGATATTTTCGTGTTGTTCCGATGAAGCTTTACCAATATCGATACCGTTTTATTGAGTATTACTCGATTCATATTGAAGACGAAGTAATATTCCGTAAATATTTACCTAAGAGGCGTGTGAAAAACGTTCAGAAATTGTTGATAAGTGTTACGTAACGATGGTTTTTATTCAGATTTGCGGTAATTTAAGTGTTTTGCAGGTTAAACACAGCGCTTGCTTCTTCTTCATAACAAGAGAAGATCTTCTGTTTCAAGAAGAAGACTGCACTAAAAATGGTAATAATGTGACATACCTACTCAAAAAATAAAATTCTAGCCGTTGTCGAAAATTTGCCGTTACATATTAACTCTGAATAGGATACCAACAGACAATACAATTCTGCTTCTAAACAATATATCAACCTGTAATAGTGGGCTATAAAAGGCTATTCTTTTCCGAGAACCACGATTACAGAACGAAAAATTCTGAAAAAAACCTACGTATTTTCCGCCTAATTGGCCATAACATTATGTCTCATTACATAGCATAAAACCCCACTCAAATCCACCCAGTAATATCATAATAGACTACTACCAAAACAGACAACAAGCCAAGTACACAACATTATCTGGACAGAAATCCATACAATCTACATATTACAACGGTCACAATACGTGCGTCCCGAGTGACCTATAATGAACAACTGCACGACAAGCCGATATTAATGGGATTATCTTATTGAGGGTAGGCACGACGTACACGGAACGTCTTGAGGGTAGTTGTAAAATTATTATTGTTGGAGATTTTGATGAAGTTTGGGACTGGGTTTAATAAGCGAGCCTTATTCCCAAGTGTATTAAAAGGAAATAGGGTGACGTCTTTTCTCCATACAAAAAGTCAAAATTCGAAGTTCGGCTCTCGTCTATTTCCTCCTCCAATATTGGACCAATTTGAAAGATATTTTATAAATTAAATAAGAAAGATATATACTGTGCCCCTATGTTTTCCGTTTTGTAATGTCTACGAGACAAGCTTTTGACTTCGTGTAATCTACAGGCAAGAGATTAATGTCAAATCGATATCTATCTTCTATCTATCTATATATATAGAAATCAATTACCGCATTAGTCTCGCAAAAACTCTGAAATGGCTCGCCGATTTGTTTTTTCTCATTACCGGGGTGGGTTAGAAAATTAGGAAAAAACCGAAATAAACAGCCGAAAAATCGAAATTGACATTTACTTAAATGTCAATTTCGATTTTTCGGCTGTTTATTTTGCTGATTTATAGGTGACTAGCGATAAAAGATCGTGATTTATTAATTAAGTAAGTACTTAATTAATAAATCACGATCTTTTATCGCTAGTCACCTATAAATGCGATAGGAACAGAACATAACATCACGCCAGTAAACCCCAAGGGTTAACAATTAATAATACTTACCCATCCACTTGAATCCCAAGACATAACTAGAGACCTAACCCAGAGACAAAATATCAGTTGTACGATTTGTCATTTTGTTAGGATTTGATCAGATATCTTATAATCAACATGATACGTGATATCTAAACTTTATACGTGCTTCTTGGTGAACAAAAATGATAACCGCAAAACAAACGAATTTACTGTGTAGCAGATCGAGAATTAATAGTCCATACCCTTGTACGCTTGTGTAAGCTGGAATGAACAATCAAACAATCACGTCATAATCAATTATATTAACTAACGAACTACCAAAACTAACTATTTAGTGCCAGCATTCAATCAACGTAACCAATCGACTAAATCTATTGGCAATATCCTACACGCAATGCAATTGGCGCCGTGTCCTGTCAACTTAACAACAGATCGCAGTCACTGTCGGATTGCTTATAATAGAAAGAGAAGCGCGATGATATAACGCTTTTAATTTATTGCAAAATATCAAGCAATTATTGATTTAATAAAAAAATTGTTGAATAATCACGTTCTGCGTTCAACCGTGATGTTCTTGTTATTCATTAAAATACCAACGTACGTTGATATTTAATACAGATATTTTGGATTAGAACTCAAGGTAAAAGGTTAGTGTGCCGTTAATTTGTATCGAGATTTTTTTTACAAAACGTGTTTTGGTAGCAGCCAAGTTCTGAGAAATATGTTCAAGATTAACATATATTTTTTCCGGTACCACAAACTATATAGATTGGGCAATTTTTTTGTTTAAATCAAGCCTACTTTTACCTGCCTGTTCTACAACAGGCAGGTAAAAGTAGGCTCAACAGTCAAGTGGAATAAGCCCTACGGCTTATTCCACTTGACTGTTGACTAAATGGCTAAGTTACTGAATTGATCATCAGCATTATTTTAGTCGAAAGTCATCCACTACTGGACATGTGGACATACACTTCCCCCAAGCCTCGCCACATCGACCGGTTCTGGTGCTTCTAGCATTCAGCTGATTCCTGCACAAGGTCACTAAATTCAGACAAGTGTAATCGCATTCAGCCAATTAGCCTCCTAAAAAGTGAAAAGTAGCCTATGTCCTTTTCCAGGTCCAGGTCTACCCATGTGCCAAATTTCATCTTAATCCGTTAAGCCATTTTAGGGTGAAAGCGTAACAAACAAACTCACTTTCGCATTTATAATATTAGTTAACCTTAGTTAGGAAGGCTTCCTATAAAGACGGCTACTTAATTAAAAAAATAGCCCGACTCATTGGCTAAGTTGGCTCAGTGGCTCAAAGGAGAGTGGCTCAGTTGATCAGTGGAAACACTGTCATTGTCTAGTGTACAATGCTGTTTGGTAGCCATCTGATTAAGTACCTAGTATTGGTTACATAAGGTCATGTTGTGGTCGAATGGAATTGACATTGTTTAGTATTGTTACTCCATGTAAAAAAAAAAGTAAAAGTAAAAGTTTTTTATTTAGACCAATACAAATTGCCACAATTCATTACATTGGTAACGATGATTGCTGTAAAAGTCAAAAACTGTGTCGATACGATAATCGAACGCTGCATCCGGTTAGACTGGCAGCTGACCCAAACATAGTTGGGAAAAACGCTAAGCAGATGATGATTTTGGTACATTTTTGATTGAGTAGTGAAACAAATACGTTTAGTAGATTAAAAAAAGAAATTAACATATTATATTTTTATAAACACTATAAGTTAATGTATTTATTTTATTTATTATTTTGTTATTGATCACTCATTATGTGCTGCACCGATTGACGTCATGACGTCAACGCCGGCTGTCACTGAAAACCAGCGCTGGGGCTCTGTCTCGCATAGGGTCACAACATTATGCTGAGTGATGGCCGTTTTGCGTGAATGTGACGCATATTTTCCCGCAACTTGTTATTTTCGTATATTTGTCCTTTCTTGGCGTCATGTTTGCCGCAAATAAACGTATTTTCTTTCTTTCTTTCTATCTAACATCGAATAAAAGTGAAACTCTCGCTACGCTTACGAATTGCCCTAAGGTTTTGGGGCGTATTCGACACGCCCAATTTCACTTCAGAGACCCCAATAATTTCAGTTTTCGTTCAATATTAGCCGCGCCATGTTGAACCTTAACTGTGGAAGTTATACAATGGGTGAAACCAGGTGTGAAACTACCGACAATTCAAGTTGGTACAAGTTTAGCTTAGCTTAGTTAGCCTTTTCCCAACTATGTTGGGGTCGGCTTCCAGTCTAACCGGATGCAGTTGAATACCAGTATTTTAAATGGAGCGACTGCCTATCTGACCTCCACAACCCAGTAACTGGGTAATACGATACCCCTTGGTAAGACTGGTTGTAACGACTGTCAAAGATCCACATATGACAGCCGGGACCAACGGCTTAACGTGCTATCCGAAGCACGGAGGAGTCTCGGTATGTAAAGATGGTCACCCATCCACGGACCAACCCTGGCAAGCGTAGCTTAACCTGATGGATCGACCCGGTGCGGCTGTTATTACGTAGCCACGAGCTCCTCTCGAGGTTACTCAAATACCACCTGCCATTGAATACCATTTAAAACGCTGAATCGGGTATAATCGGCTCCAGTCGCTCGGCGACACTGAGTCGCGCAAACTCGGCGCTAATCATATAAGTTTCCACTTCTGTCGTGTGGTCATAAGCACACACCCTCTTTTTTTTGCCGTCCCATTATTTTGGATCAAAAAGAGATATTATAACTGAAGGGTTAGGCAGAAGTTATCTGTAGTAGGTACACTCACATTACGGCAGTTATGTCTAAGTCCCATGTAAAAGGGGGCGAGCTTATTGCCATCAACCGGGCACAAATCCAAACTCTTGACTGCTACTGAGAAATGGAATTTTCCAGATGGAAAAACCCAATAACACTTTGCCCGACTCAGGAATCGAACCCCGGACTTCAACCTCCCTGCCAGGGTTGCGGGTTAGTCCGAAAGGGATACTGGGACCTTGGCAACAGGCAACTGAAGGAACACGGGAGGGTTTTAGTCAGTAAAAGTCTGACACGCCCTTCCGCTCCACCCAGAGCGGGAGAAGCCATTGGATGATTTCCCACCCTCAAAAAAAAATTTAAAAAAAAGGGGCTTCAATCTCAGCAGTAGAGCTTGCAACCACTAGACCAACGAGGCATGTTTAAAACAAAATGAATGAATAATTCAATGATTGCAGTCTGTGGTAACAATAGCTGCGGATTCTGTGATAGAAATGGCAATACAAAGGCAATTGTATTGCAATCTCAGATAGCTTGATCTAGATCTAAATGGTTCAGCAGAAATGTTTTCTTGTTGTACTAAGACAGCGTGTTGCATGAAAAGAAAATCCTTTTTATATTAAACTTGAGTTCTGTCATTGTTGCGAGGTAAGATGTATTGTGTGTCGGTACAGTTTAAAGATTGCAACAGCTATCCACATTGCCTTATGGAATAAAATTAACTACACAAGTATTTACAATAATACTTTATTAAGCACGAGATAATTATAATAAGCGACAGGCTTCCCGGATTTAGAAAGAAAATCACGCTATCCTTGCCAAGTTGTTTATTTTTTTTCGTTTTTTCTTTTTCTTGTTACTTACGTTAGTCTATTTTAGTTTTTTCTTAGTTTATTTTAGTTTAATATACTAAACTGCAAGGCAGCAAGATATTGTCTGCAAGGCAGTATTCAATGCTATGTACGCCGTAATTGTCATGTACATTAGTCCCTTAAGATTATTTATATCATGGGTTTAATGTATGTGATGTGGCTGTGCTTTTTTTTAATAAATAAATAAGTATTTAACCGAAATAGCCCGAAAAATTGCCAAAGTTAAGTGGCAGTGGGTAAGGCACATTACTCGCAGAACAGATGGCCGATGGGGCTGAAAGGTTCTTGAATGGCGACCACGTACCGGAAGACGTAGCGTTGGAAGGCCTCCCACAAGGTGGACCGATAACCTGGTGAAGGCCACAGGAATCCGCTGGATGTAAGAACCACAGAGCCGGTCGAAATAGCGATGCTTATGGGGGAGGCCCATGTCCAACAGTGGACGTCTTTGGGCTGAAATGATGATGATGACATAAGTATGCGAAGTTTTTAATTAGTTGGAGCTGTTGTCAAAAATGGTAAAGCAATTACGAGGTCTGCACCCTGATACCATTTTACTAAATATATCTGCGTCTATTGTATTTTATAATGGATTTCCGCAAAGTCGCGCCTGAATCAATTAACCATTTTACTGACTAGCTAAAACTACTCGTATTACCACAGTACGAGTAAAACGGGTATAAACTATTCATACGAGTACCTAGTTCGTGTCAATTCAAGACATAAAGATTAGTAGGTAACCTCTCTGCAATTATAATAATTCAATAGATTTAAGGATTGAAATCACGACCTCGTATTTGAAGGAAAACCACCAAAAAAATAAAGAAATATGAGAGTCTAAATAAATTCATCTCTTAAGCCTTTTCTCAAATACCATGGAGCTGGCTTAGTGTAACCAGATAACTACTTCATGTGAAAGTTCCCTTCATGTTACACGTTCAGTTGGTGCAATACAAGGTACAGAAGGTACTCTTGTTTTACCATTTATCGAAACATGTGTTTCTGGCGTAGATAGAGGGGAAGCGGCTGTGTTTATAGGGAAAAACGCCTCCGTTTACAGTGTAGCTATGTGGGAACTACACATGTAAATACTAGCCTCTGTCCCATCAAGACAGACTAAAAGACGAGATTTGAGATCTTTCTTCACTTTTGACGACATTTACGCACACATACACACACGCACACACAAACACACACACAAACACATACACGCACACACATACATACACACACACAGTAAGCGTTCTGTAGTTCCTGCCTACCGCCATGGAAAGAGGCGTGAGTTTATGTATGTGTATAAAACATTAAAACCTGCTTTACTATTCCTGCAGGCGTAGCATGAGCACCGTTTTGTTGACGGAAGGGTAGACAAAAATTACGTTTCCTGTAGACAGTACGACGGCAGCAAAGTAGAAAGAGTCAACTGCACTTTTTACGAAATTCACTCTTTTACATAATTCGACTCACAATTCTATGTTTTGTCATAGGATTTGTCGGTTGTCAGTGTGATTTTGACAGTAAGGATAGAAAACTTTCTTCGAAATAGTCTACCTACAAAAAGACCTAGACAAATATCGTTAGAAATGAAAGACAAAATGACAGATTGTAGAAAGATTTCTGCGGTGGATGTCAAAAATGAAGAAACGAACTGTCACTATGTATAGAAAAAGCTATGTCTATTCTTCGTAGAGATAGAAAGCGCCATGCTACGCCTGCTGGTAGTATAATAGTAGATACAGATAAATAATTTATTTTTACTGAGATAAGTAAATAAGTAATCAAGTTTTATGAGTTTCACTTAATATAAAAAGTTCACTCACTCTTGAATTTGTGAAAAAAAAACATTGATGAAAAATATTGTCAAATTACAAAAGCTTTATGAAAAATACTTAGAGACCAATTTTTCAATTACAATTCAGTTATGAGACCTTTGATGACAAAGTGCAGATCCAATTCATAACGTTATTAGTTTTTTTAAGTCTTGAAAAGTTTATTTATGACTTTAAAAATTAGTTAGCTCGCTAAAATTAATGAGTTACTTGAATTTCTTTGTTTGAATGCTATTAAATTAGCGAGGACTTATTTCAAAGAAGGGCGAAGACAGTATAAATTGATCACAAATGTGAGGATTTCAGATACTGCGTGGCATAGATATATGTTATACTAGCTTCCGCCCGCGGATTCGGCCGCGTGGTATGTCGATAAAAGTAGCCTATGTCCGTCCCCGGCATGCCATCTACCTCTTTGCCAAATTTTATCGAAATCCGTTCAGTGGTTTAGGCGTGAAAAGGTAACATACATACAGACAGACAGACAGACAGACAGACAGAGTTACTTTCGAATTTATAATATTAGTATAGATTTCTATGCTGCGTGGTTTTTACTTCGATATATTCCAGACAGGTCTAGTTTCACAATATCTAAAGAGAATGTACACACAGGTACTATCTATTAGTTTAATTCAATTTTGGAACAGAAACTTTACGAAATGATTTGCCACAAGAACTTAATCAAAACCTATCCTTTAAGCTTGTTGAGTTGAGTTACACGATTACCGGCTGACCCATACGTGCACTGACTGCACAGGTCCACTCAAATCTATGTGTCTCTTTCCTCAAAACACCATCTCAGATGCTAATCTGCATGGTCCTAAAATGATCTGACCAAGATAATGTCTGGACTTTAAAAGAGACTGAGTTTGTGAAGACTCTGAGAAGCACCGAGCTTATCTACAAAGTTACAAAAAAGAAATTGACGTGTAAAAAGCGTCATATACGTTAAAAAAAAGGTTGTGTGAAAATAAAAAGATTCCTAATTTGAAAAATGAAAAAAAAAATACACTCGTTACAATAAATGTAAAATTATTATTTTCCTTTTTCAAATTATCTTTTTTTTTTCCTGGTATATTGCTGAAAAAACGAAAATCAAACTCGTAAAGTTACGTTCAACTTCATAGAAACCCATTGCTACCCTCCATAAGTTTCTAAACCCTCTCTAATGCCTTATTATAACCGTTATTATTCCGCTCCCGTCCAGAACTTTGTATCTTCACCGGGCTACGCGACCAGAAATATAATAAGACCGTATACAGAGACTTATTGTTAAGGCACACTTCACACGTATGAATAGGAGGTAATAAAAAAATGGTTAAAGTATAGAGAGGCTTTGTTCTGTGGTTTATCTTTTTCATACTGAAAATGTTGATGTGATTGTTTTACGCAGCTTGGGTGTCAAGAGGGCGCATTCAAAAAGTTGACAAACTCGCAAATAGCCGTCAAATATTTCTCTTTTTTTTTACACTAAAATATGTCATGAATATTTTTGTCTATTATAGAGCTATGTTTCATTATTTAATTTTTATTATTTAATTTTTATTTATATTGACAGGAATTTCTGAGTCTAAAAAGAAGCTTTTGTAGTACTTTTTGAACGCTGCTCTGTATTGTTCAGAAAGTATTGTAGGTAATTGATTTATTTTTATGAAACTTATTAACATGCATAAATTTGCTGTTCCCTACATTTATGGTTCGCATAATTCGTCAGAATGTTTATGGAACAGCTGATTATTTTTTGGTGATTTCAGATGGTCCCGCAGTAAAAGTTGTTTATAATGATGAGTAAAGTCACGTTCTAAAATATAGGTTACTCTTTACCAGTCACTGTATATAATGCTGGGTGAAAGGTGGCATAAAATGTAACACAACGACTAGGCGATTTCTTTCAACGTGAATTACATTTCATGTAACGTTCACCGTACCTTATACGTAACTTTCATATAGCTTACAATCTGCTCCATTTAAACTTTTTAATTTTAAAGTATTTCACAGACCTACAAATGTAAATGTAACTAAATCAATTCTTAAAAGTTACTTCGCTGTCACAAAATTATCTTCATACAAAATCTTCTACGATAACAATTTCATCTTACGTTCGTCTCGACAAGTTTGATTCCATTTCCTTCGAGTTTTATATTCAGATACCAACTTTCAAAAACTCAATAAAATTGACAATCGAACACTAAATTTATAGCAAAAGTTAGCGAAGCACACATGGAAGGATCGAAAAAAAAAAAGGCGAAGCGGCCAAGATCGCTCACGAAGGGTTCCCTACTACCGTACCAGTACATTACGTGTGTTTGTCACCTAACTACTCCTAAACGGCTGGACCGATTTGGATGAAATTTTGAGTGTATATTTTGAAATACATTTGAACCCGGTAGGTGGCGCTGTTCGGGCAGGATAACGTCTACCGGGTCCTCTTTATATTTTTTGTATGTATGGCCATTATTAGGATAGTGGAAAACGCTGAAAAAACACGTTTCTTGTCCCTTTAAGAAACGTTTTTACTTTATTTAATATTCAAATATTAAAATTTTCATTTTTTACTTTATTTAATTTTTCATATTTGTTGTATACCGGCTATAGTACACACTCTGTGAAAATTTCATGTGTTTGCTATTACGGTTCAAAAGATACAACCCTGTGACGGACAGCGGAACCTTAGTAATAGGGTCCCGTTGACACCCTTTGGGAACGGAACTCTAAAAAGTAGAAAGTATTTGTTACGCAAGATAGAAAAAGTTTTTTCAAGAGACTTCTGTTATTCCACACATGTGCTCAAATAGATTTCTAAGGACGTATCATTTTGATATAAGTTTTTTTGCTATGTATCATAACATTTGAATTGATTTTCTCGTCGTCTTTTGTTTTTAGGTGCTTGAAGTTTAGGAAACCGTTCGGGAATAAATATCTTGTCTGGAGACTTGATTATGATAATGTAAAGTGTAATTCTTACTGTTTTGAGAAAAAACACAGTACCTACTGGGATAAGTAGGTTTTGTTTTTTGAGTTTGGTATATCATCAAATGACTTCTCCCGCTCTGGGCGGAGTGGAAGGGCATGTCAGACTTTTACTGACTAAAGCCCACCCGTGTTCCTACAGTTGCCTGTTGCCAAGGTCCCGATATCCCTTTCGGACTTTCCCGCAACCCTGACAGGAACTGCGATAAGTAGCTGGTGGTCGTACAGTGTCTTTCAAATTAATAATAGTTTACCATCGGATAGAATTGTTAATAAGTAAAACTAAAGCTTATGTTGGTTCAGTTTTAGATAGATATGTAAATAGAATACTCTATTATTATGTACACGTACTCTTTATTTTGAATACCGCAGCATTATGCTGAGATAGGAGCCTTTTTGGCCTCGCACAGGTCGTCATTAAAGTATTTTATTAGTTTTAATTGTTCTTTTTATTTTAATTAAGTACTTTCTTTTTATTACTGTTTGTTTTTCGTATGCGTGTCACAAATAAAATATTTTTCTTTCTTTCTTACACCATAGAAATAACAGATATAGTTATAACTGTTTACAAGACAGTTTAGGTAGATTATATTTTATTTTCCCTTTTGTGACAGGTCTAATTAAATTGGCGATTTTAAATGACAACTTGTTGCAGACAAATTATTTTTACTGACCTACAAATATGTGCGTTATCATATTAGGAAAGAGGTCATTTACGATATTTTTTGACGATTAAAGTCGTGATAATACCTCTTCAGTCAAACATTAATATGTACGACCTCCTTGTCCCATATCTCATTCATACAAGTCATAGTTATATTCCTTGAGGAGGGCCCGGAGAGGCTTCCGGCAACACTGGCTGCCGGCTTCCTTATTAATGTCTACTAGTTCTGACACAGAGTTCTATTTATTTCTATTATATTTTAATTTTATTAGTTTATTCGTTAATTTAGTCTATGTACGAAGTTTATGCCGTTTTTTGTTTGGTTATTTTTATCCTCTTTAATAAATAAAATATTGTTTTATTTCTTTATAATAATATGAACCATAGGGTTCATAAGGTCAATCTGTAGGTAGATTGGAGTTTTGTTGCTATACTAATTTAGTTTTTTATAACTGTTGAGTTAAAAGAAAGATACATTTTGTTTTATTTGATACACAATTATTATAATTATCTTTTTCGTTTTTCGGACAATAAAAACAAAAACTACGAAATAAAAATTGAACTCCGGACCCAAGTTGGTCGGAACAATGAAAACCTGCTCAGGTGAAGATTCCCAGATGACTCCGCCCTGAAGTGTAAATGTGGTGCTGTCCCACAAACAATGGGGCACTTAATATCGTGTCCAACGTGTCTTGTTGCCTGCACGATGCGGGATCTCATGTACGCACCTGAAGGTGCCAAACTGGTAGCCAAATTCCGGGCTGACTCGATATAAATCATCATCATCATCGACACGCTAAGAAGAACAAATTCTTTTTTTAAATCTTTAAAACACCATCTTTATTTAAAAAAAAAGTATATTTTTAGTTTAACAGAACACTATTATTTTATTAAATGAGTTTACTTTTCCGTTTCCTTCGGTTTATTGGTACAGCACTTCGAGCGAAGTGAAGCGCTCTTCGTAAACGCTCTCTCTGGTGTCCGGTTGCGTTTACAAAGACAGGCGCCGACTTATAAAGAACAAATGAGTACTAAGAACTATGCGCGAGAAACTACGCGAGAAAGATATTTAGATTTCTAGTTGCAATTAAAGATAGTTTTAGACAACCGTAAAGGCATATATTGAATACTAGGAAATCATCAGGATTGCCATGAATATAGAAATAAACATAGTAAAGAAATCTCTACATTAATGTTAGCTGAGTTTTATAAGCCTAGTACCGGGAAACGGTAATGGAATTCTACTGTATAATGGGCGATTTTTTTACGTAAAATAAATAATAAAAAAATATTAATATACGTACACTGTTACTAGGATCTCTCGGCGCTTGAATGACGTTAACAGGAGGGCACTGTTGGTAAACATTTGATAGATAGATCGTTTATTTGGTCCACAAAAAAGACATTTGTGCAATTTGTGTAATTGTTTTGTGAAATTATGTTGTGACATTTGCGCAATTTGTGCAATTGTTTTGTGAAATGTATTAAAAAAACAAGATGGCGGCGTTAGTTCCAATTTTGGCCACGAGCCAAAATAACCTTTTAGGGCTATAGGTAGGTATAAATAGACAAATAATATAGAAATACCTACCTACTAGTACACACACAAGTGTCAGGACTCTCAACTTTAAAAGTTAGGCAATTTATAACGACATCAAACGGTACTTAATCTCCGGAACAAACCTCATTTTCGCTTCCAAAAACCATATGAAGTGTTGAAAACAGAATACCGTATTTGATGAATATTTTGTACCCTGTATTTACTCATCCGACTGAAAAATACACAATGAGTGGGTAAAAAGATCTATTAAGTGGTGAATTAAAATACCCTACACTACACCATTACTTACATACTTAAATGACGAAAATGACATTCTTTTATTTTATAATGTGTACGTTTAGTAGGTAGTTTAGTATGTAGGGAACAGCTGTTTTTTTTTCGCGTTTTTAGGTTTGGGCCCATAGTGAAAGTTGTTCATAATGATGCGTACAATGACCCCTTAAGATATTTCGTGTATGAAAAGATACACCTTATATACATATTCTAAATAATAAATACAAGCTTCTATTTGTATAGTTATACAATTTTAGCAACGCAAACGCATTTTCCAATATATTTTTCGATTGTCATTCATTAGACCACGGATGGAGCAGCTTTTGCTTGTATTACATAGGTACCTATATTATTTATATGAGAAAATTCAAAAATCCAATCAGGGAAAGGTGAAGTTAGCTGTCATTCTAACCTGATGCCAGGGTTTGACAATATTGCGGGAAAGTCCGAAAGGGATACCGGGGCACAGGCAACTGAAGGAACACGGGTGGGTTTTAGTCCGTAAAAGTCTAACACGCCCTCCTGCTGCGCCCAGAGCGTCAACAGAGAAGTCATTTGATGATATCCCAACCAAAAAAAAAGGGTTTGACAATATTGACAGCACTTCAAGCGCACTTCACCCAGTCACCACGGTGAGATTTTTACTGAATAAACCAGTTTGGACTAAAATAATCATAACCTAACTAAACCCTAGCATAAAGGCAACATCTAAATTCCTCCGATACCTCTTAATTAAATGTCCCTAACTCCAACAGATAAGGCTGGAGATAACGCTAAACTCAAACAGCTGTGCAATGAAAACTAATAACTCTTGGGAGCCGACGTTAACTCCCATAGTCTGTCTGTATTGGAAGAAAAAGTTTCTCGTGATAAAGAAATATCCGTGACCATTGGCTTGGATATTCCCTTTGGGTATGAATAGGACAAGCTATGCACATGCATGCAAAAATGTTTAAATTCAAGTCGTCTCAACTCAGTGACAATCAATGGAAAAAGATTGTCAAAAATATAAGTTACTGGCTTCGCCCGCGTGGTATATCGATAAAAAGTAGCCTATGTCCTTCCCCGGGATGCCATCTATCTCCCTGCCAAATTTTATCGAAATCCATTCAGTGGTTTAGGCATGTAAAGGTAACATACAGACAGACAGACAGAGTTACTTTCGAATTTATAATATTAGTATAGATTAGAGGTTTTTTTTGGCTGATAAAGACAAAGCGTTGAACGTTCTTAAAAATACGGGAACTAACTCTCTGCTCTTGACAGTAGAGCGCCCTTGGTATGTTGTAAAAGACAAGTGTGTACTATTTTAGAGTTGTATGTAATCATTCTGGTAGTTAAACTACGACTATATTTCTGTGCCTCCTGTGATCAGTGATTTAAGTCGAGGTGTACCCTTTTTGTGACTTTTACATATAAATTATCAGAAAAAAATTGCACTAACTCACGTTCTTCTATCTGCTATAGTTTCGGAGATAGTTTGGTGCAAAGTGATATATCTGCCAGGATTTTGGCAAAAAAATCGTGATTATAGATATATGTCAAGTTGTAACTCCTTAAAGTAATTGCTCCACACACTGTTTTTCGTGCTTTGTGGTATAAGAGTGATTATATTACTTTTCACATTTTTATTTTTCAGTATGTTTATCGTGGATATTGATATAACTAAAGTTATATCACACAGCACACTAACAAACTGATAATTCAGGTAACAGGAACATAATAATTATTCTAATGAGTTATTAGATTTTTTACTTCTTGTAAGTATATCAGTTTACACAAATACAACTTATAGGTGCAACATAATTTAACTGTACTTGTATCATTGTATCACGTCATTTTAACACATATTGGAAATAAAAAAGGTACATCTTACAGGTTTTTCATGAATAACTTTAAGACTATATTATATATTATTTACCATACAAATTAAAATGCACATTGAAAGTGAATGTTTATAACTTCAAAAGAAGGTAGTTATGTGTAACCTAGCCCACTTAGTTCAAGAAACAGAATTTTTTAAATCTTGCTTTTGTTCTCCTATAAAGTGTTGATTTTTTTAGTTGTATCACTTATCACAGGAGGCACAGAATTTTCATCAATAGGCTTGCATTAATACAAGTTGTTGTAACTAAAGAAGCTTGCTTCAACTCTTGTACTTTTACTTTCCAAGTATATATTTTTTCCATATGTCAGTGTACCAGCATTCTACGAAAGCATTCTATGTCTTATTCATACTCTAGGTTCCAATTACACAGAAACTTCGACACGGATAACTGCAGCAGATTTGACAAACGGTTATAGCGTTTTCAACGAACTTTTTCTATTAAAACTATCTGTTCATAGGAGTTATTAAACAGTTGATTAGTTTTTAGAATGAATTATAATTTAAGTTGCCGGTGAATTAAGGTTCATGATCATAAACTTTGCTAAGTTCTTCTAAGTATCGCTAAGTTCTTCTTAAATTTATTATGAATGTGTGTTCTTATATTCATAGTACAAACATTCTTTGTTTTTTTTTTATATTGCTTTGAAACGTGTGGATCACAAATGAACTTTCATGAAGAGTTCAGACACGACAGACAGACCATTTAAAACTAAATATCGTATTCTGGCGGCACCTACATCACCACATCATAACTATGCCAGTTGATTCTTTGACACAGTTATGGGATTTAAAAACAAAACACGTTGTATAGTTAAGATTTCAAATAGATCTCGTAAATCGTGATCTAGAGCGTTTACCTACATTTCACCAGTGCAATATAACTAAACCAGGTATTAAGCCTGATGTAACGTGTAGGGCCATGAAACTTGTGGGAGCGTCTAGAATACCTACTATTTTTAAATATCGAGAATTAAAAAGGCAAACTTATTTTATACAGAGGTAAAATTGTTTGTTAAATGTTTGTAAATGGAAGTACTGATCCGATTACAAAAAATATTTTACTGATAGTAAGTTACACTATGGCCGAGGGCTATATTTTGTGCATGCGGACGAAGTCACGGGCTAGCTAGCTAGCTGTATAGTATTGTCACTATGCCTTGTGTAACCCCTACTCATCAATAAGAAAGTAAGGTTAATCATGTTTGGAAGGACATGTCCGCTGAGGATGACGTACCAAATTAACAGCTTTAGAACTACAGTAAATTAACAACTAGCTGCCGCCAGCGGCTTCGCCCGCGTGATATCTTTATAAATTACTAGCTGCGCCCGGGGGTTTGAGCCGCATAAGTCTCGATCCCATGGGAATATCGGCATAAACCAATGTTCTTCTCCAGGTCCTGGTCTAACCATGTGCCAAATATAATCAAAATCAGTCCAGCCGTTTTAGCGTGAAAGCGTAACAGACAAATTCAGTTTCGCATTTATAATATGAATTATTTATTTATTATGAGCACACAAGATTCATGAAACATAAAAACAGATGTACAAAAAGACATAGTCTATCTACATAAATCTACACAGATCATGTAACCCTATCTCCTAAACTAGGTAGTCCTGTATCTTAGGAGATAGTGATAGGCCATACAGGGTGATTAGTCATGTAGGTATAGCAGCAGCCAGGGTGTTTAGCGCGAGTGGGATTAAGTTATACAGTGCATTTACATTTGTGTGCCGGTGTGTAAATGTGTTTGAGTTAAGTGTGTGAGAGAGTGAGCACAAGTATAAGTGTTTGAATGGTGAGTATGGGAGAGTGTGCGTACCTCTAAGGGTGCGCGTGAGAGAGAGTGAGTGAGTCCTTGTAGTGTGAATGAGTGATAGTGTATTGAGTATGAGGCAGGTAGGTAGTGAAATAGCTTTTTGAGATTATTCTATGAATGTTAGTAATGACTCCGTGAATGATTAGTCTTTTTGCAATAGCCACTCAGTTTATAAATAAATATATAATAAAATTATATATATTATATAGTTAGGATAGCCTATGTTACTCAGCTGCTGTACAAGAGAGTTTTGGCGCGTGGCCATAATCAGAACTATCGTCGCCATCTTGTTTTTTCAATACATTTCACAAAACAATTGCATAAATGTTTACCAAAAGCGCCACCCTGGCAACATCGTTCGAGCGCCAAAAGATCATTTTAGGCTATGAATATTTATTATTCGTGGATTGTAGGTAATATTTTACATAACCAACTTTTGACGTCTCAATTTGTGTTTTACTTGTGAACCTGCTTATTGTATTATACTTGGATAATAAACCATTTTTATTTCTATTTTCCATTTCTTTAGTTAAATATAATCTTAAAACAAGACCAGCTCGTTTAGTGGCCCCACAGAACACCATCTTCCCGCTTTCGCCATTTATTCTCATGCACCTGTTTTGTCCAAACCATTTACTTGCAGAGATTCAACAAACGCGAAATATTTTTACGACTACGTATAAAATTCTGTTCATTCAAAAGTCGCTGTGACAACAATGTTAGTGTTACATTTGACTTTATTCCCTTCACGTCGAGTCGCCTTGACGTCGAGTCCCACCACGTCGAGTCCTGCCACGTCGAGTCCCACCACGTCGAGTCGCCGCCACGTCTACTTGTTCTTTTCTATGATGTTTGAAAAATTCTGCCACGTCAAATGTGACAAAAAGTACAGTCAATGAAACAAATTGTTCAAATCATAATATTTTTCAATCATAATATTTTCGTTATGACAATCATTCTAATAACTTAAAAAAATAAATAACATTATCTCTTTTAATTTGAGCACAGTTAAATCACCGATCAGTTATATTTAATTTTGGAATAACTTACAAGTTAAATAACTCATAATATAACATAACATCACGCCTTTAGTCCCCGAAGGGTTGAGCAGAGGTGTACCTATAGTACACCCACATTTCGCCAGTTATTTTTAAGTTCCATGTAATAGGGGGCGAGTCTATTGCCATCAACTGGGCTCAAATCTAGAGTCTGGGCTGCTACCGAGTAATTCCATAAGGAAAAACCCAATAACATTTTGCCCGACCCAGGAATGGAACCCAGCACCTCATGCTCAGTAAAAACGCTTGCGATTCTATCGACCAACGAGGTAATCATTCAAGTTAAATAATGTGTAAATAGGCTCAAGCACGGCTTGTCACTATAACTAAGTATTGACGTTGACAAGGTTCCATAAACTTGGTCCTTGAACTATGAAAGTTCATGGTCCATGGTCCATGAACTTCCATCATGTCGATCGTCCACTTTTTTCTTGTTAAAACCTCTCAAGTTTAGAATTGGATTACCTAAATATAAGAAAATGTTTATAAAATACAAATAAAAGCCAATTTTTTGGGTTCTGTGTACGAAGGGTGCCAAACGGAACCCTATTACTAAGTCTCCGCTGTCCGTCCGTTCCGTCCGTCTGTCTGTCAGTGGGATGTATCTCGATGTTGTAACCGTATGCGGTTGACAATTGTCACAGATTGTGTATTTCTGTTGCCGCTATAACAACAGTAAAAATTAAATAAAGTTATTACTTAAAGGGGATTAGAGGGAAGGGCTCGTGGCCAAATAATAACAGCCGCACGGGTCGATCCATCAGGTTAAGCTACGCTTGCCGGGGTTGGTCCGTGGATGGGTGACCATCTTTACATACCGAGACTCCTCCGTGCTTCGGAAAGCACGTTAAGCCGTTGGTCCAAGCTGTCATTCGTGGATCTTTGACAGACGTTACGGGTCGTCCGAAGCCCGAAAGTCTGACAGCCAGTCTTATCAAGGGGTATCGTATTACCCAGTTACTTAGTTGTGGAGGTCAGATAGGCAGTCGTTCCATGTAAAATACTGGTATTCAGCCCAACATAGTTGGGAAAAGGCTAGGTAGAGTGATTTGAATTAAAGGAGGTTCCCATACAAGCAAAGTGCTTTTCTCGGCGTTTTTTGCTCGATTTTAATACAGTAGTTATACGCGCACACGAAAGGTTCCGTTTCGTGTGCGCGTATAACTCAAACTCATTTATTTCAATTAAACCATTAACAGGCACTTTTGAATTGTCAAGGAGTCGGTCAGTCAGAAATTAATATGAAGCTAGTTGCCCATTCCCATTCCAAAGCGTAGTAGATACCCATGGAGAAGAAACTCCACGGAGACTCTGGCAAATAAAAAAACTTGATTCAAAAAATTGGTTACCGACACGCATCTGACCGGTTTTTTTAATTAATCAGTCACAGAGCGCCAGACCAGACTACCCACCCGTTTTCATAATAACCCTAAATATATAAAAATTTAGCATCTCCCCACTTATTTGACAAGGACCTTAGCTTCCACGGAGGGAATCAAGTAGAGTACGGTTCATCCCTCTCACAGCCTCATTAAATATTAATATGTACTAATGAATTAACGAAGTACATTTTCATGAAGAAGATGTATTTTAATTATTTATTAAGACTGAGTATTAGAATTCTGAATAAAGACGTGCGTTTTCCAATACAGATCTTAGTGCTGAAGCATTAGGCTCTAAGTGCAAGAACCATAACATAACTTATTCATGAAACCTTTAAAAAAAAAAACAAATTTCCATTAAACGTTGTATCATCGTTCGATCTTCAAGGTGTTATTGAAATAACTGAAAAAACCTTAAAAGGGTTTATAACTTCATCATTCAATCAATCAATCAATCTGCCTAGCCTTTTCCCAACTATGTTGGGGTCGGCTTCCAGCCTAACCGGATGCAGCTGAATACCAGTATTTTACATAGAGCGACTGCCTATCTGACATCCACAACCTAGTAACTGGGTAATACGATACTCCTTGGTAAGACTGGCTGTCAGACTTTCGGGCCTCTGACAACCCGTAACGACCGTTAAGGATCCACGAATGACAGCCGGGACCGTCCTTTCCGAGGCACGGAGGAGTCTCGGTATGTAAAGATGGTCACTCATCCAGGGACCAATCCCTGCAAGCGTAGCTTAACCTGATCGATCAAACCGTGCGGCTGTTATTACTTAGCCACGAGCTCATTATTAACAACTTTTACTATGAGACCAACCCTGAAATCAGAAAAATTATATTAGCTGCTACGGACAGTTATGTTTGCATAGCTCGATAAAATGCATGTTTTTCTTTTCGAGTTCAATTACCCCATGTATAAGTAGGACTAAAGATACCTACTGAAGTAATATAATTAAAAAATCCACAGACTCCAAACATATTCCTTCCCATCCGCCATTAATTTAATCTTCCAATCCCATTAGAAACGGAGCAGCAGCTTATCCTTAGCCTTTTTTAATCTAAGTTCAAACACAAACCGGTTAATTCTAAATCCTTTGTACTCACATATTAACACTCGACCCCTAACTAAATATGCTCAAAGCAAATATTAATCAAGATCAACATTGCACACATATACCTACGTAGCATTTAAGGTCTACGATGTAGCAACGCTGCTACGAGAGCGCTACGGCGTAGCCTGCGTAGCGAGATGCAGAATTATTTTGCTAAAATAAGGCTATTTATTTCGTGTTAAGGCGGTGTATGTATGCCATTATTCTGAGAATGTGCTAGTCACGTTCACGTAATAGCATTGTTTTAATATAAGCAACATAATTATAATTAATGGGTACCGTAAATTCAAACACTGTTTGACATGGCATTCTACGATTAACATTTTTTATAATATTAGTTGATAAGATTTAATTTGTTAGTGTTTACCTTGTACTTTGAAATTTTTTAGAGCTATTTGAAGGAAAGGCCAAGTGGTAATAATTAATTATTATTTTCACAAAAGAATAGCCTTATTTGAGACTGCCTCGTTGGTCTAGAGGTCCCTTTTTTTTTTTGTTGACCGTGGGATATCATCCAATGACTTCTCCCGCTCTGGGCGGAGCGGAAGGGCGTGTCAGACTTTTACTGACTAAAACCCACCAGTGTTCCTTCAGTTGCCTGTTACCAAGGTCCCGGTATCCCTTTCGGACTTTTCCGCAACCCTGGCCAGCTGGTGTAGAGGTCCTGAGTTCGATTCCTGTGTTGGGTAGAGTATTATTTGGTATTTCCATCCGGAATTTCTCAGTAGTAGCCCGGAGTCTAGATTTGTGTCCGGTCGATGGCAACAGGCTCGCCTCCTATTACATAGGAATAAAAAATAACTGACGAAATGTGGGTGTACACACGGCTATACATCAAGCTATACATTTCCAATTTAAGCTGATCTCACATTGTATAGGATTTCCGTACAATGCGAGGTCAGCTTATACTGGAAATGTAAAGCTTGATGTGTAGTCGTGTGTACTATATCGACATCTCTATCTAACCCCCGAGGAATACAGGCGTGATGTTATGTTGTGTAATACAATAATTTAAACTTCAAACAGCTGATAATTGATTTCAACTCAACAAAATAATTTAATTAACTTCTGTTTCTGACTGTTAGGTACACTTTACTTTTACCTTCCCTTAGACATAATGGTTCCTATTAATATCAATCAATCTGCCTAGACTTTTCCCAACTATGTTGGCGTCGGCTTCCAGTCGAACCGGATGCAGCTGACTACCAGTATTTTACATGGAGCGACTGCCTATCTTGAGTCCACAACCCAGAAACTGGGTACTAAGATAGCCCTTGGTAAGACTGGTTGTCATAATTTCGGGCTTCTGACGACCCGTAACGACTGTCAAAGATCCTCGAATGACAGCCGGGACCAACGGCTTAACGTACTTTCCGAGGTACGGAGGAGTCTCGGTCTGTAAAGATGGTCACCCATCCACAGAACCCGGCAAGCGTAGCTTAACCTGAAGGATCGACACGTGCAAGGTTTATTAATTAGCCACGAGCTCCTGTTGCTATGCTTAGGCATAATGGTTCATAATAATCCTTCCTTACATATTATAAAACAAAGCCCTCCGCCGCGTCTATCTGTCGTAAACTCAAAAACTACTGCACCGATTTTCATGCAGTTTTCACCAATGGATAGAGTGGTTCTCGAGGGAGGTGTTAGTATAAAAATAACTGACATCTACGCGGGGGAAGCCGCGGGCTTCAGCTAGTTATAATATAATTACAAAAAATACCCTCAAAAACCAAACAATTATAAAAGTGACATCCCGTTTAGCTACAGGCGGTTTCATAATTGCATAACAACTCTGCGACATTTTGCTCAAACGACTCAAAGTTGGCACGATTAATATTGGTATGAAAGTTGTCAGGAACAGCTGCGGTACTGATAATAATGATCAGGAGTTGTAAGAGATAAGACGGCAGTAACATTTTTGATATCTATTTGATGGGGGTCGGTCTGATAGCAAGTTGAATTTGAAAATGTTGAGGTAGATTATCGTATCGAGTCGGTTTGGGTAAGCAATAAAATTAACTGCGGGACTTTTGATAAATGATTGTAATAGACAGGGTGGCCTGATTAACCCCATACTAACTAATATTCTTTATAAGTGATTACCTTTATCGTAATATTATTTATTGGGACAGAACCAACGTTTTTCTTAATGTAGTTCAAGTTTTATAATCATTTAAATACCAAACTAGAAAAAAAAGTACTAATAATTTTTACGGCTCTGAATTCCAGCGGTTTTAGTCAGCGGCGACAACGGTGTTGCTATTGAAAATATATCGTTTTTGATACTTGATATTTTATATCGATACATCTATATATCGAAATAATAAATATCGCCGGAAAATATCGAAATATCGAACAAAAAATATCGATATTTCGATATATCGATATTTTTTCTGGAAGCCTAAACTTTTACCATCTTCTATAACTAGGTACTAACTGACACAAAATCCTTTGGTATTCAGCTGCATCTGGTAAGACATCTGCCTAGCTTTTCCCCAATTATCTTAGAGTCGGCTTCCAGACTCTAACATAATTGGGGAAAAGCTAGGCAGATGATGACATTGGCTTCTTTTTGTTTGGTTTTAAGAAACTTTTATACATGTTTCGACACCTAATTTAAAATCTCGGAATGCGAAAAGTTTTCTCCCATACATCTTATGTTATTAACATACATTCCCGTTTCACAAATTATTATTGTCTTTAACAATTAATAATAACAGTAACAAATGATACCCAAGAAATAGTAAATACCTACTGACCGCTATCGATAAGTATCGGTCCTATCCAAAGGCTTTTAAGCCATGACCGCTGCGCGACCCCTGTCAAGGGGCTAGGTTATTAATGTGGGCCCAGTTTGTGTTACGTTCAACGATTATCGAATTGACATTATTTAGTTGAAGTAAATTGTGGTTTATGACCCCTGGGTAAATCGACTTTACAGGATTCTGAGATTTGGAATTGTCTGTTTCAGTTATGAGGTCTAATTGAGAAATGTTTGGTGGAACGTTTGCTTTAACTAAAAGAGGAATTGAAAAAAAAACGAATTGAATTGAAAGGAAAGAGGTATTTAGGACACAGTAACAGGACATAATATTTTGAAACTTTTGTATATTTATGGTAGGTTAAGACGCCACTCACACGGTTGATAAATTTTCGTGTATTCCCGCTCGTCCCACTGATTTTTTTAGCGGGACGAACGAGTATAATTTAGTAATTTTATTTTTAAGTCCCATTGTTCCCACAAAATTCACTGGTGGGACGAATACACGTTAATTTTAGGATCACAGAGCAGTTTTATACTGTATTTGCTTTTATCGTTGTCGCGTTGACGTGTGATCCGAACTTTTTATAGTAGGTACAGAACAGCGATGTATGTATTATAAACTTTTATTTAAAGAATGCTGGAAACGATGGCATAAAACATGTATGATTGTTCTGCCTTTCTTCAGATAAATCCCTTTGACGCTTTGTCCCACACGAACGTATCTGTGTTAAACGCTTGCATGAAATCTCGATACCAAATATAACATAACCACACGTATACTCAACGACACGTCTATAGTAACAAACCATACTAATCCATAACATAAATAATTATACTATTAAACTATCCATCTATACATATTTTAAATTAAAGTCGCTTTTCGTGTTTGTCTGTATGTCCGCGTTGTCCTTCTAAACCATGCAACAGATTTTGATGCGATATTCACCATCGTTTAGAGAATTTATTCCGAAAGGTTTATATGTAGGTCGGAGACGGTCATCAGTACGGTCGCTAAACGAAGCGCGGCACGTGACGCGAGTGGTGGTAACACTGACACGCGGCTAACTTCGTGCTACGACGGAGCCGAGCTGTTGGAGGGGCGCCAGGGCGAGCTCTCGCCTGCTGACCGTCCTGGAGAACAGAACCTCCAGTCTAGTCTAGGAACTGTCCTACGTTTCGTTTGGTTTTAAGTTATTGTGATTAATTGTAATTTGAGGTTATAGTGTCAAATTGTAATTCTAATAAACGCCGTGTATCGAGCCCAGTGTGTTTTCATTGCACGAAACCCACCTTCTGCCCACATGATGTTTTCTGATGATTCTAATGGAATGAATCCTGACGTATCTCCGACATGTATAATACGTTGGTATTAAATATACAATGGAACTAAGAAATCTCGATATTTTGTCAAATCGTAAAATTTGTGCGCAGGAGCGGGTCGCTAGTACTTAATAAATATAATAGGTACTATAAATGCGAAAGTAACTCTGTCTAGACTCGCGACAATCTAAGAAGTCCGTTTTGACAGCTATAAAAATCCTTTGTGTAGCGATGAAAAAAAAAATAGTTTCTAAAATACTGATTCTCGAGACATATCGATTAAACATACTTGGAGATTTTGTAATCGACGACTTATCTACATTGATTAAAACTGATTCTCAAGGCTTAACGTTTAATTACAAGTACGAGAACGAAACGTCAAAACGGACTTCTTAGATGGTCGCGAGATTATCTGTCTGAATTTCTGCTACCTTGTTTTGTTGATTTTGATGAAATTTGACACACAGATAAACCATGTACTGGGTTAGGTCATAGGATACCCTTTTCTTGGTAGTCTGTTTCTAAGAGATAACTAACGAATCCCATGCGAGCGAAACCACAAGCAGAAGCTTATTTTTTTTAAAACCTTGACAGCACCTTTGTTTCGGGGCACTAAGGGCGGTTTTTGTAGAGCAAGTGTAGTAACACATTGCGATTGACCTTATGTCCGTTTTGTTTGAGAATTTATCGAAGCTAACCACAGGGGCCCGTGTTCGGAACTAACCGGAGGCTGGAAAAGGGTACCTACATGTGGATGAGTTTTCAATTATTCATGACCTTCAAGTTCTTGTTTAAATTTAAGACAACATAGGTAGACCCTTCGGCTATGTTCTGCGCATATGGGCCCAATACAATAGTTTGAATACATTTCAAAACATGTAGGTACGTATCTACCGGGCCACCGACACATAGTAGTAGTAGGAACAGTGCGGCTGTGCAATTTCAAAACCTAGTAACTGACATTTCTCAAAAATCGTTTTTTTTATTGATTAGGTAATTAGGTATCGATCAAGTCAAAATATGCAAAAACACCGATATTTTTAGAAATGTCAGTTGCTAGGTTTTGAAATTGCCAAGCCGAGTGGGGATTTAGTCAGTAGGAGTCCGACATCACACTCCGTTTTCCCAAGATGGAGAGTGTCCCTGAGTATTTCTATAAGGAAAAAAAAAGTACCATATAGGTACACATTTACAACACAATGGAGATACAAGAACAAATATTTAAGCTTTGTTTGTTTCATGTTTTCACAGTCATTAGTCAGAAGTCAGAAAGTATAATAACCAGTCTTACCAAGGTGTATCGTGTGAAGGTCAGATAGGTCTGCTAACCAGTCTTATCAAGGTGTATCGTGGTACCCAGTAACTGGGTTGTTAATGTCAGATAGGCAGTCGCTCCATGTAAGATACTGGTATTCAACTGCATCTAGTTAGACTGGTAACCTACCCCAAGATAGTTGGGAAAAAGCTAGACAGATATTATTCATGATATCATGTAAAATGTTCTAATATCAGCTAAAAACGGAACTATACGACACTATTCAAAAAAAAATATTAAGGCCCTTTATAGTTCAATGATATCATATAATAGTTCAACGCGTTTCTGTGGTAGCAGTGTCAGTAAACATGTATAGTATAATGTCTGTATGTAGGTACAATGTATATTCATTTCCGCGTACGGAAGACGGATATTGCACGTCAATGTGGAACACCACTGAAATGCTGAAATATTAAAAGGACATTTTATTTGAAGCGTTTACATTTTCTCATATTATACTTTGACTAGCTTACCGCCCCTGCTTTGCATGGTTTTTATGACTTGACAAAACGTCGAGATCTATTCAGGAGAAGTTATTTGATAATTTCACGCCCAAAAAAAAGGCAACTGTATAAATATAACACAGTTGCATTCTTTTTTTCTTAAAAAAAATAATAATATTGTAATGAAAAAGTGCTTCAAAACGAATTTCCAAGAAAAATTATATTCATTTCACTTAAATAACTTGTCTGCGAAGTATACCTTAAATGGTATTTTAAACTATTCATGTTTACCATTTCAACTAAAATAATATTTTAATGTACGAAAAATATTTATAGCCTAATGGATATTTACTTTTGTCGTCAGATTTCAGTAAAACTTTCACAATTGCTAATGGAAGCAAAAATTGTTTAAATTTTTCAGTACATAATATGAAGCCATTAGTAAAAAAAAATCTGTAATATTTAAAGTAGGTATGTAAATTCGTTTCGCATTTACAATTTATTACAATAACAACCATTTTTCGTTCTAAGTAAGTGTTTTCATGTTGGTATGATTTCAAACAGAATAATCCTTCTAAAATCAAACTTATAAAAGTAAAGAATAGATTTCAAAGTCAAAGTCAAAGTCAAATAATTTATTTCAAGTAGTACATTAAAGGCACTTTTGAACGTCAAATACATAGAAATAGAACTGATTCTAGTTGCCCCTTCCAAAAGGTAGTTTTCGTATGGAGAAGAATGGGCGAGAAATTCCAGCGTTACTCTTAAAAAATTTTTTTTACAATATTTGGTATACATCTATTATATAATTGTGAAGACGATGCACCGAGAATACAATTACTGTACCACAATAGGTAAAAACGAATTAAAAATGGAGCAATAACAAATAAATTAATTAAGTATGTGATAGATACATGGTGCTCACATATTTACAAACATTGTAAAAGTATACGATATCACAATATTCCTACAAACTTACAAGTAATACTAATAGGACAGTGTGTGAGTTAAATAATCATAAAATGTAAAAAATCTATGATATACAAATAATAAATTATACAACTAGATTAGCAACCAGTTTGATTTTGTCCAGGCTCGAATTTGTCCTATGGAGCAAGACCAGCAAGATATAATCCTCTTATTTGTAATATGCTTGTTTACAAAGTGTACTTTTAATATGAGTTTTAAAATTGCAAAATATTATTAGATATTTTGTTGCATTTGCATTTAACGCTAATCTGAAAAATGGTTGATCGATTTGATCTTTATTTCTAGTCTTAAAATTATGTCTATCTCTTATTTTATTAAAAAGATTTATATTATTTCTTACATACATAATATTCTCATAAATGAATTGGCAAGGCCAAAGGGCTACATTTCAAAGCCTTTCACCCCCAAATCGCTTCAAGCCAAACCATTTCTTTCCAATTATTCCCAAGCTTGTTTATAATACCGTCCAAAACGACAATTACACGCAAAACAAGTAAACAGATTATGAAACGGAATAAACAAATTAAGGGACCTCGCACACTACATGACTACGACCGAGACAAAGTGACATTCTATCAGCGATAACGAAGTTGGAAAAATCAAAAATATATAGAACTGACTTATTAGAAATACGAAAGGCTTTGAAAGTTATTGCCACTTGTCTAGGCTCTCAAGTCAAACAATAGAAACAGAATACGCATCTCGAATATGATCAAACGTGCAACTGGAAGCTCGACTGGCCGGCCGACCTCAAGCACTACGCCCAAGAAGGAAGTTTGGCTGCAACTAGTCGGAAGACCGGTCATGCGGCCAAAATTTCTTCTTGGTTGGAAGCAGAAATTTTGGCCAAACAAGTGCGCTGCGCTTAATATTGCGGCCATGACCACGACCGTTCCAGTTCGTTTCCCCGTATTGCGCGAGGTTTCTTCTTATGAACGTCCGCATCTTCGTCGGAGTTTCTGCTCTAATTTGCGACCACGACTAGTGGTAGTCGTACCCGTGTAGTGTGCGAGGTCCCTAAGGCTTGTAAATGACAAATTTTATTTATTTTGTAGGTAAATTGGTTAAAAATAATATACACACAAAAAAATAAAAGATGTGTAGTCTTTTATTTTTTTACTAGCTTATACCCGCGGCTTTGCCCGCGTGGATGTCGGTTATTATATACTAAAACGTTCCTCGAGAACCACTCTATCCATTTGTGAAAACAGCATGAAAATTGGTGCAGTCGTTTTTGAGTTTATCGCGAACAGACAGACAGACATACGCGGCGGAGGACTTTGTTTTATAATATGTAGTGATTTAAACTAGATCAGTGTCTCTATGCCGAATAATCTGAAAAAAAAACTCGAAGGATTCTTTATTGTAATGGTCAGATCATAATATGAGGACCATGTAGGGCATTATCTGAGGTTGGTCTCCTGGGGAAAGCACCACACAGGTTTGAGTGGACCTGTCCAGACAGTACACGCATGTGTCGTGTACCTCAACTTAGAACACTACATCGCGCCCGTATTCCCCGAAGGCTAACGCCGAGGTCCTCCTGCAGTACTCCTACAATCCTCCCACATTTCACCATTTTTGTTTATGTCCTATGTAACAGGGGGCAAGCCTATTGCCATAAACCGGGGACAAATCCAGAAACCAGGCTCTGAAAAACTACTTTTACTGAAAAAATACAGATGGAAAAACCCAATAACCTTTTACCGACCCGGGAATCGAACCCAGGACTTCATGCTCAGCAGAGCACTTGCGACCACTAGACCAACGAGGCAGTCCTTTGTAATACAAGAGGTGCGTCTAATTAAGACTAAACTCTGTAAGATCATAACCACTCATTTTCCACGTACTTCGAAAGTACAAACAGTGAAAAGTTATAATGAGTTTCTCCTAAACTGTTTACACTTGGACGAGATAAAAGAAAAGTCGTTCGTTGCTCATTTCGGTGAAAGCTGGGGATTAAGGGAGGTACCGCGTGCAACTGGTGGATGCAACTAGATATAAAAACGCGTAGATCCTAACTATACATACTTACATACTAATACTATACATTCGAAAGTAACTCTGTCTGTCTGTCTGTAAACCATTGAACGGATGTTCTGTAAACCATTGGACCTGGGGAAGGACATAGGTTACTTTTTATCGACATACCGCGCGGGCGAAGCCGCGGGCGGATGCTAGTAATATTATAAATGCGACATTGAATTTGTTTGTCGGATTTGGATGTTTGGCACATGTGTAGACCATGACCTGGGTTAGGACATAGGATACTTTTATCCCGATATTCCCACGGGATCGAGACTTATGCGGGTGAAAACGCGGGGTGCTAGGTGAATTATAGAAGACTATATAGTGACCTGGCCATCTACCGATATGGCGACATGTCAAAACATCAACATTTCTATGGTATAGGTATCTAAATTAAATAATATTGTATTTAAACTCTAAGGAATAAAGGTCTAAATGATAGTGAAAACCGTATCAACATCCATTGTGCAGTTAAGAAGAACTAACTGGACAAACAGACGGAGATCAAAAGCGACTTTATTTTATAACTAGTGTTTAAACTTTTAGTTAATTGAGTTATATGATATTCAAAGACAATTCGCCTTTATGTTGCGTGCCCTGGAGTAAGTATAAGGAGTAACTATAAATAATAAATAAAAACGCGTCTATAATTTCTGGCTAGTTTTTCTACCAACCGATATAACTTCTATCCCGATGATGCGCGGGCGATGCATCAACATCAGCTCAGCCGTAGCAAAAAAAAAATCGACTAAACACCTGCCCAACCCTTCGGGGAATACATGTTTCGGTAATGTTATATGTTATGTACAATTTACAAATACATACATCCCTACACAGGAGCTCGAGGAGCTCGTGGCTACGTAATAACAGCCGCACGGGTCGATCCATCAGGTTAAGCTACGTTTACCGGGGGTTGGTCCGTGGATGGGTGACCATCTTTACTTATCTTGACTCCTCTATGCCTCGGAAAGCACGTTAAGCCGTTGGTCCCGGCTGTCATTTGTCTGGTGGATCTTTGACAGACGGGTCGTCAGAAGCCCGAAAGTCTGACAACCAGTCTTACCAAGGGGTATCGTACTCAATACTCAATTTTTTTTATTGCATTCCATATGTTACATAGATGGTATAATAAGTAAAAGAACAATAAGGTGGCCATGGGAACTCCTCAATCAAACAAGACAGCACCATCGTGTTTGGACT